>VDFB02018296.1:30361294-30427490 GCA_007258455.2 Sequoia sempervirens | reverse complement strand
CTTGTCAATATATTCCCTTGCAGCCTTTAATCTTACCTTTGTTTAAATGAAGACAAATAAAATTAATGTTAATCTAATCAATTACCATTTTCTTTTCTAAGAGATAAATGCCACTAAATTTTACAGTTTTATATAATTATTACATATGTTATATATGCTCACCTATATATTTAGAAAAAAACTATATGGATGATGAGATCATTTAAGTGCACATGAAGATAAATTTTTAACTATATAGTGAAATAGAAATCATGGTTCCTCCTTATAGCAATGAATTGTGAGAGAATATGAAGCCCTTTACAATAGAAAAAATAATCTATAAAAAATTTATTATCTCCACAAACATAAATCTTCAAGGCCTAAAACTGTAGTACAAATTTTATATATTACTTTAAAATGTCTTTACATATAAACTTGTGGCAATGTTCACATCCTCAATGCAATTTTTAGATATTACCCATGTTCCACTTCTTACAATGTTACTATAGGCTCTATGAAAATTCACTGCCAACAATTCACGTCGCATTAATAGTAAAAGGTTAATTTTTCATTATTAATGCAAATAATTTTCCGTGGTGGTGAATTGCTAGTGGTGAATTTTACTTTCAAGGTGAATTTTTCATGGATTGTTGACGGTGAATTTTTCATTCGTGAATTGCTGGGGTAAATTTGCCGAATGTTGGAAATACCTTCTATAAAAAACTTGAAAAATAAACCTCTAAATGTGAGATTATACAATAATGGAACAATTTTGATGGTTTCTTAGTGCCACCTCCATTCCGTGGAAATGCACCATTCCATTGGACCTTGATTTTTACAATTTGCTTCCGTCTATACTATTAGAAATGGAAATGAAAACTGCAATGACAATGATGAGAAACAAAATATCAAGATGTTGTGTACAAGAAATGAATATGTATATCAAATAGTTAGATTTCTTATAAACTTTTATTTGATGCATACAAAATATATATATTATTTTTTAAGAAAGGAGTAATCAAAATAGAATGGGTAGCCGCCCCCCTAAAAACAATAGTGCACTTGGTAAACTTTTTTTCACATGACGGATGACCTTGGCGCAACATGCTCTCTGGTACCAAGATGATGGTGGGGAGACTAGACTTTCTAACCTCTTACCTACAACAAGATGCTTTAGCCAATAGAACTAGGCCCATTGCCCCAAATTTAATTAATTTAAAAAATAAAAAATATACATATTTTTTTAACTTTAATTATAATTTATAATAATTACTTTTAAAAAAACAAAAACTTTTTCATATAAAATAAAAATTATTACTTTTAACCCAAAAAATATATATTAGTTTTGAAATTTTAAAAAAAAACGTATCAAGTACTTTTGTTTGAAAAAATTGAAGTTCAGAAGTTCATGAGATTATTCATGGAAAATGGAAAACTCTTTCGCACCAGTAGAAATGTGACAGCAGGTATGGAAACGGCGGTTTTTTTCTTGGTAACAGAGGTTCCGACTGCTTTTTCCTCATGTATGATTCTGTATGATCGGATATTTTTAACGGCGGTGGCGGAAGGACAATATAACTGCACGAAAGCTAAACTGAAAACGATTAATCAGCACGCAGACAGGCAGTGAAAATTCTTCCCTTAAGGAGAGGATCTCATAGAGCATTTTAATTTTGCGCTTTTCAAAATTTTATCTTGAAATCTAAAAAAAAATCATTTTTTTTACTGCAGCTTGTTTGGCAATGTCTTTACTTATAACTAAGGTTTGAGGGCCACATCCTCAAATATTATGCCACATCAGCATGCTTTTTGTCGAGGTGTCCCAAAAGATCCAAAAAAAACTGAAAGGGATACTTGTCCACTAAGTCATGTTTAATTGGTGCACTGATCTGGCATCACATGATTTGTTGCTTTTTAGATCTAAGAATACATATTATTCAATTATTGGTAGTTATGTCACTTATCATCAACACTAACAACTTTAAAGTCACAACTATTGATTCAATATTGTTAAAAATATTGGACATTAAATCAACAAATGCTAATGCTATAACTATTGAAACATGCTCTCAGTCATTTCCCGTCGAGAAGTTAATTCAAAGAAATGATAGTACTGACAGCTAGAAAATATAATGGGGTGTATGGTTTCTAGACTATTATAATTGCAGTAATGGATACAACAGGATTTTTCTTCATAATTAAAAAAAAGTCCACATGATTCTTTTTAACCTCTGGAGATTTAACTAAACAGTTTGATTTATATAATGGGTATCTTAATAATTAGCGATGGGTTTTGTTATGAACTTCTGTTAGTTGACAAAGGGTTTTGCAAGTTCAAGTGAAGGGATAAGAATAAGAGTTCAAATTGTTGAATTGATAGGAAGATAAATTGCAAGCTTTTTGGGAAATTTTTGTGAGCGGGTGGAATTCAACTACATGTATGTATGGAGTTTGTGTTGGAAATAAGTTGACAATGGCTAACCACAAATGGGTCAATAATTCAGTTTGTAGTGTACTCCAACAACAAATGAAGGTCCTAGGTTTGAGTCCTAACTGATCCATGGACCTATAGCTCAACATGCCATATGCTAGGAACCCTGAGCACTTGCAATGTGGTTCAAGAGGATGTTGAAATAAGCCACATCTAGATCAACGATGGACTGGCCATGCAAGAGCCAATAGATCAATTGATAAACACTTCACCAGCAAGTAAAAGATCTTAGATTAAAGTCTCAATTGATCCATATGAACTGTGAATCAACAGTTTATCTATCATTGTGCTTAGAATCTAAAAAATAAAAATCCAAAATAATTAAGATATTTAAAGAAGGAAATAAATAAACTTAACACATATATATATAAAATACACTAACTAACTTAACATACATATATATATATATATATATATAATACACTAACTCTTACCAAAAAAAAAAAAAGAGACAAAACCTCTTGTGTTATTGTTTATTTATTTTAATCTAATTGAAAACAAAACACTAAATGAAACCTTATACTAAAGAAATTTAAATGAATTCAAATCAAACAAAGTTTTCTTCAGAGTCGTTTCATCTTCCTCTATTTCCAGGAATTTGAAGTTGCTGCTCTCAGATTTGATGTAAGCTTCTCCAAATGGCTGCTGTAGAACTAGTATGCAAATGAAAATCTATTCTATATGCTGGTGAAGATGGGATTGTTGATACGGATATGGACAGGGGCTGTGATTATGCACAGGGGCTTTGAATGAAATGTATCATGATTCTATTGCTATTGCTATGATTCTATACCATCTATGCTTATGAAAGTACTCTATAAATGCTATGAGTGCTATGAGATTTGCCTATAGTTATTTTACTAAAAGCTTCTATATCATTTGAAGCTTTCGGCAGCTGTATTTATAGATTTTTGCAAGCTCCATCCCGGCTGGCAAGAATCTACGGCTGTGAGATTGTCTGGTAAGTTTGAATGGTGACAGATGGAGAGGTTGAGAAGAAAATGGGGGAGGTTGAGAGGTTGGAGAGAAGGATGGATTCCTATCTTCAACCCACGGGAACAAGCCTGCACAGAAACAGAGAAATTTAATTTTCTGTTTTAACCGTTTGCTTCCCGGGAGTTGAAGATAAATCCCAAATTAAATAAATAAATAAATCTATTTAATTTATTGCATTTGATTTTTGATTTTTAAAAACTATGGAAGATTTAATTAAATATTTTGAAATATTTAATTGTAATATGACTTTAGAAGAATTTGAAATTTTAGAAGATTTAATTAAATATTTTTGGAAATATTTAATTATAAATAGAATTTTGAAGAATTTTGAAATGATTTTTAAGAATGAATATTGAATTAGAGGAAATAATTAAATATTTTTAGAATATTTAATTGTAAATAATATTTAGAAGAAGAATAATATTTTAATCTTTATTTGAATTAGATATTCAAACGAAGATTATTGATAATTTATATAAATAAATCGTAATATTTATTTAATTAATTAAGAAATGAATACGAAAAGATGATTAAATAAACTTATTTATTTAATCGAAATAAAAGAATGAAGAAATATAAATAAATTATTTAAATTTATTTATACGCAGATAGAATTCAAAGATTTTAATTAAATATTAAAAATATTTAATTAATTACTAGACAATATGATGTGACTATTTTTAGGTGTATACATTTTGCCCCTCTTTGAAGTGATGTGTTTTACACATTGCTTCAAAGAATTTTGAATTTTGCCCCAAATGTTGACTGTCGAAATAATGATATGTATATGCCCCCGCGAACGATGAATCGATAAGATTTTGAATTTTTGTGAATTTTTTGATTTTTATGAATTTTTATGAAATTTTCAATTTTTATGATTTTGAAGATGTCGATTCATCGTTCGAAACTAATGATTTGAAGAAATTGACCCGAAGAGACATGAAATGAAAAATTGATGATGAAATTGCCCCTGCTATGTGAAAATATGATAAAAATGCCCCAATTTTACCATTATATAGGTTAAAAATGTCATTTTCCATGTCATTTTCAATTTTAACCTAGTAAAATTTGCAAATATTGAGCTCTGAGTTGATAATCATGGCACTTCCAGTTCACCAGCACTGTTTCGAGCGTATCCGACGTCATCAGCAGCCAGCGCACTACGGACCTCCGGTATGTGTCTCGTAAATCTTTGTCTCGTAAATTTTGTTTTGCACACGTTTTCAATGTTTATTGCAAAAAAATTGAGTTTTAGCTCCCTTAACATTTTTCATAGCGCATACGATTCTTTTCGTAGCGCATTCAATATCGTAGCGCCCTTAAGGTGTATCATAGCACATTCAAGATGTTTCATAGCGCATACGATATCGTAGCGTCGGTGATAGATTTCATAGTGCATTTGATCATTTGTGTAGTGCATATGATTTCATAGCGCACTTGAGATGTATTGCAGCATCATTAACGAATTTTGTAGCGCAAAATATTTCATAGCGCATATGAGTGATTTTGTAGCGCTATTAATATGTTTTGTAGCGCAATTGATTCTATAGCGCTGATAATGAATTATATAGCGCATTTAACCAATTTTGCAGCGCCTTTGATTTTATGTTGTTGTAAATGATAAATTTGTTTCCAAAGTTGTTGGAGAACAAATAGATGATAAATTTGCTTTAAAAGTTGTTAAAAACAAATAGGACAGATAAGTTTTCTCCTAAAGTTGTTAGAAAGAAACTTGATGTTGATTATTTGCGTTCCATGATGATGAAAAACAAATAGTTTGATTGATTCGTTTGCTTCTAAGGTTGTTAAAAACAAACATAATTGTGATATTATTCGCATTTCATAATGATAATGAAAAACAAATAGTTTGATATTCAGTTTTGGATTAATACGTTAGGATGTTTTGATATTGATGTTGTTTTGATGATGTATGTGAACAGGAGAGACTAGGTGTTTTGCAGTTACGAGAGACTTTTCCGAGCACATGGTCATTGATTCCGCATTTGTTACAGTCAGATAGAGATGTGATTGATGCATGCGGCTTGACTTCATTACTTGATATGCCCGAGGTTTGCCTCAACAGGGCCCTATTGACAGCACTTGCAAAGCGGTGGCATAGCGACACCAACACTTTTCATTTACCGACAGGCGAGATTACAGTGACCCCCGAGGACGTATATCGCATCCTACGGATCCCAGTGATGGGAGAGATAGTTGTTTTTGATAGACGAGAGGTTGGGGGTACTCTTTCTTTGAGACGGATATTTAGAGATGATCAAATTGCTGGATACTTCATCCCATGGGGTGAGATTACAGATACCTATCCACCATTACCAGCTGTGCTTGCAGGATTCATTGGAGGTGTGTTGTGCCCCGACCATAGGTCGAAGGGGTTTGCGATCGGATGGGGTCGTGTTTTGGAGAGTATGGTGATGCAGGGGACACGGTATGCATGGGGTACATGTATGCTAGCCCACCTATATGACGAGCTACATCATATCGTATATGGTAGAGGCTGTAGTTTTGTTGTTGGATGCTCATTACTACAAATATGGGCATGGGAGCATTTTGCAGTTTTACGTCCATTGACCCGAGGACATCGACCAGCTAGTCGAGCATACAGATGGAGATATGCGCATATTATTGCTCAGCCGAGACTGGGAAAACTAGTATATTGGCAGCGGCTTTTAGATAGTTTGGATACAGTATGTTGGAGGCCATATTTGGATTGTGAGCCATGGCCAGAGGATGCGAGGGAGATGCCATATGTTTGTACTTCCAGATTTTTGATTGGACGGACTACATGGATCTTGGAGAGATTTCTTGTTGGGCGAGTATTGCAACAGTTTGGTCGGATTCAGGGTATGCCTGTAGGTTCGGCCATTTATGCACGACGACAGCCAGAGCTTGCAGTGTGGGGCCCACGGATTTCTTATGAGGCAGCGGTGGCAGAGTTCACCAGTTTAGGAGCACAGATGTGGGATTACCGGGTGGATGTTCTTGATGCAGGGGCGACACCAAAGTATGTACAGTATGTCCTAGAGCATCCACCACCACGTATGTTTGATCCTGATGAGGCCATTGCTCCTATTATCGCTCAGAGACGTCGACAAAGGGACTCAGAGTCAGGAGATGATGATTCAGAGGACAGTGATGATGAGGAGAGTAGTGGAGATGATGGTGGTGATGATAGGGGTGGAGATAGAGGTGGCAGGAGAGGTGGTAGGAGAGGTGGTAGAGGAGGTAGAGGAGGAAGAGGTGGACCACAGATGAGGCATACTGACCCATCCCCTTCTGTAGATCCGACTGTAGCAGGTCAGATATTGTCTCTGCAGAGTACAGTACAGAGCTTACAGGCTCAGTTATCATAGGCACAGGCCTTGATTTCACAGTTGCAGGGTCAGGTGACTTCGATTACTGCTGAGAGAGATGCAGCTAGACAGCGGGGTGAGAAATCCATTGCCTTAGCAGATAGCCTATAGAGAGTAGCAGGTAGCACTTTGCCAGGTGACATGATGAGGGAGGTTACCAGAGCCACACGAGAGGCAGAGTTCTATCGGACTAGATATCATGATTCAATTCCCCCTGAGCAGAGAGAGAGCTACACTCAGTCACGGTCTACTCATGGTCGCTCTTGTACTACTAGCAGGGGTGTGACACAGCCATTACCTCCTAGAGGGCCACCAGGGACAGGCAGAGCAGGTCCATCAGGGGCAGGTGATACAGGTCCTAGGCCAACTCCATCAGAGGATAGCTCTGCCTAGTGCATTGTATATGATTCTCTTATGATATTCTGTTGAGACATTTTGTATACACTGTGAGATGATCACATTTTTGATGATATTATATCTTTTGTAGTTGACATCCTTGTACATTTTGACATTCATTTTTGAGATATATGAAATGCAGCGATGATTTTACACGAAATATGATGTGTATCCATATGATGTGTACTATATGATGGTTTCATGATTTATGATATTTATATACATGATTGTATGAGATGAAGTTTATTTGATGAATGAATGTATATAGTATATGATGTATGTAATGTATGCTTTTATAATTTTCTAATGCAAAAATGTAAAATGTATGAAATGATGTTTTTGTGAATGTCAAAATATACTCAGTCATGTATTTGAAAAGATATAAACATTTGATTCTTTGCCAGCTTTTTAGAAATTTATAAATGCAAAATGCAAATTCTAACATGAATGCAATCTATACTAACCATGCAGGACATTCATACAATATTGCCATTTGGAGAGCTTATTTATGCTTTTGTATCATCATAGAGCTTTGAAATGTTGAAATTTAATACAAGCATCAAAGGGTATGTTAGCACCAGTGATTACCTGAGTATTGCTTTCATGATTTTTAATATAGCAAGTTAATACAAGCATCTAGGTATAATTGAACCAAGATGACCTGAGTATTGTTTGCATAAACAGACAAGAGTTAATCCTTTTCCCATGCAAATTCCAAAATGTCATCCATGATACATAGTAGAGCATGTCTCACGACCAATTTACATAGTACTAATGATTTCCTCACAAACAGTAGACAAATAAAAATCATACTCCTTCCATGCTCTTCTAGTTCAGTACATCATTGAATCACTCTAGAAATATGATAGAAAATCAAACAACCATTCCATTCTTGCTTAAAGTATTTCAAACATTTATTCAGATTAAGATCATCCAATTTTGATTATCATCATTGATATTCTCATTTCGATATTTGTTTGGATCATGTTGTTTCGATTTCCATTGGCATTGAATAAACATGTTTTGGTTGATTTGATACGACAATGTTTGTTATGTTTTGTCAAACTGTTTTATGCTTGTTTGTGATATTCAAAAAGCTTGTTGTCCTCTCCTATTTGTTCAGTGTATGTTTCTGCATTTTTTCCCCCAGTGTAAACACAACCTAAAGATAAAAGATATGTACAAATTTCATCAAGCCATGATGAAACCTAAAGATTCCCACTACATGATATGGATATGAAAGATATATACAGATAATAGTCATGGATGGATGATGCCGAAAGTGAAAACAAGACATAAACTAATAAATGAAGGAGCCCATGTTGATCACAAGTAGCGCTTGTTTGCCAAGTTTTCACCACTTGTTTTTATTGTACTTTTTCAAAACTTTTCTAATTTTTTTTTTTAGGACTTTTTATGATTTTTTGATTTTTTCAGGACTTTTATGATTTTTTCGGTCTTACTTAGTTTTTTGTACCCGGGGATTTTTGGGTATAGAACTTCTTGGATAGATCTGTGATTGGCTCTTCAAAGCGGGTCCCCTACGATGTGGATAGGCGATATACCCGAACCATATCTTTGCCTGATGCTTTCAAATGGGCCAATAATTGGGATTACCAAATTTACCTTTCTTTCTGCATCTTGCTATTATGATTTTCTCTCAAAACCTAAGTCACTTAGACTTGAAATGCAATGGTTTAACTCTTTGATTATAACGCGGACATGGCATTGATAACCTTTCAGGTGATCCAACTACATTGTTGGTGTCTTTTCATCCTGGGTTGGGGCTCTTGGAGATAGAGGCACAGCCAGTCTTCATCCTTATCAATCCCTTGGGTGAGCCTAAAATGAGAGGTATTTCCAGCTTCTAATGGTAGGTAGCTGCTGCTCCATGGTTTCCAAAGCATATGGTGTAGCTCCTGTTGGTGTGCGAATGCTTGTTCTATATGCCCACAAAGCTGGGTTTAATTGGACATGCCAATCACGACCGGCATCATTTACTGTCCTCTTCAATATCTTCAAGATGGTTTTGTTGGAAGCTTACGCTTGATCATTACCACAGTGGATAATAAGGTGTGAGAACCTATATTTGGATGTGGCAGAAATTTTTCTGAAACTTCATCAACATTAGGATTCTTTCATAAAGTTATTTCCATTATTCATAACAATAGAATTAGGAATTCCACATATCTACAAATAATGTAATTCAGGATAAATGAAGATATTTGTTTACCAGTCACTGTTGTTAGAGGAACAGCTTCAATCCATTTTGTAAAATACTCCATAGCTGTGATGATAAATTTATGACCATTTGACGATGAAGGATGTATTTTACCAACAAGATCTAATCCCCACTGAGAAAAAGGCCATGTTGAAATGAAAGATTGCAGTTCTTGTGTAGGTGCATGAATAAGATTCCCATGGATCTGACATTTAGAACACTTCTTGACAAAATTAAAAGAATCTTTCTCCATGGTAGGCCAATAGTACCCCATTCTGACAAGTTTCTTCGCTAAGGTCAAACCACTCGAATGAGTTCCACAAATACCACCGTGAACCTCTTGTAAGGCTTTTTCAGATTCGTCGCGTTCAAGACATCTAAGGAGTGTACCATCAAGACCACGTCAATAAAGGATATTGGCAATTAAGGTATAACGGGATGATTGATGAATGAAATTCTATTTTTGGTTGCGGGATAAATCTGAAGGCAAGATGTTATCTTTCAAATAGGTATAAGTCTTGCCATATAAAGGTGAATCTGAACTAGTCAAATGACATATAACTTGGGTTTCAGGATTATCATATGCAGGAGAAAACAATTGTTCCACCAAGAATTCATACTTGGTTTGATCTTCTGATATTTGTAATAAGGAAGCAATGGTAGCCATTGCATCTGCAGCTTTATTATCAATCCTTGATATTTGTGAAAATTTAATTGACACAAAATATTTCTTATAATCATCCACCATGTTCTTGTATGGTAGCAACTTATCATCTTTAGTTTGATAATCATCATTAATTTGATTAATGACAAGTTGTGAATCACCATAAACTTCCAGCTCTAAAATCTGCCATTCCAAACCTATCTTCAATCCTATGAGTAATGCCTCATATTCAGCTATGTTATTTGTGCAAGGAAACATCAACCGATATGATCTTTAAATGGTATGTCCTTCAGGTGTAACAAAAAGAATCCCTGCCCCTGAGCCATATTGTGTATAAGATCCATCAAAGTACAATGCCCACGGTCTCTGAATTGTTGCTATAAAGACATCTGCATCAGGAAACTCAATGTGCATTGGATTGTCTTCTTGTAAAGGAGCTTCAGCCAACTGATCTGCAATGACCTATCCTTTAATAGCTTTTCGATCTACATAGTGAATATCAAACTCACTTAATATCATTACCCATTTTGCAAGTCTTCCTGTTAAAGTAGCTCTGCTTAATAGGTATTTCAATGGATCAATCTTTGTTATCAGCTTGACTGTATGAGCCAACATATAATGTCGCCACTTTTGAGAAGCAAACACTACTGCAAGACAAGCTTTTTCAATGGAACTGTAGTTTAACTCATGTCTTGTTAAGGTTCTACTGATATAATATATGGCCCTTTCTTTACCTGTAGAGTCTTCTTGTGCTAGCAATGCACCCAAAGATACTTCTGTTGCTGAAATATAGAGTATGAGTGGCTCTCTTGGAATAGGTGGAATTAAAACTGGTGAATGCGTAAGATATTGCTTGATCTGATTGAATGTTGCTTCACATTTGTCATCCCATTTAAATGGAACATTTTTATGCAATAAATGTGTAAATGGAAAGCTTTTGTCTGCCAGTTGAGCTATAAACCTTCTAATAGACTGTAATCTTCCTTGCAATGATCTTAATTGACTGATATTTCGTGGTGGGGGCATGTCCATTATAGCTTGTACCTTTTCTGGATTAACTTCTATTCCCTTTTCTGAAACAATGTACCCTAGGAGTTTTCTAGATGTAACACCGAAGACACATTTCTTTGGATTTAGTCGAACATTGAACTTCTCCATTCTAATAAAGATTTTTGACAAGATTTCCAGGTGTTCATCTCGTGTATGAGATTTGGCAAGTAAATCATCAACATAATCTTCCATGAATGTATGCATCATATCATGAAAAATAGTTGTCATTTCTCTTTGATAAGTAGCTCCAGCGTTCTTTAACCCAAATGGCATTACATTCCAGCAATAGGTACCCCAAGGACATGTGAACGCTGTTTTATCTTGATCTTTTGATGAAATTTTTATCTGGTTGTATCCTGAAAATCCATCCATTAATGAATACATTGCATGGCCAGCAGTTAAGTCTACAATCATGTCTATGTTAGGCAAAGGAAAATCATCTTTGGGGCAAGCTTTATTTAAATCCCTGAAATCTGTACAAACTTTGATCCTTCCATCTGGCTTTGAAACAGGTACAATGTTTGAAATCCATTCTGCATAGTCAATAGTTCGAATGAATCCAACATCCAAAAGCTTCTTTAATTCTTCCTTGACCAATAATGCAACATGTGGATGCATCTTTCTGAGCTTTTGCTTTACAGGCTTTGTCCCAGGTTTGATAGATAAATGATGCATTATCAGATTAGGATCTAACCCTGGCATATCAGCATATGACCAAGCAAAGTTAATTTGATTATCCTTCAAGAATTGCATGAATTTCGGACTTCTTCAACTGTTAATGATGCTGCAATTTGCAAAACTTTTGGCTGCTCTGGTACTTATGTTGATTGATTCTGTTGGTTCGATCAAAATAGAAGATCTTTCATGATAATACTTGGGAAGAGTGTCAAGTTTCTCATCCTTCAGTGCCTCAGAAAGGTTTTCACTGTCGGATTCGCTCTTTATTTTTCTCTTGTTTTGATCTATCACTGCCATTTTTCGGTTTTCACCAATAGATTCATCTTTTATTTCATTTATTTTGCAGCTAAGAGACTTGACACTCTCCTTATCAAAATCATGAGTATAAGATTCTTGAATGAAACAATTGTTTTCTTCATTTGAGGAACAAAGGAAAGTTATAATGTCTTCATCATTACTGAATGTAGGAATATGGATAGGTGCGTCAATGTCCCAATCTATAAGTTCTGGATAAACTAAGGGCATAGGATCATTAGGTTGGGTAAGGTCTTGAATTGTCAAAGTCATGATATGGTTATCATCCTCATGATAGACAAGGTCTATGATGGTATTCTCTTGTTGATTGTCAATCTCGTTAGGATCTGATTCTTCCTCACTTGAGTCATGATCGCTTTGTAAAACAAAATCAAGTGGAGACCTTGAGCCTTCTCCTTGTATAAGAATAGGTGCATATTTGTGTATAGTATCAACTTGTTTATCCCTCCAAAATTCATCATTATAAATGGTGTCCCATTCATATTCATTAGAATCAGTATCTGAACTATTTTGCAATTGGAAAACTGATTCATGAGATTTATCTGACACGGATCCTCCTTCATGAATTAATTGTGTCTATTGTGAAGTAGATTCTTCTTTATCTTTACCATATCCAAGTCCTATTTTATCACTTGAATGCTTTGAAATAGGTTGAATTGGTTCCACAATTCCTTCTCTTCGTTTCCCTATAGGACCATTCCCTTCATAGCCCATCTTTTGCATAATAGCGTACCCCTTACCATATTGTTCTTTAGGCAACTTAATGTGCAAGAGAGATTCATCTTCATCTTTGTATAGCCAATTTAGGATGTCCCTATCTTCAGCTTCTTCTTCAGTGGTATTAGCTCTAATGAATTTTCCATCAAACTTTGTAATTGGCACGGAAGCTTGAGATGTAGAAGCGGTTGCAATCTTTTGATTTGATAAAGTTGGTAAACCATGTGATCTTGGAGAAGGAGGTAAAGTAGAAAGAGATAGTGAATATTCACCTACCCCTTTGTCTTTAAACTTCATCTTAGTATCAAGATTATTTGTCAATTCTTGCAATTGAACTTGTAGATTGGAAGAAGAAACAACAAGAGCTTCTCTATTGTGTGGCACAAAGACATCTTGAGTTACTCTAAGATTTGAACAAGTTTGGGTACTATTGTAATCAGCTTGTATAGTTATTTCTTGTCCATCATATGGAAACTTGATACATTGATGATATGTTGATGGTACTACTTGCATATCATGGATCCACGGACGACCCAAAAGTATGTTATAAGACAGATCTCGATCTAGAACCTGACAAAAAGTATTCTTCACAACAGGTCCCACTCTGATAGGAATTAATATTAATCCTTTAGAAGCTCTTTCCTCATCATCATATGCCTTGATGGTTATCTTCCTTCGTGGATCAATTTCATTTTTTGATATTCCTAAGGTATTTATTAATTTTAAGGTACAAATATTCAAACTGGCTCCTCCATCTATTAAGACACGTCTAATTCGATGTTTATGGATCATGACTTCAAGGTAGAGCGAGGAATTATGTGGATGTGTCATAGAGGCATCATCTTTGTCGGAAAATGAAAGACAAGTGGGGGAAGATAAATGTCCCACTATGGCTTGAAATTTGTTTGCATCTAGATCAGTATCAACAGTTGTGTTTACAAGAGCTTCTTCTAAAATATTCTTGTGTATGGGGGATATTTTGAGAAGTTCAAGAATGGATATTTGAGCTGATGTTTTTCTCAATTGATCAACCAGATTATACTGAATTGGAGAAGAAATAGTTGTTTTAGATGAACTTCCTTTTAAAACAACCTTTGCTTGACCTCTTGTTGTTACATTAACCTGTTGATATTCTTGTTTTCCTTTGATTTTGATAACATTAATCCGATTATCATCTGTGTGAATGTGACGGATTATATTGTCTTCAACATTATGTATGCTTTTGGCTTTGGTATCCGATGTTTCCCCCTTTTGGTAGTTTGGAAAAGGATCTTTGAATGCTTGATGATCATCATTGGTATGATGTCCCTCAATTGTAATAGTACCATTGTCAATTAAATCTTGTACTAGATTTTTCAAAGCTTGACAATTGTTTGTTCTATGACCTTTACATCGATGATAATTGCAATAATACGAGTCATTCCATGATGGTGGTTTAACTCGTGGCTCATAATCTCTTTGTGGTGGTAAGGTGATAACCTTATTATCAAGAAGCTCCTTGAGAGCAGACTCAAGAGATTGACCCAATGCAGTAAAAGTCCGTCGTTTGAAAAGAATGAAGGTCTAGACGGATTTGATGTTTGGGCATTGCCAAGATTATTATTGAAATTACCACAATTTTGATTGGTATTTTGATTGGTCATGTTCTCTTGCTTGGAAATTTGTCCTTGTTGATTGTTGTTTCCTTGTTGAATTGTATTTCCTTGTGGATTATTTCGTGGAGCACTTGATAGATTGAAAACAGATGGTCTTGTTCATAAATTATTTGCATCCACTATGCCATCATTAACAACATTTTTGTTTCTATTCCAAAACCTTGTTTTATCGTTATTGTTTTGATTTGATGTACTTGGATTATCAAGTTTTATCACTCCCCTTTTAACCAAGGCCCCTTCAATGGTGATTGCATTTTCAATCAATTTTTCAAAGTTATGAGGACAATGAAGGTTAAGCCTATAGCTTAATTCTGGATCAAGGCTATTAATAAAGATATCCATCTTTTCCTTTTCAGGAATAGGACGAGAATATCGTGCAAATAACCTTCTCCACCTTTGTAAAAATGTAGTAAAGGGTTCTCCTACTTTTTGTTTCACTTTACAAAGATCAAGCATTGTTATTTGGTGTTGAATGTTGTAGGAGTATTGTGAGATAAACTGATTTATCAACTCCTCAAAAGTTTTGATAGGTGGAGTGATTTTTGAAAGCCACTCCATGGATTGTACACCTAGACTTCATGGAAATAATCGCATCAAGTAAGTATCGTCATAGGCGAATTCAAGACTCATGTTTCGAAAATCCCTAACATGGTCAATGGGATCAGTTTTTCCATTATACCTATCATACTTAGGAATTTCGCAATGTTTTGGAAATGGGATCATTTGAAGACTCCTATCAAATGGATAAGGAGATATGCTTCCAAAACATATTTCTTTGTTGTACCTCCTTGCATTTCCTTTATTTGCCCTTGTAATTCTTTTATCTGTTGGTTAAGAGCACTAAAGTTAGTAGGAGGAGTTTCAGGATTTTGTTTAATCCCTTCTATGTCAAAGGTGTGAGGAAATTTAGCTCCTTGATTAGCTAATGAAAGAAAATATTTTTCTTTATTACGTTCTAGAATTCTTTCCATAAGAGTGTGGAATTGGGGATCTTGTTCTGCTTCTTGAAGCTTTTCTTCTGTTAACTCATCAAGATTAAATCTTTCCTCTTCTTTTTCATTTTGGTCACCCATTTTACTGGTTGTGGTTTCTCCCTCGTCTTTTTCCATTTGTTTTTGAGATCTTGTGAAGACAGGCATAGATTTTGCTCCAAATTCTACTCACTTTTGATCAAAAGAGTGAAATAGTGCAATTTATGTGATATATATAAAAGTCAGGATAGAATGAAGATTCTATGACTTACACAAAATTTCTAATCTTGTAGCTTGTGTTGTTCCCTAAGTGAAAGGATGAAAATCCTGTTAGTGGGAATATAAGCAAAAGATCAAGAAAAGGATGATTTTGTACTTTATGAAATTTTGATCATGGCTTTGTAAAAGGATGGATTTTATGATAGATGCCTAATGTATTCTAAGTTCTCTATTGCAAAATTTGATTTGGACGAGTAGAATATTCGATTGCGGGTTGGGGAATATAACTGAAACGGATGCGTTGACTATGGTTATGCCTTTGAGAAAGGGCTCTTCTTTGAAAGTAAGCTTGAGAATACAAGGGCTCTATGGCATAATCATCTGAAAGACCTCTAACACAATCATGATACCTATGAAGAAAGGTTCTATATTTGAGTAAAACTTTCCGACTTTGATATAGGAATCGTTGCTTCTTCAATAATTTCTTGTGATTGAGGGGTTTCTTTGGCTTCTTAATTTTTTTGGAAACGGATTTCTTTACAAACTTTGTGGATTTCCAATCTCGTAACATGAGATTGATCAATGTGATAATGAGTGTTTTGGATGATCTTATCTAAATTAATGTAGTGAAAACACATCAAACAAGTTTGAAAACAGTTGTCTTAAGTCCTATGCTAAACATCAAGTGTGTAATCAAAATGTTTTTCAAAAATTGTTTTAACGGGTTTTACACATGACAAGTACTTCAACAGACTCACTCTTAGTTCTCAAGTAGGTCATCATAGCAATCAACAGCCCACATCTTAGAACTGCGTCGACTCACACAGCCATGTCACCCCCGAAAGGGCGCCCGTGTTTTTGTCTTTTCCAGGTGCGTACTCAGAGTGACGGAAGTGGATACCAGGATCCCCTGAGCAAACAATCCTTGGCAGTTATATGGTGAGTATCTTGGGGGTAGATTCTTCCCTCCCCTGCACTGTGATTGAAACAATGTTTGCAAACTGACTCGGTTAGTTACTACACTAGGTTCGTAGTAAGGGTTTCCGTTCGGTGCGGCAAATGATAGAACTCCCTCGAGAGACCTCCCTACCTTTAGAACAAAGGCTTTGGGGATGGTTATCAATGCACATTACCGTCAAAAGAGGGTTTCCCCAATTTTGCTTTAAATTTTAGAGTGGGGTGGAATAGCCTGGCTTTGGCTTGAACCCACTTGAGTCGTTCCTCTTGGGTGAGTACTTTTTCCCACAAGAGCAGGCTCTCTACAAGGTTTTAACAAAAGCTGTAAAATGCATAAAAGGAAATAGGTGAGTTTGGCATTTTGATCACCCAGTTAAGGGGAGAGCATAGGCCTATCACCGAAGACAAAGCAAACAAAGGTTCAATTGTTAAGCACCAAATGAAAATTTTCTAAACTAAGTGAAGATTTTGCTTCACATAAAAAGAAAATTCATTTTAAGCCCAAATTGAAAGATGAAGTGTCTACCCTAGGATTGCTTCGTTTTACCTTAGATGACTACCCTAGGATTGGTTAATTTTATGCTTAAAATGACTACCCTAGGATTGGTTAATTTTATGCTTTAAAATTATTAACTGTCCGCGGCTGCATCGGAATCAGTTAAACTAATCTAGAGTTACAGATTACAGAATACATTCTTTAAAAATTTGCTGCAAAAGACATTATAGGTGCTGCAAAATTAATTACAGGCGCTGCAAAACTGATTAAGGGCGCTGCAATACTAATTAGGGGTGCTGCAAGATGGATTATGGGCGCTGCAAAGATGATTACGGGCACTGCAAAAATGATTATGGGCGCTGCAAAGATGATCACGGGTGCTGCAAAATGGATTATGGGCGCTGCAATAGACTTCAGATGCGCTAAACTGGAGATGACATTTCCGAAACGTGTCGTCTGCGCTATTCTGCTATTTTTACCTGTAACCTGTCAAAAAAATTGCAAATAAAACATTAAAAAGGGGGCAAGAGCCCCACGGTGGGCGCCAAAAATGTGTTATTGTTTATTTATTTTAATCTAATTGAAAACAAAACACTAAATGAAACCTTATACTAAAGAAATTTAAATGAATTCAAATCAAACAAAGTTTTCTTCAGAGCCGTTTCATCTTCCTCTATCTCCAGGAATTTGAAGTTGCTGCTCTCAGATTTGATGTAAGCTTCTCCAAATGGCTGCTGTAGAACGAGTATGCAAATGAAAATCTATTCTATATGCTGGTGAAGATGGGATTGCTGATACGGATATGGACAGGGGCTGTGATTATGCACAGGGGCTGTGAATGAAATGTATCATGATTCTATTGCTATTGCTATGATTCTATACCATCTATGCTTATGAAAGTACTCTATGAATGCTATGAGTGCTATGAGATTTTCCTATAGTTATTTTACTAAAAGCTTCTATATCATTTGAAGCTCCCGGCAGCTGTATTTATAGATTTTTGCAGGCTCCATCCCGGCTGGCAAGAATCTACGGCTGTGAGATTGTCTGGTAAGTTTGAATGGTGAGAGATGGAGAGGTTGAGAAGAAAATGGGGGAGGTTGAGAGGTTGGAGAGAAGGATGGATTCCTGTCTTCAACCCACGGGAACAAGCCTGCACAGAAACAGAGAAATTTAATTTTCTGTTTTAACCGTTTGCTTCCCGGGAGTTGAAGATAAATCCCAAATTAAATAAATAAATAAATTTATTTAATTTATTGCATTTGATTTTTGATTTTTTTAAAACTATGGAAGATTTAATTAAATATTTTGAAATATTTAATTGTAATATGACTTTAGAAGAATTTGAAATTTTAGAAGATTTAATTAAATATTTTTGGAAATATTTAATTATAAATAGATTTTTGAAGAATTTTGAAATGATTTTTAAGAATGAATATTGAATTAGAGGAAATAATTAAATATTTTTAGAATATTTAATTGTAAATAATATTTAGAAGAAGAATAATATTTTAATCTTTATTTGAATTAGATATTCAAACGAAGATTATTGATAATTAATATAAATAAATCGTAATATTTATTTAATTAATTAAGAAATGAATACGAATGATTAAATAAACTTATTTATTTAATCAAAATAAAAGAATGAAGAAATATAAATAAATTATTTAAATTTATTTATACGCAGATAGAATTCAAAGATTTTAATTAAATATTAAAAATATTTAATTAATTACCAGACAATATGAAGTGACCATTTTTAGGTGTATACAGATTCAATGAGGATTGTTCTTAATTTTCTAAAAATACCATCATATGTAGGAGAGAATCCTAAAAAAACCCTACTGGATTGTGGGAAAAACTATTTTCAGAACATTTTCTTTGTCTTGTGAGGCAAACACTGAGGAAATCATGTAGTCTCATTCCCTAGGTGGGTTTATCAAAAAATGTCCCACCAAATATTTGGTCTTTCATCCCACAAATTCTTAGCCACATGGGCAATGTGCTTAGAGTTGAAAATTCATGGGTGTCTCTCCTTGACATGAACACCTATTCCTTAATATCACTAACCTCGAGGGTGGAAAATGAATTTAAAGCTTGATGATTATGAGACCTCTTTCCTAAGAGAAGTTTTGGGAAAGTTAAATGCACGTTACTTGTGCCAACAAGAGGGGCACATTAAGAAGAATTTCCCTATCATCCAAAATAACCATAGCAAGAAAACTACTAAACCGAATGTAGAGAACAAGGTAATTTCCCATAGTATTAATACCAAAGCCTCAACCTCTATAAATGTCTAATTGAGCAAGAGGGTTTTAAATGGGGAAAATAGTGAAAATAATTCAAATATCCCCTCTCCTCAGAGTAATGGGGGAAAATATGATTCAACCCAATTAGGTGATGGTACATGTTGCTCTGGGGGGAAGGAATTTTTCCTCCCCAAACAAAATCATTGGAACCTCAAAATTAACCCTCCTTGAATCTCAAGAAGAAGATCTACCTACATTTGTAACTCAAAGTGAAATATTATTTACAAAATATTTCAATGCTTTATTGGAAGAGATGGAATTCTATGGAATTTCCTCTATTAATGCTATAATAATATTGAAACTCTAATAGGATTAAAAAAAAACCAAACTATCAATTTCTTAGTAATGCTCGAACATTGTGTCATCAGTGGTTATGAAGAAAAATGCCAGCAAATTTTGTTGGAAAAAATAAAAAATAATATTAAGCTAACTAGCCAATACAAAATGGGTGATCCCACAATACTGGTTTACAATTTTTGGCCAAAATGGTCATTGAAATAATTTTTTCTAACTAAATCTTCACTTTCGGGCACCTATAGTGGCTAAACCATGAAGAATTTGAAGATGATAAAAACTAGTGATTTTTCACGTTTTGTTTGTAGATTCTAAATATATTTTTTCAAAATTTTTGGAATAAGATTGCACTTCTTTTTTCTTGTCTCCTTCAAAAACTAGTTTTTTCAGTAAACAACATTTTTAAGCAGTGACACTCACCATATAACGCATAATTTTTTTTTCCATAAAGGATAAAATTCTTTTTTTTTTAATTTATATTTGTAACTACAATATCTAGCGCTTCTAATTGGTTAGATAGTGATTTATTGAATACTTGTTCCTTGATCAAGTTTCGAAGTCAAACCAATTACAATTCAGACATAGGCAGACTATATAACGCATAATTTTTTTGTATGTATCGAAATTCAATTTTTTTTTGTTGGATCAAGGACTTCAATATCTAGTGCACTCATATTTTTCAATTTTTTTTTATAATCTACTATTTTTCCACGTGCAAAACAAAGAGCTTGATTTTTGGTGAAAAACCTATGTTTAATAAAACTAAAAAGACAAATACATAATAAAACCCAAACATATTAAAATTATATTCATTAGATAGCTTGTTCCAAGGAATACCATCATCTAGTTGGGTCTATGAAGTATCCTCCATTTTCATCCTCAACCCAAGCTTTGAAACACAAAATTTTGGACTTTTTTGATGCCAGAGGATGAGAAGGTGGGAAAAGGTTGGTTCAAGAAAACCCCCTTTCAAAAAATGTTTTTCTTTGGTTTTTTGGCAGGAATGGGGAACCTTGCACCTCATGAAATGTAAGGGGTCTAGAATACCTTGACTAGAAATACATGGTTAGAAGATTCCTTAATCTTGAGATAAAATAAGATTTTATACTCCTTCAAGAGGTTAAGGCCACTGGTTTCACTCTTGAAACCAACATGAGACACATTTGAAATAATTCATTCTTCTTAGTCACCAACCATGATAGGGGAAGGGGTGGATCTACTATTCTTATGGCAAGGCGCTGGAGGCAACACCTGACAGGATCTGGAACCTTCTCCTACAATAGGGATTTTTGGGCCTCCTATGAAAAAGGAAGTTCCAAATTTGGCATATGCTCTATCTATGCTCCAAATGAGCACAACGAAAGAACTAAGTTATCGAAATGGCTTGTAAACATACCTAACATCCCATAGGTACATGGGGGGGACTTCAATATGGTAGAAAATAAGGAGGAAAAGAAAGGTGGTCTAGACATTAATTGCAAGGGAAGTGAAAAGCATTACTAGTTGATATTGAAATCCTTGAGTTTAACCTCATCAACCCATTGGAAGGAAGGAAAAACACTAATAATGGCATTTGGTACACCTGGTACAATGCACAAAAAGGGGGGAAAAGGATATACAATAGAATTGACAGATTTTAGGCAAACAAATATTGGTTCAATTTCATCCCTCAAAATGATGGGCATAGTGTATTGGTGTATCAATATACCATCTTTGATTAAAGCATCCCTAATTTTAAACTATACCAAGAAAAAAAATCAAAGAAGAGCAAAACTTTATTCTAAATACAAACTTGCTAAAGGATGGTGACTACAAGTTAGCTATAATCCCACTAACAAAAATAATTAAGTGGATCCTAAAAGATTTGGGAGTAGTAGAGAGGTGGGAAAGCAATGTTAATGGTTGGAAAATTCTATTCCAAAGTATTGGAAAGCAACAAACCATGGACAGAGGAAGAGAGGAAAAATACCTCCAAGATGAGCTATTGAAGGCACCATCCAATATCCAAAATGACCCCCTAAATGAGAAGCTCAATGAGGAACTCAATATGGCAAAAAATTCCTTAAGAAGACTACAAAATCATAAGATACAAGGCCTAAAATTTAGATCCAAACATAATTGGCTAAACAATGGTGATAAAGGTTCAAAATTATTTTTTAGATATATAAAAGAGAAAGGAATAAGAGAAAATTGACCAAATCTCTTACAATGGGACTCTCCTCACAAACCAGGAGGATATCCTCTAGAGACCAATTCTATCTTTTCTATAAGGAACTATTCTCCTCTAAAGGGAATAGTGAGGAGGGGCATAATGCTAGGGTCCTTGTAAAAAATGTGATCCCTAAAAAGATAACCAAAGAAGATGCAACCTTTCTTTCTAAAGGAATCACAAAATAGGAAATTAGGAAAGCTATAAACTCCATGAATAATGATAAAAATATAGTAGTAGATAGGCCATCAGTTGAGTTTTATAAGTCCTTCATGGACTGGATATGTGATGACCTACTATATTGTAGAAAACTACATACCCTTGCATTTTCATACTTGTTTGGGCTCGCCTTGCTTTATTTATCCCTATTTATGTCTTAATTAGTCCTATTTTGCATCCACAAGCCCAATGAACTATATCATTTTGTGGCTAATCCCGAAAAAATCAATGGATAAATGATAGTTTAATGATTCTATTTGAGTGTCCCTGATTTTTGGGTCGAGACTAAAACACAACCTAGGGAAGCTTTGTCCCCCAAAGGTTATAGGACCTTGATTTTAAGGAACCTTAAATGGACCCCTTTTTGGAGTTTGTGCCCCAAGATTCAATCCTTGGGACTAAGGTGCCACCCAAGGTGTCCTAGTCCTCTTTGGCTTATTTTCAAGATTTAATTTAAATTTTGGTAGGATTTAGCCTCCTTTAATTAATGATTTCCTCTGTTAGCTTGATGTGGTGTAATTTTAGGATATTGAGCATGGATAAGTATAAATACAAGCTTCCTCCACTCATTTTCATAACAAGCATCCAAGTATTCATTTTGAAGGTAAGTTTATTCATTCAAGAGAAATTCATCAAACATTTGGAGCCATCATCAAGATTCAAGCATCATGTCAAAGGTTTAGTGCATTCATTCATGTTGTTGAGACAAGATTGTGGATGTGGCATTGAAGATCTATTTGCAACCATTGTTCACATCATATCCAAGGATCCAAGATCTACATTCTTCATGGCTACTACATGCTAGATCATATATTTTCTTCACAAGACATCATCCAAGGTGATATCATTACATATTTCATATTTCATGCTTCATTTCATCATTTGGTTTAATTACCAACAAGGGGTTTAACCAAGGAAAACCCCCATTCACTAACAATCAACAAGTTTTTCTCCTCTTGCATGTTTGTGATTGCAGATTTAGGTTGAAGGCTTGAAGATAATTTGAAGTGCAAAGTTGCAAAGTTGCATTGCAAAGTTGTCATCTTCATAGAAATTCACCTACAGGCCAGATCTAGAAGTTCCATAACCTAAGACTTGAGAAGAAGGAAGTGTAGACATCAAGCTTTAGGATCACTTTCGAAAATTTCAAAAATTCAAATTGGGACTAAGAGGGTAGCAAGGACATCTTAGTCCTCTAAGTGAAATTTTGTAGAAATTCTTCTAGATCTGGTTCCAACATCTGAAGATTATGCATCTGTCTCAACAAACAGCAATGAGACTAAGACAATAGTAAGGGCATCTTAGTCTTCCATATCATATTTTGACAACTTCTTTACATTTCTAGAATCCTTTTCACATTTCCAGAATTCCTAGGTACATACCTCATGACTTCTAGTTGCTTAATTTCATCATGTTTGTATCCTTCATTTAGCTTCCATTACTAGGTTTTGTGAGATGAATGTTAAGCCATCTTTTCCAAGAATTTTCTTGGTGGTGAACCCCTAAAATCTTAAAGAACCCCTTCTTAGGTCTTCCTTGTTGAGAATTGACTCACCTTGTGAGGTTGATAGTCAATCCAATTAGGAGTCCTAGGACATCTTTGAATGATAATGGGAGAATAGTGGTGTTCTATGACGTAGGTTATAAAGTACACATTCCTCTATTGTTCACCTACATAAGGTATACTTGGAATCTCTTGATAAGGGCTCTCTTGGGAAAAATATAAACAAAGGACTCATAAAGTTACTGCCCAAGGATGGGGATAAAAACAACATAAATAAATTGGAGACGAATGACACTCCTAAATGTCTCTTACAAAATATTAGCCATGAGGCTAATCAACATACTACCTAAGTTTATAAAAAACACCAAAACATGATTTATTAAGAGTTGATACATTCTTGAAAATATAATAGCTAGTTGGGAAGCAATGGAATAGTCCAAACTCTCTAAGAAAAACTCATCCATGCTTTTGTTAGATTTTGAGAAGGCTTGTGACAAGGTGGAGTGGGTATTTCTTAGAATAGCACTAGAAGGATTTGGTTTCTCTAAGGAATTTCATAGTATGGTTGATAATCTACTAAAAGATGCAACTACCCAAGTGGATGTCATTAGATCCCTATCTAAACAATTCATTCTAGAAAGGTCCATATGGCAGGGGTGCCCCCTGGCTCCTAACCTATTTTTAATTTCTTATGATGCAATCCATTTCCTTCTTAGAGATACTTGTATCTCCCCCAAAGTCAGAGGTTTAACTCTCCCTGACAACAATGAGCTCATGATTATTTAGTTTACTGATGATACTACAATCTTTATGAAATTAGAAGGAAACACAGATTTAATATTATGCAAAAACTCAACCACTTCTACAAGGATTTAGGAGCAAAAATTTCTAGAGAAAAATCCATCATGTTGGAATGGACGAAAATCCCCCTGATTGTCGAATACAAAAATTTGACTTGCAATGGGGGGGCCCACGAGCAAGGTAAATATCCAAGGATCCCCTTTGCAATCAATCCATACCTAAAAGAGATGTGGGTATGGGTTAAGAAATTTTTTGAAAAGAAAATGGATAGCTGGAATAGGTAGTACTATCATTAGCTGGTAGAATCCAAGTCTGTCAGAATATTTCGTCATCACGTACCATCAACTTTGCCTTTGTGTGGTTGTTCAATAACTACCAAGTAAATGAGATCCAAGAAAAGATCAAGAACTTCTTATGGTTAGATGGTAAAGGGATAAAATACAAGGTGGGTTTGGCCTTTAAGACTTTGATAAACATGAGATAAATCTTGTAGCCAAGTGGATCGTTAAGGCTCTTGAGGGTAATGAACCCTAGAAAATCTAGGTGAGAAATAATATCCAGATTACAGTACCTAAGCAAGCAAAATCATGGAAAATGTTTCCCTTCAATGATCTACTCATCACCAAACATCCAATAGTCCCTTTTGGTTCAAGGTGTTTAGAAGCATTTGGAGGGAATGAGAAATAATCAAAGATAAAATCACTAATACCAATTCTATTATGCATAAAAATAACCTCTTTGATCTTAGCACTTTGATCTAGTGGAACCTAGATGATGATGGGAAGTCTCTTTCACTTCTCTAGGACTATTCTGCCAAGAAGTGGGACAAAGTTGGAATCCAAATCTTTGATAATATCCTAAAAGATGGGGTGTTGAAGGATTGGAATTCATTGAGGGTAGAATTTAATCTACCCCTCTAACCTAGGAACCTTTGCTGTCTTAAAAGAAGCCTGCAAAAGTATCCCCCCTTTCTAAAAGCAAGCCATCCATTAATTACCAAAATAAACTTAAATGGGGGGGGGAGTGGGTAATATCCCCTTAGCCAATGTGCAAACAAAGCTAATCTATAAATACTTAATCCAATTTGACTCCTTAATTGAGCATTTAATTGAAGTTTGGAAGACCAACATGGCCAACAAAGAGTGGCTAAAAGTCTTCAATTTCATTTGGTCCAATGTGTTTGATCCCAAAAAATTCTTGTTTTAGATGGTTAATTTTGCTTCAAAGGGTTTCTTTTAAAATGAACCACTTCGTCATTGAAATCTGTAGTATATGTAGGACCCCTAAATTTGTTGAACATTTTTTTTTAGTGTTTCTATGGTAGTGAAATATGGAAATTATTTTGCAATGACATGTTTATCTAGGGTGGAAAGGGCAAAATTAATTGGAAATAAGTTTTAATTGGTAATGATAGTAGGTTAGGTATAGAGTTCAGATTGTTTTGGTATTGCTTGGCTAATGAAATATTTTGACATATTTGGAAGGAAAGGAATGAGGAGAAATTCAATGGGCAATGAAGGACACTTATTGAGTCTTCAAAAAGACTCATTATGTTTAATGTTGCAATGCAGGTTGTTATCACATTGGAGATTTCTAAAGCCATGTTCTTGAAGCCACTAAATGATGGTGTTGTGCTTGTCAATCAAAATGAGATCAAGTATGGGCACACTTGGCAACAAAACCAACCCAGCTTGTCCATATTCATGAAGGCACTTTAAGCTTTCCAAAAAGAGTTCAATGAGAAATCTAAGGGTGGAAAGATGAACCAAGAAGTCAAGAGACCCAGGTTGCATATTGATAAGGATTATGCAAGTGAGGAAGGTCATTCCAATAAAGAGAGGATTGCTATAGAAACACTGGTGAGCTAGAGAGATTTGGAGTCCTGCAGTGAGAGCGGGAACTTTTAAGGGCCTCTTAATCATACCTTTTTGTATTATGCTAATATCATAATGTATAGATGCAATACCAATGTAAACAATTTATATATCAATACATAATCCTATATAGCAATATAATAGCTAGTAAAAACATGCTTCAATATACAATATATTGACAATACAAGATCAACATTAAAATCTATTTTATTCTTTAGCCAAAACCATATCATATTATAGACCAATCATCCACAACCTTTCACATAGAACCTAGGTACAAAACAACCTTCATTATTTCTTATTAAATAACCAAACATCAATTAATATCCACCACCATAGAATTGATTATATCTTTATCACAATAACAAAATTGCCTTATATGTCCCCTTAATATCCCTTATCCATTAGCTCACGTTTTACTATATTAGGAGATAATGCTGACTTCATATGTTTGGAAGTCATCCACATTTTGACATTTTCCATGGCCTTTAATGACTTTATGGACTCCTTGTGGAATCGTCGAAACTCTGAAATTAACTTAATTCCAATTTACATTTACTAAACTATTTTTATTCGTACAACATATCTGGATGCAGTTGTGGAAGAAAAGCGATAAAGCAGAATAGACAGCTGTGTGAATGGGAATGTACATGGTGGAAAATTGCCATGGACCATGGACCATTAAAATAAAAAAGATAGCGCATCTCACACGGTGAGCTTCCTTTATTTATTGGGCCATGCTCCTCAAAGTGCATCTGATTAAAGACAAAAACTTTGTCCACTGGGTACCTTTTTCCACACGGCAAAACCCCTAAGATACAAGAATTAAATTACACGGGATTGCCCTGTGTGATAATCCAGTCTTCACTGTAGTTTTGGCGTATCGAAATGACAACACTATCTATGATGACAATTAAAAAAGACATGGAAAAGGGAATTTTCGGTCAAATTGATGAGTTGAACTGAAGATATTTCTGTGCACACGAAATGCACATTAATTTGACCGCTTTATCTATTCATAGTCATCTTCTTACCTTTCCAAAATATATCTCAACAGACAGACTGGAGGTTGGGAGCGACTGGAGCAAAAATGGTGCTTGTCTGCCATCATGCCCTCTGTCAGTGCAGTTGTGGTATTTTTCAGATCCTCCTCCCTTTCCCGCAAGCATGAGTCATTGAAGATTTACTCAAAGTCTCACATATAGAAACAACTGTTAGGGTTAGAGATGGCAGATCTAACAATTAAATGCATATTTTATATAATAAATAGAGAAACTAAAACATACACAGAATAAATCATAACACAGAGAATTTAACATGATTCACCCAATCCGGGCTACATCCACCAAACCGCAGCCATCCAATAATTTTATTATCTAATAAAAACCCCTATTACAATCTTGTGAATAATCACGTTTTTCATCATACTGAAATACCCATCCGAACCCCCTTTTTTTTTACCAAGCTTAGAAGCTTCCAGATTTTAGGGTTCTACAAAATCGGATTTTTCCCTTTTTCGGTGATCACGCGAAAAAGTAGGAAGAAAATTTTTCTCGGGGGCTGCCACCCCCGAACCCCCGCCCGGGGCCTAGCCCGGCCCCGGACCTCAGCAAGGACAGGGGGTCGGGATGTATAGTATACTATGGGCTATACAGTATAGCATGATCAGTCGCCACATACCAACAACAACTGCTCAAACATTTGTTTCGGGTGTAGTTGCAGGGTGCAAAGTTTAAGAAGAATCTATATGTTCTCTGCTACCATACTAACATCGGCATTCCTTTCTTGATAATCATTTGGGCGTTACAAAGATCAGCAAATCAAATCAGGTAAGTATTTTCTGGCATTTCTTGCATACAATAAAATGTGAAGACAAACCTGGAAGAGCGATTTTTTTTTTTCACACATTTACTCGTTAATGGCAGGATTCGTAGTGAACATGTCAATGCATTGAGAAATGCTGCAACTTTATTGAGCAGCTAAAAGTACAGCGAAGTGCCCTCAGGCGAGGAGTCTAATCAGGAGGTCTCATCTCAGGCACACGGTTACAGTATTGGCCTAATCTCTTGTGTAACATAAATGGCTGAAATTGTAAACGGCTTGAAAATCCGGTGAAGAACAGGATTATAGCACAAATTTGGTTCAAATATTATCTTATGACTATTGAACTGCATATGTTGAAGAACTGGGAGTTGTGAACGATTTGAAAATGGTGAGGAACAGGATTGTAACCAAAACTTGGTTGAAATATTGTCTTTTGCCCTATGTCATGATTATTCTACTGCATAAATGTCAAGCGTTGACCACTGAAAGGGCAAACAGCCTTCTAGTGGGTAGTGCCCTCGTCGGAAATCAGACTCTGGTCTCAAAGCATGGCACGTTTGCATTGGGATTTTTCAGTCCCAACAACACCAGTAACTGGTACATTGGCATCTGGTATGCCAAAGTCTCAGAGAAAACTATTGTTTGGTTGGCTAACCGCGAAAATCCTCTGAGAAATATGCCTGGTGTTTTAAATTTATCGAGAGATGGAAATCTCCGCCTGTTTGATTCACGAGGACGATCAATTTGGTCGTCCGAAAACAGGTTGAAGGCATCCCGGGCATCAATGTTGGAATCAGGTAATTTGGTTATGGTAAGAATAGGGGCCGGCAATATTTCTGAAATTGTTTGGGAAAGTTTTCAACATCCGGTAGATACATGGCTGCCAGGGATGAAGATGTGGAAAGGAATGAAACTAACTTCTTGGAAGAGTTCTGCTGATCCGGCACCTGGACCTTTCTCTTTCCAAATGGATCCTTCACCAGGAAAGACTCAGTTTTTACTCTTCTCTAACAACAGTGCTCCGTACTCGTCTACCGGAGAGTGGAATGGAGAGTATTTCGCAAATATGCCAGCAGTTGCCAGGGCGGGGTCTGGTGGTAAAATAGAGTTTGTAACGATTTCTCCTTCAAGAATGTACTGCACATATACAATTAGCAATATGATAAGGGGACGCGGAATTTTGGAAAAGAATGGTGAATATCGGGGGTACTATATGATGCCAAATGGTGGGTGGATGCTGTATGGGTTAGCACCCAGGGATCAATGCAATGTTTATGGTGTGTGTGGGGCCAATGCAGCTTGCAAGGGCTATGCAACGTTGAGTGCCCATGTCACAGGAAATACCAATCATACGTGTACATGTCTGCAGGGGTTCAGGCCCGAAAACAACCGTGCTTGGGATTCTCAAGAATGGTGGTTAAGTGGTTGTGTTCGCCAAAGTCCATTGCAGTGCTCTGTCACAAATTCCACCGACGATTTTTTGAAAGTAAAGGACAAGCATTTGGCCGACGATCAAGCGGCTACATATACCAATGAGCAAACTCTGAATGGATGCCAACTTGCCTGCCTCAACAACTGCTCGTGCATGGCCTTTTGGCTCAGTAGCTTCTCTCCTCCTTTGTGTCGATTGTGGATTGGGGATTTGTTGAATGTACGCGACTCAATCGGCGGCCAGTCGTTCTATCTCCGTTTGGCAGCTTTTGACTTACGAGATTCGACATCCATTGCAACAAATAAATCCTTTGTCCTTCGTATTTTGCTTCCTGTGGGCGCTGCGGGTCTTATTCTTGTCCTGGCCGTGTTTATTATGTGGAAACGTGGAAGAATGCTCAAGGAGGATGACGTCCCCACATCCCTCAGAATTTTCACTTACCGAAAGTTGCAGGTTGCAACCAAGAATTTCAAGCATAAGCTGGGAAGCGGATCATTCGGCTCTGTGTTCAAAGGAACTCTACCAGACAAAAGCTTGGTCGCAGTAAAAATATTAGAGGGTTTAGTGCGAGCAGAAAAGCAACTTCGTGCAGAAATAAGTACCATTGGTGTAATACAGCATGTGAATCTGGTCAGGCTGTTGGGATTTTGTGCGGAGGGATCTCGAAGGCTACTCGTTTATGAGTACATGCCCAACGGCTCTCTTGAATCCTTCCTCTTCCACGGGAAAGACGGAGAAGTGCAAGGGAAGTTGCTGAATTGGAAAACCAGATTGCAGATAGCGTTGGGCACTGCACGGGGATTAGCTTATCTCCACGAGGAATGCAGAGATCGTATCATTCACTGTGATATTAAACCGGAAAACATTCTCCTTGACGCCGAGTTTTGTCCCAAAGTAGCTGATTTTGGGCTGGCAAAGCTAGTGGGTAGAGATTTCAGCCGCGTACTGACCACCACGAGAGGAACTATAGGGTATTTGGCTCCAGAGTGGATCTCCGGTCTTCCCATCACTCCCAAGGCGGACGTATATAGTTTTGGCATGACACTGCTGGAGATTATATCAGGACGAAGGAATATCGACCTTAATGCGCCCGAGCCTAGCTCCTATTACTTCCCTCCTTGGGCTGCCGAGCAATTCAACAAAGGAAATCTCATGGCCATTGTTGATGGAAGGATATCAGGTGAAGCAGATGCTCAAGAGGTGAGAAGGGCTGTTACAGCAAGCATATTATGCATTCAAGAAGACGACACTGTGAGGCCAACCATGGCCCAAGTCGTGCAAATACTCCAAGGGATAATGGATATCAACGCACCGCAAATTCCGGCGTCTCTAGACAGTCTTCCAGATCACCGTGGAGGTGATGAAGAGGGCGATCTTATTTAACATTTTAGTTATTTCCTAAAAAGTTTCTATATATGATAATGAGTGGTCATGCTAATAGTAGACTTCAACTTACGAGTTAATGTAATTGTGATAGCTTCATGTGGTAATTGTCTATGGTTTTTAAAACTATGAATTGTTCTGTTATGATATATATATATATATTTTTAAAAATTATTTTTAATTTTGTTTGAAGATGATATGAATTTTGATTAATAATTAAATGTTAAAAAGTATTTTATTTAGTGATTATATATTCTTTTCAAAAATATGTTGTACAATTTTCAAAATCAACTTAGTGAAATTCAGTTATACAATTGTGATTATATAGGAATTCATATGGAGGCATTCTCAAAGAAGAATGGTAATTATTTTTGTCAATTAAAAATTCTATCTAATAAATGTAATCTTTCTACTTATGCTATTGATCTACAATATTACCTCTAGTACTAAATTTGTCCTTTCATTAGTCTCTAGATAGTATAATTTAATGTTTAACCATGTGTCAAGGTTGTTGTCAAGGTTATCTAAGAGTTTGAAGTAAATAGTTTGTTTCTAGTCAAAATTATTATCTATTTCATTCAATGCAACCTAAAAATTTCTCTCACAAACATATGAGCACAGCTAAAATATTATCTTATCAAATTTATGACAATAAAATAGACAAATTTGTTTAATTCATCTACCACACCTAGAATACAATCATGCTTATTCATAGACTTTGATAATTAAGAAATAAAATACATGAATATTATTGTTTACATATTTGGAAAGTTTGTGTGAAGATGATTATCTTCTAATATACCTTTACCTTTTGATATTTGAAATAATTTTCCACAAAATGAAATTGCATTGATTCATTATAAACTAATAATAATTTTAGTTAACTTGTGATACATCTTACTAACTTTATAGTATGAAATACAATATACTTCCATTTTATTCTTTCTCATATAACTTGTATGAATATGATATAATAATACACCCTTTAAATATTAATCACCCAACATAATAAGTTTTCTTGCTGATCTTTGTCTATAGAACAAATGCTTGGAATAGTAGCTTGAAAAGATCTTAGAGCTGTGTTATAGATTATTATGATAGGATCTAAATAGACAGAGAATTGTATGTATAATTATATGATATGCCAAAACAATTCTATATGATTTTGGATTGATCACATTCACGAAAGCAACAAATAGAGCTTGTAAGAGCCCTATAGTCCATTTTTAATGCAATGCATTTCTTAAATTCTTTAACCGAAATGGCATTTTTATACCCGTTTGTTTCCCAATAACTAGACGTTGTGGCCCATTGTCACTGTCATGGCAATTAATACTGTTCGGGTCTTTTTCCTATAAGGTTGGGTTGGAACTGAAGCTCTGTTAATGGACTAAATTTTACAGAGAAAATTATGGATGTGGTGTTTCAGTCTGCAGCCATGCGCAATGCTGGAATCAGTGTTGTCAACCTCGTAGACCTTTCTCCACCTTTGCTGGTGTTGATGGTGGCCTCGTCATGTTTGAGCTTACAAAATCAAAAGATTTCGTCTTGAACTTATCCATGAGAGAAATTTCAGACCAGAGAATGGCAACACCGAGTCTAGAAAAGCAGAACAATTATTAATAGCCAAGAGAAGTTCGAATACCATCAACAGTGTTTTGGAACTTCCATGAAAACCCGCAACAGGAGCGTGGGAGGTATCATGGGGAGTTGGAGTGTTCTAGAAATTCATATATGCTTTTCTGTATACATAGCTTTATTTTATCTCCAAGAACAATCCCAATGCATTGGTTTGTGTTTCATTTTAGGCACCAATTCTCGCTATCTACCTTCTGGATCTTCATGTGTGGTCTTATTGGAGCAAAATATCATTTAAGGGCAATACATTCTGTTGAAAGGGCAATTTTGATGCATGAATTTATTATTATTAATTATTTGTAAGCCCTCAAGGAAAGGGCATTCTAATATGATAATTTTTTCATGTGCATGTATTGGTATGACACGTGTAGAAGAATCCACACCTAAAACATGTGTTTTTGTCACTAAAATATTGGCTAATTTAGAGCTCTTAAGTTTTGGGAGAACTCACCCAAAAATTCTCTAGAAAAAATTGGGGAATTTGAACTAGCTAAAATCTTTAGTAAGAAGATATTTCTATGGAAGAAGTTATACACTTCAACAATGGGTGAGGATGGTCCTCTTATGGAGTATCTAGATGTATTCAACATTATTGTCAACTAGTTATAGTTCATTGGTGTGAAAATGGAAGAAAAATAAATTAATGCATGACTATTTGTGATTTTTGCCAAATTTATGGGACAATTTAGTGATGGCTATCAAAAGCACTAGTTCAAACCCTATTTCTGATGAGGTGGTGAATTCTTTACTCTTGGAGGATATTAGACTAAAATCATCCAAATCTACCAAAGAAGATTTTATTGTTCATGGATAATTGAAGGGGAAAGACAAGAAGGATAAGAAAGATTAAAACAAATCTAAGACACATGGGAGATCTAAGTTTTCTAGTAAATACTAAAGAAAAATGTTGAAACTGTGGTAAGACTATCTATTTTAGAAGAGATTGCAAGAAAGGAAAAAGAAGAAAAATAGAGGTGAATCTAAAGATATCTCTAATATATCTTACCAAGAGGATGCAAGAGATGGTTTTTTTTATCCTTATCCACTCATGCATGTCATGATCTAGGGATGATTGATTTTAGAGCATATTTCCATGTGACTCTTCATGAAGAGTAGTTTTTTATGCTATGAGAGTTTTGATGGTCATAACATCTACCTTAGTGACAATTCTTATCTTAGTTTTTTTGGTCTTGAAAGAGCCAAGCTTTGATAATCCAATGCGAAGATCAAGGGTATTATTGGAGATTTGCACATCCTTAGGTTGGTAAAAAAACTTGTTAATCATTAGTAAAATTAATGATGTGGACTTGCTTGTTGTCTTTAACAATGGAAGGTGTATGGCGATTCAAGGAGCTATGGTGCTTGTAAATGGGGATTCATTTTGGTACTCTCTTTTGAATTTATTCTAGAACTTATAGATAGTGCAAAATTTCTTCTATGCATATGGTAAAGAGATATATTGAATAGTGCAACTTTTAGAATAATGCCTAAAATAAAGAGACCTATTATATTCAAATATGATAGATAGTCATGTTCTCTAGGTACCTAAACATGTTCTTTCTTTAGAGAGAAAGTTACCTACCAAGAAGATAATATTACATGACAGTATTTCATGTACCATAATGGTGACAAAGGTATAAGGACCCTAAAAAAATATTGTAGATGAGCTTGTTGATAATTCTCCTTTGTTTGAGTTTTTTGAACATTATATTTATGGAGAGAAAAACCATGTTTAGTTTGGCTTAGGCTCTCATATCTATTGGTATTTTGGATCTTATTGTGATTTATTTAGTCATGTAGTGTCAAAAAATATACTCCTTTGTACATTTTCACACTATGTTTGTGTCCATTAATAAATTAGACTTAATTAAGCCTTTGATTGGATTTGTTATGCATTTTAAAGCCTAATTAATCCTATTTTCCCAAATGGAAAGATGTATTAAACAATTGCAATCATTAATTAAATTTCCTTGAAATTGATGTGTCCTAGGTTTAGGGCCTAGGATTCATTCATAGGACCCCAATTTTCCATATGTTTTTGGCGTCATTTTAACAATTCAAGCTCAATTTGAAATTTTTAGCCTTTGATGTTTAATTTTTGGGAAATTAGAAAATTATCTATAAATACAAGGTATTTTTATCAATTCAAATATTGGAACTTTTTGCGAAACTTCATAAGAGCTAAGATTATTATCAAAGGTGTTTAAGAGCATATTTCTTAGTCATTTGTTGTAGCATTCAAAATCTCAAGCATCATGTCAAAATTATCATCATTCGTGCATGCTTTTGGAGCTAACATTGTGATGTTGATTTCAAGAATTCAAGTTAAGATTGAAGAATCAAGATCCACATCTAATCAAGCCATTTCATGCAAGATCAAGACCTTGGAGATATATGTTAGATTTGAGTTCTCTAAGGGTTTACATTCAAGGGTTTGGTAAGTTGCAACATAGCATTTCTCATTCATCATTCCTTCCATTCGTGTTTCATTACATTTCAAGGTTTAATTACCAAAACAGGGTTTGACCAAGGCAACCCCCTATTCACCTAAAACAAACAATTTTTCCCTCTCTTTGTGTTTGCAAATCTTAGGTTGAAAAAGGATTGAATTTTGATAAAAATTGCAATTTTGCAAAGTTTTAAAGTTATCAACATTATTGTCAAGATATAGAAACTCACATATTTTAATTTTGACTTTCCAATTATGAAATCAGGAGGAATTTGGAATGTAGACCTCGGAGCAGACGACTATAAAAGAAGATGTTGGATCCTTGTAGCAAGACCCATTCACCCTAGGGAAAATCTATATCCTAGGAGGACACTTAGCAAGAGCTTTTTTTAACAGGTGCATAAATTAATACCTTTCTCAGATCTATTGGAACTTTGTTGATTCTACCAGATTAAGGTTTTAAATTAATGTTTCAAGTGTTACATTGCACAATTGGGTTCATTTACTATTTTTACTTTTTCTCTCAAAAGTGCATTTTAGACTAATTTACCCCATCCTCAGTCATAAGGAAAACAACAATATCTCCATCAAGTTTGACTCACCTAAGGGTTGAAAGTCAATCTTGCCCTAGGGGATCTCTTTTCCTAATGAACTAGGGAAGACAGGTGCATCATACCCCCTTATTTCTTATTTCATATTGATAAACCTATTTTTCTATGTTTCATTTTGATCAACCAGACATTGTACATCAAAATTTCTAAAATTGGAGTCCATTCAAACCCTAGATCTAGGATTTACATTATTATGTGTTGCATTGCATTAGTTTGCATTTCATTTAGGTTGTTAAGATTGCATTAGTTTGCATCTCATTTAGGGTTTTAGGTTTGCATTTGTATCCTTTAAAATCTAAAAAATTCAAAAATTTGCATGCATATTATATTGATCTTTTACATATATTATTCGCATATTAATTTATTTTTAGTCATTCACATTCACAAATTTGGTCAAAATTGCATTTCATAAAGTGACATTGTTCATTATTTGTCACTAAATTGACTTGAATTTAGACACACAACTCTTGAGAATTATATCATTGAAACCACAATTTGCAATCAGAAATAAGAAACCCTAGCACTAAACCTTAGACTCATATTTAAATTTTTCCAAACCCTGACATAGGATTCATTCACCCTAGGGCGAATATGTCCCTGTATAGGTATCATTTCAAAATTTTCAGCAATGATTTGTCTTTGATTACTTCATTATGACCTATTGTTAATTCTATGTTTTAGTTTTAGAAATTATAAAAATCTATCATTGTTTACATTAGGTTAAATTGGTCAAATTGAGTGCATTGTTGAAAATCAAAATTGGCATTAAAATTTTTCATTTTTAGTATCTTTCATTTAAAAAAATCTTTATATTTTAGATTTGAAACTTGTTGATGGGTGTTTTTGCACATTCTCAACACAGACAACATATAAGTATGCTATCTCTCTTGAAATGTAATTTCTACAACGAAGTTTTAGAAATCACCCCAAGGTGTCTTAAGTGTCAGGTCATGACAATGCTTGGAATAGTTCAATGGTTGATGTGATTTGTTGGTAATCACAAGGAGGACTTTATGGTTCACTAAGAATGGGGAATTGGATTTGTAAATGGAGTTTTATAAATTCTAGAAACAAATGAATAGTTGTTGCAAGTTCAAAATAGCAAGCTAAAACTCCCTCATCAAATTTGGCTTTACAATGATGCTAGAACTTTGTTTTCACTACAATCTTAAATAAAAATCAAAAGGGAAAAAGGGGTTAGAAGTTTCCTAAACCTGTAACTAATGATGAACAATAACAATGGAGGATGCTACAGTGGACAAAATTCCTAAAACTAAGTTCCACTTAACAAGGAACCCACAGTCTCATGAAACTAGTGAAATCATCAAAGGGCCGTTACAAATTTTTAGATTATTCATTCACCATTAAAGTATGAATAAAAATTGAACTTTAAAGGTGCACCAATATAAGTAATGCTCAAACTAAATTTACACAATAGTTTATCATCAATAAAAAAATAAAAAAATGAGCTAGGAATACATCAAACACCATAGCATACTTCACCATTAAAGCACAACATAAACTAATAATTGAAAGTAGCTTAAAACTTAAAAGAAAAAAGCTAAAATATAATACTTGGAGATAGAATCATGCACACATCCAAGAGCAATACATAAGAAACCATCAAAAAAATGCTTCTGATATATTTTTGCAGTAGCATGTCTTTACAACAACTCATCTCTCTTTGAAAATGGGAGGATGCCTCTATTTATAGTTTTCAAAAAGTGAAATGAATGGAAAATATTCATTTACAATAAGTGGTCAAGATTCATTTTTTCTTAGGGTTTCACTTACCCCCAATATATTACAATATAAAATAGAATTTTATCTTTTTCCCTATTTCATCTTCTAGTCTATTTTGTCTTGTAGCTATTTTTGTCTTTTAACTAGCCTTTTAGCCTTTATAACTACTTCAACAAGTATTCATCATCGATGATAGGCTTCCCAACCTCTTTTTGTGTTGTTGCATACTCAACAAACTTGTCGATCATGGCTATGATTTTCTTCTCTTTGGATAGCTCAAACTTGAGGATCTAGATGGCTATCTTCTTGAATCTATCACTGATTTGCTCCTAGTGTTTGGTGCACTTTGGCATAGCCTTTATAACCTATTCCGACCATGTGAAAGCCCTTGCAACAAAATCAATGAAATATGGTGACAACATGTCTCCAGTCCCTTGTTCCATCTTTTTGTGAAATAATGGCTTGATTTTCTTTGGATCTAACTCCGAAGAAATAATTTCATAGCCCATCATCATCTTCAAATAATCCTCACTATCTAGTTGATGCTCCATGACCCATTCACAAACAAGCTCCAATTCATCTAAGAACTTCTCTAAAATTTCTTTCTTGTAATCAATATTCATTTGTCATGTTTGAACAAGCCAATGATCCTCTTTTGGTAGCTCAAGCTCCTTCACCCATGTTTCCTGGGAGAGCTTAAGGATGCTCTCTAGCTTCAAATAGGTGATCTGATATAGCTCAAGGAACTCCTTGTAGGTGTTTATCATGTCCTCCACCTCCTTCTGTAGCCTTAGAATTTTATTGAAAATTTTGGCTACATGGCGTATGCCCATATCACCATTGTATACTACCCTGTGAAACTAGTCTATAGTGGAATTGGTGCCATTTTTCATCTTCTCCATTTTATTTAGTTCCTCCTTGGAGAGGAGAGTAGGCACATATGATTCCTTTGGGTCTTCTTCCTCTGTAGAAGTCCACTATTGAATGTAAGTGGTGAGGTTTGCCACTTGTGCTTTCAACTCTTCTTTAGTGGACAGGTCCTTATTTATCTACTGTATAATGGTGTACACTGGCGCATGAAGATCATCCATCTTTTTTTCATGGGTTGTTGGCCCCAAATTAATAATAGATATTTGGTAATCTTGATCCTAGATGATTCTGGCATCTTTTCCTGCTACTGGGGTGGAAATTTGTAGTGTTTGAGATCTAGTAGCATCAACTATGGTGTGGGATTAGATTTTAGGATTCTTCTCCTTTTGAGTCCTTGTCTACGCTCTAGCCAGTATTGCCTCCAATTGTGCCTTGTGATCACCAACCATGGGAGCCTTCTTATTTAGTTGTTCTAGCCATGCAGGGACCTCCATTTGTTGTTTTGGTGATTCATGATCACCTTCCTCTTCCTTTTTCTTTTGAGGTTGATCCTCTTCATCACTAGGAGCATCCTCATCATTCTTTTTCTCCTCAACTGACTCATTTTTGGGTGTAGTCCTTGTATCAGGCTCAGTGGAAGCTACATTTTCTTCAATGATTTTTTCCTCTTATATCTCTCTCTCTTTATCATTTTCATGTTCACCCTTGACATTATGTTTGGGCTCAGTTCCTTCTTCTCATGCATCTTCCTCTTCCTCTTTATCCTTCTTTTCCTCCCTTTTTAGAGGTGCTTATTCTTGCATCAAGCCCTTATCTTGGCTAGTCCGTGGAAGTTCCTCAACTATTTCTACATCTGGATTTGTTTCTATCTTCCCTTCCTTAGAGTAGTGCTCCTTTACGTGTGTCTCATCTTCATTTTGCTCATGTGACAGTTCTTCATTTGACTCTTGGTCTAATGTCTCCACCACATAATGCTTGTCAAAACCCTAAAAATCTTCTTCCTCATAAGTTTGTGACCCTTCTTCATTAGAAGCCACCTTGTATAAGTTTATACTTATTCCAATGTCCAAATGTTCAAAATAATCATCTCTATCTGAATCCTTGGGCTCATCATCTATGTCTTTCGGGGCTTTCATATGTTGTTCTATGTTGGGCCTCTCAATTTATTTTGAGATATGCATTATGGCCTCTATTTTTGGTGGCTCAGTAGGTGACGGGGTAAGAGGAAAAGCAACAAAAAACTAAGCCATTAATGGTTGGACCTTGGGGCCAAGGATTACCCCAGAGAGCTCAATGGGCACATTTTGCATATACACTCTGAAAGTTGGTGGCAAGGTGGGTGGTTCCATAAATGTTGATGGAATGGATGGTTGAAAAGTGGAAAATGTAGGTAATGGAGGCGAAACTGAGGAGGATGACAATGGAGAGGTGGTTGAAGAGGAAGAGTTTAATACCATTACCAGAGTAGTGGGTGAGGCAGATGTTAGGTGGACTAAGATGTCCACAGAAGATGGAGACAAGACAAGAAAATATTTGGGAGCAAAAGGGGATGGTGTGGTAGCGACAACAACTGTAGAGGGAATGAAAGTGGTGGGTAGTGAGTGGGGCTACTTAGTGTCTTCTTCCTCTTTTTGTTGAGGCTTCTCTTCCTAAATGGTTGGAATTTCAAGCACAAGCATCCCCATTATTTTTTTCATTTTTGGATGACTGGCCTCCTATAGCCTTCCTCAAATACACCTTTTTTGGGGGCTTGCACTCAGGTGCATTCTTCCTCTTTGCTAACCTTGTAATGAGCGAGGACTTGGGAGCTTCATTCGATGAACTAGTGGTTGCATCACTATCTGTTTCACTTTCCATTTTGTCCTCAAGCTCCCCATATGTAAGCTTCACACCTTGCTCCTTCAATTGGGAAAATTTTCCAACTATCCATTGCCTGGTTCTATGTTCAATGGGCTGGGTGAGAATGTCAAGGTCAATGACCTCTTCCTCATTCCAATCAATTACTAGATATGGCTTATCAACCAAAGCAATGTACCTTTCATCTAAGATGTTATTGTCTTCAATGATTTGGTTAGGCACTAGAAATAGATTGATAGACTTTAGAAATTGAGTGGTCATCCTCATGTAGTGTTGCATCTGAAGCTCTTTGTCTTCTCCACAGTTGGCCTAGGAGTCTTCAATTTGGGGTCGGTGGGCGTATTGTCTCCCAACCCATTTCTTCAAATTTTCATGATGATCCACTCTTCCTCTATTCGTGTGCAAGTCGAAGTGTTATTTTTCCAATTCCTTTTCTAAATATTCAACACATGAGGTATTTGGGAAAGTGTGCATTCCTTTCCTAAAAGTAAGGGGATATCGAACCCCAACTTGATGCTTGTCAATTAGAAATGTATGGGAAATTTGTAGCTATTGAGAAACCTCCAACAAGATGATCTGGTCATTAGGGTAGTGCAGTAACTAGTAGGGTTTTCCTAAGAACCCCTTTTCCCTGATGTAGGTAAATTTTGGGAACTAAATAAATAGATATCCAAACGCTTTTATAAAAAAATTGGCAATGTGGGTTGCTCTTCTTTCAAAATCTCCTCACAAGTGTTTGATTATATGTCTGATGAAGGCGTCATTTACTCTTTTGTACTCCCTTTTGAAGTTCTTGTATTGCAACTAGGGATAGTAGTCATAAACTTTGAGTTCTCTCCTCCTAGTCCCCAATGTTCATACATAGAAGATTCCTTTGTATGGGAATTTCACTGCGAGGAGACAGACAAGATATGAGGTCATATAAAACTAAGAGGTCATTTGTGCTATTGTGAGCTGATTATGCGGGTTATTGCTTATCATTTTAGCCTAGTAGAATTTTGTTTCACCTCAAAGGATTTCTTCCACAAAGTATAACATCCACTCTTCAAAAAATGTTGTAGTAGGAAGGCCCATCACTTTGCTTAGGAGGGTGACCGGATCATGGTATTCATGAAAGAAATCACTCCTATACAACTTCTGAGGTACCTTGTTACACTAGCCCTCTTATTCTTAAACCAATGTTGATTGATCACTCTTTTGCATCCAAGAGAGTCTTGTTGCCACACATTTTAAGAAAATTCCTTTTCTATTTCCTCAATCTTGTCAAATGTTGTCTTGCAACTCACTTTTAGTCCTTTCACCCTTGTCCTTCACTAACTTGGTTTTATTCACCTTCCTTTCACTTTCTTTGTTACCCTTATTGAATGTATCATTATGGAAACTCATTTTTTGTTCATTCCCTGACCTTGAAGTGGTTGCAAATGTCCTCTTTCCTTCTTTTTTTTTTCCACAAAATTTTCAACTTATTTCCTACCAAAATTAATAACCTTGGCTCCTTGTTTTGCTGTTTTCCACCCTCCTGGAATGGGGTTAGTATAAAATTAAAACCATCCTTCAAAATTTGATGTGTTATCTCTCCCATTATAGATTGAGTTCCTATAAAATTTCCATGGTCTTCCAAGGAGTAAATGGCAACAACTCATTAGTAAGATATCACAAAGTACTTTGTCCCTGTATTCACCAATTTGAAATTCAACTAGTTCTTTCTCTCTAACAAGAATAGATTGATCATCACTCACCCATGAAGCTTGATATGGTGTTTCAAGAGGGATCCTTTCTAACTGTAACTTTTCAACCATTTCACAAGACACTATGTTATCTGTAGATCCTGAATCTATCACAACTTTACACACCTTACCTTTGCACTTGCAAGTTGTCTTGAACAATTTCCTTCTTTGAGCCATCTCCTTCTCCTTGGATACTCGAAACAAAGTTCTTCTCACCATTAAACTTTCTCCAACTTTAGGTGCAACATGTAGAGTATTGGAATTAGAACTCTCGCATTCATCTTCTTGGACAATCTGAGCTCTTCTTTCGCTCTTTCTTTCTCCACCACTAGATGTTGAACCAAGATTTTTCAGGGCATTTGTAAAAAGGATGACCATACTCACCGCACTTATAACACTTTCCTACAAAAATGGTAGGATTCCTACCACCAAATCTGCCTCTCGATCCCCTGAATAAACCTTTGAAATCTGCAATTGGTTCTTGTCCTTTATGTGCATCACCTTGACTTTCATTAACTTTTCTTGAAGAAGAAAATGTGCCTCTTCCCCTCCATGTGTTTCCCCTTCCTCTTGTTGGCTTTTCTTGTCTCCTTTTAACCTTTTCTTCTTCCCTTATTGTCATATAATAGCATTCTCTGATTGTCTTTGGATTATGCAAACTTATTTCATCTTAGATGTTACATCTCAATCCACTAATATACTTGGCCACTTTCTCAACATTATCAACCATATGTCCTACCCTTATGCTCAGTTTATAAAGCTCATTAGTATATGTTTTCACATCCATCTCTCTTTGCTTTAAATCTTGAAGTTTCTTTGACATTTGAATAGCATAATCATTTGGAAAAAAAAAAACCTTTAACTTAGCTACCATCCTATCCCATGAAACCAATTTAGACTTACCTCTTCTTCTCCTCTTTTCTTGTTCATAATCCCACCAAACTAATGCATGATCCTTTAATCTAGTCTTAGCTATCTTCACTTTTTCCTCATCAGATACATCCTCACATTCAAAGAAGATGCCTAAAGTAGAAATCCAATCTAACAATGCTTCTTCATCTAAAGTACCATCATACATTGGTTATAATTAAAATTTTACCTTATGCTTATTAGGGTATGTGCAAGATCATCATGGAAAAAATAGGCCCTTAAGAGGAAAAAAATTACAAAAATCAGTGTTAGGAAACTTGACGTAAAAATTTGAATAACTTGTCTATATTATTTCAAAAATATGTAATAATAGAATTTGTAGAAAATTGAATGTAGTTTCTAAAATACTAGGTTTTTTTTTTTTAAATCTATTTGGTGAAAATTTGAAATTTCAATGTAGTAGTACTTAAATTTGGGAAAAATAAAGTAGGTGTCTGGACCACCCTAACCATAATAAAATGATAATATTTTTTATAAGATTTTATATATAAGTAGAGGACTCATGTTCAAATGTGATGCATATTTTTTTTCTAATTTTTTCCCAAGTAAATAATTAATTATTAATTTTTTATTACAATTTTAAAAAAATACAAAAACTCGTATGTCTGACCACCTTAACTTGGTCAAAAATTCATGAAATTTTTTTTAATTTTTTTTAATTTTATAGTATGTGAAGCATAGAATGTGACACATGTTTTGGATTCAAAAAATGTGATATTGTTTGAAAGCTATAGATGTTTTTCAATCAGCCTATCGATCAGGGCTTTAGTCGTAATTCTAATAGAAAATGAAGTATAATTATTTATTAAATTAAAATTAAAGCATAATTTATATTGGTGGAAAGATGAGAATCTCCTCTAAAAACCCTTTTCGTTTCATCAATTTTGGGTTAAAAAAGGTCGTCAGCCACATACCCTTCAAATAACCATAATATTGCCACTTTTTGGCCCATCATGATCCTGCACATACCCATTACCTTTTACTTCTTTTATTAGCTTGGCCATTCTTTGGTCTTCATGATCCAACTCTTCATCAAAATCTTCATATTCTTCCTCTTCATCATCTTCAATCTCATTTTCATCTCCCACAATCATTCCTTTCTTTTATCCTGTATCAACATTATCCAACCTTGCTGCAAATCTCTTTTGGAATTCTTGCAACTTTCTCATCTCCCTTTCAACCACCTCTTCCATCTCCTGCATCTTCCTTACCACATTATCTCTTTTTGGAGGAATTTTGACACTTGATTGTTCAACTTCGTACTTTCCTCTCTTCAATCAACAACCTTAAATCCTCAAAAGACCTATTCCCTGTGCTCAGGTACCAATTGATGCATAGCTTGATTTCCTTCACCTAAACCAACACAATTCAAGTTAGATTAATCAATTAAATGATTTACAAAACTCTCTCAAGACACCTTTTTAGTATAACTCTTCCCTTTGATAATTAGGTAAACAGACCCAATTTATCTAACTTTTCGTCTAAAATAACCTTCTCTCACTCAATCCCTTAACACCTTCAAACACCCATCAGAGCCAACTAAAACATATTTGAAAACCATCATATAGGTTCCTTTTGAAAAACTCAATCAAATTCAAGTGACTATGCTGACCTAATAGGCCAACTAGGTCTATTTTTCAAAGTAATTGCTCTTGAAACTCTCAACCAACCTTGGATAACCTCTCAGGCCTTCTTAACAGGTAAACAAAAACCTTTTCCAATAGGTTTTAGACACACCAACACTCATCTATACTCTAATCCAAAAAATAATCATTTCCATTATTGAAGGGTAGGGTTTAATGAAACTAATAGTTCCCAACCACATAAAAACTTCTCAAAACCTCCAACACTCTTCAGTATGCCTAATAAAACTAACTACACCTTCACAAAGACTCTACACACAACATTTCAACAAACTCACACACTTTTCCACCATTTTCAATCCCAATTTCACTACTTTCCTCGGGACAGTCATGTCTTTTCCCCAAAACTCATCATACAAATAGAACCCTATCCACTGCCATCATATTTCTAAAATTTTATGCCCATTCCATGTAGACATAGTGAATATAGTATGTGGAATGGGCTTAACTCCATGTTTATTACTTCAAAACCTTAAAACAACACCTATAGGCTTGTCAACAATGATTTGACAATAAATCAACTAAAATTCAATGAACTACCATCCAAATATATTAAAATCAAAGCTAAAACCAATATTCAACTAATTCCAAAGTTATTTGAACAATATTTTTTTGTACGGTCACATAAAGGGCCTGCAAATTCAAATTTGAAAGCAAAATATAGAATTTAAAAGCAAAATAGGGGTTTCTTTGATTGATTTTAGTTCAAAATTGTTTCAACAACCTTGTACAATGATGAAGAACATGTATTTAAAAATTTATCACTCAAAAATTGACCTCCAAACTGGCCAACTAAGTTGTATATTCCATCTAACCATTGGTTTCCTTGAAAATTGCACTTTTTTGCATTTGCAACATTTGACAATTTTGGCAATTTTGTCAATTTTTCACTTTTAACCCCCAATACCTCCTAGAAACTACTAAAATGACTCAAAAAAATATTATATGATCAATCAAGACCTTATTTGGGTATGTGCAGGATAATCATGGAAAAAATAGGCCCTTAAGTGGCAAAAAATTTAGAAAAATTAGAGCTAGGCAACTTGACGTAAAAATTTAAGTAAGTGATCTATATTATTTCAAAAATATATAAGAATAGAATCTATAGAAAATTGAATGTAGTTTCTAAAATACTAGGTTTTTTTCAAAAAAAAAAATCTATTTGGTGAAAATTTGAAATTTCAATGCAGCAATACTTAAATTTTAGGGAAAAATTAAGAAGTAGGTGTCTATCTAACCACCATAACCACAAAAAAATGATAATATTTTTTTATAAGATTTTAGATTTAAGTAGGGAGCTCATGTACTTATGTGATGCATATTTTTTTGTAATTTTTTTCCAAGTAAATAATTAATTATGAATTTTTAATTACAACTTTTAAAAAATATAAAAAATCATATGTCTAACCACCTTAACTTGGTCAAAAATTCATGAAATTAAATTTTGTTTCTTTTAATCCTATAGTATGAAAAACATAGAATATGATGTATGTTTCGAATTCAAAAAATGTGATACAATTTGAAAGTTATAGATGTTTTCCAATCAGCCTATCAATTAGGACTTTAGTCATAATTCAAATAGAAAATGAATAATAATTATTTATTAAATTCAAAGTAAATCATAATATATATTGGTGGAAAGCTAAGAATATCCTTTAAAAACCCTTTTCATTTAATCAATTTTGGGTAAAAAAAAAAGTCATCAGCCACATACCCTACACATACCCATCATATCGCCACTTTTTGGCCCATCATGATATTGTACATACCCATTTATCAAAATATACCACTTAACACATTTAAGCCCTTCATAAACCCTTATTTACATATTTTGCATTTCTTATGCATCATTGACAACATTACACTTTTTAACAAATGATGTACTTCTAAATACATACCAATGGGACTCCTTTATAGATGTAATTGACACACCAAATGACCACATGCCTCTAGTACAACCTATCACCTAGTAAACTTGATCAAACTCAAATGAAAGTAAATGGGTGCTCTTGCACCACTAAAGAAAACCCAGGGGTTCATAACAATGACAAGGATTATAGGATCACGTTAGGTCCTCCTTCACATTCACTTTGAGAATTTTATGAATCTAGAAAATGCAAGAGGCCTTACAAATTACAAAAACTACAACCCCCTCATTTACTACCTAAAAGTGAAAGAAAAATACAAATTATTCTCAACAAAGAACTAATAACATTACCACCAAAGAAAGATACGCTAATACTATATCCTAAAGATGCAAAATTTTCCCTTTTCCAATACCAAAGAACTCTTGCGCATAGTACCGAGGAGTGTCATCCATTCAAGTTAGTATTAAAAAAAATTTCACTTCGACGACACTGATTGCCATTGGGTGATTCCATAGCATAATCTTTCAAAAACCACTTGTCATGTAATAGTTGTAGAATATTATATTCTCACTAAATTACATGATCTTTCCTATCACCTACCTCAGCTCAATCTTGTCTCACACTCAGTGGGGGAAATAGGTAGATAGTCATGTCCTAGTATGTAATTTTTCATTGTCTCTTAGGCTCGTTGTTCACCTTCTACTCATTCAGACTGAGACTGGGAGGTGGATGACCTACTCATAGGTTGACTCATATGTGCCTTACTAGTCTTTTCAATTATTTCTTTATTTTCCATTTTCTTTTGTTAGATTGCATGTGTTTAATTTGATCCCCTATGATGTTTTGCTTGATGTTCACTCTCTCTTTGTGACCTTCCTCTATTTATACCTTCATTCTTCTCTATGTCATAAATATTCTTTTTTTATATCTTTTTCATTTTTCTTGTGTTTTGTTTTTGGGATGATGCAAGGCATCGAGACATTCGTGTTTCTTCCATGTTGATCCAAAAGGATTTTTTTTCCCTTTTCCTTTTTTATTTTTTCTTTTTATCATTTGTCTTGTGTTTTTCCTTTTGGGGATGACACAAGGCATTAAGAATTTCTTGTTTCTTCCATGTTGACCCAAAAGGTTTTCTTTTTTCCTTTTTCCTTTTCATTTTCTCTTTTTATCATGTCTTGTGTTTTTCCTTTTGGGGATGATACAAGGTGTTGAGACATTCATGTTTCTTCCATGTTGACCCAAAAGGATTTTCTTTTTTTTTCACTCTTTGTGTCATTCTTCCATTTCTATGTAATTGGAGAATGATGACAATTATGGGCTCTCTAAAAACATTGCATCAAAAAATATACTAACCCCAAATCTTTAGATCCCTTATGTGTTTGGTGTTTTTCATTTTTGGGGCCACCCCTCTCTTATCAATTTAACTTCCATGACATAGCTTTACTTGGAAACAAATGACTTGGCACAAGGCTTTCCAAGTTGTCTCTCATGTCTTATTTTTGTGGAAAATGATTTTGGATTGCCCATAGTGCTTTAAGCTCCTTCTAGGGTTTTTCAGCTAAAAGGAGAAAGGGATGTGGTCCAAAATGAAAATTTCTACACTCAAAGTTAATGTAAATGAGATATAATATGCCTAATTAAGATGTACTGATGAACTAATAAAAAAATGAAATGATTTAATTATGTAAAACCTAAGAAGTGTAACTTTTTTGAAAACATAGTGTGATATGCAAAACCACCTAAAAATGCAAGTATTTAAATGATGAAATAACTAAACAGAACTAGAGAGGTGTACACCTAAAATCTGAAATCTGATGTGGAGAGATTCTAGAATCTTGAAAAATTGAATAAAAATGTTGATTGGGACACTTATGCCAGGCTAGGCAACTTAGTCCTGATTTTGGGAAAAACTTGCTAGAACATGAATCTACCAAATGGGTATCCAAAAATGCATAAACCACTTTTTAGATCTCGTAGTGAGACTAATTCAACACTAGTGGTGACTTAGTCCACTTATAGATTTTGGTAATTTTAGGATAGGATCTTGTAGCTTCAGTTTTGCACTTGTTCTGCACTTTTTTTTTTGATAGGTGCTCACACTTGATTATGTGGAAAATGGGGTAAAACGTGTCTCCAAGTTGAATTAGGGTTATGTTGACTTGATTGACTTTGATGACTTCTTAACCACTTTTCAATACCAATTTCTTTGAAAAATCTACCTACAAAGTCTACAAACACACATGCAAAGAGGGAAAAATGGTTAAGGGTTAGAGTATAGGGGTTTTCCTTGGTCGAACCCCACTTTAGTAATCAAACCCTATGAAATGAAATTAAATGAAATGGAAAGAGAATGATAAATAAACAACATGCAATGTCATAAACTTACCAAACCCTTAATGTAGAAATCTAAAGATATGTAATGAAGTATTGTAATGGATGACTTGATTATGCTTAGACTGCTTGAATACTTGTAAGATTGGATGATTAATGAGTGCAAGAGATTAGGAGATTGTAGGACATGAAAACTGAGGAGAAAAACCATTATTTATACATGATTTTACTAAAATCTCCTGAAAATAACACATCACAGGTTGACCTCAAGAGTTAAATGACAAAATCCCAACAAAAATTTTAAATAATTTTGATTTTTGTGCCCAAAAGGACTAAGTCGCCCCTATTGGAAACCTAGTCCCACTTAAGCAAATTAAGTGGGTGTTGGTAATTTTAGGGCATTAAATTTTTTCCAACGGGAATATCCTAAAAAACACACTTAAGGATGACCAAAAAGTGCATTAAAGGGCAATTTAAACATGAGAAAGGGTTGAATTAGTGATGACAAGTCTAGAAAAGTGTGAGAGTTTATTAAAACTTTTTACAACACTTTAAAATAATACTTGGCAAGTGATAAAAAGGGGTTATTTAGGTGAATTATGAAGAAATGGTCCTAGAAAAGTGTGAAAGTGGGTTGCAACACTTTACAACACCTTTACAAGACAACCTAGAAGTCTTAATGATTCGCAAGGGTCCAAAACCTAATGTGAATGTGTTGGACACATTACAACATTAAATCTAGGAAAAATCAAGCCAAAGTCCATAAGAGACACTCAAGTGAGCATAAAAATGTCAACTATACATTTTTTGGAAACACACTTTGTTAGAATTTTTCATTTGCTACTTTATAGTAATTTCTCACAGCATGGTGTTTAGCAATTTCTTTAAATTGAGGGCATACATTGGCATTATTCTTTTGCATTTTTTCTTCTTCTTTTTTCAGCTCATGGTGCAGTCTTCTTACTTCATACGATGTGTTTTCTACTTTGTGGATAACATTGGGTGTGATGTCCTTTATGAGTGTGATCTATCTTAGAATATTACATTCCTCCTAGTGGCTTGATGTGACACACTACATCCCCTAAGTTGTGAATTTTCTATTCTTTGATTGGTCCTCTCTTGGAGACATTAGGTACAATGTCCCCTAAGTTGAAAACCTCACATGAACTAAGCAAGAATCCTTTGAACATTTCTTATTTTACACTTTTCATTTTTTGTTATATGGCCACCTTGCACAACACAACTTACATATCTATGGAGCAATCCTGTTTGTTCATGAGCCCGAAGAATTTTACTCATCTCATGGAGCTCAAAAATAATTTTTGTGTGAAGCCTTATTAAAGTTATTAGAGGGTATCACTTTGGTATGGTTTGAGCAGAAATCTTGATCAATGCATGACTTTCCCTAGAGCCACTTGCATGTGTGTGAGAGTGCATAAAAATAATGAATGTATGTGTCTCACCTTTTAGGACTTCTCACCCAATGGATAGCTAGGAGTTCCATCGCCTCAGAGTGAGTATGCTTTTTTTCAAACAAACATCCTAGATCTGATCCACATTGGGATGGAAAAATGGTCGAAGCTCTATCTAATTCTCTTTATCTTTCCACCTTTTCTCTCTTTCATCTTTGGTAGTGTATTCTTGTGCTCTATTGTTGTTCTTTACATAGTTCTCATGTGTGTTCTTTTGTGCCTATGTTGGTTTGCCATGGGATCTTGATTTTGGGGGCTTGATCAACCCTCTTTCAGATTGTTATATCGTCTTATTGGTATTGGTACATTTGAATCCCTATTGATGCATGATTGTCTACTTTAGTATGAGTTTGAAGCAAGTTCATCCTCTCACTAAAGTGGGGGCTAAATGAACTGTAGAAAAATGTATTCCTTTACACTTTCACACTTGTTTGGGCCTTCCTTGTGGATTTTGGCTTAATTTTGACTTGATTTATTGTTGTAATGTGAATGGCACATTCGCATTAGGTCTTGGGCCCTTGTGAACTAATGAATTTTAGTGGCACCTTGCTAAAGTGTTGTAACTCACTTTCACACTTTTCTAGGGTTTTATCAAACAACTAAGCATAATAAACCTATTTTTAATTAAAATAACATTAATATTTACTTATTTGGAGTTTTGTAAAGTGTTGTAACACACTTTCACATTCCTCTAGGCTTGCCATTAAAAATTGAGTTTTCTTATCCTTTAATGGCCCTATTTTGTATCAACAAGCCTCATTTATTGCATCTTTTCAAGGATAATCCTGACACCAATAAGTACAACCAATCATAATTCAAGTGTTTTTGGCATGTGTGGCCTAGATTTGGTGATCTGGGAGTCATTCACCACCTTAGGTGAATTGGACCCACCTGGATCTTTTGGCCCTGAACCAGTTTTCATACCTTTCTAATAAACTTTTAATTTTTGGTCCCATACATTATGCTAGATGGGAATCATTAACCACCTTGGGTGAATGAGTCACATGTGGCCCAAAATAAAAGTTAATTCAAATTTCTAGAAGGATTTTATTCCCCTAGATCTAATGTCAGTTTGTAGTGTTGTAATTTCAAGAATTCTTGCATAATTGAATATAAATACAAGGTTCTTTCACTCATATTCAACACCTGGCATTGAAGAGAGTTCAAACAACCATTTGAGCATTCACAATGGCATTCAAGAGCATTCAAAAGAAGATTATCAAGCATTTTAGAGAATTCTTCAAGTGTCAATCATCATGCCAAGGATTTCATCAATCATGTTTGTTATTATGCTAACAATTGTGATGTAGAGTTTATGATTCAAGCAAGAGTCAAAAACACATCCATTGCAACCATTTCAAGCATATTTGCAAAACCTTATTGCTAGGGTTTGGTGAGTTGCAACATTGTCTTTTTTTTCATTCATCATCCTCCATTTATATTTGATTTCATTTCAAGGTTTAATTACCAATACAACTTTTGACCAAGGAAAACTCCTATTCTCTAACCCAACAAAATTTTCCCCTCTACTTTGCATGTGATTTGTAGGTTTAGGTTGCATATTTCATAAGCAGCAAGATTGGAGAAAAGTTGTAAATCATTTAAAGTTGTCAAAGTTGTCATAAAGTCTTGGAGAACATTGGAGTTCACCTACAGGTTGCAAATCAAAGATTTGGATCCAAAAATTCGTCAAGAAGGATAGAGTAGACAAAGAAGAGCCAAATTAGCTTTTGAAGTAGTAGAAAATCCCAATTGGACTAATTCGCCACTTCTAGTGAATGAGTCCTAGTTCAAGTAAATTTGTAGGATTTTGCAGATTTAGATACCTTTTTGGCAAATTCTTGTTCCTTCACATTTTCCTAGAAATTGGACTAATTCCCCTAGCTTGGTGAATGAGTCTTAGTCAACCTTGACAATAGATTTTGTAGTTTTCAGAACATCCATTCAACCTTCTCTTGATTCCCAATTGCACACTTTCTATTTTATAGTTTTTTGTGACATTTCATTCACTTTTCTAGGTCATTTAGAGTTAGTTTGCATTCAATTAGGGTTTTTCATATCTTACATTTCATTTTCTTTTCCAGGTTTACACTTGGTGATGAACCCCTTACTAGATCATATTCAGCCTCTAGAACAACCCTCTTGCAATATTTCTTTCTCTCTTGTATTGAAATCTCAAGGGTTTGTTCTTGAGTGAAAGTTAGTGAAAGTTGCCCCTTTTGGTCCTAAACCATAAAGGTGAAAAGGGCTCCAATTTTCCACCTTTCAATCTAAAAAAATGATGGCTTGCAATCTTGTAATATTTCATATATTGAGTATTTTGTTAATATGTTTATGGTTCTTTTCTCCTATGATTTTTAATCATATAGTTGTATTCTTAGGATTTCGATCATATTTGAAATTTCTTTAATATTTTTTGTTCTAGTTGATTTTCTAATTTTTTATGAGTCTTTTGATATGATGGTTGTCTTAGCATACACTGGAATTGAGGCCTGGTGAAGGCATGGAGATACCTCTCTCTCATTCTCATTAGTGTTTAACAGGTGAGTATAGATGACTAGGTTCAATTAAATTAAATAAATGAATAGGATATCACATTTGATAAAATTAATTAAGATGAACCATAATATTCAAGGGTGGCCCTTAGTGTTTCAAGAAAAATATTGTGAAGAACATCAACTCATATGTAATAGGATGATGTAGATGTTTTTGAGATAATCTGTTGTGAATAGGTGCGTCTTTTTAATTTTACTTTGATCTTTTAATCAATGTGATGATACTCCATTGGTCAAGACATTTTCCTCTTCCTCATGTTAACCAAATCAATTCATATCCAATGTGTGTGATGCAAAAACTAAAATGAGTGTATTTTTCGTAAGGTTATAAATACTAATACATATTGTATGGTGTGGGTATGTTTCTTGTTACTCATTCAATTACACCATATTCTAGAAGGGTGGAGCTTAGGGATCACATGGTTCTGAGGTATATTTTTTATTACTCATAGCTACAGATTGTAGCTACATATAGAAAGAAGTTTGATGGATTCTATGTTAATCATCCTTCACCTTGCTTTTTACTTTTGAACTAATAAATTGTGTAATTATCATTATATGTTGTAAAGAGGATTATATCATTGTAAAATACAATGATGTAAGTGAAACTATTATTTTTTCTCTATAATTAGCTCAATTCATTTGTTTGTCAAATGAAACATGCCAATATAAAAATTTATGCATTGATTGCAACTTGCATTGTTCATTTGTTTAGAATTGCACTACTATTAGATGAAATCGATCAATGTAATTGTTGAAGAATTATATATATTAAAGTTTTCTATTGTATATTAATTATTTGGATGTGCTAAAATGTATAATTAATTTAGTATTTTTATGATTAAATAGAAAATAGCATAGGGGTCAACTATTTTAACATCCTTAGACGAAATAATGGGTATTGGCATTATATCCCTTATTGCCATGCTCTTTCCCTAGTGAATAGAAACACATGAATGGAAAGGCTAAGCCAACTTCAATGTATCCATCCAGTCTATGTGGTTAAGTTGTAAGAGTGTAGTGAATGGAGTGGGAAAATCTTTTTCCTATCACAAGAATAAACATTGAAGGGATGAGATTCAGATATATATATATATATGTGTGTCTATGTGTGTCCGGATAGGAGGTGATTGTCAACATATCATAGATTATGAGAAGATATTAAAATATTTTTACTATAAATTATGTTTACTCAACTCTATCTATTGAAAAAGAATTATCATTTTATTAATAATTATTTTGTTGGTTGTAAATGTATTTTAGTTACTTTGATTCTTAGGAAAAAAAAAGAAGTCTATTACAAATACTTTACTTATTATGAATAAATTGTAAGCTTTAATTTGTACTTTGTATATTACAATCTACACTTGTCAAACAAAAGACTACAACCATACCCCTTGAAAATTCTAACCAAAGAAACCAACAAATAACTATATATATTAAAAGATTTTTACAAGAGGAAACACACATACACACATATATAAAGAGATGTTTATAGTGGTGAATATTAAGTAAAAAACTCGAAGCATGTAGTTTTTTTTACGAGTTTTAGTTCCAACTATTTCAAGACTAGGACTCACAAACATACAACTTGCAGAGCGGTCATAACAATCAACACACTGGCCACGACAACGGATATTAAAACCCTTGGTTTTGAGCAATAAGTGTCAAGAAATTCACTCCACAAGATTTTCCAGGTTCTCGTTGAGTAATAAGCCTTGGGTCTGTTTCTGGCATGGTTAATAGGTTTACAGTATGGTTTCCATGTAGAGCTGCTCAAGCTTCTCACAATCTTCACCATCTTCTCATCGCCCCCAACCCAGTTCACAAGGATTCTTTTTTTTCTCAACAACTCTGCATCCTCGTAGCCTTGAGTCAGCTCCTCCAACAAACGAGCAACACTAGTAACGGCGTTTTCTTCACTATCTGATGAGCACAGCTCAAAGGCTATCATCTAAATAAAAGCGAGTGGTATTCTAAGGAAATTAGGAGCCTGTATCAACCATAAATTATAAAACAAATGAAATGAGCTCAGATGGAGAGATCTTATTTATATAGACTATAAATTTATATGGATGCTCCACGTATAATTACCATGATAAGAATGTCTCTGCTGAAAGAACCATACACCAACCACAACAGGTTGCTGAGGAAAGCGAACATTGAGAAGTAGGACGACATGCTCTCCACACTCTTGGTCTGAATTATTGCTCCGTTTGCTCACTCTCCACGACCGGGCTTAAAAGAAATCCACCTATTGCTCCTTCCAATGGATTGGGTGGGAGATGCAGATTCAAAATTAACTGCTACGCTGACAATGACTGTGGAGAGTTAAAGGCGAGCGCAACCGAAAACATAACGGTGGACGGAAGGAGAATGGGAAAAAAAATCCGATGGAACAGAGTAAGGACGGGCCCACGAGCCACCTAGACAGTCAAACCTTAGTGTGTAATCTTTAAGCCTCACCCTTTATGGGGTCTTTGTATTTACAGTTCAGCTGTTTTAACTGTTCTCTCTTTGCTGTAGCTTCCTCTCCTACAGCCTTGTATTTGTTGTTTGTATAGCTGTATTTGAAAGCTCATTCAATTAAAGAAAACACATTTCGGCATTTCATCATGGCCTTTAATGACTTTATGCACTCTGCTCTATGCGTAATGGTTGAAGCTTTGAAATTAACTGAATTCCAACTTATATCTAGGAAGCTATTTTTATTGGCACCACAGCTGGTTTCATTTATGGAAGAAAAGCGATACAGCAGAATAGACAGCCATCTGAATGGATCTGTACGTGGTGGAACAATTGGCATGGATCATGGACCGTTAAATTAAAAAAAGATAGCGTATCTCAGACGGTGAGCTTCCTTCCTCTATTTTTCGGGCCATGCTCGCCATAGTACATCTAATTAAAGACCAGAACTTTGTCCACTTGGTTCGTTTTTCCAGCGGCGCGAAACCCCTCAAATTTAGGAAGTAACTTACAAGGGATTGTCGTGTGCGATAATTTAGACTTCACTGTAGTTTTGGCGGCGTCGAAATGTGAACACTTTCCTTTTTCACACGTATGCAATGAACAATCTACTTCTGTTTTATATATTTTAAATTGAAGAGTTATATCAGGAAATTATAGAAAATTAATTTTGAGAGTTTGTAATAGAAATGTATATATTAGTATTAATTTTAGATGATAATTTGAATATGATTTCCATTTTATTTTCTTATATTTTTATATATTAATTTTGATGTTAATTAATTCAATTATAGAAAATTATTTTTGAGGGTTTGTAATATTAGTAAGCATATTTATTGGATACAATTTTTTTATTGTATGTAATGCAAAAAAAATAGTATATAACTATTATTAATTTTATTTAAAGATGACAATTAATTTAAATATAATTTTATTTTATTTTCACATATTTTTATAGATTAATTTTGATATATGATTTACTTAATTTATTTTTCCAGTTAAATTTATAAGTATAAAATGAATTTAAATTAATTTCTAAATATTTAATAATTTAAGAATTTTCAAATTTAAATTCAATATAATAATTTATTTTTTACAAATCATTATCTATGAATTTAAATATACAAGTTATTAAATTATTTGTTAGGGCATCATATAAAAGAATAAACCTTGATATTAGTATTGCTATCTAAAAAATTTACTAAAGATCACAAAGAATTATCTATCAAGATATTATCAACATAAAATCAACATAAAGGCCCGATATTCCACAACTATTAAATTAATTCCATATGTTTAACATTATTAAATGATCTTTCACCCACCTTGCCGACTTGTTCCTTCATTGCCCTGCTTGCTCTCTTGCTTAAACTAGTAGCTAGATAACCATCAATAGCCAATTGAAGACTTATTTTCTGCACTTATAGATCTATATAGAAGTTAATATACTTTTAGAGATTAAAGATTATCATTGATTTTTGAGAATTGATTCAAATAATGACAGAAGATCAACATGTCATAAAATTAAAATAATAATAAGATTTCTTTTTCCATAAACTATCTTTGACATCTTTGACATCGTTAACATGAAAAATTTCTTCTTCATTTCTATTTTTGATTAAATTAAAGAGCCTTTGGAAATGCTAAGAACAGTATTATAGCCAAAAAATTGGTTGAAATATTGTCTCTTGCCCTGTGTTATGATTATTCTACCGGATAAGTTGAAGAGTTGGGAGTTACGGAGCTTTGAAAATGTTGAGGAACAAGATTGTAGCTACAAATTGGTTGAAATATTTCCTTTTGCTCTCTATCATGATTATTTTATTGCATAAATGCCAATCATTGACAATTCACAGGAAAGACACCCTTCGAGTGGGGAGTGCCCTAGCAGGAAATCAGACCCTGGTCTCAAAGAATGGCACATTTGCATTGGGATTTTTCTATCAAAACAAAACCAATAACTGGTACATTGGCATCTGGTATGCCAAAGTCTCAGAGAAAACTATTGTTTGGGTGGCTAACCACGAAGATCCTCTGAGAAACATGCCGGGTGATTTAAATTTATTGAGAGATGGTTATCTTCAATTGTTTGATTCACGAGGACGATCAATTTGGCCATCCGAAAACAACTTGAAGGCATCTCGGGCATCAATGTTAGAATCAGGTAATCTAGTTATGGTAGGGCCAGCTTAACCGACACACTCTAAGCGTTGACTTAAGTGGCTGGACTATGTGGGCCCCTCTTAAACTGTACCGTTTCTGTTTCACATTTGCTATTTTTGTTTCTGTTCACGTTAACTTCCACCGTTTGCATTAACTTCCACCGTTTGGAAGGATTTAATTTTTTGTTTCCACCCTCAAGCTACCGGAAAGAGAATATTTGTTTTGATGCAAAGTAATTTTAATCCCACGTGCATTTGGTGAGAAAAAGTAAGGGAGAAAAGGCTTATAATTTAGAGGCTTAGAATCTCTTTTAATTAAGACTTCTCTATTTCAAATTTTGGTCGAGGGATAAATCTAAATTCTATGGGAAATGTTCAAATTTCTAAAGCGAAATTAAATTATGTTTATTTTTATTGAGTAAATTTTTTTAATTTTTTTTTAGACTGCAGGAATCAGGTAGCACGACCCCCTATAAACTGTAGTGCTCCTGGTAAATTTTTTAACGTGATCGGTGGCACTAGCACGACAGGCCCTCTAGTACCACAAGGATGGGGGAGACTAGACCTCATGACCAACCTCCTGCAATAGGAAAGATTTAGCCAACAGAGCTAGGGCCCCAACCCCTTTTATTGAGTAAAAATGATATACTAATTAAATCTAATATTTAAATTGAGTGTAAAATATAAAAATGTTGTTTATATTTAATTACATTATAATATAATAATAAATATTATAAATAATATATTTATAATAAATGTTATAAATTGTTTTTTTAATGTATATTAAATAAAATTTATATATTATGTTAAATATAATATATAATTTGAGTGTAAAATGTAAAACTAGTACTTGTATCTAAAGGAGGTTCAAGGCTTATTGCAAATGGAAATAGAATGTTTCAATTTCGTTGTTTTTCAAATCAAATTGTGGAGGCTTTTACCATTAAACACTAGCTGGTTTATCAGTTGAAACTTGCTCAACAGTGATTTGAAGGCATGAGACTTGTTTCAGTCTCAAATCTGACACCATATGTAGCCTATGGACTAAATATTGTTTATATTAAATTACATAATATATTATAATATAATAATAAATATTCAATGTTTTTAATTATTTTTTAAAAGTTGCATATTTATAATATGTATAATTATTAAATTTTAAATATTTTTTAAAATTATGATATTAATATTTAATTAATTAATTTCAATATAATTTACAAATATTTTATTTATGTGTTGAACTTTAAAGTCAATACAAGCTTTTGTAAGCATTTGATTTAAGTAATTTTTCAAAACATAGATTTATAAATAAAATAAATTATTCAAAGTCTACATTTATTTTTTAAATATAAAACACAACATATGCCTTTGATATCACCACTCGAGTTTAACAAATATTTTCAAGCTCTAACAAGGTTGTGAGAACCTTTTCAAGAGTTGATAGAGGTTTCAAAACTTCTTTCCTTTTTCAACATCCCTTTTCAAACAAGCTTTCCTTCATTCCATTGACAAGGTTAAAAAGACCATTTAGGATTTAACAAGGTTGTAAAAACCTTGTCAAGAGCCAATAAATCTTTACTAACCTTATTACTTTTTCAATGTCCCACTTGCTTTTGAATTCTCTAAATGTTAAAAAAACATGGTGGAAATAGAATCACCATTAGCAACCTTTGATAGTTATGAAACTATCTCAAATACTTGGCATCTTTGAAGTATTCAATAGTTTGTAAAACCACTATAAAGATTTGACTAGGTACTAAGAACCTTATCGAGAGCTAACATAGGTTCTTGAACAAATTTATTATGTTGACAAGCCATCTATCCCTTTGCCTTCACAAAATTTTTGGAAGTCTTATCAAGCTTCAACAAGGTTGTGAGAACCTTAGCAATAGTTGAAAAAGGTTTCAAAATCTCCTCTAGTAATCAATAAGCTACTTGAATTTTTTTTTCTTCAAAAGTCTTAAAACCATTGTCAAGGTCTAATGAGGTTATGAGTATTTTGTTGAAAAAGCGATCTAGGTTTAGTGCTTAGATCACCAACATAATTTTTTTCTCAAAAAACATTATATTGCAAATCAACAAGGGAAACAGATTCAATTTCAACGTAAAAGGTGAGTCAATCAACCTTGGATTTGATTCTTTCATGCCTTGGAAATGGATATTTAAGTTTAATTTAGATTTTTGGATTAATTTTTCTACGAGATTTGATCTAAAAATATAATATTTTTGTAATGAAAATTTTGGAAAACCAAAATCTGAGAGTGGATATGGGGAGGGTAATAGTTTGGAATATTAATTTGAGCCTAATTTCCCTAGTCAATGGAGCCAAGATTCCCTTGTCTAGTCTTTATTTTCCTAAAAAATGAACTTATAAGTTTGTAGCTCCATGTTTGCAGGTTCTAATTCCTTGCTCTATAATCTCCATCTTCAAATATGAAGCTACACAAATCTAGAAAAGAGATAGGAGAGCGTGGCTATATAGATTTTTTCCTCGTTCAAACCCCCATTTTGGTATTTCTAACTGCACAAATAGCCAATGGAATTATTGATAAAATGTGTGTACTCTTAACCTTAAGTGTTACAAGGGTTATAGTGAGCTAAAATTCATAAAATACTACTCAAGAATGTTGGAGAAGTATTCCTATATGATAAAATGATAAAAATGAGATCAATCCAAGAGAAAGTCAAATACCCTTGGGAAAATCTAAAATACAACAATACCTCATTTAAGACTTAAAGTAATCTAAAGCTTGAAGATGAAAACACTCTAAAAAAAGTCATTACATTGTAGAAAATGGGCAAAAGAATTCTCCAAACCTAGATTCCATCATGTTCTTATATTCGAATCAAACTCCAATTTTTGTAGAAAAATTGATTAAATCTAAAAATATCCTCAAAAACCTAGAAATTCAAATAAATTTCAACTGCATATAATTTCCTCAATATTCTTCTCTATAATTTTGCAATTAGAATTCACATTTACATAGTGGAACTTAGGATAAAGTTTAGGTTGACATATTCAAATTTGAATTTTTGAGATTAAATTACTACCAAGGCTCAAATTTGAATTACATCTCTTTAATTAAAGAATAGAAAACATGAGAAATCAAGTTGTTGGTCAGGGAATTTAGCTAAACTAGGGTGTAGGGTGTGCCCTAGTCTAGATTTTCACATATCGATAGAACTTGGTAGGGATATCCAGGGTCAATTAAAATTAGGACTTTTGCATAGTTAAGGAACTTGTTAGCATCAATTTTATGATGTTAAATGATGAAACACATTTTAGGGTAGTGTAAACATATTCTCCTAGGTTGATAGTAAGATTTAGGGCTTAGGAAATGTCTAAATGTATTAATGATAAGCTCACTTAAGTTGGTTCCAAATAGAGTTTGAAATTGTGCTTTCACCTAAAAGGGAGTAAAGCTTCCAATGCTACAATGAGAACCTTGTCAACTCCTAACATAGGTTTCAAAACCCGATTAGGCTCTTGACACACCAAAAAAATTAACATATTTTAAAATTTAAATGATAAATTTAAGATGCCAAATTAAAATTCTGACAAGTTTGTGAGAAAATTCTCAACTCCTGATAGATATTTCAAAACCTCCAAAAAATATCAATGAAGACTTAACTAAAAGAAACATGATCGGTTGGAAAATATATATTTTGGATGTTGACAAGGTTGTGAAAAATTTGTTTATAGGGTTGAGAGATTTCATAGTCTTAGGGGTTCTGAAACTGATAGAAATGGGTGGAAATGTAGTAAAGAGGTCTTGTAGGCTTGTCTCCCAAAATTCTAGCCAAAAAGTGTTGAACACGGGTGGAGGGAACCCTCATCTAAGCTTTTCTACCTATTTAAAATATGGGATTGTCTATCACTATTTTCTCTGCACTCTTGTAACACTTTATGTTGTTCGATCTGAACCTACACACATGAAATGGGGAAAAATAGTTGTGTTTTATAGGAGATTTTCTAAGCCAAACCCCATGTTCGCGTTTCCACCTTCATAACAACTATGATGAGTGATAGAGTGCATTCCCTAGGGAGGAAAAATATAAATAATAATGGAAATGGTGAAATGGAATAATAATACCATACGTATGAAATTCTCTCATGGAGTTCCACATAAAGGTGGTGATGCAATGCTCTTTATACAAGTTCTTCAAGTGTTGATCCAATCAATCTTGAAATCATATATTATTGTAGGTTGTATCTTGCCTCTCCTTATACTTAGATCTACACTTTGATGATCATAATTCAAAACCTATAAAATATTCTCTCTAGTTAGGCCTTATGAATGATAAAAGATTGCTTTATATAGGGTACACAAGGTTTTTGTGTTTAGTCCAACATACAATGGTCATGTACAAAAATAAAGACCAAAATTCAAATTGTAAAGGTCGACACTAACAGTGATTACAATTTCAAGGAATTTTGGTAGGACATGGGAGATGGGTGCCCTAGTCCCATTAGTGTACCCTAGTCCCACCAAAATAGAGCCTTAATTTAAGAGTCATGTGTGTTAGGATTTGTGATGCTAAATTAGGTCCTAATTTGAGTATTCAATGATAGTTAAATTGTGAGACTAATAATTAAATTTTAGAGTAGGATAAGGCTCAAAAAGGCTTAAAATGATCAAGACATAACACAAATACTATTAGAATCTCAAAGTACATCACTATCTTTCTCTATCTACTATAGTCGTAATACAATGCCCTCATAAAATAGTTACATTCTAGGGAAATATAGGCCACAAAAATATCTACCATTAGATCTAAAACCTAATACGAAGGGTTCATATTTACAATAAAAAGTTGACATGCTCACATTTCGCTTCGTGTTGCCATTGTATACACCTATCGTTGTAACTAGAAAACATATATATAAATATATAAACATCCTGTCAACAATGAATCACATATAATTGCAAGGTTGAGACACATTTTTCTAACAAATCTCCCACTTGTTGAACACCTTGCAAGAGCAATGTTGGGTGTAAACATTGTCTCTTTAATTGATAGGGGTTGAAAGGCCCATAGTCTCTGAACTTCTCTACGCTCATAGGCTTAGTTAAAGAATCAACAACATTTATCAAAATCTCTACCTTAACCAGCTTGACCCTACCATCTTTGACCATATATCTAACAAAATGATATTGTACATCAATGTGCTTGGTCCTGGCATGAAATGTTGGGTTCTTGGCTGGACGCACACTTTGACTATCACAATAAATTGTCACAGCACCTTATTTTATACCAATATCTAAACAAAGTCTCTTGAGCCAAATGGCTTCATTACAAGAATGAGTAGTTTCTATATACTCTGCTTTAGTAGTGGACAAAGAAACCGCAACCTACTTCTTACTCATCCTACTAATTGTACCACCAAATAAACTAAACACATAAGCACTTGTGGATTTTCATCTATCAACATCACTTACCTAGTCTAAATCCATATAACCATGAATATCAAGGGAAACTTCATCTTTAATCATATTAAGTTATGATAACATAAGGAATATTCTGAGGTACCTCACAAATATCTGAAGACTATTTTAACTACATCCTAATGAACTCTACTAGGATTAGACATATATCTAGAAAGAACTCCCACTGCTTGGGCAATATCTAGTCTAGTACAAACCATAACATACATCAAACTTCCAACTACACTCTGGTAAGGCACCATACTAATATCTTCTATCTTTATGGGGATGTTGGGCAATCTAAAATAAATAACTTTGTTCCAACTGAAATAGGAACACACAATGGTCTACAATCTTGCATAGCGAACCTCTATAAAATTGAATTCACACACTTACTTTGGCCAAGCACCATAGCTTTCTATTTATTCTATCTCTTTTAATTTCCATCACAAGAATGTGTTTACCTACACCAAGATCTTTCATTTCAAATTTAGCAGCAAGTTGAGATTTCAGTTGTGAAAACATACCTTTCCCTTTGCTAATAAATAACATATCATCAACATGTAATGCAATAAATAGGAAATGATCACCATCAATTTTATAATAAACATAATGATCTGATTTAGAATGCTCAAATCCCAAAGGGTAAACCCACAAAAGTGGTTTAGAATTCTAGTGAGGAAGGAAAAGTTGCAAAAAATGACCCCATGCAAAATATTTTGGTTTTTGGAGGTTTGAATGAGCTTTTGGTTTGAGTGAACCCAAAGGGGGTTCTCTAGAACCCCCCTTCGAGCGAACCCATGAAATGTTGGTTCCCACATTTCCTGGCAAAATAAGCAAAGAAAACAGTTGTGGAAAGGGGGTTCGGTTGAAGCCCCCTTTTCCCCCCTTTTCCCCCTCTGGCACCAAAAAACTCTAATATTTTTCCTTTTGAAGCTCGGGTTGAGGATGAAAACGGAGGACACATAATAGACCCAACTAGATGATGGTAGTCCTTAGAATGAGTTATCCAATGAATATAATTTTAATATGTTTTGGTTTTATTATGTATTTTTTTAATTTTTATTAAACATAGGTTTTCACCAAAAATCAAGCTCTCTATTCTACACATGTGAAAAAATAGCAGATTATAAAAAAAAAATTGAAAAATATGAGTGCACTAGATATTGAAGTCCTTGACCCAACAAAAAAAATGAATTCAATACATAATTTTTTTTTTTTACATTGTATATGAGATATTTATAATGCGGTGTAATTGTTTGACTTTGAAACTTGATTAAGTAAAAATATTAAATAAAACACTATGAAACCAATTGGAAGCACTACATATCATAGTTACAAATCTAAATTTGAAAAAAATAAAAAATTATCCTTCATGGAAAAAGGTTGTATTGTATACAATGAGCGCCACTCCATAAAAATGGTGTTTACTGAAAAAAAAAACTAGTTTTCCAAGAAGATGGAAAAAGATGTGTAATCTGATTCAAAAAAATTTGAAACAAATATATTTATAATATAGACAAAATTTCAAAATAAACTGGTTGCATCATCTTCAATTCCTCACGGTTTAGCAGCTATGGAGTTCAGAAAGTAAATATTTAATTAGAAAAAAAATTTCAATGTCCAATTTGGCCAAAAATTGAAAGCAGTATCTGGGATCACCCCAACTCAACACATATGTGTCAATTTTTTGGTAACACATCCAGGACTTTGAACAGGCATACTGAATTTATTCAATTTGCAAATAATTTACTTTTACATTTGACCATTTAGTGCTCACGGTTGTGTCCTTATAAATATCCTCCTCCAAATCACCATGAAGGAAAGTATTTTTTACATCCATTTTCTCAACCTATAAATCATAAGCACTAGCAATAGCAAGCAAAAATTAATGGATTTCATTTTTGCAATAGGAGAGAATATCTCACCATAATCAATGCCCTCAACTTGAGAGTAACCTTTTGCAACCAACCTTTCTTTGTACTTCTCAACTCCTCCATATGAACCAATCCTTTTCTTGAACATCCATTTGCAACCAAAAGGTTTCCATCCTTCAAGCAATGGTGAAAGATCCCATGTATCATTCTTTTTAAAAATTTCATTTCTTCATCCATAACAATGTTATTCTGGGATTTTGCATCATTCATCTTGTTCTCTTCTATAGATTTGGGTTCATCCATGTTAGTATTCAAAGAAAAAATGCATCTCCAATCATCAGGTGTATACCTTTCATGTTGTTGTCTATTCCTTGTAGACCTATGAACAAGTTGAGTTGGATTTTCTTCCTCCTCTTCTGAAGATCTAGAGCTAGATGAGCTCTCCTCAACTTCTTGTCTATCCTTGTGCCTCGATTCAACTTTCTCAGGTGTAGAAGGAAATTGAATCACATCTTCCTATTTACTTTTCTTCTAGTTGCAATGTAACAGAAGAAGGCTTAGTTTCTCTAAAAATAACACTTCTACTATATATTACCTTTTGTGTAACAAGTTCCCAAATCTTGTACCCTTTTAGACCATAACTATATCCGATGAAGATACATTTCATAGCCTTGTCCTCCAAATTTGTTCGCTTCTCCTTTGGCACATGTGCATATGCCTCACAACCAAAAACTCTAAGACCTCTTAATGAAGGCTTGTGACCTGACCATGCCTCTATAGGTTTCTTATCAACAAGATTTGATGTAGGATACCTATTAATCAAGTAACAGGCCCAATTGCAACAACTTCAACCCAAAACCTTTGTTCTAGGCTAGCACCAGTCAACTTAATCCTAGCCTTGTCAATCAGTGTCTTATTCATTCTTTTTGCAACTCCATTCCATTGCGGAGAATATAGAGTTGTCTTCTATCTATGAATATGACAATATTTACAAAATCTATCAAATTCATTAGAGAAAAGTTCACCACCATTATTAGTCCTCAAACATTTTATTCTCTTTCTAGTCTACAACTCAACCATTGCTTTAAATTCTTTAAATTGACTGAAGACTTTAGATTTACTCTTTAGAAAATACACCCATGTCCTACTATAATTATCAATAAATGAAACATAATATGTGGATTCACCATTCAAAAGAACATCAGCAAGACCAAACACATCAGAGCGAATAAGATCCAATACAACACAAGATTTATGACAAATTGAGTAAAACTAAAAGTAGTTTTGTTTTCCATAAATGCAATGTTCACAAAAATCAAATTTAATATTACAATGAGATAAACCTTCAACAATGTTTTTATTTTCCGGGTCCTTAGACCCTTTTCTCCAATGTGGACAAGTCTTTGGTGAATTAACATAGTTTTCTCTATAGGTAACTTTTGTTTCAAAAGAAAGAGCACCCTTAGGTACCCAAAAGCTATGGCCATTTGTTGAAGGTGAAACCTTCACTTCTTCCACAAAATTTCTTTTCATAGAAGTACTA
>VDFB02018296.1:30234560-30361194 GCA_007258455.2 Sequoia sempervirens | reverse complement strand
TTTATGAATTTTAGCTCACTATAGCCCTTGTAACACTTAAGGTTAAGAGCACACACATTTTATCAATAATTCCATTGGCTATTTGTGGAGTTAGAAATACCAAAATTGAGGTTTGACTAGGGAAAAATCTTATTTAGCCACCCTCTCCTATCTCTTTTCTAGATTTGTGTAGCTTCATATTTGAAGACGGAGATTATAGAGCAAGGAATTAGAACCTACAAATAGGGAGCTACATACCTATAAGTTCATTTTTGAGGAAAATAAAGACCAGACAAGGGAATCTTGGCTCCATTGACTAGGGAAATTAGGCTCAAATTAATATTCCAAACTATTACCCTCCCCATTTCTGCTCTTAGATTTTTGTTTTCCAAAATTTTCATTACAAAAACATTATATTTTTAGTTCAAGTCTCGTAGATAAATTAATCCAAAAATCTAACTTAATCTTATATCAATTTCCAAGGCATGAAAGAATCAAATCCGAGGTTGAGTGAATCACCTTTTAGGTTGAAATTGAATCTATTTCCCTTGTTGATTTGCAATCTAATGTTCTTTGAGAAAAAAATTATGTTGGTGATCTAAGCACTAAACCTAGATTGCTTTTTCAACAAAACACTCATAACCTCATCAAACCTTGGCAATGGTTTTAGGACTTTTGAAGAAAAAAAATTCAAGTGGCTTATTGATTACTAGAGGTGGTTTTTTAACCTTTTTCAACTATTGCTAAGGTTCTCACAACCTTGTTGAAGCTCGATAAGACTTTCAAAACCTTTGTGAAGGAAAAGGGAGATGGCTTGTCAACATAATAAATTTGTTCAAGAACCTATGTCAGCTCTCAATAAGATTCTTAGTACCTAGTTCAATCTTTATAGTACTTTTACAAACTATTGAAGACTTCAAAGATGCCAAGTATTTGAGATATTTTCATATCTATCAGAGGTTGCTAATGGTAGTTCTATTTCCACCATGTTTTTTTAACATTTAGAGAATTCAAAAGCAAGTGGAACATTGAAAAAGTAATAAGGTTAGGAAAGCTTTATTGGCTCTTGACAAGATTTTTACAACCTTGTTAAATCCCAAATGGTCTTTTTAACCTTGTCAATGGAATGAAGGAAAGCTTGTTTGAAAAGGGATGTTGAAGAAGGAAAGAGATTTTGAAACCTCTATCAACTCTTGACAAGGTTCTCACAACCTTGTTAGAGCCTAAAAATATTTGTTAAACTCAAGTGGTGATATCAAAGGCATATGTTGTGTTAGAGGATTGAGGTTGTTTCATAAACACCTAATGTTACTACAATTGGTCCATTCATTTCCTTGGTTCATTGAGAGACAAATGAATGCTTGATGGAGGAAATAAAGAAGTGAATGAATGGATGGTGAATTATGCATCAAGAACATGTGTGGTTTGCAAACCATTATTAGCTCTTAACATGGTTTTAACAACCTTGTTAATAGATAACAAAAAATTAATAAATTTGTAGAATTAAACTATAGCAACTCAATTTTTTTGTGTGTTGGAGATTTTATATGGTTTTATTACCATTAGAAAGAGTCGACAGGTTTCAAGAACCCATCTATCCTTTGAAAAAGGGATAAATAAAGAATATTTTTTACAATATATTTTTGTGTTGGCTCCAAAACCATCCTAGTTGCTAATATAGGTTTGAAAGCCAATACAAAGTGTTGAAATGCAAAGGAGAAGTCAAGAAGCCAAAGAGTAGATCATGATAAGGAAGAGGTGTGCTATTATCAATTCATAGGAATTTTAAAGGATTTTAAATGCTAAATGTAGTTGCATTGGGCATCTTTACTTTCCCACCTACTTGTGTCTATTCATTGACCAATATGTTCCTCCTTTTTAGAAAAAATTAATGGCTGAAGCGATACCTATAGATGGGAAATTCATTCCCACACTCCACCAATAAAATAAGTACATGGTCAGGGTATGTTTGAAGCACAATTTTTTTTTAAGCTCTAGAAAGAAGCAACAATCATAACCTACAACTAAAAGAGATCACAATTTTCCAAGCCCCTTGTGTAGGTTTACACATTTCCCTTTTAAGGTGACTTGTAGAAGGATATATGTAGATTAAGTTCTATTTTGTTAGAGAGGATGACATTAGGACTCAAGAGGGACTTAGTGGATAGAATAATCACACAGTAGAACTAGAGGGTTCATAGTTACACATTTAGGTATTGCACTTATATGTTATTTTGATGATTCACATTTATCTAAAGTATGTAATAATACATAGAAGAATTTTAGATTGAATGAATAAACGTAGATTTGACCTTGGTTGAGTGTTTCCCTATGAGTGGTGTTTATTTCAAGTTATGTTTTTCATTAGTTGGCTTCCTAGAGGACTATAAATTCCTTATAAATCATTTGTAGGGTATGTTATTATAAAAATAAAAGAAATATATGGGTATGTTCATCAATTATTAAGTAGAGTCACTTCATATTCTACAACTATCATTTTTTTTTAATATATGTGTAGAGCCTAGCTTGCCTATGCAATTTGAAAGCCACTGTCTTTTGTGGTATCTTGATTAAGGGATCACCTCGGTTCTAGTTATTGCATATTTGAATGAACTCAAGGACTTTTTTTTCCCAAATAGATAAAGTCATTGATCTATTACTATATTTTTCTCCCCATCATCCTCTACGCATTCAAAATACATAAATTTTAACATCTTTCTAGTTTTTATTAATTTAATTGTGTTCCAACTTTCATGTCTAAAGGCCTATAATATGAAAGGGGATGTCATAAATCACATTCATTAATAATTATGTGATAGATCATCTATTTTTAAAAGGTGTTTAGCCTTGTGTCTTCCAAACTAGCATATAAGCACGAAGTGACAACTGAAATAAGGGTACACTATGTAATGGGTATGGTGGTGAGCTTTTTGTTTCTATGATAATTTATATATTATAGTAGCTTAGGGAAACCCCCCTTGGTATTGCAGAGCCAAAAGTGAAGGAAGTCTTACCTATGTCAACAATTGGTCCTAAGTTTCCCAACCTCAACATAGGTTTCATGATATTCTTCCCAAGTTTGACACCCCTAACATTTGGGAGACTATCTAACCTTAGAAATTTGGGATCTATAGCTCATATCACCAACAAATACTATATCCCACAAATCTCAACCATGAGAAATTCCTTCATTTTACTCTTCCAAAGCATGAAGCTTGTGTTATTAAAACATTCTATCTCTAGTCTAGATGCTCTTTCCATATTCCTCGTGAAAATATATTTTTCCTATAACTTAGGATGCAATTTGATAACAAATGAAAGGAAAATGGTAACACTTTTTACACTAATCTATGCTAGGAGATGAATGCAAATATAATCTAAATATTTTGAGAAAAAAAACACATTGAAGCACAATAATGTAGCACATATATTTATCTTGGGAAAACCCTTTCAAGAAAAAACCTAGCAGCAAAGGTGTTTGATTCTTTTTTATTATTTAGTAACAATATGAATACAAAACAATCCAAGAGCATCAAACATCATGCATATCTAAGCATGTCTAGATGGTTTCCTATAGCATATAGCAATATCTAAAAATAGAATATGAAACCCCCATCTCAAACACTAAATAAATAGAAGAAATTCATGAAACCACCAAAGGGTAAATAGAAAATTGTGAGCGAAAGCCACACAAAATATGGTGCCTAGATTCTAAGTTAAAATTTAATTCTCAAATTTGAACACAGTTGCATGGGCTAAACTAATATATTCCTTAAACCTATAAGAAGCTATCATAGCTTCATCATAACCCACTCAACAATTTGGATGGTTCATTTTGACTTCATTATCTCTATTCAAGAATACATTGTGATGTGTGATAACATGCATCATAAATTGGTCAGAAAATCAAGTTAAAAACATAACTCCCTTATACATACTTATATACATATTATAAAATATCTTACACTTCTCACATTACAAGAGATTCTTCTATACATCTCTTACAAATACACATAGAATGCCCTTTCCTTGGGGGCTTACAAAACATTTATAAATAATAAATTCAAACATCAAAATTGCTCTAAATGTATTGCTTCTAAATGATCTTTTACTCCAATAAGACCACACATGAAGATCCAAAAGCACAAAGCAAGAATTGCTGCATAGATCAAAGCAAAAACCAATGCATTGTAATTATTCTTGGAGATAAAATAATGCTATATATAGAGAAAAGCATATATGAATTTCTGGAACACTCCAACTCCACATGATACCTCCCACGCTCCTGTTACTGATCTTCATGGAAATTCCACAACATTGCTGGTGGTTTTCAAACTTCTCTTGGCTATGCTCTTGGATTGTTTTGTATTCATATTGTTACTAAATAATAAAAAAGAATCAAACACCTTTGCTGCTAGATTTTTTCTTGAAAAGGTTTTCCCAAGATAAATATATGTGCTACATTACTGTGCTTCAATGTGTTTTTTTTCTCAAAATATTTAGATTATATTTGCATTCATCTCCTATCATAGATTAGTGTAAAAAGTGTTACCATTTTCCTTTCATTTGTTATCAAATTGGGTCCTTATAAGATATTTAATAACTGTGTTGTTTTTCTAGACTTGACGTTGCCATTGTCTGGTCTGGAATTCCTTTCTCATGGATATGTTTAAGATGAAATCTTTTGATTTTGTAAACTCAAACATGACAAGGCCACCATCAACACCAGCAAATGTGGAGAAAGGTCTACGAGGCTGACAACACTGGTTCCAGCGTTGCGTATGGCTGCAGACTGAAACGCCACATCCATAATTTTCTTTGTAAAATTTAGTCCATTAACAGAGCTTGAATTGCAATCAAAACCATAGAGGAAAAAGACCCGAACAGTATTAATTGCCATGACTTGACAATGGGCAACGACGTCTAGTTATCGGGAAACAAATGGGTATAAAATACCATTCCGGTTAAAGAATTTAAAAAATGTACTGCATCAAAAATAGACTACAGGGCTCTTACAAGCTCTATTTGTTGCTTTCATGAGTGTGATCAATCCAAAATCATATAGAATTGTTTTCACATATCGTATAATTATCAGCAATTTATCAACGGAAAATTTATCTCTAATAATTTACTGTGGGAAAATTTACCACCATATTTCAGTGATTAATTTTTCATGGCGGTGAATTGCTGGTGGTGATGAATTTTCCTGCGGTGAATTGTTGATGAATTTTCCCTCCGCGAATTGCTGGTAGTGAATATTCCTAGAACCTAATTATACATACAATTCTATGTCTATTTAGAATCCTGTCATAATAATCTATAACACAGCTCTAAGATCTCTCCAAGCTACTATTCCAAGCATTTGTTCTATAGAAAAGGATCAGCAAGAAGACTTATAATGTTGAGCTATTAATACTTAAAGGGTGTATTAATATATCATATTCATATAAGTTATAAGTTATGAGAAATAATAAAATGGAAGTATATTGTATTTCATACTTTAAAGTTATAAAGATGTATCACAAGTTAAGTAAAATTATTATTAGTCTAGAATGAATCAATGCAATCTCATTTTGTGAAAAATTATTTCAAATATCAAAAGGTAAAGGTGTATTAGAAGATAATCATCTTCACACGATTTTTTCAAATAAATAAACAATAATATCTATGTATTTTATTTCTTAATTATCAAAGTCTAGGAATAAGCATGATTGTATTCTAGTTGCGGTAGATGAATTAAACAAGTTTGTCTATTTTATGCACATAAATTTGAAAGATAATATTTTAGCTGTGCTCATATGTTCAAGAGAGAAATTATTAGATTGGATTGAATGAAATAGATAATAAATTTGACTAGACACAAACTATTTACTTCAAGCTTTCAGATAATCTTGACAACAACCTTGATACATGGTTAAACATTAAATCATACTATCTACACACTAATGGCTATTCTAAAATGACAAATTTAGTATTGAAGGATATATTGTGGATCAATAGCATAAGTAGAAAGATTTCATTTATTAGATTTTTTTTTTTGATAAAAATAATTACCATTCTTCTTTGAAAATGCCTCCATATAAATTTCTATATAATCACAATTGTATAACTAAATTGATCAAATTGATTTTGAAAATTGTTTATCATATTTTTAAAAAGAATATATAATCACTAATTATTAAACAAAATTCTTATCATCTTCAAACAAATTATATATAAAGATAATTATATATATATATATATATATATATATATAACAGAACATAGACAATTACCACATTAAGCTATCACAATTACATTCACTCCTAAGTTGAAGTCTACTATTAGCATGACCACTCACTATCATATATAGAAATGTTTTAGGAAATAACTAAAATGTTAAATAAGATCGCCCTCTTCCTCAACTCCAGTTTGAGTCTACTATTAGCATGACCACTCATTATCATATATAGAAACTTTTAAGGAAATGACTAAAACCTTAAATAAGCTCGCCCTCTTCCTCACCTCCACGGTGATCTGGAAGACTGCCTAGAGACGCCTGAATTTGTGGTGTGTTGATGTCCATGATCCCTTGGAGTATTTGCACGACTTGGGCCATGGTCGGCCTAACACTGTCGTCTTCTTGAATGCATAATATGCTTGTTGTAACAGCCCTTCTCACCTCTTGAGCATCTGCTTCACCTGATATCCTCCCATCAACAATGGCCGTGAGATTTCCTCTGTTGAATTGCTCGGCAGCCCAGGGAGGGAAGTAATAGGAGCTAGGCTCGGGCGCATTGAGGTCGATATTCCTTCGTCCTGATATAATCTCCAGCAGTGTGATGCCAAAACTATATAAGTCCGCCTTGGGAGTGATGGGAAGACCGGAGATCCACTCTGGAGCCAAATACCCTATAGTTCCTCTCGTGGTGGTCAGTACGCGGCTGAAATTTCTACCCACTAGCTTTCCGGTTTAATATCACAGTGAATGATACGATCTCTGCATTCCTCGTGGAGATAAGCTAATCCCCTTGCAGTGCCCAACGCTATCTGCAATCTGGTCTTCCCATTCAGCAACTTCCCTTGTGCTTCTCCGTCTTTCCCATGGAAGAGGAAGGATTCAAGAGAGCCGTTGGGCATGTACTCATAAACGAGTAGCCTTCGAGATCCCTCCGCACAAAATCCCAACAGCCTGACCAGATTCAAATGCTGTATTACACCAATAGTACTTATTTCTGCACGAAATTGCTTTTCTGCTCGTGCTAAACCCTCTAATTTTTTTACTGCGACCAAAGTTTTGTCTGGTAGAGTTCCTTCGAACACAGAGCCGAATGATCCGCTTCCCAGCTTATGCTTGAAATTCTTGGTTGCCACCTGCAACTTTCGGTAAGTGAATATTCTAAGGGATGTGGGGACGTCATCCTCCTTAAGCATTCTTCCACGTTTCCACATGATAAACACGGCCAGGACAAGAATAAGACCCGCAGCGCTCACAGGAAGCAAAATACGAAGGACAAAGGATTTATTTGTTGGCTTGGATGTCGAATCTCGTAACTCAAAAACTGCCAAACGGAGATAGAACGACTGGACGCCGGTTGAGTCGCGTACATTCATCAAATCCCCAATCCACAATCGACACAAAGGAGGAGAGGAGCTACTGAGCCAAAAGGCCATGCACGAGCAGTTGTTGAGGCAGGCAAGTTGGCATCCATTCAGAGTTTGCTCATTGGTATATGTAGCCGCTTGATCGTCGTCCAAATGCTTGTCCTTTACTTTCAAAAAACCGTTGGTGGAATTTGTGACAGAGCACTGCAATGGACTTCGGCGAACACAACCACTTAACCACCATTCTTGAGAATCCCAAGCACGGTTGTTTTTGGGCCTGAACCCCTGCAGACATGTACACGTATGATTGGTATTTCCTGTGACATGGGGACTCAACGTTGCATAGCCCTTGCATGCTGCATTGGCCCCACACACACCATAAACATCGCATTGATCCCTGGGTGCCAACCCATACATCTTCCACCCACCATTTTGGATATAGTACCCCCGATATTCACCATTCTTTTCCAAAATTCCGTGCCCCCTTATCATATTGCTAATTGTATATGTGCAGTACATTCTTGAAGGAGAAATCCTTACAAACTTTATTTTACCAGCCGCCCTGGCAACTCCAGGCATATTCGCGAAATGCTCTCCATTCCACTCTCCAGAAGACGAGTACGGAGCACTGTTGTGAGAGAAGAGCAAAAACTGAGTCTTTCCTGGTGAAGGATCCATTTGCAAAGAGAAAGGTCCAGGTGCCGGATCAGCAGAACTCTTCCAAGAAGTTAGTTTCATTCCTTTCCACATCTTCATCCCTGGCAGCCATGTATCTGCCGGATGTTGGAAACTTTGCCAAACAATATTTTTAGAAATATTGCTGGCCCGTACTCCTACCATAACCAGATTACCTGATTCCTTTATTGATGCCCGGGATGCCTTCAAGCTGTTTTCGGACGACCAAATTGATCGTCCTTCGTGAATCAAACAGGCGGAGATAACCATCTCTCGATAAATTTAAAACACCAGGCATGTTTCTCAGAGGATTTTCGCGGTTAGCCACCCAAACAATAGTTTTCTCTGAGACTTTGGCATACCAGATGCCAATGTACCAGTTATTGGTGTTGTTGGGACAGAAAAATCCCAATGCAAACGTGCCATTCTTTGAGACCAGGGTCTGATTTCCGGCGAGGGCACTCCCCACTCGAAGGGTGTCTTTCCTGTGAATTGTCAACGATTGGCATCTATGCAATAAAATAATCATGACAGAGAGCAAAAGACAATTTTTCAACCAATTTTTGGCTACAATCCTGTTCCTCAGCATTTTCAAAGCTCCGCAACTCCCAACTCTTCAACTTATCCAGTAGAATAACCATAACACAGGGCAAGAGACAGTATTTCAACCAAGTATTTCAACCAAGTTTTTGGCTATAATCCTGCTCTTAGCATTTCCAAGGGCTCTTTGATTTAATCGAAAATATTAATTAAGAAGAAATTTTTCATGTTAACGATGCCAAAGATAGTCTATTATGGAAAAATAAATCTTATTATTTTATTTTATTTTATGGCATGTTAATCTTCTGTCATTATTTGAATCAATTCTCAAAAGTCAAAGAAAATCTTTAATCTCCAAAAGATATATTAACTTTTGTCCAATATATATACATTACTATTACAAACTCTCAGAATTAACTTTCTATAATTTCCTGATACAACTCTTCAATTTAAAATATATAAAACAAAAAGGTGCTCTCCCGCCAAAACTACAGTGAAGTCAGAATTATCGCACACGACAATCCCGCGTAAGTTACTTCCTAAATTTGAGGGGTTTCGCTGAGTTGGAAAAACGAACCAAGTGGAGAAGTTCTGGTCTAAAAAATAGAGGGAGAAAGCTCACCATGTGAGATACGCTATCTTTTTTTAATTTAACGGTCCATGATCCATACCAGTTGTTCCACCACCTACATACCCATTCACGTGGCTGTCTATTCTGCTGTATCGCTTTTCTTCAACAAATGAAACCAGCTGTGATGCCAATAAAAATAGTTTCATAAATATAAGTTGGAATTTATTTAATTTTGAAGCTTCACCAATTCAACATAGAGCAGAGTACATAAAGTCATTAAAGGCTATGATAAAATGTCGAAACGTTTTTTTTATTGAATAAGCTTTCAAGAACAGATATACAAACAACAAATACAAGGCTGTAGGAGAGGAAACTACAGCAAAGAGAGAAACAGTTAAAACAGCTGAACTGCAATTATAAAGCTCTCATAAAGAGCCTTACTTTTTGAACATGAATTCACGATCTTCAGTACAAGTTCAATTATTGTGTGTACGTAGCATGAAAGAGCAAAAATAAGTCTGATATAACCAAATAAACTAACAATTGCACAGTTTGGAGTGCAATCGGTATGTCGAATTATTTTATCACAATATTGGAAATGTTTAGAAAGATTGATTGAAATTGCAAAATGTCTAACATGAAGTAGAAGTTTGAAAGTGTATTAAATATGTTATGTGTCTTAAAGTTAGATTATAGTTTGATGATTAAATGACTAAAACATTTATAACTTTGTAAAAAAGACAAGAAATAATGTAAAATGAACTGATTAAATAAATGAAAGGGAATTTAAGTCAAATTTGTAGTAAAATGTACATATGTGGAAACATACAATTTGCGTAGATATAGAATGGTGACAATATAATTTTTTTGGGATGAGAATTTGTACGTAAACATAGTATGTAATTGAACAGAGTAATACTTAACACACATCACTGCCAAAAAATATTGATATTATTAATAATTACTTTATATCATAGAACTTTATATTAAGATTCAATTGATCTCTTATTATTATTATTTATTTAAATAAAAGATGTAGCTATAATTTCTTATTAAAACACTAATTTTTTAGAATAAAAGGTGTGATAAATGTTTTAAAGTAATTAATATTATAAAGAATTAAATTATTTTTACTTTAATTTTTTAAAATAGATATGAATTTTAAAAATAACAATATTATATAAAATATAAATTAAAATGAAAAAGAAGTAAAACTTATGATTATAATATTGATTTCATTTCTAATTAAATAAAAAAATTTAACAAAATATTAAATTATATAATATTTTATCAAAACTCAATTACATAATTTCTACATTACAATTGTTCAATGTTTGAATGACTATTCTCCAACATGTATAGATATAAAGATTTAAAGGAATAAACATGGAATCAGGTTGGAAGAACAAATGTGGCTTTGGTGTGGGCCATAGCTAATTAGATGCAATGGATTGAGTATATTTATAATTTTGAATAGATAGTTGAAAACAAAAAGGACTATTAAATTTTTTTTTTTAAATAGTTATATTTTATTAGGATTTTTGGAGTTTAATATGGACACAACAAAACCAACAAATATTGAAGCAATTTATATGACTGTAAAACCAAGTGTAAACAATAGGCTTTCAAATTCAGTATTGCGTGCCCCAAGTTGATGTGATAAAGAATAGGTAGAACCTAGTAGTGTGTGGACAATTGACACTTCCATAGTTAAATTGATTTCAACACCATGAAATAATAGAAAAATTATGTTAGTGTGAAACCTTATTTTCAAGTTCCAGCTTGCCAAATTGGAGAACTGAAAGGTCAATACTAACAAGGAAGAGTTTGGAGGAGTGGAAACCAATAGCAATTGGCAAAGTAGTTAAAAATGGCCAAAAAAAATAGGGAAAAAAAGACAGTAAAAAAGCTATAAGGATTCAGGTAAGTTTTCTCAGCATTCTCTCAAGTATCCTTTTTGGATTTGAACCCCCCATCTCCAAAGTAATTGAACTTTTTATACTTGTTTGTTGGGGTTTCTTCCATGTTATTTGAATATCAAATTATGGCTTTTGATTAACCGGGCTCCATTTATTCTACTCATTATTTTTTTATATTATATAGTTGTAAATTTATTTGTACCTTGGTGTGATTAAATGAAATTTATGTTATGGAATGAAAAAATGTATTTCAATTTTTTCAGTTTTCACTTCTAGCTACGAAGCATAGTTTGCCGATGGCCTAATGGGTATAGAGTGCAGACTTACTATTGAGATCTTTAATTTAGGTACCCATAAATGGGAGCTCTCTACTTCCTTGCTTGAGGAATTTAGGTTAGGGCATCATCACAGAGGCTAACATTTGCACTATTGAATGGAAAATTTTATGTGTTTGGGATATTGTCTAGTTTTATGTCATCCTTTGATTTGGAGCTCAGCTCATGGTATAGCATTATCATTTTGAGGCAGTAGGTTTGCACTTCAATTTTTTGTGTTTTTTTCAATCTCTAGTCTACATTTTGGGTAATAACAACATTGGGTGTAATTGATTTTTTTGGTGCAAATGCAGCCCTAGAGGGTTTCCTATGCCAAAAACCACCTCAACCTTTCATGGGTGGTCCTCCTATCAGAGATATAGTGGTTGATGGAGATGAGTTTTATTTACCTCAGAAATGTTGTTAGCTATCTCTGATATTCACAAGGCCATTATCATCTCCCAACAGTAGGGAAGTTGGGTGCCACAATAAGAACTAAAATAATTTATGCTATGAACAATTTGGCTTTTTTGCAAGTCAAATAAATTGAGGTTAAAAGACTTAGAAATTTTAAAAGATTATAATATAAGTTCAACATCATGTAAGATATTCTACAAAAATATGAAATCCAAGTTTCTTACCTATTACTAGTATTGCTAGAGAAGTTTTCAATTGCTACAAATTTCCAATTCGAAAGCTAACTGATAGAGTGATGTTTCACAGGGCAATATTTTTATGAAAATTGGAGGCAATGATGGAGACGGACTAAAGGGAATCGGTAATTGATAGCATTCATACCAATATTTTTTTGAAAGGATAGAATGCAATGCTATGAATTGATCTCGGTGGATTGGTTTTAGTTGAGATTAGACATATGCATTCAAAGCCATCAATATATGTAGTAGATATTTATGCAATGATGTGAATTGAATGCTATGATATAGTAGATATTAGATATTATGCAAATCTCTAAACCAATGCCTAAAAGAGTTTCAATAGTCAAAAGGCCATTACCATCCATTGATTGTAACTTTTTAGCTTTGTCTTGTTCAAATTGGATACACCTTCAGCATAAATTATGTTGCTCCTAACTATGTTGGCATACAAAACCAACCTTGAGTAGTGTAGCTCAGAACCATGAAAATCAAACACAAGCAGGAAAACATATATCTTGCAATTAGCTTGGCATTGGCATTGAAACATCCCCTTAGAAAGCCAACTTTAAAAAACCCTGTAGCACTATGTGAAATCCTTCTATAGCTAAGTCTCGATCAAGCTTCATAGTGCACTGATCATCCATGGTCAAAAATATTATGTAGCTGAAGTATAAGATCATGTTTTTTCTTTTTAAGACATATATCAACCCATGCATTTGGTAAGATCTCAAGATGAAGGAATAGATTGGTGCAAATCATTTGGAATTCAATTTGGAATGGTTGGATGGTGTTAGAGAAAACAACAAGATAATGCATTTTCCAAATGAGATTCATTATCGCATGCCTTCAAGTGTGAGAGAGAGTATTAAGGGATTTAGAGGCACCAAGGTGAGTAGATTTTCGAGACCATTTTTTAGGGAATAAGGTAGAAAGTGAGGTGAAGAGCAAGTGCCAAAGTTTACAGGTGTGAGAGGAAAACCAAAAAGCATGCTTAATGGACTCCATTTTAGCACAAGAGAGACAAGTAGGAAGAGCAGAAATAATCTTAAGACGATTACAAATGGGAAACTTAACATGGAGGAATTTCCAAGTGAGGAGTTGAGACTAAGTGTCAACTTTGGACAATTTCCAAATTTGAAAGCTGAGTTTGTTCCACTTGGACCTTAAAAAGGCGCAATTCCACTTCTCATTAAGGCAAGGTGAGATAACGGTCGAGGCGAGGAGGTGTTTATAAATGGATTTAAGGGAGGAAAAGTAGATGTTACAAGTATTAAGGAATCTCCAATCATTCAAGAATATGGCATGATAGTCCAAGGATAATAAGCTATGAAGTTTAGGAGTAACCAGTTGTTGAATTTCCTAAATTGGTTGCTTGTTGAAGGATAAGAGGTGGAATTGGGAGTTAAGAATATGCCATCATTTCCACTAGAAGGTGGAGAGGTCTCATAAGTCCCTAAAAATGAATATTCCTTTTTTGAAGTGTGCTTTCCTTTGAGACAATTAATAGTACCTAATGGGCTGCCATTTTGCTACACTAATCGATTCCACCAAATATAAGAGTAAGGAAGCTAAGGCCATGGCTTAGAGACTAATCAAAACAAACAAGATTTTTTGATGTGATTTTCGGAGCTTTCCAAATATAATTGAAGGGAGGAGATGCATGGGATTTGAAAAATAGAGCTAATAGTAGCTTGTCCTTCCAGTTTACAACAATCTAGGGCTGCCCACTAGAAGTAGATTGAATTCGATATATCACCAAAGTCGTCCAGGGGCAATCGCCCTCCAAAGCTCTAATTATCCATTTAGAAGTAAGACATACTCCTTGTGTATAAGGATCAATGATAACCAAACCTCCTTTGTCTTTAGGTTGGATGCAACGCTACTAAGATGAAGAAGGAAACCATTTTTTATTTCCCCATTTGGCCCTTAGAAAGTCCCTGATAAGTTGGGTTAATTAGTTGTAGCAAGTTTTGGAAGGCAGCCAAGATGATGAGATTTAAACATGAATAGCAAGAAAAAAATTGTTTGCCACTTGAGCCCAACCAACCATGGATAGAAATCTATTAGTCTAGATCAAGAGCTTGTGTTTTAATTTAATCACAAACCAATTCCACATGTATTTGAGGGAACCTCCAACCCCAAAGTGAATTCCTAGATATGTAGTGATTGAACCATGATTTATTTGTTTCACTTTAGAAGGAATCCAAGGAGTACAGGGGTATGGGTGAATTGTTATGAATTCAATTGAATGTGCATAGCTACCTTAGACCTTGAAATGATACAAAACATGTCCAAAGTATCAATGGTATTATTCACCTCCTCTATAGTGTTTTTGATAAAAGGCATACTATCATCCAAAAAATGTGAGTTGAGAACAATAGCACTACTTGGTAAGGAAATCCCATGGAAAAGATGATTTTCCTTAGCATGAAGGAGTAAAGGAAATGATTAATAGATCTTTGCAAAGGGGATTGAGAAGAAAGGAAATCATTAACATCTAACCTCACATTAGCATCACTGAATGAAATTTTGATGTGCTCAAAATTTTTAGGACCAAACACAAGCCATTTCATCATGTTAAGGATGAGGGCCATCTAATGCAAGTGTAAGATTTTTCAAAATCCAATTTAACAATGAGATCATCCTGGGAAGTTTGATGAGACCATTCAGTAGTCTCCTAGGATAGCACAAGATTGTCAAGGATAAATCCTCCTCCCAAGAATATTTTTTTCTATGGATGCATTTTCATTTATGTTATGGGTTTTATTCTATGGGCCAAAGCTTTAGCTATGATTTTAAATAGGAGGCATTAAGAAAAGTAATGGATCACCAACCAGCCATGGTGTCTTCCTCTTTGCCTCTAGGAATGAGCTTGATTAGAACCTAGTTAATAATGGGTCCCAAAGAACTAGTTTCAATACCTTCAGCATTGAACAAAGATTGACAGATATCAGCAAAATCAGCATTGAACAAAGATTGACAGATATGGGTTAAATCGATCAACTTTGAACCAATGAGATGAAAGTCCTCCCTATGAAATTGTTTAGTAAACATAAAGGAAATAATGACATTATCACACTAACATAAAATCATAAGCAATATAAGCATAAAATCTATTCCTAAACTACTCAAGCATCATCCCATAGGGGGATTGGTGCTACTTTGATATGAAAAGTAGCCCTTTCCCAACCCCTTTAGATAAGATAAATAATAAAATTCTTTGAAGATGGATTCAAATGACAATGGTGCATTTGTGCTTGAGATTATGGAGTTGTGGAGTCAAGATCTAAAGAATGTGGAGGATTTGAACAATAGAGGGGACCTCCATTTATGGCCAAAAGTGATAAAAGAATGCCAAACATGGAGGATGTGGGACTAAAGATAATCCAATAAAAAGAGGCCACTTGTCAACTTGTGATAGGTTGGAGGATGAGCACATTTTGGTCAATGTGCCAAATATTTTTAAAATGTTGAATGGGGGACATGAAAGAGACATGTAAGACTTTCAAATTTAAAATTGTTGAGTGGGGGACATGAAAGAGACATGTAAGACTTTCAAATTTAAAATTGTTGAGTGGGAAACATGAAAGAGACATGTAAGACTTTCAAATTTAAAATTGTTGAGTAGGGGACATGTAAGAGACATGTAAGACTTTCAAATTTAAAATTGTGAAAATGTTGAGTGGGGGACATGAAAGACTTATTAAATGCCTTGTTTGGATGTACATTTCAACTTGCCTTTTGAATTCAAACTTGAGGGAATATTCCTCAAAGATGCCATGTTGAAAGAAAATAAGGATTTTAATAAATCAATAAATTGATTTATTTGTGCAAGTGGGTGGTTAGGTTAGTTTAATCAGAATTAGATTAGCTTGATGATGATTAGGATGTTTTGACCAATTTGACTTGATTTAGGGATTTAAATCAAATCAAAGGGAGATGAAAGGTGATAAAGATTTAGTTAAATAAATATTTGATTTATTTAGCTAAGGGGAATAATGATAGGATCAAATTAAATAAAGTTAATTTACTTAATTTTAGATGGACGATCTTTAGAGATTAAATCAATTAAACTTGGTTTATTTAATTGATGGGCGAATATGCTTAGTTAGATATGCATGATGTCAATTTTGTGTGTCTACATTTTGCCCCTCTTTGAAGCAATGCACTTGCTGCATTGGTTCAAAGAATAACTCTCTGCAATAAAAATTGAAAAAAATTATGATTTTTTTGGATGCCCCAGCGGAAAGAAGTACACTGGTACATTGCATCCTCGAGAGATCAAGCAAAAAGATTCAATTTGAGGGTCAATCTCACAATAAAGAGGTTAAAAATGGATGGTATGGATGATGATGCAATGTATGTGAGATGAATGATGCGATAATGCCTATATGATTTGGAATGAATGTTTTATGTAGATTCTTCGACTAATAGATCTATATTATCATGATGATGCAAATGCAATGCATGTGAATGAATGAATGATATGTGGTATGCTAACGGTTTTGTGGATGCGGGATGGATGCATGATGGATGCATTGATGATGTTATGTTAGCACAGAAAATAAGAGATTAGATGATGACAAGAGGATCCAACAAGTCCATGATCTGACGAGACTTTATTAGAGATGATGTTGATGATGATAGATGATGATGATAGATTTTCTTATCAAGGATTGGGATTTTAAAAGGGCTACTTACCTTATGTTTGATAACACACATAGATACGATGCATCAAGGTATAAAAAACCAGGATGGCATTGTACCTAATGCTATGGACTTTGATTCGACAAACAGATAGGAGTACTCTTGTTCACACTTGACATATGAAAGCCTTGCTAGGACGTACCTAACAAAGCAAGTATTCACCAAGTTATTTTACAAGAACATCCAAGAAGCACAGTAGATAAAAGATAATGATCGTTGCCCCATTCCTATCTCTCTAAATCCTTCATTCGGATATTATCGAGAGGTCCTTAGAATGAGTGCATTAAGATAAATCAAAAGAAAAGATCAAGTACACAAACAAGCCAATGTTCTTCATATCTCTATCCAAAGGGATTTGTTTTGATAGGATAAGAATCCAAAGTGATATCCAAAATGATGCCCATTGTCGGAATGATATATCCTAGGACATGCATTGTATAGGATGATGATGGTTTGATAAGTTGATTGATAGGTTATTTATATAAGGTTGACTGACATGTTTGAAAATGATCAAAAGTTTCATTTTGTTTTAAAGGTCTGTTGTTTTGATTTTGATTTTACGATTGAAGCTTGCTTTTGTTGATCGTTATGGTTGTTTCTATTTGTTTTGCCAAAGGATGAAGGTTTCGATCAGTTTATTATGGATGATTGATTATTGCGGGCGAAAGCAAGATGAGACAGATGGATTTTTTCAAATATTTGGATGTTTTTGACTTTTTTGAAATGTTTTGAGGTTGTTTTTGTTATTTTTCAAGATTTTCAAATGTTTTGATTTTTTTGATTTTTCAAATGCTTTGGGGTTTTCTGAGATTTTATGAATATTTTAAGCTTTTGACATGTGTTTTTCGAATGTTTTTGGATTTTGATGTGATTTTGGATGTTTTTTTATTTTGATGTTTTGACGTTTTTTGGATTTTTTTATTTTCTGATGCTTTTAAATTTTTTGATTTTTTGATGTTTTTTGATTTTCTGATTTTCTGATGTTTTTGGATTTTCTGGTTTTTTTATGTTTTTGGATTTTGATGTGTTTCAAATATTTTTAGATTTTGATGTGTTTTGAATGTTTTTGGATTTTCTAATTTTCTGATGTTTTTGAATTTTTGCATGATTTTGATGATTTGGATATGGATATGTGTGATGATATCAGTGCTCTGTTTGGGATTTTGTTGAAAACCAAGCTAGGGTTGATTGATCAGATCGATGGATTGATGATGATGATAACATTGTTGGGGATACATAACAATGCAAGGATTTGATTAATCAAGATTGATAATGATAACATTGTTGAGGACACACAACAATGCAAGGATAGTGTTAAGCAACACAAGGATTGAGATGTCGATTGGATTGATGATGATAACATTGTTGAGGATACACAACAATGCAAGGATAGTGTTAAGCAACACAAGGATATCCTGAGATGATTTTTTAATTGGATTTGATTGATCATGATTGATGAAGCTTGATTTGGAACAAAACTTATTCGAATGATTTGATGTGACATTTGAAGGGTGCATTAGATGTGATTGATATTGATTGTTTGGATCGATGTTCGATGTTCGATGAATCTTGATAAGGAATGTTTGTTCATCAAAATATTCCATGGGCTAGTGATTTGCAATTTTTCTCACAAATGGTTTGACGAATTTGGTTTCACGTTTGCCAATGTTTGGATGGCCACATAAGTTGGAGGATATAGATCAAGTTTTATTCCTGAAGCAGGATGTAGATATCTGCCTCCAGTGTCTAGCAATGTATGTAATGCCATGGGTGGATGCTCAGATAAGCATATGGATGGATGGATATGGATTATCTTGTGATAAGATAAGGTTTTTAGATTAAGAAAGCTTATTTGGATAGTGCTTCATAGCTTAGATACTTTTACATAGGATAAGATCAAATGAAAACGGCCCATGTCAAGATTTTTACCCTCAGCAAGCATAAAGTGTGCCCCAAACTTTCATCAAGATCAAGATAACTTGGATGATGGATGCAGACGGATAAAGATGGATTGGATAAATGGTTCATGGATGAAATGGATTTATTATGGTTGAGACGGATGGAATGTTGGCTTTATTATGGATGGGATAAGATGCTTTCACCCGAAGTGGCACACGTAGATGTTTGATTCTATACATGACACCTATTTGCCAGGTTTTCATCATGGTCTTGCCCAAAGGGCCGCCCATGCGGTTTTCACTAGAGGATGACTGTTTTCAATCCTTTTTCTATTTTTTTTGGATTTTCATATTTTTTGATTTTTTTGTATTTTTCTGAAAGATTTATGCTAACCCAACTAGCACGATGTTGATGTGAATGCTTTTGTCATAATGTTCCATCGATATCCTACCTGAAGAAGTTCCTTTGCTAAGATACATGCACTTGAATACAACTTTTGTGATTTCTAATCTGCTTCGTTGATACTGAAGTTAACTTTATCTTTGTGCGCACATTACGATAGAGAATCCTTATGATGAAGGGTCGTTGCCAATACATGGTCAATTTGAGAATTGGATATCATGCATGGAAGTGTTTTAGGGATAAGAGATGGATTGGTTGACAGTTTGGAACCTTTGACTCTTCAAACTTTGGAAGATGAGCAATAATGGGTGGATACGGAAGTGTATATGGAATTAGGACCAACTGCTTAATACACTTTGTACGTCACTTGAAAAGCTTTCTTTTTCTTTTGCGGACATCTTTGATGGATAATTTTCCCTGTTCCATTTTTCCCCATAGTTTCTTTGACTGATGGAGTTTGATAGGGATGATCTTTCTTTGTATTCTTTGGTATCCATGTGTATTTGATTTGTCCATTATGCTTCTTAGCTCCTTTTTCCTTGATAAAGTTCTACGTACTTTATTCAAATCTTTCCTTCAAAGTTGGTCCCAATTTATGGATGGGGTGATGGGTGAATGAAGATTCGTGACGTGGCTGGTTGTAGTATTGACATCGATTTCATCATAAGGATTCTTCGTGCTCCCTATGTTGATGTTTTCTTGAGATGAAGTTGCCCCCAATATGACAGTAATGACACCTTTGTTCCTTGATTCTACTTGTTTTGAGAAGTCTTGTTCAATAAACATGCTCTGACAAATGACCACTGTAGATGATATTATTTTGCGTGGATGCTCTGTTGACTTTGAAATATCTTGTTCTATCTGACCTACTTCCTTGAGTGGATAATGTTGGATATCTTCATACATGATGTCTTCAGTCTGGATTTTGAATATATCTAATCATACTGTTCACAACTCTATTTGACTGTACAAATCAATAACCTGCTCTTTTTGTGTAACAATGTTTGGAATAAATGGATATTATTTTTAATGAAGATCATCTACGTGTCCATCCATAGAAAGCATCTCATGGGTAGATGGAGGAGTATGTGCTATGTGGATGTGATCATCATTTGTGACATCTTGCATAGATAGGAGAGCATTCATTACATCATTGTAGTATCCTGGAGATATGAATTCTTGATCTTGATTAATTTTGGAGTTGCTTTCGACATGCTTTGGATCAAGTTCTTGATATGTGTCAACTTCAAAGGATGGATTGCTTATAAAGGGTTCTTGGATGTCATCATTAGACATAGGAAGTGGCTCAATATCTTCTTGATCTTTGAATTGACTTAGATCAAGTGTCGAGTTGAGGATTCTTTTGAGATTTGTAACCAAGAGGTCAAAGGGTGTTAACATGTCTTGGAAAGGACCATTGCAAGACCTTGGTGAAAGATGTTGATCATGCTTTGGGATGAATTCTTGAGATATGTCCTCTAACTCATAAGGTGATGTAGAGACATTTTCAATATGATCATAGGTCAATGGATCGTGCATTATGTCGATAGGATTAAACCATCCTAACACTCCTTGAAATAGATCACTAAAAAGTGTCTCTTGATGTATGGTGAGTTGATCATCAGATGTGGTGGAAACATCTTCAAGGTGCTCATCGATGGAGAGATCTTGATCATTGTTTTCAACAATTTCAATGTTTTCAATCATAGGGTCAAATGATGTTGACATTTCTTGAATTGGATCATTGTTGGGTATTGTTGGTGGATTTTGACCATGATTGAAAAGTGACTCTTGACATATGTTGATTTGATCTTCGAACAAGATAGAAACATCTTCAATGTGCTCTTTGATGGAGAGATCTTGATCATTGCTTTCATCAATTATGGTGGGGAGATTGTCAATGCTATCACCAGTGGTTGAACGTTCATCGTTATCCCCAATAGTTATCATTTTTCATGTTTGTGCTTATGTTTGTTGGGTAGCTTGAGAGGCTTGGGCAGCTTGAGAGACTTGTTGCACTTGTTGAGATTGTGTTGCGTGTTTCTTGGCTAGATATTGTTGGATGGCCTTTCGGTAGGCTTGGTGAGCCTTTATCATAATGTTATAGTCTTGCTGCTTTTGGTTTTGGTGGTAGTGGTGGTGGATTCAGAATTGTGTTGGATGTAGTGACAAGTGGTTGAGATACGCTTGGAGCGATCATGGTAGTGAGGGGTTGAGATGTGATGTGCATGATAGGGGTAGTTGGAGTGATCGAGGTGATAGCAATGGTCAGAATGATTGAGATGATAGGTCTTTGGGAGACCATATTTTGATTTGTTGGGATCGACATTGTTGCTTGATTAAATACCATCTATTGGTGCGATGCCAATGGTATACTCAAAGGATTTGATGTGATGGCTTGATTGGTGTTAGGTAGATTGATTTGGATGGAGTGATTGGTGCTAGGTAAAGGGGGAAGCCCTAAACCACTTAATGATGTTGATATGGGTAATGGTGGTGGAGATGTCTCTTGGCGCAATGATTCAACTATTTTGGTAAGTGTAGCAATTTGATCTCGCCAAATTTGATCTTGATTTTGAAATTTGACTTCCTTGGCATAGTTGATTTGGTTGAAATTGAACACTGTTGATGTTGGGAATCACATTGCGTTGTTTTAGGTAACTTTTATTTTGCATGTTGTTACCTTGACTTGGATTAATACATGGAGTTGTTAACATCTTGTTTGGGCTTTGAACAACATTTGTATGATTCGCAAACATATTGATCCCAAAGTTTTCTGGATTCATGTTTGGAAAACTTGTACTTGGTACATTCTCATTTGGCATGTAGGGATTTGGTGGGATGACATTGTTCGTTTGAAGGCTCATTCATTGATTGTTCGGTTGGTGGATTTGTAGGTTTGGACTTGCATTTAAATCTACCATTGGGAAAGGTGTCCCAAAATTCAATTTGGGCATACTCACATTTGTTGTACTATTGACATTTTTCGATGGTAATGATCCCATCTATGATTTATATAGATGTGAGTGTTGATAATCAATTGGGATTGTAAGGCTTTGATAGCTTAGTTGACTTGGATTACTCATGATGTATGGATCAAGTTTATATTCCATGTTCTTCTTGTGTTTTGACCTTGTTGCAAAAGTGACCTCTAAGGTTCTTAGGACCAATGACAAGATGAAGGATGAAAGGGGTAAATGATATGGGTGTTGAATGTTTAGGGACTTTGGATCAATGCTAGACTTAGGGTTTGATTTTGATTGGTTTAATTTGGATAATGAACTTATAAACCCTAAGATGTTAGATGTGATCTTAGGATGAATTTGTTCAAATGATTGTTGATTTAATTAAATGTATGAGAAAGGATGCATTCCCACACACCTAACTAAAGAAATGACTTTGATTTGATTTAAGGATATAACCAAGTCTAGATAATGATGCTTCCAAAGCTCTAAAGTTGTTTACGGGATGGAGATGATAAATGTTTGGATGAATGAAGTGTTTGATTTGATCCTAAATGAACCTAGGAAGGATGTTTTTACTAGACCAAGATAGTAAAGAACATGCCTTTTTTAAGAGTAATTCAAAATCAAAAGAAAACATTTTGCATGAAAACCATATGCCCAAAAGATGCCAAGCACATGTGTGGGGTCCAATTGATTCAATCTTTGCTTAATGGATTCTTTTTATCACAAACACTTCTTGATTAGGTTTCGAATCTAGATGTCTAATGTCTCAACTTTCCCCTTATCCCGCAAAGTGTATTATGTGGAAGCCAAGGAAATTTGAGGCAAGAGTTACCTATTGTTGACCTTAGTAGGAGCAAATTGAGATAAAATCCAAATGTTTAGAAGCCTCTAAGGACACGAATCCCAAGGGCAAGCAATAAAATGTGAATTTGTTCAAGGATATTTGCTTCTCCTAAAGGGTTTGAGATTTGATGCTCATGTTGAATGTTGGTTTTCAATGTTTTCGATCAAAGCACTATGTTTTCAAACCAAGAACAAGTACAACCCTATGGATGTGAAAGACATTATTTATTGGATTCCCACTTGGACAAGTCCAGTTACGCTTATCTTTAGTAAAATGGTTAGATGCTTGAGCCCACTGGCTCCCCTCCATGACACTCACTTATACGGGGCAGCCAAGAATCAACACCCATGAAACTCCCATGGCATGTTTTCCATTTCTACTAAAAGACCGTAAAAGTGTGGGGTGGCTTCAGAATGACCGTTTTTGCACCAACAAATAGATTAAAGGATTTTGGAAAATTCTAGCACATGGGTTTTAATAAGGACTTTCTGTTCATGGAGATTGACCCATATAGTGAGAGTCCCCTTTCGGATTCTTCTCGTCGTAATCATCTACATGATATTCGTGTTTACTCCAATGCCCACATTTATATCCTGGTTGGAAATACTCTTGGCTTTAGAGTGTTACTAGTTGATTCGTTCCCTTGGGTGAGTACTTTTTCCCCAAGGAAGGCCCTCTAAGATAGACAAAAGTGAATAAACTTATTCATAGTTCGATCGACCCTTGTTTAGAAACAAAGGGAGAACAAATGCAATAAATTTATTCACACTCGCACAAGATTTTGTTCAATTTCTAAACCCAAACTGAAGTGTGGAGGGTATCTTTTATGCAACTCCATGTCATCAAAAATACTTTTGATTCTCAAGATCACCGTGAAGGGTGAGAGAAGTGCATATGCCTTTTTAGATGAGATTACTTTGAATAAGAGATTATGAAACACGAAAAATGCATGTTCATTTTAAGCCTCAAAGCAATGATGAATTCGTTTTAAAGCACCAAATGAAATATGAGTTAGCCTAAAATAGAAAATTAAAGCATACAACAAACTCTCCAAGCGTTTTGAAATGTTCGTTTCAAAAACCAAAGCCAAAGATGAGTTAGCATGAAACAGAAAATTAAGGCATGCGACGAAAGCTCAAAGCATTTAAAAACACTTTTGATTTTCAAGTTTGATGTTTAAATCTTTAACTCCAACCTTGCCTTCGTTTTCACTTGATTCCAATGTTTGATTTCGACATCAACTATCTCAGCAGCTTGTTCCTTTCTTAAGAGGTTCGAATAATACGTTTCCAGCTCATACAACCACCTGCATTGACTTTGTAGACATTTGTTTCATTTGAGACAATTTTTTTGATTTAGTTACCATAAATGAAAGACAAGTCTCACAATTTTGGTTCCTGCACCAACCATAATGTTAATTGATGGCATTCATGATTAAATGAAGAATCATATGTACTAACTCAAGACACAAGCATATGAATGATGATAGATCAATTTAAAATGATGAACTCAGATTTCAAACCTCAGACAATGATATACTAATACAAGGCACCTGAGCCAAGCGTGGAATCTGCGTGGCACCTAGAATAATTTGCACCATGCTGAAGCATAGCAGAAATGTTAGGCAAAATAAGGATGCAATTGAGTAGAGAGATTTAACAGGACATCAAGCTAGACATCAAAGAAAACAGATTATAAATCTCACTTGCAAGCTGGCATAAATGTTTGCTACGGAATACCCAACATTAGCGTATTTATTTCATACATAAAAGAAAACTTATCTTATTAAAGAACACTAAAACTTCTCTCCATTAATGCCCATAGCCATCCTCAACAATATGTACGCACTGTGATCAACCGTCCCTGTGCATGTAGGCTTTCTGCCAGTGCATTCCTTGCATTCTTGCATTTATAAGGTCGACCAATACTTTACAACTACCTCTCCTCTTGTCAGGTGTGAGTGCATAGAAGTGATGGTACACTGCATGGGATTTCAATCATCTAGGAAAACACGCTTTTGACATCTTGAGCAGGTTTGGTGAGTAAACACAGTGGTGAAGATAGATAATTTACTTTATCCTATGCAATATTTATTAGGGATTTGTAAGATGCGACTGATGCATTGCACAAGAAACACCTTGTTAGAGTAAAGTAATTAATTAACTTTACTCTCCTCTTAAGAATTCACTTTATGCACATATATTAGTCATTTAATAATTAATATTAATTATTAAATGCACTCACCTTTAGGGTTAGGGTTTCCTTTAGGTTTAGATCTCCTTTTATAAGGATTGATCTCTTGTATTCACCCCTCTTCATTCATTCATTTCTCTGATTATACATTTTGCATATTGTAAGAGCCAAACCCTTGTTTTGTTCTCTCTCTTTCTCTGTGACAAGTTTCTTGCATGCAGGTGTTCATTGGGTTCTGTGAATTTGTATTTCTCAAATCCTACATGGTATCAGAGCCAGATCTGCTACAGCTTGTTTAGTTTTTGAAAGAATTAGAGATCTAGGTTTTGGTTGCATCAGATCTATGTGTGTTTTCTAGTTTTCATTTGGAATAGGGGGTTTCTTTTTTTTGGTACACTTTGAGCTCAAATGGACCTCACCGTTGAGCTCGCAGCGTCCAAAAACCCCTATTTTCATATAAAACATGCCTGATTCGGCCACAGTTGCTCAGGGAAGCAAAAAAAAATTCCCCAGAGCCATATGGCCCCAGGGCAAGCCATTTTAGGTCAAAAATTGCAAAAACTTAAAAAAAAAAAAAACAAATTTTTGTTTTAAAAAACTTGCACTTGTAGTTTTAAAGAAGGGTGCTGCTGCCACTCAGCCAAGTGGCCATCAGGTTGGTGGCGGACCACCCCACCTCCACCGGTTCACTGTCAGCCCGCCACTAGTGGCGGCCCACTGGCTCATTGCCGGCCGACCACCAACCTGTAGCCAAAGCACCACCCGCACGCCACTCGCACACTGCCGATCTGAGCGGAGCCACCAGGGCCCCTCTTTCTTTCCTTTTTTTCACCTCTTTCAGTAAATTGAGCATAAATCGGGCGTCTGATCTCTGTTTATCAAAAACGAATAGGTGTTGGAAAGCTAGCTCTGAGCCCATCCTGATGGTGTAGGAATTTTTTCAAAATTTTCTAGTTTGATTGCATTTTTTTGTAGTCAAATTCTGATGTTCTTTTTGCACTCCGAGGGGCATAACTTGCTCAATTTTGCTCCGTTTTTCAAAAATGAATAGGCGTCAAAAAGGTGGTTCTGTGATATTTCCAGATCTGTAGTTTATTTCATCACAAAATTATTTAGGTACACAAAGATTTTTCTCAAACATATACTACTTTCTATTGTTTTATGGCTTTCAGTTTGTACTAGGGATTGTATTTTTGCATTATGGGGGGGTGTTTTTTCTTGCTTTCTGTCATTTACATCAAAAAACCAGAATCGATAAAAAAAAAAAAAACCCTTTTGCATCTTATGTCTAGTTATGAAAGACCACTAAATAATAATAATAATAATTCAGAGCAGTTGAAGCACAGTTCATAGGATGGCCGATAGATCTATTGAACCTCTCACATTGCATAATTATCACACTTGGAAGGGTCACATGATGACACTTCTCCAGTCTCGAGGGTTATGGTCCTATTTGGATGAGGTTCAGCCTCAGTTGACTCACCCCTTTGAGGTTATGCAGCACAGGAACAATATGGATCAGGCTATGGGATTGATGGCTTTGCACATTTCAGACAACCTCTTGTTTCATCTTGAAGGGTATCTCACACCTAGAGCCATTTGGACCAAGTTTGATGGACTTTTTGGCACTGTCAATGAGTTCAGAGCATTGCAGCTTGAGGCCAAGTTGACTTCCTTGGTACCTGATTCATTTCCTTTCATTGAGGACTTTCTGATGAAGTTCAAACAACAGAGATATATCTTGTAGGGTTTTGGCAAGATTAAGACTGATATAGAGTGCATATTCTTGATCCTCTCCAAGCTTCGGGGTCCATTCCAGATCTTCTCTTCGACATTCTATTCCACCATGGATGCATTGGGAAACCACTTTACCATGCCTACATTTGAGGTGTTTTGTGATTAGTTGACACAAGAGAAAGCCAAGATATCACAGTTGGATGCTCTCACAGGATCACAACACCAAGCATTGGTAGCATAGTCATCTCAGGGGAAGCAGAAGCAGAAACAAAAACCAAAGACCATAGAGCATTGGATAGATTCCAGTTCATAGCACACCTCTAATTCACCTTCTCCTAAGGGGGAATCATCGAAGAAAGACAGACCTAAGTGTGCTTATTGTACTAAGCTAGGACATGATGAGTCCAAGTGTTATGAGAAGAAGATAGATACATATGCAAAACAGGTTTCAAATTTGATAGCTCTTCTTGAGAGGAACAATATTCATCACTCTTCTTCATCTACATCAGGTAGGTCTTCTTCTTCTTCATCATCTTCATTCTAGACAAATGAACAGGCCCCACATAAGGGTCATGCATTATGTGCAAACACCAGTTCACATTCATCTAGATGGCTACTGGATTCAGGTGCTTCACACCATATGGCATCTTCTTAGAACATGTTCTCATCTTTTGAGGCTACATCCTCACCACACATATTGATGGGTAATAACACTCATATAAGTGTATGTGGGAAAGGTTCTATCGACATTGATGATGGTACATTCAATGATGTACTATGTGTTCCATCTTTGTCCACTAACCTTCTCTCCATCTATCAGATTGCTCATAGTGGGACAGGGAAAATAGTTGAGTTCACACCTGATTCAGTGCACATCAGAGACATTTAGACTAGCAACATTGTTGCAATAGGGACAGTTGATCATTCTTCCCGTTTGTATGCATTCACACACTTTGGTCCACCATCTCCACTGTCTGAGTTTTCCTCTCTTTCTACAAGAGAGCATGCAATATCTGAGGTGAAGTTTGGTCACTTGAACTTATGTGTTCTTCCATCTGTTCATGAGACTAGTGTTGAGACTTCTACACCTCTACCTCCTATTGAGATCACATCTATTCAGCAGGATTCCTCTTCAGCTATGACTAACATTGTTGCTCCACTCATCGAGCCATCATGTGTAGTTGTTGAGGCCATATTAGAGGATATTCCTTTCCTCACAAATGACAGTTTTAGCACACCTGTTATCCCATCTTCATTGGAGATTCCATTTCAGGATCATCTTGAGTTGTTTGATTCACCATCTTGTTATTCAAACACTCCTACTATAGTTTTGTTCTTCAATGAGCATCATCCAGGACTTCTATTTTCACCTCACATCCAGGGATTTCCTCTTCCTCGATCGTTGGATTTGTTTCTTCCTCCAAGGAGACACATTGTTTTGATCATTGGCACAGGGGCTCTCTCATTTTGGGCGGGCTTTGGAGTCTCTTCTCTCTCCTATGGGGACCATATTTTGTACTTGTGTGATAGAAACAGTTCTTGGGGGGTCATGTTGATTCCTCCTTCTATCTCTTTTCTTCTTTCACTCTTGTTCATCTCTTTTTGGAGAGGAGTTTTTTCCCACTGGGTTTTCTCCTTTTCTCCACTTTATAGAGATTTGGTTGTATTTGGGTACCTAATCAGGCCTAGTTGTCGGGACCCAATTTTACTTTCATGCATTGTAGTTCCTTTGCTTTCTTCTGCATTGTTTGTAGTTGCATTGTAGCTCATCTTAAGGGGGGTGTTAGAGTAAAGTAATTAATTCACTTTATGCACATATATTAGTGATTTAATAATTAATATTAATTGTTAAATGCACTCACCTTTAGGGTTAGGGTTTCCTTTAGGTTTAGATCTCCTTTTATAAGTATTGATCTCTTGTAGTCAACCCTCTTCATTCATTCATTTCTCTGATAATACATTTTGCATATTGTCAAAGCCAAACCCTTGTTTTGTTCTCTCTTTCTCTGTGACAAGTTTCTTGCATGCAGGTGTTCATTGGGTTATGTGGATTTGTATTTCTCAAATCCTACACACATATTATAGATGATGATGATGACGATGATGACACAACGGATTTTATTTCCAACACCATATGAGTTTATTGGAGAGGTGAACAATGCGACTTGCAAATAGAAAAAGAACAAATCACTAATAAGAAGTCATCCACTCATTATGTACGCCTGATTTGGTTGATCTGATTTATATGCCATTTAATGCAGCCAGCAAAAAAATATCACATAGAATCCTGAAGCATAGAAAACATACAATATGACACAAATTATATTGATAAAACACTCGTTAACAGTGATTCTTCCATACGTAATCTGCTCCTTCCACCGTGGCATTGATTCATCAAGCACCAATCAACAGAAATCAAACTATGAACAAAACAATGTGCGTTCATGGGGAAACACTTTTTAGCAGGTCTTCCACATCTGAGCTCATTGCTTTCCCTGTAGACAGCTCTACTATGAGAAAGGTAATTACAATCTATTTTTAAAACACGTTTTCTTTAGAATGTACAGGCATGTGTAAATTATGGCCTAAACAAGGCATGTGAATTTCAAAGAAGCCATGAATACAGTCTAAATAAATTTAACAACAAAGACTAGCATGAGATTTTGTAAATGAGTCTCAGGGGAACCCACATGCCAGAGAGAAGAGAGTTTGCAGAAAACGTAACATAAACAGATGCATTGAAAAGGTTTTGGAAACATTACAAGCAAGATCTAAAAGGGAAGCGATGTAAAATGGAATGTTAAGATGCTTTTCAAAAAAAAATCATGAAGTATGTACTTTGCAAAGCACAGGCTGTTCAAATACAAAGTATATGCTAAGAATGTTTTAAGAACTGTAGACAAAATACATTGATTGGTGAAAGCTTCAAAAGATTCTAAGGAAATGTAATAGATGGAATGCCACAGTGAATGCAGGGACATGTACACCCATTAAAAGCACAAAGGAAGGGGCACTGATGATCTGCAGTAGAGAAAGATTTAAATCAAACGGTGGGCACCAAATGTGAAGACCGAAATCAGCATTGAATAAAGATTGACAAATATGGGTTAAATCGGTCAACTTTGAACCAATGAGATGAAATTCCTCCCTCTGAAATTGTTGAGTAAACATAATGGAAATAATGACATTATCACACTAACGTAAAATCATAAGCAATATAAGCAAAAAATCTATTCCTAAACTACTCAAGCATCATCCCATAGGGGAATTGGTGCTACTTTGATATGAAAAGTATCCCTTTCCCAACCCCTTTAGATAAGCTAAATGATAAAATACTTTGAAGATGGATTCAAATGACAATGGTGCATTTGTCCTTGAGATTGTGGAGTTGTGGAGTCAAGATCTAAAGATTGTGGAGGATTTGAACAATAGAGGGGACCTCTATTTATGGCCAAAAGTGATAAAAGAATTCCAAACATGGAGGATGTGGGACTAAAGATAAGCCAATGAAAAGAGGCCACTTGTCAACTTGTGATAGGTTAGAGGATGAGCACATTTTGGTCAATGTGCCAAAGATTTTAAAATTGTTGAATGGGGGACATGAAAGAGACATGTAAGACTTTCAAATTTAAAATTGTTGAGTGGGGGACATGAAAGAGACATGTAAGACTTTCAAATTTAAAATTGTTGAGTGGGGGACATGTAAGAGACATGTAAGACTTTCAAATTTAAAATTGTGAAAATGTTGAGTGGGGGACATGAAAGACTTATTAAATGCCTTGTTTGGATGTACATTTCAACTTGCCTTTTGAATTCAAACTTGAGGGAATATTCCTCAAAGATGCCATGTTGAAAGAAAATAAGGATTTTAATAAATCAATAAATTGATTTATTTGTGCGAGTGGGTGGTTAGGTTAGTTTAATCAGGATTAGATTAGCTTAATGATGATTAGGATGTTTTGACCAATTTGACTTGATTTAGGGATTTAAATCAAATCAAAGGGAGATGAAAGGTGATAAAGATTTAGTTAAATAAATATTTGATTTATTTAGCTAAGGGGAATAATGATAGGATCAAATTAAATAAAGTTAATTTATTTAATTTTAGATGGATGATCTTTAGAGATTAAATCAATTAAACTTGGTTTATTTAATTGATGGGCGAATATGCTTAGTTAGATATGGATGATGTCAATTTTGTGTGTCTACAGTAACCAACCATGAACAAGTTTCCATTGGAGGGCTTTTTCAAGTCTTCTTCATTTAGCACCATCTCTTAGATCATAATCACTAAGAAAGGAGGTACAATGAGCAATAGTTCTTTCCCACAAGCTAATCCACCTATCTTTTTGGGGTATTGGCTCCTCATTCCAAGTGGCTAAAAGGCCATTAATGCAATCTTGTTGTTGGAGATGAGTCACATTGAGCTCAAAGGAGAGATTATTGGGAGGAGTTGAAGAATTGGAGAAGGATAGAGTGGTAAAGATAGGGAAGTGGGTAAAAAGGATGGTTGCAAAATAAAGTTGGACAAGCATACTTGAAAGGGAAGGTAAAATACAAGAGTTGGGGGAGACATAGAAACAATCAAGATGACTCATCTTCCCCAAACTACATTCACGACAATTTGACCACGTGTACATATGGGGCATGCAAAGGTCTATTTTACCAAAAAGAGGATCATGCACACCCAAAGAATTATGAGTAATAGTCCAAGTATCATATTCTAGTTGGGATAAATATGAAGTACTATCCCAACTATCGTCAATGGGGTGTTCCACCATGTTTAAATTATGACCTCTAACACCCAGTCAACATTGGGGAGGAAAAGACACATCCATTCCCAAAGTAAAGTTACTATTGAGGGCATGTTAGGGGTATAGATAGAGAAAAATCCATATAATGTACCATGAATGATGACAATTATCCAAATGCAAAAATTATTCGAATCACTCTTGAAAGCAACCAGATGCTTATTAAGCCAATGGGCAAGACCAATCACAATGCCTCCACAACAATCAAAAGGGTTGATGTGGAAGAAGAAGGCTTCTTGCCAAATGGAAGATAGAGTGGATTTTAAATAGATATCACTAACTTTCACCTCTTGAAGGATGAGAATATCAAAATGTTGAGTTTGAGATGATGTTTCCACATGGTTTTTTTGAGAGGGGATTGTTAACCCTCAACATTCCATGACTAAACATCGCAATTCATTGAGAGGAATCTAGGAGAGTTTCCTTATCCATCAAGAGTGTTTTAAAATTTATTTTTGATTTACTAGCTTGAATGGCCAAATGAAAACTTGAGTTAGATCTTTCATGGGAGGAAGAATAGGATTGTGAATGGGATGGTGCACATGAAGGGGGAGATGGTTGAGAGGGGGCTTCTAACTCAAAATGACTAGAGGTAGGAAGGAGGATTTATTGTTTCCTCTTGGATGCCCTCAAGCTATCCCCAAGAACAACATCTCTAAAGGAGGGGGAGTTGGGTAGTGAGGGGGGTGAAGAGGGAGTGGAAGATTGTTGGAGGCTAGAGGAGGGTGGGAGGAAGGATTGGAAGGTGCAAGAGAAGAAGATTTATGGATAGAAGGGGCTTTAAGGGAATTAGTAGAAGAAGGAAGATTGGCAAGATGAGGGTCATTGGAGGATGAGGGCACATAATGTGGCTTTAAAATAGGGAAATCTTGGATAAGATGACCTTTTCAATGAAAATAAAAGTATGCATTAGGTTTATTAAGGTAGGAAATATGTTGGTCAAAGTCAAAATGTGGACCTATAAGTTTGATGGAATCTGAAAGGGGTTGGGTAAGGTCCATTTTGATGTAGGCTTAGGGTTGGACATGTAAGCTAAACACTTATTAGTATTATGTTTGCACCATAAAACCTTACCAAGTTGGCAAGCTATTTCATTCAAGAAAGGGAGGAATGCTAAATTCACAAAAGGGAACTCAACCCACATCAAATATTTTGATTTTGAAATGCCCTAGGGGTGGAGGTTAAGGTCCCAAGCCTAAACATAGCAAGTTTGGCCACAAATTACCAATGAAAAATAGTGAAGGATTGTACGAGCGTGTTCTATATCCACAAAAGGGTAGGCTACATAAACTCTACGTAATCTCCCAAAGGATTCTATTGTTCATCCCTTAAGTTCCCAAGGGTAATAGGTTCATTTGAGAAATTCTTGTTCAGAAGGGACTCTTCTAAGAAAAAAAGAATCATTCTTTTGGATTTGTAATATGAAATACCCATAATGTCATCTAGAAATTTGAAAGAAATGACTTTACCTTCAAAATTACCATCGAGAATGGTCAAGGAATTTGTGTTTAGGGTGTTCTTGTTTGGACTGTCTTCATGCTAAGTTGGAGGGCTGGAATGGTCCTCACTTGGTTGTGTTGAAATCCTCTAATGAGGAGATTTTTTAAGATGCTCAAGGTCTGTCTAAGAGTCTAAAATGTCAAAATAATACAAAACAGGAAGTCTGTCAGTAGTATTAACATCCATGGACTTTTCACTCTACACCACTCTATGCTCCCTTATTTTTTCATCGTGGACACCTTGGGATTCAACAGATGGGTTTCCATTTAAGTAATTTGGGCAACTTGTGGGCCTTGGAAGGGTTTGTTTTGGCACAAAGTTCACGAGAAGGGTCGTAGCCGTAAACACCAAGGAAGTTCTCTATTGGTCGCTAGATTAGAACACTATTGTTAGGAGAAAATCCTCCTACATTTTCCAAAAAAATTTGAGAATCACCGTTACTATCTCGTTATTCTTGGTTCATCAAATCATATCAAACCCTAGATTTTTTTGCATGTTCATGTTAAAAATGGAGGTAATTGTGTAGCTTAATACTTTGTAAAATTATTATACTACAGATCTAATTAAGTGTCATTTGTTATAATTTCTTAAATTTCAAAAATTTTGTGAAGGCAAAGGGAGATGACTTGTCAACATAATAAATTTGTTCAAGAACCTATGTCATCTCCCAACAAGGTTCTCAGTACCTAGTTGAATATTTATAGTTGGTTTACAAATGATTGAAGATTTCAAAGATTCCAACTATTTGAGATAGTTTCATAATAATCAGAGGTGGCTAATGGTGGTTCTATTGCCACCAGGTTTTTTCAACATTTATTGAATTCAAAGCAAAGTGAGACATTAACAAAGTAATAAGGTTAGGAAAGCTATATTGGCTCTTGACAAGGTTTTAACAACCTTGTTAAATCCCAAATTATCTTTTTAACCTTGTTAATGGAATGAAGGAAAGCTTGTTTGAAAAGGGATGCCAAAAAAGTAAAGAGGTTTTGAAACCTCTATCAAATCTTGACAAGGTTCTCACAACCTTGTTAGAGCCTAGAAATATTTTAAAAACTCAAGTGGTGATATCAAAGGAATATATTGTGTTAGAGGATTGAGGTGGTTTCATAAACACCTAATGTTACCACAATTGGTCCATTCACTACCTTGGTTCATCAAGAGACAAAGGAATGTTTGTTGGAGGAAATAAAGAAGTGAATGAATGGATGGTGAATTATGCATCAAGAACGTGTAGTGGTTGGAAAACCACTATTAGCTCTTGACATGGTTCTCACAACCTTGTTAATAGCTAACAGAACTTTAATAAATTTTTAGAAGGAAATTATAGCAACTCAATTTATTTGTGTGTTGGAGCTTTTATGTGGTTTTATTACCATAAGCAAGAGTCGACGGGTTTCAAGAGCCCATCTATCCTTTGGAAAAGAGATAAATAAAGAATATTTTTTACAATAGATTTTTTTGGTGGTTCCAAAACCATCCTAGTTGGTGATAAAGGTTTGCAAGACAACAAAAAGTGTTGACATGCAAATGGGAAGTCGGGAAGCCAAGGAGTAGATCATGATAAGGAAGAGTTGTGCTATTATCATTTCATAAGAATTTTAATGGATTTTGAATGCTGAATGTAGTTACATTGGGCATCTTTACTTTCACACCTACTTGTGTCTATTCATTTACCAATATGTTCCTCATTTTTGGACAAAATTAATGGTTGAAGTGATGTCTATAGATGGGAGATGGACTCCCATACTTGACCAATAAAATAAGTACATGGTAAGGGTATGTTTGAAGCACACTTTTTTTTAAGCTTTCACAAGAAAACACGAGCATAATCTAAAACTAAGAGAGATCACAATTTCGTAAGGCCCTTGTGTAGGTTTACACATTTCCCTTTTAAGGTGACTTGCAAAAGGATATATGTAGTTAAGTTCTATTTTGTTAGAGACTGGCATTAGGATTCAAGAGGGACTTAGTGGAAAGAAGAATCACATAGTAGAACTAGAGGGATCATAGTTACACATCTAGGTATTGCACTTAAATATTATTTTGATGATTCACACTTATCTAAAGTATGTAATAATACATATAAGAATTGTAGATTGAGTGACTAAAGGTAGATTTGACATTGGTTGAGTGTCTCCCTATGAGTGGTGTATATTTCAAGTTGTGTTTTTGATTAGTTGGCTTTCTAGAGGACTATAAATTCCTTATAAATCATTTGTAGGGTATCCTCTTAGAACAATAAAAGAAATGTATGGGTGTGTTCATTGATTATTAAGTAGAATCTCTTCATTTTCTTCAACTATCAATTATTTTTTTGAATATATGTGTAGAACCTAGCTTTCCTATGCAATTTGAAAGCCATTGTCTTTTGTGGTATCTTGATTAAGGGATCACCTTGGTTTTAGTTATTGTATGTTTGAATGAATTCAAAAACTTTTTTTTCCCAAATAGATAGTCACTAATCTATTACTATATTTTTCTCCCCATCATCCTCTACACATTCAAAATACATAAATTTGAACATATTTCTAGTTTTATTAATTTTAGTGTGTTCCAACTTTCATATCTAAAGGCCTATAATATCAAAGGTGATGTCATAAATCACATTCATTAATAATTATGTGATAGATCATCTATTTTGAAAAAGTGTTTAGCCTTGTGTCTTCCAAACTAGCAAATAAGCACAAAATTACAACCAAAATAAGGGTGCACTATGCAATGGGTATGGTGGTGAGCTTTATGTTGTTGTGATAATTTATATATTATAGTAGCTTAGGGAAACCCCCCCTTGGTGTGTTACATATCCCTTGATTAGCATGAAATTTTTTATCTATGAACAAACTAATAGATGTGGGTGTGCAAGTAGTATTTTCTAATGAAGGATACAAAAAAGGTTAGAGGTGCTATGGTGATTGCTAGAGGTGTCAGATATGACACATTGTATAAGCTTGATTTATGCACTGTTGAGTGCAATAGTACTTCTATGAAAAGAAAGTTTGTGGAAGAAGTGAAGGTTTCACCTTCAACAAATGGTCATAGCTTTTGGGTACCTAAGGGTGCTCTTTCTTTTGAAACAAAAGTTACCTATAGAGAAAACTATGTTAATTCACCAAAGACTTGTCCACATTGGAGAAAAGGGTCTAAGGACCTTGAAAAATAAAAACATTGTTGAAGGTTTATCTCATTGTAATATTAAATTTGATTTTTGTGAACATTGCATTTATGGAAAACAAAACTACTTTTAGTTTTACTCAATTTGTCATAAATCTTGTGTTGTATTAGATCTTATTCGCTCTGATGTGTTTGGTCTTGCTGATGTTCTTTTGAATGGTGAATCCACATATTATGTTTCATTTATTGATAATTATAGTAGGACATGGGTGTATTTTCTAAAGAGTAAATCTAAAGTCTTCAGTCAATTTAAAGAATTTAAAGCAATGGTTGAGTTGTAGACTAGAAAGAGAATAAAATGTTTGAGGACTAATAATGGTGGTGAACTTTTCTCTAATGAATTTGATAGATTCTGTAAATATTGTCATATTCATAGATAGAAGACAACTCTGTATTCTCCGCAATAGAATGGAGTTGCAAAAAGAATGAATAAGACACTGATTGACAAGGCTAGGATTAAGTTGACTGGTGCTAGCCTAGAACAAAGGTTTTGGGTTGAAGTTGTTGCAATTGGGCCTGTTACTTGATTAATAGGTATCCTACATCAAATCTTGTTGATAAGAAACCTATAGAGGCATGGTCAGGTCACAAGCCTTCATTAAGACATCTTCGAGTTTTTGGTTGTGAGGCATATGCACATGTGCCAAAGGAGAAGCGAACAAATTTGGAGGACAAGGCTATGAAATGTATCTTAATCGGATATAGTTATGGTCTAAAAGGGTACAAGATTTTGGAACTTGTTACACAAAAGGTAATATATAGTAGAAGTGTTATTTTTAGAGAAACTAAGCCTTCTTTTGTTACATTGCAACTAGAAGAAAAGTAAATAGGAAGATGTGATTCAATTTCCTTCTACACCTGAGAAAGTTGAATCGAGGCACAAGGATAGACAAGAAGTTGAGGAGAGCTCATCTAGCTCTAGATCTTCAGAAGAGGAGGAAGAAAATCCAACTCAACTTGTTCATATGTCTACATGGAATAGACAACAACCTGAAAGGTATACACCTAATGATTAGAAATGTATTTTTTCTTTGAATACTAACATGGATGAACCCAAATCTATAGAAGAGGAATTCAGTATGAATGATGCAAAATCCTAGAATATTGTTATGGATGAAGAAATGAAATTTTAAAAAAGAATGATACATGGGATCTTTCACCATTTCTTGAAGGATGTAAACCTTTTGGTTTCAAATGGATGTTCAAGAAAAGGATTGGTTCATATGGAGGAGTTGAGAAGTACAAAGAAAGGTTGGTTGCAAAAGGTTACTCTCAAGTTGAGGGTATTTATTATGGTGAGATAGTCTCTCCTGTTGCAAAAATGAAATCCATTAATTTTTGCTAGTTATTGCTAGTGCTTATCATTTAGAGGTTGAGTAAATGGATGTAAAAACTACTTTCCTTCATGGTGATTTGGAGGAGGATATTTATATGACACAACCAGAGCACTAAATGGTCAAATGTAAAAGTAAATTGGTTTGCAAATTGAATAAATCTTTGTATGCCTAAAACAAAGTCCTGGGATGTGTTACCAAAAAATTGACACATATGTGTTGAGTTTGGGGTGATCCCAGATTACTCGTTTTCAATTTTTGGCCAAATTGGACATTGAAATTTTTTTTCTAATTAAATATTTACTTTCGGGAACCTATAGCGGCTAAACCGTGAGGAATTTGAAGATGATGCAAACTAGCGATTTTTGAAATTTTGTCTATATATTATAAATATATTTTTTTCAATTTTTTTTGAATCAGATTACACATCTTTTTCCATCTTCTTCAAAAACTAGTTTTTTTCAGTAAACACCATTTTTAAGGAGTGGCGCTCATTGTATACAACATAACCTTTTTCCATGAAGGATAAAATTCTATTTTTTTCTAATTTAGATTTGTAACTATGATATGTAGTGCTTCCAATTGGTTTCATAGTGTTTTATTGAATATTTTTTACTTAATCAAGTTTCAAAGTCAAAACAATTACAATTCAGACATAGGAAGACCATATACAATGTAAAAAAAAATTATGTATTGAAATTCATTTTTTTTGTTGGGTCAAAGAACTCAATATCTAGTGCACTCATATTTTTCAATTTTTTTTTATAATTTTACATTTTTCCACATGTGCAAAATATAGAGCATGATTTTTGGTGAAAAACCTATGTTTAATAAAATTAAAAAAAATACATAATAAAACCAAAACATATTAAAATTATATTCATTGGATAACTCATTCCGAGGACTACCATCATCTAGTTGGGTCTATTATGTGTCCTCCATTTTCATCCTCAACCCGAGCTTCAAAAGGAAAAATATTATATTTTTTTGGTGCCAGAGGGGGGAAAAGAGGGAAAAGGGGGCTTCAACCGAACCCCCTTTCCACAACCATTTTCTTTGCTTATTTTGCCAGGAAATGTGGGAACCAACATTTCATGGATTCGCTTGAAGGGGGGTTCTAGAGAACCCCTTTTGGGTTCACTCAAACCAAAAGCTCATTCAAACCTCCAAAAACCAAAATATTTTGCATGGGGTCATTTTTTGCAACTTTTCCTTCCTCACTAGAATTCTAAACCACTTTTGTGGGTTTACCCTTTAGGATTTGAGCATTCTAAATCAGATCATTATGTTTATTATAAAATTGATGGTGATCATTTCCTATTTATTGCATTACATGTTGATGATATGTTATTTATTAGCAAAGGGAAAGGTATGATTTCACAACTGAAATCTCAACTTGCTGCTAAATTTGAAATGAAAGATCTTGGTGTAGGTAAACACATTCTTGCGATGGAAATTAAAAGAGATAGAGTAAATAGAAAGCTATGGCGCTTGGCCAAAGTAAGTGTGAATTAAATTTTATAGAGGTTCGCTATGCAAGATTGTAGACCATTGTGTGTTCCTATTTCAGTTGGAACAAAGTTATCTATTTTAGATTGCCCAACATCCCCATAAAGATAGAAGATATTAGTACGGTGCCTTACCAGAGTGTAGTTGGAAGTTTGATGTATGTTATGGGTTGTACTAGACTAGATATTGCCCAAGCAGTGGGAGTTCTTTCTAGATATATGTCTAATCCTAGTAGAGTTCATTAGGATGTAGTTAAAATAGTCTTCAAATATTTGTGAGGTACCTCAGACTATTCCTTATGTTATCATAACTTAATATGATTAAAGATGAAGTTTCCCTTGATATTCATGGTTATATGGATTTAAACTAGGTAAGTGATGTTGATAGATGAAAATCCACAAGTGCTTATGTGTTTAGTTTATTTGGTGGTACAATTAGTAGGATGAGTAAGAAGTAGGTTGTGGTTTCTTTGTCCACTACTAAAGCAGAGTATATAGCAACTACTCATTCTTGTAATGAAGCCATTTGGCTCAAGAGACTTTGTTTAGATATTAGTATAAAATAAGGTGTTGTGACAATTTATTGTGATAGTCAAAGTGTGATGCATCCAGCCAAGAACCCAACATTTCATGCCAGGACCAAGCACATTGATGTACAATATCATTTTGTTAGATATATGGTCAAAGATGGTAGGGTCAAGCTGGTTAAGGTAGAGATTTTGATGAATGTTGTTGATTCTTTAACTAAGCCTATGAGCATAGAGAAGTTCAAAGACTATGGGCCTTTCAACCCCTATCAATTAAAGAGACAATGTTTACACCCAACATTGCTCTTGCAAGGTGTTCAACAAGTGGGAGATTTGTTAGAAAAATGTGTCTCAACCTTGCAATTATATGTGATTCATTGTTGATAGGATGTTTATATATTTATATATATGTTTTCTAGTTACACCGATAGGTGTATACAATGGCAACACGAAGCGAAATGTGAGCATGTCAACTTTTTAGGAAACTTCTAGAATGCCTAACGTACATTAAATTAAGGATATATTGTAAATATGAACCCTTCGTATTAGGTTTTAGATCTAATGGTAGATATTTTTGTGGCCTATATTTCCCTAGAATGTAACTATTTTATGAGGGCATTGTATTACAACTACAGTAGATAGAGAAAGATAGTGATGTACTTTGAGATTCTAATAGTATTTGTGTTGTGTCTTGATCATTTTAAGCCTTTTTGAGCCTTATCCTACTCTAAAATTTAATTATTAGTCTCGCAATTTAACTATCGTTGAATACTCAAATTAGGACCTAATTTAGCATCACAAATCCTAACACACATGACTCTTAAATTAAGGCCCTATTTTGGTGGGACTAGGGTACACTAATGGGACTAGGGCACCCATCTCCCATGTCCTACCAAAATTCCTTGAAATTGTAATCACTGTTAGTGTCAACCTTTACAATTTGAATTTTGGTCTTTATTTTTGTACATGACCATTGTATGTTGGACTAAACGCAAAAACCTTGTGTACCCTATATAAAGCAATCTTTTATCATTCATAAGGCCTAACTAGAGAGAATATTTTATAAGTTTTGAATTATGATCATCAAAGTGTAGATCTAAGTATAAGGAGAAGCAAGATACAACCTACAATAAAGTATGATTTCAAGATTGATTGGATCAACACTTGAAGAACTTGTATAAAGAGCATTGCATCACCACCTTTATGTGGAACTCCATGAGAGAATTTCATACTTATGGTATTATTATTCCATTTCATCATTTCCATTATTATTTATATTTTTCCTCCCTAGGGAATGCACTCTATCACTCATCATAGTTGTTATGAAGGTGGAAACGCCAACATGGGGTTTGGCTTAGAAAATCTCCTCTAAAACACAACTATTTTTCCCCATTTCATGTGTGTAGGTTCAGATTGAACAACATAAAGTGTTACAAGAGTGCAGAGAAAATAGTGATAGACAATCCCATATTTTAAATAGGTAGAAAAGCTTAGATGAGGGTTCCCTCCACCCGTGTTCAACACTTTTTGGCTAGAATTTTTGGAGACAAGCCTAGAAGACCTCTTTACTACATTTCCACCCATTTCTATCAGTTTCAAAACCCCTAAGACTATGAAATCTCTCAACCCTATAAACAAATTTTTCACAACCTTGTCAACATCCAAAATGTATATTTTCCAACCAATCATGTTTCTTTTAGTTAAGTCTTCATTGATATTTTTTGGAGGTTTTGAAACATCTATCAGGAGTTGAGAATTTTCTCACAAACTTGTCAGAATTTTAATTTGGCATCTTAAATTTATCATTTAAATTTTAAAATATGTTAATTTTTTTGGTGTGTCAAGAGGGTAATCGAGTTTTGAAACCTATGTTAGGAATTGACAAGTTTCTCATTGTAGCATTGGAAACTTTACTCCCTTTTAGGTCAAAGCACAATTTCAAACTCTATTTGGAACCAACTTAAGTGAGCTTATCATTAATACATTTAGACATTTCCTAAGCCCTAAATCTTACTATCAACCTAGGAGAATATGTTTACACTACCCTAAAAGGTGTTTCATCATTTAACATCATAAAATTAATGCTAACAAGTTCCTTAACTATGCAAAAGTCCTAATTTTAATTGACCTTGGATATCCCCAGCAAGTTCTATCGATATGTGAAAATCTAGACTAGGGCACACCCTACGCCCTAGTTTAGCTAAATTCCTTGACCAACAACTTGATTTCTCATGTTTTTCATTCTTTAATTAAAGAGATGTAATTCAAATTCGAGCCTTGGCATTAATTTAATCTCAAAAATTCAAATTTGAATATGTCGGCCTAAACTTTATCCTAAGTTCCACTATGTAAATTTGAATTCTAATTGCAAAATTATAGAGAAGAATATTGAGGAAATTATATGTAGTTGAAATTTATTTGAATTTCTAGGTTTTTGAGGATATTTTTAGATTTAATCAATTTTTCTACAAAAATTGGAGTTTGATTCGAATATAAGAACATGATGGAATCTAGGTTTGGAGAATTCTTTTGGCCATTTTCGACAACCTAATGACTTTTTTTAGAGTGTTTTCATCTTCAAGCTTTAGATTACTTTAAGTCTTAAATGAGGTATTGTTGTATTTTAGATTTTCCCAAGGGTATTTGACTTTCTCTTGGATTGATCTCATTTTTATCATTTTATCATATAGGAATACTTCTCCAACATTCTTGAGTAGGATTTTATGAATTTTATCTCACTATAACCCTTGTAACACTTAAGGTTAAGAGTACACACATTTTATCAATAATTCCATTGGCTATTTGTGGAGTTAGAAATACCAAAATGGGGGTTTGAACGAGGAAAAATTCTATATAGCCACCCTCTCCTATCTCTTTTCTAGATTTGTGTAGCTTCCTATCTGAAGATGGAGATTATAGAGCAAGGAATTAGAACCCGCAAACATGGAGCTACATACTTATAAGTTCATTTTTTAGGAAAAGAAAGACTAGACAAGGGAATCTTGGCTCCATTGACTAGGGAAATTAGGCTCAAATTAATATTCCAAACTATTACCCTCCCCATATCCACTCTCATATTTTGGTTTTCCAAAATTTTCATTACAAAAATATTATATTTTTAGATCAAGTCTCGTAGAAAAATTAATCCAAAATCTAAATTAAACTTAAATATCCATTTCCAAGGCATGAAAGAATCAAATCCAAGGTTGATTGGCTCACCTTTTAGGTTGAAATTGAATCTATTTCCCTTGTTGATTTGCAATATAATGTTTTATGAGAAAGAATTTATGTTGGTGATCTAAGCACTAAACCTAGATCGCTTTTTTTAAAAAATACTCATAACCTCATTAGACCTTGACAATGGTTTTAAGACTTTTGAAGAAAAAAAAATTCAAGTAGCTTATTGATTACTAGAGGAGATTTTGAAACCTTTTTCAGCTATTGCTAAGGTTCTCACAACCTTGTTGAAGCTTGATAAGACTTCCATAAATTTTGTGAAGGCAAAGGGATAGATGGCTTGTCAACATAATAAATTTGTTCAAGAACCTATGTTAGCTCTCGGTATGGTTCTTAGTAACTAGTCAAATCTTTATAGTGGTTTTACAAACTATTGAATACTTCAAAGATGCCAAGTAATTGAGATAGTTTCATAACTATCAGAGGTTGCTAATGGTGGTTCTATTTCCACCATGTTTTTTTAACATTTAGAGAATTCAAAAGCAAGTGGGACATTGAAAAAGTAATAAGGTTAGTAAAGATTTATTGGCTCTTAACAAGGTTCTTACAACCTTGTTAAATCCTAAATGGTCTTTTTAACCTTGTCAATGGAATGAAGGAAAGCTTGTTTGAAAAGGGATGTTGAAAAAGGAAAGAGGTTTTGAAACCTCTATCAACTCTTGAAAAGGTTCTCACAACCTTGTTAGAGCTTGAAAATATTTGTTAAACTCGAGTGGTGATATCAAAGGCATATGTTGTGTTTTATATTTAAAAAATAAATGTAGACTTTGAATAATTTATTTTATTTATAAATCTATGTTTTGAAAAATTACTTAAATCAAATGCTTACAAAAGCTTGTATTGACTTTAAAGTTCAACACATAAATAAAATATTTGTAAATTATATTGAAATTAATTAATTAAATATTAATATCATAATTTTAAAAAATATTTAAAATTTAACAATTATACATATTATAAATATGCAACTTTTAAAAAATAATTAAAAACATTGAATATTTATTATTATATTATAATATATTATGTAATTTAATATAAACAATATTTAGTCCATAGGCTACATATGGTGTCAGATTTGAGACTGAAACAAGTCTCATGCCTTCAAACCACTGTTGAGCAAGTTTCAACTGATAAACTAGCTAGTGTTTAATGGTAAAAGCCTCCACAATTTGATTTGAAAACAACGGATTGAAACATTCTATTTCCATTTGCAATAACCCTTGAACCTCCTTTAGATACAAGTACTAGTTTTATATTTTACACTCAATTTATATATTATATTTAACATAATATATAAATTTTATTTAATATACATTAAAAAACAATTTATAAATTTAACTGGAAAAATAAATTAAGTAAATCATATATCAAAATTAATCTATAAAAATATGTGAAAATAAAATAAAATTATATTTAAATTAATTGTCATCTTTAAATAAAACTAATAATAGTTATATACTATTTTTTTGCATTACATACAATAAAAAAATTGTATCCAATAAATATGCTTACTAATATTACAAACCCTCAAAAATAATTTTCTATAATTGAATTAATTAACATCAAAATTAATATATAAAAATATAAGAAAATAAAATGGAAATCATATTCAAATTATCATCTAAAATTAATACTAATATATACATTTCTATTACAAACTCTCAAAATTAATTTTCTATAATTTCCTGATATAACTCTTCAATTTAAAATATATAAAACAGAAGTAGATTGTTCATTGCATACGTGTGAAAAAGGAAAGTGTTCACATTTCGACGCCGCCAAAACTACAGTGAAGTCTAAATTATCGCACACGACAATCCCTTGTAAGTTACTTCCTAAATTTGAGGGGTTTCGCGCCGCTGGAAAAACGAACCAAGTGGACAAAGTTCTGGTCTTTAATTAGATGTACTATGGCGAGCATGGCCCGAAAAATAGAGGAAGGAAGCTCACCGTCTGAGATACGCTATCTTTTTTTAATTTAACGGTCCATGATCCATGCCAATTGTTCCACCACGTACAGACCCATTCACATGGCTGTCTATTCTGCTGTATCGCTTTTCTTCCATAAATGAAACCAGCTGTGGTGCCAATAAAAATAGCTTCCTAAATATAAGTTGGAATTCAGTTAATTTCAAAGCTTCAACCATTACACATAGAGCAGAGTGCATAAAGTCATTAAAGGCCATGATAAAATGCCGAAATGGAGTTTTCTTTAATTGAATGAGCTTTCAAATACAGCTATACAAACAACAAATACAAGGCTGTAGGAGAGGAAGCTACAGCAAAGAGAGAACAGTTAAAACAGCTGAACTGTAAATACAAAGACCCCATAAAGGGTGAGGCTTAAAGATTACACACTAAAGTTTGACTGTCTAGGTGGCTCGTGGGCCCGTCCTTACTCTATTCCATCGGATGTTTTTTGTCCCATTCTCCTTCCATCCACTGTTCTGATTTCGGTTGCGCTCACCTTTAACTCTCCATAGTCATTGTCAACGTAGCAGTTAATTTTGAATCTGCATCTCCCGCCCAATCCATTGGAAGGAGCAACAGGTGGATTTCTTTTAAGCCCGGTCGTGGAGAGTGAGCAAAAGGAGCAATAATTCGGACCAAGAGTGTGGAGAGCATGTCGTCCTACTTCTCAATGTTCGCTTTCCTCAGCAACCTGTTGTGGTTGGTGTATGGTTCTTTAAGCAGAGGCATTCTTGTCATGGTAATTATATATTGAGCATCCATATAAATTTATAGTCTATACAAATAAGATCTCTCCATCTGAGCTCATTTCATTTTTTTTTATAATTTATGGTTGATACAGGCTTCTAATTTCCTTAGAATACCATTCGCTTTTATTTAGATGATAGCCTTTGAGTTGTGCTCATCAGATAGTGAAGAAAATGTCGTTACTAGTTTTGCTCGTTTGTTGGAGGAGCTGACTCAAGGCTATATGGATGCAAAGTTGTTGAGAAAAAACAGAATCCTTGTGAATTGGGTTCGGGGCGATGAGAAGATGGCGAAGATTGTGAGAAGCTTGAGCAGCTCTACATGGAAACCATACTCTAAACCTATTAACCATGCCAGAAACAGACTCAAGGCTTATTACTCAACGGGCACCTGGAAAATCCTGTGGAGTGAATTTCTTGACACTTATTGCTCAAAACCATGGGTTTTAATATCCGTTGTAGCAGCCACTGTGTTGCTTGTTATGACAGTTCTGCAAGTTTTATGTTTGCGAGTCCTAGTCTTGAAATAGTTGGAACTAAAACTCGTAAACAAAGCTTCGAGTTTATTACGCTAATATTCACCACTATAAACATCTCTTTATATATGTGTGTATGCGTGTTTCCTCTTGTAAACATCTTTTAATATATATAGTTATTTGTTGGTTTCTTTGTACATCTGAGTTGGCCTAATGGTGGAGAACTTGTACTCTTGAGAGAGAGGTCACAAGTTCAAATCCTGCAGGGGGTAAGGTATGTACACCTTGTATTGTGGAGCACAAGTTAGGTGCCTCCATCATATTGGGAGTACGAGGAGTCTCATATACTTTAAGTCATCTATAGACCCAAAAACAGATCGCCTGGTAACGTGGACTATAAAAGGACGTTCCTTTGGTAAGTGCATTTTGGTTAGAATTTTCAAGGGGTGTGGTTGTAGTCTTTTGTTTGACAAGTGTACATTGTAATATACAAAGTACAGATTAAAGCTTACAATTTATTCATAATAAGTAAAGTATTTGTAATAGACATTTTTTTTTTTTTTTTCTAATAATCAAAGTAATTAAAATACATTTACAATCAAAAAAATAATTATTAATAAAATGATAACTATTTTTCAATAGATAGAGTTGAGTAAACATAATTCATAGTAAAAATATTTTAATATCTTCTCATAATTTATGATATGTTAACAATCACCTCCTATTCGGACATATATATCTAAATCCCATCCCTTCAATGCTTATTCTTGGGATAGGAAAAAGATTTTCCCACTCCATTCACTACACTCTTACAACTTAACCACATAGATTGGATGGATGCATTGAAGTTGGCTTAGCCTTGCCATTCATGTTTTTCTATTCACTAGGGAAAGAGCATGGCAATAAGGGATATAATGCCAATACCCATTATTTCATCTAAGGATGTTAAACTAGTTGACCTCTATGATATTTTCTATTTAATCATAAAAATACTAAATTAATTATACATTTTAGCACATCCAAATAATTAATAAACAATAGAAAACTTTAATATATATAATTCTTCAACAATTGCATCGATTGATTTAATCTAATGGTAGTGCAATTCTAAACAAATGAACAATGCAAGTTGCAATCAATACCTAAATGTTTATATTGACATGTTTCATTTGACAAACAAACAAATTGAGCTAATTATAGAGAAATAATAATAGTTTCACCTGCATCATTTTATTTTACATTGATATAATCCACTTTACAACATATGATAATTACACAATTTATTAGTTCAAAAATAAAAAGCAAGGTGAAGGATAATTAACATAGAATCCATCAAAATTCTTTCTATATGTCTTTACAATCTCTAGCTATGACTAATAAAAAATATACCTCTCAACCATGTGATCCCTAAGCTCCACCCTTCTAGAATATGGTGTAATTGAATGAGTAACAACAAACATACCAACACCATACAATATGTACTAGTATTTATAACCTTACAAAAAATACACTCATTTTAGTTTTTGCATCACACACATTGGATATGAATTGATTTGGTTAACATGAGGAAGAGGAACATGTCTTGACCAATGGAGTATCATCACATTGATTAAAAGATCAAAGTAAAGTTAAAAAGATGCACCTATTCACAACAAGTTATCTCAAAAACATCTGCATCATCCTATTACATATGAGTTGATGTTCTTCACAATATTTTTCTTGAAACACTAAGGGCCAACCTTGAATATTATGGTTCATCTTTTAATTTTATCAAATGTGATATCCTATTCATTTATTTTATTTAATTAAACTTAGTCATCTATACTCACATGTTATACACTAATGAGAATGAGAGAGAGGTATCTCCATGCCTTCACCAAGCCTCAGTTCCTATGTATGCTAAGAAAACCATCATATCAAAAGACTCATAAAAAAGTAGAAAATCAACTAGAAAAAAGAATATTAAAGAAATTTCAAATATGATCGAAATCCTAAGAATACAACTATATGATTAAAAATCATAGGAGAAAATAGCCATAAACATATTAACAAAATACTCAATTTATGAAATATTACAAGATTGCAAGCCATCATATTTTTAGATTGGAAGGTGGAAAATTGGAGCCCTTTTCACCTTTATGTTTTAGGACTAAAAGATGCAACTTTCACTAACTTTCACTCAAGGAAAAACCCTTGAGATTTCAATGCAAGAGAAAGAAATATTGGGGTGATCCCACAATAGTGGTTTACAATTTTTGGCCAAACTAGACATTGAAATTATTTTTTTAAACTAAATCTTCACATTTGGGCACCTATAGCGGCTAAACCATGAAGAATTTGAAGATGATGAAAACTAGAGTCTTGTCACATTTTTTCTGTAGATTCTAAAAATATTTTTTTCAAAATCTTTGGAATCAGATTGCACTTTTTTCCATCTCCCATGAAAATTGGTTTTTTCAAAAAATAGCATTTTTAAAAAGTGATGCACACCGTATAACGCATAACTTTTTTTCCATGAATGATAAAATTCTAATTCTTTTGAATTTAGATTTGTAACTCTAATATCTAGTGCTTCCACTTGGTTAGACAATTTTTATTGAATATTTTTTTTTAATCAAGTTTCAAAGTCAAACCAATTACAATGCATAAGAACCGTATAATGTATAACTTTTTTGTATATATCACAATTCAATTTTAATTTTTGTTGGATCAGGACTACTTTGAATTTAATAAATAATTATTATTCATTTTCTATTTGAATTATGACTAAAGTCCTAATTGATAGGTGATTGAAAAACATCTATAACTTTCAAACTGTATCACATTTTTGAATTCAAACCTACATCATATTCTATGTTTTTCATACTATAGGATTAAAAGAAACAAAATTTAATTTCATGAATTTTTGACCAAGTTAAGGTGGTTAGACATCACGATTTTTTATATTTTTTTAAAAGTTGTAATTTAAAATTCATAATTAATTATTTACTTGGAAAAAATTACAAAAAAATATGCATCACATAGGTACATGAGCTCCCTACTTAAATCTAAAATCTTATAAAAATAATTATCATTTTTTGTGGTTAGGTGGTTAGAAAGACATCTACTTCTTAATTTTTCCCTAAAATTTAAGTATTCTGCATTGAAATTTCAAATTTTAACCAAATAGATTTAAAAAAAAACCTAGTATTTTAGAAACTACATTCAATTTTCTATAGATTCTATTCTTATATATTTTTGAAATAATATAGATCACTTACTTAAATTTTTACGTCAAGTTGCCTAGCTCTAATTTTTCTAAATTTTTTGCCACTTAAGGGCCTATTTTTTCCATGATTATCCTGCACATACCCAAATAAGGTCTTGATTGATCATATAATATTTTTTTGAGTCATTTTAGTAGTTTCTAGGAGGTATTGGGGGTTAAAAGTGAAAAATTGACAAAATTGCCAAAATTGTCAAATGTTGCAAATGCAAAAAAGTGCAATTTTCAAGGAAACCAATGGTTAGATGGAATATACAACTTAGTTGGCCAGTTTGGAGGTCAATTTTTGAGTGATAAATTTTTAAATACATGTTCTTCATCATTGTACAAGGTTGTTGAAACAATTTTGAACTAAAATCAATCAAAGAAACCCCTATTTTGCTTTTAAATTCTATATTTTGCTTTCAAATTTGAATTTGCAGGCCCTTTATGTGACCGTACAAAAAAATATTGTTCAAATAACTTTGGAATTAGTTGAATATTGGTTTTAGCTTTGATTTTAATATATTTGGATGGTAGTTCATTGAATTTTAGTTGATTTATTGTCAAATCATTGTTGACAAGCCTATAGGTGTTGTTTTAAGGTTTTGAAGTAATAAACATGGAGTTAAGCCCATTCCACATACTATATTCACTATGTCTACATGGAATGGGCATAAAATTTTAGAAATATGATGGCAGTGGATAGGGTTCTATTTGTATGATGAGTTTTGGGGAAAAGACATGACTGTCCCGAGGAAAGTAGTGAAATTGGGATTGAAAATGGTGGAAAAGTGTGTGAGTTTGTTGAAATGTTGTGTGTAGAGTCTTTGTGAAGGTGTAGTTAGTTTTATTAGGCATACTGAAGAGTGTTGGAGGTTTTGAGAAGTTTTTATGTGGTTGGGAACTATTAGTTTCATTAAACCCTACCCTTCAATAATGGAAATGATTATTTTTTGGATTAGAGTATAGATGAGTGTTGGTGTGTCTAAAACCTATTGGAAAAGGTTTTTGTTTACCTGTTAAGAAGGCCTGAGAGGTTATCCAAGGTTGGTTGAGAGTTTCAAGAGCAATTACTTTGAAAAATAGACCTAGTTGGCCTATTAGGTCAGCATAGTCACTTGAATTTGATTGAGTTTTTCAAAAGGAACCTATATGATGGTTTTCAAATATGTTTTAGTTGGCTCTGATGGGTGTTTGAAGGTGTTAAGGGATTGAGTGAGAGAAGGTTATTTTAGACGAAAAGTTAGATAAATTGGGTCTGTTTACCTAATTATCAAAGGGAAGAGTTATACTAAAAAGGTGTCTTGAGAGAGTTTTGTAAATCATTTAATTGATTAATCTAACTTGAATTGTGTTGGTTTAGGTGAAGGAAATCAAGCTATGCATCAATTGGTACCTGAGCACAGGGAATAGGTCTTTTGAGGATTTAAGGTTGTTGATTGAAGAGAGGAAAGTACGAAGTTGAACAATCAAGTGTCAAAATTCCTCCAAAAAGAGATAATGTGGTAAGGAAGATGCAGGAGATGGAAGAGGTGGTTGAAAGGGAGATGAGAAAGTTGCAAGAATTCCAAAAGAGATTTGCAGCAAGGTTGGATAATGTTGATACAGGATAAAAGAAAGGAATGATTGTGGGAGATGAAAATGAGATTGAAGATGATGAAGAGGAAGAATATGAAGATTTTGATGAAGAGTTGGATCATGAAGACCAAAGAATGGCCAAGCTAATAAAAGAAGTAAAAGGTAATGGGTATGTGCAGGATCATGATGGGCCAAAAAGTGGCAATATTATGGTTATTTGAAGGGTATGTGGCTGACGACCTTTTTTAACCCAAAATTGATGAAACGAAAAGGGTTTTTAGAGGAGATTCTCATCTTTCCACCAATATAAATTATGCTTTAATTTGAATTTAATAAATAATTATATTCATTTTCTATTAGAATTACGACTAAAGCCCTAATCGATAGGTTGGTTGAAAAACATCTATAGCTTTCAAACAATATCACATTTTTGAATCCAACACATGTGTCACATTCTATGCTTCACATAATATAGAATTAAAAGAATAAAATAAATTTCATGAATTTTTGACCAAGTTAAGGTGGTCAGACATATGAGTTTTGTATTTTTAAAATTGTAATAAAAAATTCATAATTAATTATTTACTTGGAAAAAATTAGAAAAAAATATGCATCACATTCAACATGAGTCCTCTACTTATATATAAAATCTTATAAAAACATTATTATTTTATTATGGTTAGGGGGATAGACACCTACTTATTTTTCCCGAAATTTAAGTACTAAATTGAAATTTCAATTTTTCACCAAATAGATTTAAAAAAATAAATAAACCTAGTATTTTAGAAACTACATTCAATTTTCTACAAATTCTATTATTACATATTTTTGAAATAATATAGACAAGTTATTCAAATTTTTACGTCAAGTTTCCTAACACTGATTTTTGTAATTTTTTTCCTCTTAAGGGCCTATTTTTTCCATGATGATCTTGCACATACCCTAATAAGCATAAGGTAAAATTTTAATTATAACCAATGTATGATGGTACTTTAGATGAAGAAGCATTGTTAGATTGGATTTCTACTTTAGGCATCTTCTTTGAATGTGAGGATGTATCTGATGAGGAAAAAGTGAAGATAGCTAAGACTAGATTAAAGGATCATGCATTAGTTTGGTGGGATTATGAACAAGAAAAGAGGAGAAGAAGAGGTAAGTCTAAATTGGTTTCATGGGATAGGATGGTAGCTAAGTTAAAGGTTTTTTTTTTTCCAAATGATTATGCTATTCAAATGTCAAAGAAACTTCAAGATTTAAAGCAAAGAGAGATGGATGTGAAAACATATACTAATGAGCTTTATAAACTGAGCATAAGGGTAGGACATATGGTTGATAATGTTGAGAAAGTGGCCAAGTATATTAGTGGATTGAGATGTAACATCTAAGATGAAATAAGTTTGCATAATCCAAAGACAATCAGAGAATGCTATTATATGACAATAAGGGAAGAAGAAAAGGTTAAAAGGAGACAAGAAAAGCCAACAAGAGGAAGGGGAAACACATGGAGGGGAAGAGGCACATTTTCTTCTTCAAGAAAAGTTAATGAAAGTCAAGGTGATGCACATAAAGGACAAGAACCAATTGCAGATTTCAAAGGTTTATTCAGGGGATCGAGAGGCAGATTTGGTGGTAGGAATCCTACCATTTTTGTAGGAAAGTGTTATAAGTGCGGTGAGTATGGTCATCCTTTTTACAAATGCCCTGAAAAATCTTGGTTCAACATCTAGTGGTGGAGAAAGAAAGAGCGAAAGAAGAGCTCAGATTGTCCAAGAAGATGAATGCGAGAGTTCTAATTCCAATACTCTACATGTTGCACCTAAAGTTGGAGAAAGTTTAATGGTGAGAAGAACTTTGTTTCGAGTATCCAAGGAGAAGGAGATGGCTCAAAGAAGGAAATTGTTCAAGACAACTTGCAAGTGCAAAGGTAAGGTGTGTAAAGTTGTGATAGATTCAGGATCTACAGATAACATAGTGTCTTGTGAAATGGTTGAAAAGTTACAGTTAGAAAGGATCCCTCTTGAAACACCATATCAAGCTTCATGGGTGAGTGATGATCAATCTATTCTTGTTAGAGAGAAAGAACTAGTTGAATTTCAAATTGGTGAATACAGGGACAAAGTACTTTGTGATATCTTACTAATGAGTTGTTGCCATTTACTCCTTGGAAGACCATGGAAATTTTATAGGAACTCAATCTATAATGGGAGAGATAACACATCAAATTTTGAAGGATGGTTTTAATTTTATACTAACCCCATTCCAGGAGGGTGGAAAACAGCAAAACAAGGAGCCAAGGTTATTAATTTTGGTAGGAAATAAGTTGAAAATTTTGTGGAAAAAAAAAAGAAGGAAAGAGGACATTTGCAACCACTTCAAGGTCAGGGAATGAACAAAAAATGAGTTTCCATAATGATACATTCAATAAGGGTAACAAAGAAAGTGAAAGGAAGGTGAATAAAACCAAGTTAGTGAAGGACAAGGGTGAAAGGACTAAAAGTGAGTTGCAAGACAACATTTGACAAGATTGAGGAAATAGAAAAGGAATTTTCTTAAAATGTGTGGCAACAAGACTCTCTTGGATGCAAAAGAGTGATCAATCAACATTGGTTTAAGAATAAGAGGGCTAGTGTAACAAGGTACCTCAGAAGTTGTATAGGAGTGATTTCTTTCATGAATACCATGATCCGGTCACCCTCCTAAGCAAAGTGATGGGCCTTCCTACTACAACATTTTTTGAAGAGTGGATGTTATACTTTGTGGAAGAAATCCTTTGAGGTGAAACAAAATTCTACTAGGCTAAAATGATAAGCAATAACCCGCATAATCAGCTCACAATAGCACAAATGACCTCTTAGTTTTATATGACCTCATATCTTGTCTGTCTCCTCGCAGTGAAATTCCCATACAAAGGAATCTTCTATGTATGAACATTGGGGACTAGGAGGAGAGAACTCAAAGTTTATGACTACTATCCCTAGTTGCAATACAAGAACTTCAAAAGGGAGTACAAAAGAGTAAATGACGCCTTCATCAGACATATAATCAAACACTTGTGAGGAGATTTTGAAAGAAGAGCAACCCACATTGCCAATTTTTTTATAAAAGCGTTTGGATATCTATTTATTTAGTTCCCAAAATTTACCTACATCAGGGAAAAGGGGTTCTTAGGAAAACCCTACTAGTTACTGCACTACCCTAATGACCAGATCATCTTGTTGGAGGTTTCTCAATAGCTACAAATTTCCCATACATTTCTAATTGACAAGCATCAAGTTGGGGTTCGATATCCCCTTACTTTTAGGAAAGGAATGCACACTTTCCCAAATACCTCATGTGTTGAATATTTAGAAAAGGAATTGGAAAAATAACACTTCGACTTGCACACGAATAGAGGAAGAGTGGATCATCATGAAAATTTGAAGAAATGGGTTGGGAGACAATACGCCCACCGACCCCAAATTGAAGACTCCTAGGCCAACTGTGGAGAAGACAAAGAGCTTCAGATGCAACACTACATGAGGATGACCACTCAATTTCTAAAGTCTATCAATCTATTTCTAGTGCCTAACCAAATCATTGAAGACAATAACATCTTAGATGAAAGGTACATTGCTTTGGTTGATAAGCCATATCTAGTAATTGATTGGAATGAGGAAGAGGTCATTGACCTTGACATTCTCACCCAGCCCATTGAACATAGAACCAGGCAATGGATAGTTGGAAAATTTTCCCAATTGAAGGAGCAAGGTGTGAAGCTTACATATGGGGAGCTTGAGGACAAAATGGAAAGTGAAACAGATAGTGATGCAACCACTAGTTCATCGAATGAAGCTCCCAAGTCCTCGCTCATTACAAGGTTAGCAAAGAGGAAGAATGCACCTGAGTGCAAGCCCCCAAAAAAGGTGTATTTGAGGAAGGCTATAGGAGGCCAGTCATCCAAAAATGAAAAAAATAATGGGGATGCTTGTGCTTGAAATTCCAACCATTTAGGAAGAGAAGCCTCAACAAAAAGAGGAAGAAGACACTAAGTAGCCCCACTCACTACCCACCACTTTCATTCCCTCTACAGTTGTTGTCGCTACCACACCATCCCCTTTTGCTCCCAAATATTTTCTTGTCTTGTCTCCATCTTCTGTGGACATCTTAGTCCACCTAACATCTGCCTCACCCACTACTCTGGTAATGGTATTAAACTCTTCCTCTTCAACCACCTCTCCATTGTCATCCTCCTCAGTTTCGCCTCCATTACCTACATTTTCCACTTTTCAACCATCCATTCCATCAACATTTATGGAACCACCCACCTTGCCACCAACTTTCAGAGTGTATATGCAAAATGTGCCCATTGAGCTCTCTGGGGTAATCCTTGGCCCCAAGGTCCAACCATTAATGGCTTAGTTTTTTGTTGCTTTTCCTCTTACCCCGTCACCTACTGAGCCACCAAAAATAGAGGCCATAATGCATATCTCAAAATAAATTGAGAGGCCCAACATAGAACAACATATGAAAGCCCCGAAAGACATAGATGATGAGCCCAAGGATTCAGATAGAGATGATTATTTTGAACATTTGGACATTGGAATAAGTATAAACTTATACAAGGTGGCTTCTAATGAAGAAGGGTCACAAACTTATGAGGAAGAAGATTTTTAGGGTTTTGACAAGCATTATGTGGTGGAGACATTAGACCAAGAGTCAAATGAAGAACTGTCACATGAGCAAAATGAAGATGAGACACACGTAAAGGAGCACTACTCTAAGGAAGGGAAGATAGAAACAAATCCAGATGTAGAAATAGTTGAGGAACTTCCACGGACTAGCCAAGATAAGGGCTTGATGCAAGAATAAGCACCTCTAAAAAGGGAGGAAAAGAAGGATAAAGAGGAAGAGGAAGATGCATGAGAAGAAGGAACTGAGCCCAAACATAATGTCAAGGGTGAACATGAAAATGATAAAGAGAGAGAGATATAAGAGGAAAAAATCATTGAAGAAAATGTAGCTTCCACTGAGCCTGATACAAGGACTACACCCAAAAATGAGTCAGTTGAGGAGAAAAAGAATGATGAGGATGCTCCTAGTGATGAAGAGGATCAACCTCAAAAGAAAAAGGAAGAGGAAGGTGATCATGAATCACCAAAACAACAAATGGAGGTCCCTGCATGGCTAGAACAACTAAATAAGAAGGCTCCCATGGTTGGTGATCACAAGGCACAATTGGAGGCAATACTGGCTAGAGCGTAGACAAGGACTCAAAAGGAGAAGAATCCTAAAATCTAATCCCACACCATAGTTGATGCTACTAGATCTCAAACACTACAAATTTCCACCCCAGTAGCAGGAAAAGATGCCAGAATCATCTAGGATCAAGATTACCAAATATCTATTATTAATTTGGGGCCAACAACCCATGAAAAAAAGATGGATGATCTTCATGCGCCAGTGTACACCATTATACAGTAGATAAATAAGGACCTGTCCACTAAAGAAGAGTTGAAAGCACAAGTGGCAAACCTCACCACTTACATTCAATAGTGGACTTCTACAGAGGAAGAAGACCCAAAGGAATCATATGTGCCTACTCTCCTCTCCAAGGAGGAACTAAATAAAATGGAGAAGATGAAAAATGGCACCAATTCCACTATAGACTAGTTTCACAGGGTAGTATACAATGGTGATATGGGCATACGCCATGTAGCCAAAATTTTCAATAAAATTCTAAGGCTACAGAAGGAGGTGGAGGACATGATAAACACCTACAAGGAGTTCCTTGAGCTATATCAGATCACCTATTTGAAGCTAGAGAGCATCCTTAAGCTCTCCCAGGAAACATGGGTGAAGGAGCTTGAGCTACCAAAAGAGGATCATTGGCTTGTTCAAACATGACAAATGAATATTGATTACAAGAAAGAAATTTTAGAGAAGTTCTTAGATGAATTGGAGCTTGTTTGTGAATGGGTCATGGAGCATCAACTAGATAGTGAGGATTATTTGAAGATGATGATGGGCTATGAAATTATTTCTTCGGAGTTAGATCCAAAGAAAATCAAGCCATTATTTCACAAAAAGATGGAACAAGGGACTGGAGACATGTTGTCACCATATTTCATTGATTTTGTTGCAAGGGCTTTCACATGGTCGGAATAGGTTATAAAGGCTATGCCAAAGTGCACCAAACACTAGGAGCAAATCAGTGATAGATTCAAGAAGATAGCCATCTAGATCCTCAAGTTTGAGCTATCCAAAGAGAAGAAAATCATAGCCATGATCGACAAGTTTGTTGAGTATGCAACAACACAAAAAGAGGTTGGGAAGCCTATCATCGATGATGAATACTTGTTGAAGTAGTTATAAAGGCTAAAAGGCTAGTTAAAAGACAAAAATAGCTACAAGACAAAATAGACTAGAAGATGAAATAGGGAAAAAGATAAAATTCTATTTTATATTGTAATATATTGGGGGTAAGTGAAACCCTAAGAAAAAATGAATCTTGACCACTTATTGTAAATGAATATTTTCCATTCATTTCACTTTTTGAAAACTATAAATAGAGGCATCCTCCCATTTTCAAAGAGAGATGAGTTGTTGTAAAGACATGCTACTGCAAAAATATATCAGAAGCATTTTTTTGATGGTTTCTTATGTATTGCTCTTGGATGTGTGCATGATTCTATCTCCAAGTATTATATTTTAGCTTTTTTCTTTTAAGTTTTAAGCTACTTTCAATTATTAGTTTATGTTGTGCTTTAATGGTGAAGTATGCTATGGTGTTTGATGTATTCCTAGCTCATTTTTTTATTTTTTTATTGATGATAAACTATTGTGTAAATTTAGTTTGAGCATTACTTATATTGGTGCACCTTTAAAGTTCAATTTTTATTCATACTTTAATGGTGAATGAATAATCTAAAAATTTGTAACGGCCCTTTGATGATTTCACTAGTTTCATGAGACTGTGGGTTCCTTGTTAAGTGGAACTTAGTTTTAGGAATTTTGTCCACTGTAGCATCCTCCATTGTTATTGTTCATCATTAGTTACAGGTTTAGGAAACTTCTAACCCCTTTTTCCCTTTTGATTTTTATTTAAGATTGTAGTGAAAACAAAGTTCTAGCATCATTGTAAAGCCAAATTTGATGAGGGAGTTTTAGCTTGCTATTTTGAACTTGCAACAACTATTCATTTGTTTCTAGAATTTATAAAACTCCATTTACAAATCCAATTCCCCATTCTTAGTGAACCATAAAGTCCTCCTTGTGATTACCAACAAATCACATCAACCATTGAACTATTCCAAGCATTGTCATGACCTGACACTTAAGACACCTTGGGGTGATTTCTAAAACTTCGTTGTAGAAATTACATTTCAAGAGAGATAGCATACTTATATGTTGTCTGTGTTGAGAATGTGCAAAAACACCCATCAACAAGTTTCAAATCTAAAATATAAAGATTTTTTTAAATGAAAGATACTAAAAATGAAAAATTTTAATGCCAATTTTGATTTTCAACAATGCACTCAATTTGACCAATTTAACCTAATGTAAACAATGATAGATTTTTATAATTTCTAAAACTAAAACATAGAATTAACAATAGGTCATAATGAAGTAATCAAAGACAAATCATTGCTGAAAATTTTGAAATGATACCTATACAGGGACATATTCGCCCTAGGGTGAATGAATCCTATGTCAGGGTTTGGAAAAATTTAAATATGAGTCTAAGGTTTAGTGCTAGGGTTTCTTATTTCTGATTGCAAATTGTGGTTTCAATGATATAATTCTCAAGAGTTGTGTGTCTAAATTCAAGTCAATTTAGTGACAAATAATGAACAATGTCACTTTATGAAATGCAATTTTGACCAAATTTGTGAATGTGAATGACTAAAAATAAATTAATATGCGAATAATATATGTAAAAGATCAATATAATATGCATGCAAATTTTTGAATTTTTTAGATTTTAAAGGATACAAATGCAAACCTAAAACCCTAAATGAGATGCAAACTAATGCAATCTTAACAACCTAAATGAAATGCAAACTAATGCAATGCAACACATAATAATGTAAATCCTAGATCTAGGGTTTGAATGGACTCCAATTTTAGAAATTTTGATGTACAATGTCTGGTTGATCAAAATGAAACATAGAAAAATAGGTTTATCAATATGAAATAAGAAATAAGGGGGTATGATGCACCTGTCTTCCCTAGTTCATTAGGAAAAGAGATCCCCTAGGGCAAGATTGACTTTCAACCCTTAGGTGAGTCAAACTTGATGGAGATATTGTTGTTTTCCTTATGACTGAGGATGGGGTAAATTAGTCTAAAATGCACTTTTGAGAGAAAAAGTAAAAATAGTAAATGAACCCAATTGTGCAATGTAACACTTGAAACATTAATTTAAAACCTTAATCTGGTAGAATCAACAAAGTTCCAATAGATCTGAGAAAGGTATTAATTTATGCACCTGTTAAAAAAAGCTCTTGCTAAGTGTCCTCCTAGGATATAGATTTTCCCTAGGGTGAATGGGTCTTGCTACAAGGATCCAACATCTTCTTTTATAGTCGTCTGCTCCGAGGTCTACATTCCAAATTCCTCCTGATTTCATAATTGGAAAGTCAAAATTAAAATATGTGAGTTTCTATATCTTGACAATAATGTTGATAACTTTAAAACTTTGCAAAATTGCAATTTTTATCAAAATTCAATCCTTTTTCAACCTAAGATTTGCAAACACAAAGAGAGGGAAAAATTGTTTGTTTTAGGTGAATAGGGGGTTGCCTTGGTCAAACCCTGTTTTGGTAATTAAACCTTGAAATGTAATGAAACACGAATGGAAGGAATGATGAATGAGAAATGCTATGTTGCAACTTACCAAACCCTTGAATGTAAACCCTTAGAGAACTCAAATCTAACATATATCTCCAAGGTCTTGATCTTGCATGAAATGGCTTGATTAGATGTGGATCTTGATTCTTCAATCTTAACTTGAATTCTTGAAATCAACATCACAATGTTAGCTCCAAAAGCATGCACGAATGATGATAATTTTGACATGATGCTTGAGATTTTGAATGCTACAACAAATGACTAAGAAATATGCTCTTAAACACCTTTGATAATAATCTTAGCTCTTATGAAGTTTCGCAAAAAGTTCCAATATTTGAATTGATAAAAATACCTTGTATTTATAGATAATTTTCTAATTTCCCAAAAATTAAACATCAAAGGCTAAAAATTTCAAATTGAGCTTGAATTGTTAAAATGACGCCAAAAACATATGGAAAATTGGGGTCCTATGAATGAATCCTAGGCCCTAAACCTAGGACACATCAATTTCAAGGAAATTTAATTAATGATTGCAATTGTTTAATACATCTTTCCATTTGGGAAAATAGGATTAATTAGGCTTTAAAATGCATAACAAATCCAATCAAAGGCTTAATTAAGTCTAATTTATTAATGGACACAAACATAGTGTGAAAATGTACAAAGGAGTATATTTTTTGACACTACATGACTAAATAAATCACAATAAGATCCAAAATACCAATAGATATGAGAGCCTAAGCCAAACTAAACATGGTTTTTCTCTCCATAAATATAATGTTCAAAAAACTCAAACAAAGGAGAATTATCAACAAGCTCATCTACAATATTTTTTTAGGGTCCTTATACCTTTGTCACCATTATGGTACATGAAATACTGTCATGTAATATTATCTTCTTGGTAGGTAACTTTCTCTCTAAAGAAAGAACATGTTTAGGTACCTAGAGAACATGACTATCTATCATATTTGAATATAATAGGTCTCTTTATTTTAGGCATTATTCTAAAAGTTGCACTATTCAATATATCTCTTTACCATATGCATAGAAGAAATTTTGCACTATCTATAAGTTCTAGAATAAATTCAAAAGAGAGTACCAAAATGAATCCCCATTTACAAGCACCATAGCTCCTTGAATCGCCATACACCTTCCATTGTTAAAGACAACAAGCAAGTCCACATCATTAATTTTACTAATGATTAACAAGTTTTTTTACCAACCTAAGGATGTGCAAATCTCCAATAATACCCTTGATCTTCGCATTGGATTATCAAAGCTTGGCTCTTTCAAGACCAAAAAAACTAAGATAAGAATTGTCACTAAGGTAGATGTTATGACCATCAAAACTCTCATAGCATAAAAAACTACTCTTCATGAAGAGTCACATGGAAATATGCTCTAAAATCAATCATCCCTAGATCATGACATGCATGAGTGGATAAGGATAAAAAAAACCATCTCTTGCATCCTCTTGGTAAGATATATTAGAGATATCTTTAGATTCACCTCTATTTTTCTTCTTTTTCCTTTCTTGCAATCTCTTCTAAAATAGATAGTCTTACCACAGTTTCAACATTTTTCTTTAGTATTTACTAGAAAACTTAGATCTCCCATGTGTCTTAGATTTGTTTTAATCTTTCTTATCCTTCTTGTCTTTCCCCTTCAATTATCCATGAACAATAAAATCTTCTTTGGTAGATTTGGATGATTTTAGTCTAATATCCTCCAAGAGTAAAGAATTCACCACCTCATCAGAAATAGGGTTTGAACTAGTGCTTTTGATAGCCATCACTAAATTGTCCCATAAATTTGGCAAAAATCACAAATAGTCATGCATTAATTTATTTTTCTTCCATTTTCACACCAATGAACTATAACTAGTTGACAATAATGTTGAATACATCTAGATACTCCATAAGAGGACCATCCTCACCCATTGTTGAAGTGTATAACTTCTTCCATAGAAATATCTTCTTACTAAAGATTTTAGCTAGTTCAAATTCCCCAATTTTTTCTAGAGAATTTTTGGGTGAGTTCTCCCAAAACTTAAGAGCTCTAAATTAGCCAATATTTTAGTGACAAAAACACATGTTTTAGGTGTGGATTCTTCTACACGTGTCATACCAATACATGCACATGAAAAAATTATCATATTAGAATGCCCTTTCCTTGAGGGCTTACAAATAATTAATAATAATAAATTCATGCATCAAAATTGCCCTTTCAACAGAATGTATTGCCCTTAAATGATATTTTGCTCCAATAAGACCACACATGAAGATCCAGAAGGTAGATAGCGAGAATTGGTGCCTAAAATGAAACACAAACCAATGCATTGGGATTGTTCTTGGAGATAAAATAAAGCTATGTATACAGAAAAGCATATATGAATTTCTAGAACACTCCAACTCCCCATGATACCTCCCACGCTCCTGTTGCGGGTTTTCATGGAAGTTCCAAAACACTGTTGATGGTATTCGAACTTCTCTTGGCTATTAATAATTGTTCTGCTTTTCTAGACTCGGTGTTGCCATTCTCTGGTCTGAAATTTCTCTCATGGATAAGTTCAAGACGAAATCTTTTGATTTTGTAAGCTCAAACATGACGAGGCCACCATCAACACCAGCAAAGGTGGAGAAAGGTCTACGAGGTTGACAACACTGATTCCAGCATTGCGCATGGCTGCAGACTGAAACACCACATCCATAATTTTCTCTGTAAAATTTAGTCCATTAACAGAGCTTCAGTTCCAACCCAACCTTATAGGAAAAAGACCCGAACAGTATTAATTGCCATGACAGTGACAATGGGCCACAACGTCTAGTTATTGGGAAACAAACGGGTATAAAAATGCCATTTCGGTTAAAGAATTTAAGAAATGCATTGCATTAAAAATGGACTATAGGGCTCTTACAAGCTCTATTTGTTGCTTTCGTGAATGTGATCAATCCAAAATCATATAGAATTGTTTTGGCATATCATATAATTATACATACAATTCTCTGTCTATTTAGATCCTATCATAATAATCTATAACACAGCTCTAAGATCTTTTCAAGCTACTATTCCAAGCATTTGTTCTATAGACAAAGATCAGCAAGAAAACTTATTATGTTGGGTGATTAATATTTAAAGGGTGTATTATTATATCATATTCATACAAGTTATATGAGAAAGAATAAAATGGAAGTATATTGTATTTCATACTATAAAGTTAGTAAGATGTATCACAAGTTAACTAAAATTATTATTAGTTTATAATGAATCAATGCAATTTCATTTTGTGGAAAATTATTTCAAATATCAAAAGGTAAAGGTATATTAGAAGATAATCATCTTCACACAAACTTTCCAAATATGTAAACAATAATATTCATGTATTTTATTTCTTAATTATCAAAGTCTATGAATAAGCATGATTGTATTCTAGGTGTGGTAGATGAATTAAACAAATTTGTCTATTTTATTGTCATAAATTTGATAAGATAATATTTTAGCTGTGCTCATATGTTTGTGAGAGAAATTTTTAGGTTGCATTGAATGAAATAGATAATAATTTTGACTAGAAACAAACTATTTACTTCAAACTCTTAGATAACCTTGACAACAACCTTGACACATGGTTAAACATTAAATTATACTATCTAGAGACTAATGAAAGGACAAATTTAGTACTAGAGGTAATATTGTAGATCAATAGCATAAGTAGAAAGATTACATTTATTAGATAGAATTTTTAATTGACAAAAATAATTACCATTCTTCTTTGAGAATGCCTCCATATGAATTCCTATATAATCACAATTGTATAACTGAATTTCACTAAGTTGATTTTGAAAATTGTACAACATATTTTTGAAAAGAATATATAATCACTAAATAAAATACTTTTTAACATTTAATTATTAATCAAAATTCATATCATCTTCAAACAAAATTAAAAATAATTTTTAAAAATATATATATATATATCATAACAGAACAATTCATAGTTTTAAAAACCATAGACAATTACCACATGAAGCTATCACAATTACATTAACTCGTAAGTTGAAGTCTACTATTAGCATGACCACTCATTATCATATATAGAAACTTTTTAGGAAATAACTAAAATGTTAAATAAGATCGCCCTCTTCATCACCTCCACGGTGATCTGGAAGACTGTCTAGAGACGCCGGAATTTGCGGTGCGTTGATATCCATTATCCCTTGGAGTATTTGCACGACTTGGGCCATGGTTGGCCTCACAGTGTCGTCTTCTTGAATGCATAATATGCTTGCTGTAACAGCCCTTCTCACCTCTTGAGCATCTGCTTCACCTGATATCCTTCCATCAACAATGGCCATGAGATTTCCTTTGTTGAATTGCTCGGCAGCCCAAGGAGGGAAGTAATAGGAGCTAGGCTCGGGCGCATTAAGGTCGATATTCCTTCGTCCTGATATAATCTCCAGCAGTGTCATGCCAAAACTATATACGTCCGCCTTGGGAGTGATGGGAAGACCGGAGATCCACTCTGGAGCCAAATACCCTATAGTTCCTCTCGTGGTGGTCAGTACGCGGCTGAAATCTCTACCCACTAGCTTTGCCAGCCCAAAATCAGCTACTTTGGGACAAAACTCGGCGTCAAGGAGAATGTTTTCCGGTTTAATATCACAGTGAATGATACGATCTCTGCATTCCTCGTGGAGATAAGCTAATCCCCGTGCAGTGCCCAACGCTATCTGCAATCTGGTTTTCCAATTCAGCAACTTCCCTTGCACTTCTCCGTCTTTCCCGTGGAAGAGGAAGGATTCAAGAGAGCCGTTGGGCATGTACTCATAAACGAGTAGCCTTCGAGATCCCTCCGCACAAAATCCCAACAGCCTGACCAGATTCACATGCTGTATTACACCAATGGTACTTATTTCTGCACGAAATTGCTTTTCTGCTTGCGCTAAACCCTCTAATTTTTTCACTGCGACCAAACTTTTGTCTGGTAGAGTTCCTTTGAACACAGAGCCGAATGATCCACTTCCTAGCTTATGCTTGAAATTCTTGGTTGCAACCTGCAACTTTCGGTAACTGAAAATTCTGAGGGATGTGGGGACGTCATCCTCCTTAAGCATTCTTCCATGTTTCCACATGATAAACACGGCCAGGACAAGAATAAGACCCGCAAAGGCCACAGGAAGCAAAATACGAAGGACAAAGGATTTATTTGTTGGCTTGGATGTCGAATCTCGTAAGTCAAAAGCTGCCAAACGGAGATAGAACGACTGGCTGCCGATTGAGTCACGTACATTCAACAAATCCCCAATCCACAATCGACACAAAGGAGGAGAGGAGCTACTAAGCCAAAAGGCCATGCACGAGCAGTTGTTGAGGCAGGCAAGTTGGCATCCATTCAGAGTTTGCTCATTGGTATATGTAGCCGCTTGATCGTCGGCCAAATGCTTGTCCTTTACTTTCAAAAAACCGTCGGTAGAATTTGTTATAGAGCACTGCAATGGACTTCGGCGAACACAACCACTTAACCACCATTCTTGAAGATCCCAAGCACGGTTGTTTTTGGGCTTGAACCCCTGCAGACATGTACATGTACGATTGGTATTTCCTGTGACATGGGCACTCAACGTTGCATAGCCCTTGCAAGCTGCATTGGCCCCACACACGCCATTAACATTACATTGATCCCTGGGTGCGAACCCATACGGCATCCACCCACCATTTGGCATCATATAGTACCCCTGATATTCACCATTCTTTTCCAAAATTCCGCGTCCCCTTATCATATTGCTAATTGTATATGTGCAGTACATTCTTGAAGGAGAAAACCTTACAAACTTTCCTTTAACAACAGGCCCCACCCTGACAAATCCTGGCATATTTGCGAAATACTCTCCATTCCACTCTCCAGTAGACGAGTACGGAGCACTGTTGTTAGAGAAGAGTAAAAACTGAGTCTTTCCTGGTGAAGGATCCATTTGCAAAGAGAAAGGTCCAGGTGCCGGATCAGCAGAACTCTTCCAAGAAGTTAGTTTCATTCCTTTCCACATCTTCATCCCTGGCAGCCATGTATCTGTCGGATGTTGGAAACTTTGCCAAACAATATTTTTAGAAATATTGCTGGCCCATTTTCCTACCATAACAAGATTACCTGATTCCTTTATTGATGCCCGGGATGCCTTCAAGCTGTTTTCAGACGACCAAATTGATCGTCCTCGTGAATCAAACAAGCAGAGATAACCATCTCTCGATAAACTTAAAACACCGGGCATGTTTCTTAGAGGATTTTCGCGGTTAGCCACCCAAACAATAGTTTTCTCTGAGACTTTGGCATACCAGATGCCAATGTACCAGTTATTGGTGTTGTTGGGACTGAAAAATCCCAAAGCAAACGTGCCATTCTTTGAGACCAGCGTCTGATTTCCGACGAGGGCACTCCCCACTAGAAGGCTGTTTGCCCTTTCAGTTGCCAACGCTTGACATTTAAGCAGTAGAATAATCATGACAAAGGGCAAAAGACAATATTTCAACCAAGTTTTGGTTACAATCCTGTTCCTCACCATTTTCAAATCGTTCACAACTCCCAGCTCTTCAACATATGCAGTTGAATAGTCATAAGACAATATTTCAACCGAATTTGTGAAAAAAATTATTCGGTCTTCCAGTTTGCGTTCACATTTTATTGTATGCAAGAAATGCCAGAAAATACTTACCTGATATGATTTGCTGATCTTTGTAACGCCCAAATGATTATCAAGAAAGGAATGCCGATTTTAGTATGGTAACAGAGAACATACAGATTGTTCTTAAACCTTGCAACCTGCACCTACACCCAAAACTGATCCTTGAACCCTAAAAACTCAAATGTAAGAGCAGTTGTTTCTGTATGTGATACTTTGAGTAAATCTTCAGTGACTCATGCTTGCGGGAAAGGGAAGAGGATCTGGAAAATACCACAACTTCACTGAGAGAGGGCATAACGGCAGACAAGCACCATTTTCGCTCCAGTCGCTCCCAACCTCCAGTCTGTCTGTTGGGATATATTTTGGTAAGGTAAGAAGATGACTGTGAATAGATAAAGCGGTGAAATTAATGTGCATTTCGTTTGCACAGAAATATCTTCAGTTCAACTCGTCAATTTGATCGAAAATTCACTTTTCCATGTCTTTTTTAATTGTCGTCATAGATAGTGTTGTCATTTCGATGCGCCAAAACTACAGTGAAGACTGAATTATCGCACAGGGCAATCCCGTGTAAGTTAATTCCTAAATCTTAGGGGTTTTGCCGTGTGGAAAAATGTACCCAGTGGACAAAGTTTTGGTCTTTAATCAGATGCACTATGAGGAGCATGGCCCAGTAACTAAAGGAAGCTCACCGTGTACATTCCCGTTCACACGGCTGTCTATTCTGCTCTATCGCTTTTCTTCCACAACTGCATCCAGATGTTGTACGAATAAAAATAGTTTAGTAAATGTAAGTTGGAATTCAGTTAATTTCAGAGTTTCGACCATCGCACAAGGAGTCCATAAAGTCATTAAAGGCCATGGAAAATGTCAAAATGTGGATGACTTCCAAACATATGAAGTCAGCATTATCTCCTAATATAGTAAAACGTGAGCTAATGGATAAGGGATATCAAGGGGACATATAAGGAAATTTTGTTATTGTGATAAAGATATAATCAATGGTATGGTGGTCGATATTAATTGATGTTTGGTTATTTAATAAGGAATAATGAAGGTTGTTTTGTACCTAGGTTCTCGTTAAAGGTTGTGGATGATTGGTCTATAATATGATATGGTTTTGGTTAAAGAATAAAATAGATTTTAATGTTGATCTTGTATTGTCAATATTTTGTATACTGAAGCATGTTTTTACTAGCTTTTATATTGCTATATAGGATTATGCACTGATATATAAACGATTTACATCGGTATTGCATCTATACATTATGATATTAGCATAATACAAAAAGGTATGATTAAGAGGCCCTTAAAATTTTCTACTCTCACTGCAGGACTCCAAATCTCTCCAGCCCACCAGTGTTTCTATAGCAATCATCTCTTCATTGGAATGACCTTCCTCACTTGCATAATCCTCATCAATATGCAACTTGGATCTCTTGACTTCTTGGTTCATCTTTCCACCCTTAGATTTCTCATTGAACTCTTTTTGGAAAGCGTCAAGTGGCTTCATGAATATGGACAAGTTGGGTTGGTTTTGTTGCTAGGTGTGCCCATAGTTGATCTCATTTTGATTGAGAAGCACAACACCATCATTTAGCAGCTTCAAGAACATGGCTTTAGATATCTCCGATGTGATAACAACCTGCATTACAACATTAAACATAATGAGTCTTTTTGAAGACTCAATAAGCATCCTTCGTTTCCCATTGAATTTCTCCTCATTCCTTGCCTTCCAAATATGTCAAAAGATTTCATTAGCCAAGCAATGCCAAAACAATATGAACTCTATACCTAACCTACTATCATTACCAATTAAAACACATTTCCAATTAATTTTACCCTTTCCACCCTAGATAAACATGTCATTGCAAAATAATTTCCATATTTCATTACCATAGAAACATTAAAAAAAAATGTTCAACAAATTCAGGGGTCTTGCATATACTATAAATTTCAATGTCAGAGTGGTTCATTTTAAAAGAAACCCTAAGAAAAATTAACCATCTAAAACAAGAATTTTTTGGGATCAAACACATTGGACCAGATGAAATTGAAGACTTTTAGCCACTCTTTATTGGCCATGTTGGTCTTCCAAACTTTAATTAAATGCTCAATTAAGGAGTCAAATTGGATTGAATATTTATAGATTAGCTTTGTTTGCACATTGGCTAAGGGGATATTAACCCCCACCCACATTTAAGTTTATTTTGGTAATTAATGGATGGCTTGCTTTTAGAAAGGGGGATACTTTTGCAGGATTCTTTTAAGATAGCAAAGGTTTCTAGGTTAGGGAGGGGTAGATTAAATTCTACCCTCAATGAATTCCAATCCTTCAACAACCCATCTTTCAGGATATTATCAAAGATTTGGATTTCAACTTTGTCCCACTTCTTGGCAGAACAATCTTAGAGAAGTGCAAGAGACTTCCCATCATCATCAAGGTTCCATCAGATCAAAATGCTAAGATCAAAGAGGTTGTTTTTATGCATAATAAAATTAGTATTAGTGATTTTATCTTTTATTATTTCTCATTCCCTCCAAATGCTTCTAAACACCTTGAACCAGAAGGGACTATTGGATGTTTGGTGATGAGTAGATCATTCAAGGGAAACATTTTCCATGATTTTGCTTGCTTGGGTACTGCAATTTGGATATTATTTCTCACCTAGACTTTCTAGGGTTCATTACCCTCAAGAGCCTTAACAATCCACTTGGCTGCAAGATTTATCTCATGTTTTTCCAAGTCTTAAAGGCCAATCCCACCTTGTGTTTTATCCCTTTACCATCTAACCATAAGAAGTTCTTGATATTTTCTTGGATCTCCTTTACTTGGTAGTTGTTGAAGAACAACATGAAGGAAAAGTTGATGGTACATGATGACAAAATCTTCTAATAGACTTGGATTCTACTAGCTAATGATAGGTACTATCTATTCCAACTATCCATTTTCTTTTCAAATTTTTTCTTAACTCATAGCCACATCTCTTTTAGGTATGGATTGATTGCAAAGGGGATCCCTGGATATTTACCTTGCTTATGGGGTCCCCCATTGGAAGTCAAATTTTTGTATCCAATCAAGGGGATTTTCATCCATCCCAACATGATGGAATTTTCTCTAGAAATTTTTGCTCTTGAATCCTTATAGAAGTGATTAAGTTTTTGCATAATATTAAGTCTACGTTTCCTTCTTCTAATTTCAAAAATATTGTAGTATCATTAGTAAACTAAATATTCATGAGCTCACTATTGTCAGGGAGAGTTAAACCTCTGACTTTGGGGGAGATACAAGTATCTCTGAGAAGGAAATGGATTGCATCATAAGAAATTACAAATAGGGTAGGAGCTAGGGGGCACCCTTGCCATATGGACCTTTCTAGAATGAATTGTTTAGATAGGGATCTAGTGACATCCACTTGGGTAGTTGTGTCTTTTAGTAGAGTATCAACGATACTACAAAATTCCTTAGAGAAACCAAACGCTTCTAGTGCTATTCTCATAAATGCCCACTCCACCTTGTCACAAGCCTTCTCAAAATCTAACAAAAGCATGGCTGAATTTTTCTTAGAGAGTTTGGAATATTCCATTGCTTCCCAACTGGTTATTAGATTTTGAAGAATGTATCATCTCTTAATAAATCATGTTTTGGTGTTGTTTATAAACTCAGGCAGTATGTTGATTAGCCTCATGGCTAATATTTTTGCTAATATTTTGTAAGAGACATTTAGGAGTGTCATTGTCCCCCAATTTATTTACGTTGGTTTTATCCCCATCCTTGGCCAGTAACTTTATGATTCCTTTATTTATAATTTCCCCAAGAGAGCCCTTATCAAGAGCTTCCAAGTATACCTTATGTAGGTGAACAATAGAGGAATGGGTACTTTATAACCTAGGTCATTGAACACTGCTATTCTCCCATTATCATTCAAAGATGTCCTAGGACTCCTAATTGGATTGACTATTAACCTCACAAGGTGAGTCAATTCTCAACAAGGAAGACCTAAGAAGGGGTTCTTTAAGATTTTAGGGGTTCACCACCAAGAAAAATCTTGGAAAAGATGACTTAGCATTCATCTCACAAAACCTAGTAATGCAAGCTAAATGAAGGATACAAATGATGAAATTAAGCAACTGGAAGTTATGAGGTATGTGCCTAGGAATTCTGAAAATGTGAAAAGGATTCTACAAATGCAAATAAGTTGTCAAAATATGTTGTGGAGGACTAAGACGCCCTTATTATTGTATTAGTCTCATTGTTGTTTGTTGAGGCAGATGCAAAATCTTCAGATGTTAGAACTGGATCTAGAAGAATTTCTGCAAAATCTCACTTAGAGGACTAAGATGCCCTTGCTACTGTCTTAGTCCCAATTTGAATTTCTAAAATTTCTAAAAGTGATCCTAAGGATTGATGTCTACACTTCCTTCTTCTCAGGTCTTAGGTTATGAAACTTCCAAATCTGGCCTGTAGGTGAATTTCCATGAAGATGACAACTTTGCAATGCAACTTTGCAAATTCGCACTTCAAATGATCTTTGATCCTTCAACCTAAATTTGCAATCACCAACATGCAAGATGAGAAAAACTTGTTGATTGTTAGTGAATGGAGGTTTTCTGTGGTTAAACCCCTTATTGGTCATGAAATATGAAATAGGTAAATGATATCACCTTTGATGATATCTTGTGAAGTAAATATGCAATCTAGGATGTATTAGCCATGAAGAATGTAGATCTTGGATCCTTGGATATGATGTGAACAATGGTTTCAAATAGATCTTCAATGACACATCCACAATCTTGGCTCAACAACATTAATGGATGCACTAAACCTTTGACATGATGCTTGAATCTTGATGATGGCTCTAAATGTTTGATGAATTTCTCTTAAATGAATAAACTTTCCTTCGAAATGAATACTTGGATGCTTGTTATGAAAATGAGTAGAGGAAGCTTTTATTTATACTTATCCATGCTTCATATCATGAAATTATGCCACACCAAGCTAACATAGGAAACCATTAATTAAAGGCTCTCTAGGCTAAATCCTACCAAAATTTAAATTAAATCCTAAAAATAAGCCAAAGAGGACTAAGATGCCTTGGGTGGCATCTTAGTCCCAAGGCTTGAATCTTAGGGAACAAACTGCAAAAAGGGGTCCATTTAAGGTTCTTTAAAATTAGGGTCCCAAAACCTTTGGAGGACAAAGATGCCTTAGGTGGTGTCTTAGTCTCAACCTAAAAATTAGGGACACTCAAATAGAATCATTAAACTATCATTTATCCATTGATTTTTGTCAAGATTAGCCACAAAATGATATAGTTCATTGGGCTTGTGGATGAAAAATAGGACCAATTAAGACATAAATAGGGATAAATAAAGAAAGGCGGGCCCAAACAAGTATGAAAATGCAAGGGTATGTAGTTTTCTACACTACAGTAGGTCATCACATATCCAGTTCATGAAGGAGTTATAAAACTCAATTGATGGCCTATCTACTCCTAGATTCTTATATCATTATTCATGGAGTTTAGAGATTTCATAATTTACTCTTTTGTGATTCCCTTAGAAAGCAAGGTTGCATATTCTTTGGTTATCTTTTTAGGGATCACATTTTTGATGAGGACCTTGGTATAATGCCCCTCCTCACTATTCCTTTTAGAGGATAATTGTTCCTTATAGAAAAGATAGAATTGTTCCACGATATCCTCCCGGTTTGTGAGGAGAGTCCCATTGTAGAAGATTTGGTCAATTTTCTCTTACTCCTTTCTCTTTTATATATCTAAAAAATAATTTTGAACCTTTATCACCATTGTTTAGCCAGTTATGTTTGGATCTAAATTTTAGGCTTTGTATCTTACAATTTTGTAGTCTTCTTAAGGAATTTTTTTCCATATTCAGTTCCTCGTCGAGCTTCTCATTTAGGGGGTAATTTTTGATATTAGACCACGCCTTCAATAGCTCATCTTGGAGGTAGTTTTCCTCTCTTCCTCTGTCCATGGTTGCTTTCCAATGCTTTGGAATAGAATTTTCCAAGCATTAACATTGCTTTCCCACCTCTCTACTACTCCCAAATATTTTAGGAACCACTTAATTATTTTTGTTAGTGGGATTATAGCTAACTTGTAGTCACCATCCTTTATCAAGTTTGCATTTAGAATAAAAATTTTCTCTTTCTTTGATTTTTTTTCTTGGTATAGTTTAAAATTAGGGATGCTTTAATCAAAGATGGTATATGGATACACCAATACACTATACCCATCATTTTGAGGGATGGAATTGAACCAATCTTTGTTTGCATAGAATCTATCAATTCTATTGTATATCCTTTTCCCCCTTTTTGTGCATTGCACTAGGTGTACCAAATGCCATTATTAGTGCTTTTCCTTCCTTCCAATGGGTTGATGAGGTTAAAATTAGATTTCAATATCAACTAGTAATGCTTTTCACTTCCCTTACAATTAATGTCTAAACCACCTTTCTTTCCCTCCCTATTCTCTACCATATTGAAGTCACCCCCATGTACCCAGGGGATGTTAGGTACGTTTACAAGCCATTTCCATAACTTTTTTCTTTCTTTGTGCTCATTTGGAGCATAGATAGAGCATATGCCAAATTTGGAACTTCCTTTTTCATAGGTGGCCCAAAAATCCCTATTACAAGAGAAGGTTCCAGATCTTGTCAGGTGTTGCCTCCAACACCTTTCCATAAGAATAGTAGATCCACTCCTTCCCCTATCATGGTTGGTGACTAAGAAGGATGAATTATTTCAAATGAGTCTCATGTTGGTTTCAAGAGTGAAACTAGTGGCCTTAACCTCTTGAAGGAGTATAAAATCTTATTTTCTCTCAAGATTAAGGAATCTTCTAATCATGTATTTCTAGTCACGGTATTCTAGACCCCTTACATTTCATGAGGTGTAGTTAAGATTCATTGTTGATAGTTTTTTTGTTTGACTCTTTATCATTCCTAAATAGCTCAAAGTATCTAGGAGCATTTTTTTTGCTTTCTAATATTTTTTATGTAGGCATAAGGAGGACCACACTTGTCTTCTTCATTTTTCTTTTTCCTATATTAATGTTTCCTTTGCTGAGGGTGATCAACAAACCTTTCTATCTACCCCTCCTCTTCAATATAGAGGAAGAAAAAGCATTAGATTCAAGTTTCCCTTTAGTGGTCATTTCCTTGTCTAAAAATCCATTAGTGTTTGTAGATTCAAGGGTATGTTTCCCTTTTCTTCTCTTGGTCCCTTCTTAGGACCATTTTCCCCATTATCCCCTTTTCTTTTTTTTTCATTTAGGAAGTCCAGAGTACCCTCATCATTCTTGTTAGATTCAATTTATTTAAAAAAATTTCTATATTTTTGGTGATGATTTTATTGGGGTCTTATTTACCACTTTCAATACAATTATTATTACTTACACTTTGATTGAGAGATGCCTTCTCTTTGGATCCTAGTAGAGTATTAGGTGCCCTTAGGGTACTATCACCCATTTTACTTCCATATCCCATATTAGAATGACAAACCAATGAGTCATTTTCTCTATTTGGGTTGCAATTCTAAATGTGTGTTAGTTCCTTGAGGGTAACTATTGCCCTATTATTTAAGCTCAAATTATGAGATGATATTTTCAGCCTAGAGGAGTTTTTGATCATATCCTTATTTGTAATTTCACTAACATGATTTCCTTTTGAGATGGGTTCTCTGAGGGAGCCCATGCCATTAGTTTTTTTAATGAAGAATTTCACTTGTTTTGGATCCCCTTCAACTTTGCTATTATTTGGGTAAACCCAAAAAAGTGGTTTACAATTTGAGTGAGGAAGGAAAAGTTGAAAAAAATGACCACATGAAAAAAAAAGGGTTTTGGGGTTCGAATGAACCATTTGGTTTTGAGAGAACCATTAAATGCTAGGTTCCCCATTCTTTCCAAAACCAATAAAAACATTTTTGAAACGAGTTCGCTTTGAACCAACCTTTTCCCACCTTCTCATCCCCCAGCATAAAAAGTCCAAAATTTTGCATTTCAAAGCTTGGGTTGAGGATGAAAATGGACGATACTTCATAGACCCAACTAGATGATGGTAGTCCTCGAAACGAGCTATCCAACGAATATAATTTTAATATGTTTGGGTTTTATTATGTATTTTTTTTAGTTTTATTAAACATAGGGTTTTCACCAAAAATAAAGCTCTTCTATTCTCCACATGTGGAAAAATAGTAGATTATAAAAAAAATTGAAAAAAATGAGTGCAATAGATATTAAAGTCTTCGATCCAACAAAAAAAATTGAATTTTGATATATATGAAATAAAATTAGGCATTATACGGTCACGCTATGTTTGAATTGTTATTGGTTTGACTTCGAAACTTGATTAAAAAAAAATATTCAATAAAACACTATATAACCAAGTGGAAGCACTAGATATCGGAGTTAAAAATCTAAATTCAAAAGAATTATAATTTTATCCTTCATGGAAAAAAATTTATGCATTATATGGTGAGTGTCAATCCTTAAAAAAATGTTGTTTACTATGAAAAACTAATTTTTGGGAGATGGAAAAGAAGTGCAATCTTATTCCAAACATTTTGAAAAATATATTTGTAATCTACAAACAAAATGTGGAAAATCACTAGTTTGCATCATCTTCAAATTCCTCACGGTTTAGCCACTATAGGTGCGAAAGTGAAGATTTAGTTAGAAAATTATTTCAATGTCCATTTTAGCCAAAAATTGTAAAACCAAGTATTGTGGGATCACCCATTTTGTATTGGTTAGCCAACTTAATATTATTTTTTATTTTTTCCAACAAACTTTGTTGCCATTTTTCTTCATAACCATTAATGACACAATGTTCGAGCATTACTAAGAAATTGAATAGTTTGGTTTTTTTTATATCCTATTAGAGTTCCAATGTTATTATAGCATTAATAGAGGAAATTACATAGAATTCCATCTCTTCCAATAGAGCATTGAAATATTTTGTAAATAATATTTCACTTTGAGTTTCAAAGGTAGGTAGATCTTCTTCTTGAGATTCAAGGAGGGTTAATTTTGAGGTTCCAATGATTTTGTTTGGGGAGGAAAAATTTCTTCCACCTAGAGCAACATGTACCATCGCCTAACTGGGTTGACTCATCTTTTCCCCCATTGCTTGGAGGAGAGGGGAGATTTAAATTATTTTCACTATTTTCCCCATTTGAAACCCTCTTGCTCAATTAGACATTTCTAGAGGTTGAGGCTTTAGTATTAATACTATGGGAAACTGCCTTGTTCTCTACAATTGGTATAGTATTTTTCTTGCTAGGGTTCTTTTGGATGATAGGGCAATTTTTTCTTAATTTGCCTCTCTTGTTGGCACAAGTAACATGCATTTAACTTGCCCAAAACTTCTATTAGGAAAGAGTTCTCATAATCATCAAGTTTTAAATTCATTGCTTCTGATAATTCCACCCTCAAGGTTAGTGATATTAAGGAATAGGTGTTCATGTCAGGGAGAGACATCCATGAATTTTCTACTCTAAGCACATTGCCCATGTGGCCAAGAATTTGTGGGATGAAAGACCAAAAGTTTGGTGGGATGTTTTTCAATAAAACCCACCTAGGGAGCGAGACTACATGATTTCCTTAGTGTTTGCCTCACGAGATGAAGAAAATGTTCTGAAAATAGTTTTTTCCCACAATCCAGTAGGGTTTTTTTAGGATTTTCTCCTACATATGATGGTCTTTTAAGAAAATTAAGAACAATCCTCATTAAATCATTCAGTAGAATGAAACCAAGACACTTAATTTCTTTTTCCATAAATTTAGAAACCAGGAGTCAATAAATTTCCTTGCGAGTAAATTATTTTGAATCCATATCCACCATGAAAATGGAAATATTTTTTAACCTAATTCTTAAAAATTTTATGGAATCTTTCATTTTTCATTATGAATGATTGTCATTTTCATAGGACGGTTGGAGGAAAACTTACCTTGTTCCTTGTCATCTTCTCCAATATCCTCGCCATCACCACAAGAAAGAGAGATGAATCTTGCACTCGTAATGATGAAAGGTCTGATTTCTTTTGTAACCACATCTCAAAAGGATTTGAGACCATATTATGTATTTTTTAGAGATTGTAAGCCATATATAGAGGGATCAAGAGGTGCACCCCTCCATTAAACTTCACATAGCATCGAATAAACCCTCTCACAAGCAAACATAAATGTAATATCGAATAAAAATCTCACACATACAAAGGAAAAAATATTCACAACAAACAAGGAAATGAATGAGGAATAAATTAACAAGTATGAAGGACCAAACCTTACTAGGGGGCGAGTGCAGAAAGATGGGGGGCCAAAAAGTGGCCACCCATCTTTCAAATTTCAAAAATGTCATAACATGAACTTTGTTATAGTGTGCTTGCATTATGGCTTGGTGTGACCAAGCCTTAGGCTCAACCACACCAAGTACAACACATTTTGGCTAATATAAACAAAAAGAGCAACTTCATTTCATTTTGTATTATGTTATTTTTTGTGTCTTTATGGTCTTCAAACCTTAAAAATCATGCTCATGTTATACAAAGTCTCATTCTTCACCATTTCTTCACTGAATCTTTGCCAAAATGCTACCACAATGTTAGGGAAGTCAAAGGGGTAAGTTTTTATTTTCTTATGTGAATTTGTTATTAAATAGGTAGATTTAATGTGTTTTTTGATGTAAATTTATTTAATTTTTAGGAAATGATAATGCACCTCCAAACCCTCTCAAATTCCTCTTCAAAATCTGATTCACCTCATGCCCAAACCCCTACTGAAGAAAAACCCCAAAAAACACCTCCAACAATTCCTCAACATGCTCTAGGAAATCAAGAAAATTTAATGGGGAAAAATAAAAACAACAAAAAATAAATTGAGTATATAATTGCAAGGTTGAAAGATCTTATAAGGGTATGTGCAGGATCATGTGAAAAAATGGGCCCTTAAGTGGTGAAAATTTAAAAAAATCAGAGTTAGGCAACTTGGCGTAAAAATTTGAATAAGTTATCTATATTATTTCAAAAATATGTAAGAACAAAATTTGTAGAAAATTGAATGTGTAGTTTCTAAACTACTAGGCTTATTTTCTTTAAAAATCTATTGGTGAAATTTGAAATTTCAATCGGAGTACTCAAATTTCTTTGGGAAAAATAAGTAGGTGTTTGTCGACCACGACCACAATAAAATGATAGTACTTTTATAATATTTAAGATATAGAGGACTCATGTCTATGTGATGCATATTTTTGTAATTTTTCAAGCAAATAATTAATTATAAATTTTTATTAAAAATTTAAAAAATATAAAAGCTATGTTTGACCACCATGGTCAAAATTTATGAAATTCAATTTTTTTAATCTTATAGTATGCATATAATGTGAAGATGTTTCAAATTCAAAAATGCGATACCATTTGAAAGCTATAGGTGTTTTTCAATCAGCCTATCAATCAAGACTTTAGTTGTAATTTAAATAGAAAATGAATAATAATTATTTATTAAATTCAAAGTAAAGCATAATTTATATTGGTGGAAAGCTAAGAATCTCCTTTAAAAACCCTTTGTGTTTCATCAATTTTGGGTAAAAAAAAGTCGTCAGCCACATACCCTACACATACCCATCATATCACCACTTTTTGGCCCATCATGATCCTACACATACCCATAAGCTCAATCTGACATAAAACCACACTTTCTTAATTACTTGAATTGATAGTATCACATGTATATTCAATTAGCAAGCAAATAAGTGGTTGGTCAATCAAGAAACGAGAGTTTAGAGAGTTTTATGCAAATAAATTATCCTATAAACAAGTGAAAGATGAAAAATTTACAAAATTTGACTTGTGTTCCCTATTCACAGACCCTATAACAAATCAACCTTTGTATCCCCCAAGCAACAGGTTCCCTATCCATTGGTGTAGCCACCAAGGAATAAAGAACAATTTTTGGAGGAGGTGGTAGATGGTTTTTTACCATCCCCCATGCAAAAAAAATGAGGTTCCACAATATTTTTTGAGGAAAATCTACTATGAGTTTGTCTTTAATAAAATCCCAAACTATTTTGATATGCAGGACATCTAGGGTAGAGGTGGTGGCTCTGCACATGATAGAGTGGGGGGATGTATTGATGCACAGTGCCCAGTGAGATGAGAACTCATTAGACCAGTATATTGAGCATGTTTCTATCCCTTCTGTTATGAAGGAGAGTGTTGAGGTTGATATATTATAGTCGATTTGTTCCCTAACCCAAAGTCTCATACAACATACCGATCCTCTAGTACATGGTCAACTAGTTGAGTCTTCGGGAGTAGAGTTCAACCTCATATATTTCAAGCTTTCAAGTTACCCTATGGTTATGATCACATACATAGTGAGGATGCAAGTACCTAGGGTACATCTACAACTGATCAAATGGAGATGAAAAATGCCCTCCTTAATGAGGCATTTGACCTTGATAGTCAGGAAAATGTTAGCAAGTTCATTGAATTGAATTTATTTAATTTCATTTTTGAAATAAAAGATTAACTAAATTATTTGAATGATTATAATTAAATTTCATGTTCATAGCATTCACTCCATTTTCAATGGTTGTCCACCTTCCTATTATGTGACCACATGTATTGGAAAGGTATGTAATTAGTAGAGAATTATAAATATTACATGTGAATAGCTCAATGTTATATGAATGGTATTCTTATATCTCATTTTGGATGTTAAATAGGTTAATCTTGGAGCTTCAAAGTTTCACTCAGGTAATACATACTATTTATAATTTCAAAATAAAAACTAGTATTTTGTAATTGAATAATGTTTAATGACGTGAAGGTTCTAGATAGTTTGTAAGTATGCTTTGTACTTTTTAATTACTTTGATTTCAAGTTTTTATGCACTTCATAATCTATGAATTTCATATTTTCATGTTTTTTACCTTTATTCATCATTTATGTTATATATTTTATTGTTTATTTGTTGTCGTTTATTCACCATTTCTCCTTGTGATCTTTCCTCTGCCTATGTGAATAATACTCTATCCACTACAATGAATATATCTCACTCCATTTCTTAGCTATCTCTTCTTTTTTATTTACCCATGAATATGAATATAATTTTGAGGTTTTATGAAAATCATGGAGTGTCTTTATAGGTGTGAATTGTTATCAAGATCTTAGGACCAAAGTCCCCTCATTGCTCACTATCACTACATAATTTTGTTCTTAGTTGGAAGCGCTCATTATTGTTTCTTTTCATGCATCTCGTTATCATGCTTTAGATTATTTCCATAAATATTATCCCCACATAAAAAATTCTTCACACTCCACATCAACAAAGGTTTGCATTACTTCTTTACGTAATCATGATATTTTCCCTTACTTGCATGATATGATCATCCCTAGGACTATCATCTTGTGTATATCCTTTTCTTTGAAATTATATTTATAAAACATGCAAACCATTGAAGCAATATATAGTTCAATAAGTACTCAAAATTTTGTTGACTATCTCATACTTTATAAGCCATGACCTGCATCACTCTTCTAGTTTTTTTAATTGAATAATGTAGTCTTATTTTCAGATGTTGCAAGTATAGAATCCTCTCTATGTTTATAGGGAAATGGAGCATGGTGTCTCTACTATAATATATAGCTCAATGCCTTTGATGGGGGTATGAGGCAAATTAGTAAATTCCAAATTACATTCATTGTTATAGTTGTTTATTATTGAAAAATCAAATGATTATTGATATGTAGTTTAATTTATATCTAGTTGGTTCCTATAAGACTTTGGAACACTACCTCCTTAGCATTCCAATGTTTTGGAAAAGGAGAGAGATCATTTGGAGGTGGTAAGTGATTATTTTATTAAATACTTCATTTTTTATAATGTAATTTTTATATATTAATGCCTATAATTTTTATTGTAATGGGTATGACTCCTTGAAGAATTAAATAGGAGGGCCAACCCTTGAATTCAAAGTAGACCACTAACATACACATAACCATCCCCCCAATGATCAAATTTTGGTCGTGATCAATTTTCTTCACCTGAAGGGAAATGATTATTTATTGGAGTCCTTTGTTGTATGCCAATATGACATTTTTGGATATATATTTTCTATTGCATATATGTGACATTGTATGCCTATATGGTATTCTTGTAAGCCTATATGGCTATTTTGTATCTATTTTATACTTATATTGACATATCTTGATGTATGCCTATATAACTATTTGGTTAATAGATATCTTTTTTATTGATGGTGTCCATATTTTAATTATAAATCCAAGCTTCAATGGATGGTTTACTTCAAATATTTAAATTTTGAGCATTATAAAGTAAATATGAACTATTGGGTGAATTAGAAAACCTAGCCATGTCATCATTGGCATCATCAATTAGTGCATGATGCAATCCAACACCTAGGTCTCTATACCACTACACATCTAGTTCCATATTCTCTAGGATCATTGTACCATGGTAACATAATTTATGTAATTATACAATACACTTTCAAGTATGCAACTAAAAATGAGAAATAAATTATTACATGTGACCTCATACCTCTAGAAGTTCTTGATATAATTCTTGGAAGACATGTACCATTCTAAACCCCAATAGTGGATGCTATGGATCAAAAGATTATATTTTGACCTCAACAAGTCTAAATTATATGACAAAATAGCTTGGTATCTACTAAATAATGTTATAATATTGATAATATACAAAAATTCCCACTTCTTATTTTCTACAATAGATGCTTGAAAATGTACTATTATAGGATGAAGATGTCTTTATTAATTGCAATTTTTTTTCCAAAAACAATTTATGGTACAAAATCAAAAAAATGGGTTACTGAATTCCCTTTCTGAAATAGATCATTGTATGATAGGTCTACTTATGAGAAGAATGAAATTAGGGAAACATTGTTGGATTGCACCTAAATTTCTAATGATTCATTATCGAAGATAGTAGCTTTAGAAAAAGTGAAACATTTTGATCTATTGTACAATTAGAAAAATAAATCTCCTTCCAAATACTTTCATAATCTCCACCCTGAAAGCATGCCAACTATGATTGAATTTATGGGGAATACAAGGCTAATCCTTGAGAGGAACCATACATCAAGAAAATGGTTCTATTTGAAAAGACCAAAAGAAATATCATGAATCCAATTCTAGAGTTGTTGAGCTCAAGGACAAATCTAGAGAGCTATTTGAAGGAATCCAACTATCCACAAAATTTCCATCGAGGTTCTTGAATGCCCATATGAGTTAGATGTGACCCAACTAGCAAGGCTTGGAAAATAATACACTAGGAAAAGTGGGCTAATTTAGGCTCCAAACTAGTAGACCAAACATTTAGAAATTTGTGATGCAAAACTGAGCAAGACCATTACAAACGCTGGCTCTAGTTCAAACTAGGAATCATGGGTACATGTGGAGAAAGTCAACAATAGCCAACCTACAATTTTTAATTGCAAAAGGAAATGTTTGGCCCTAACTTCTAATCTTTCCACCATGGTTTGGAAAATGAATGCCAACTTTGTGATCCATCTTGGCAAGAATAAATCTTATGATAGATTTTCAAGTCTAAAAATCCTTACAAGAAAGAAAATTTTTGGCCTTAATCTCATACCAATACATTAGACTCATATAAATTCTAGAGAATAAATTTAATGGGCATTAGATACTTTCTTTTGTGAAATCTCAAATATTTCAACTATGGCAACAGAGCTAGAGGGCAACCCTTTTCTTGGAAAAGAGGAGACCACAAGAGATTGTACTGATTGAAAAAGACCTTCTCTAAAAAGACAAGGCTTAATAGCTTCCTAAGCATGCCAAATGATTTTTACCATAATTTAAGTTCCTTAATGTGGACTACATCATGGTGAGAAGGGTCTAGAAACCAAAACCCTTCTAGGAAGGTTGATGCACTGGATATCTAGATGAATGAAATCCCAAAGTAAAATATTTCAAAATTCATTTCCAATGAAAGCTCAAATAATATATTTGATGCACAAAGCCATCATTTATCATTGGGTGTATAACAGCCCTAGCCCTCCAAATTCATGAACAATGTGACAAAATTTGTAAGAAACATGATGGAATCCCTTGTCATATTTAGAAGAAGCCTATAGTAAATCTTGAAAAAGATTCTCCAACTTCAAATAAGAAGCGTTAGATAGATCCCACTAAGAAGAATAATACATGAGTGGTTACTAGCATTTTAGAACAAACTTGAAATTTCTTTGCCAATGAAAATGGTTTAGTAATCTAGCATATAGTTTATTTTCAATTTTTAAAGAAAAATATACCTTAAGGTTACTAAAGAAGCTTGAAAAGAAAAGGGGATGCCCAAAAATCTAAAAATTTGCCATGTCCAATCCATTTCTAGCTAAAAGTTTGAAGCCAAGTAGGCATAGGAATAATGTGTTTTTTATAACATTGAATCTTGTGCCATTGAATGTCCAAGCCCAACACCTAACAAAAGGTTTCAAGAAACTTGAGATTCCCCTTGATATTGTTCTCCTCTTCAATGAGAGTGATAATATAATCATCCACAAAGTGGCCATTGATAATTTGAGTCAATGAATTTGGCAAGGAAATACCCTTGAATATCCCATGCAAGACTAAGTGAGATATAATATAACTAAAGCCTTCAATAGCAATAACATAGAGAGTGGGGTCCAGAGGTCAACCTTGATGAATGGAGTGGAAGAGCCCAAAAACATGGGATTCATGGTCATTGATGGTAATATAAACAATGGCATCCAAAAAAATATGTTGATAGATTGAATGAAGCGGGCAACAAACCTCAAAGCTTAAAGCATGTCAAGAATAGAAGGCCATTCCATATGGTCATGAGCCTTGGAAAATTCAATATTTAAGAAAATGTCTTTTTTTTAGAGTGGAAATCCAATTCCATATCTTCCTAGGAAACAATTATATATCTAAAATATATTAGGATTTGATGAAACCCATTTGTTTATGATGAATAATCTAGTGAATGATATGGCAGACTTTAAAATTCAAGGATTTGGAAATGATTTTGTCAGACACAATGAGCAACATACTGGGCCTTTAGTTACAAATATATTCGAGATCATCAACTTTAGGCATGAATGCAATATTTCATTTGTTAATGAGTTTCCCTAGGGATTTAAAATGAAAATATTACAAATAAATTTTATACAAATTGTCACCAACATAATTCTAAAGAGCCCTTAGAGGGGCTTTGTCATTAACCATTGTGCTCATAGCCTCCTTAGTTTTGGCAATAGAGAGAAAATATGGTCACAAAAGGTTCTTTGAGTTGAAGAAAGTTGACAGGGAACAATCTAAAGGAGCTCTTGAAGGGAACACTATCATTCAAGAGTACACTTCTAAGCAGTGAAAGTGTTCTCATAATGGTTGATGAATACCCAAAGAAGATCTAGTAGCTCTATAAGAACATTCTTTCCTTAATTTTCTTGATGCCATGGGAACTCTGAGCACAAAGAGCCTAATTTTTTTATTTTGAAGCGATATCTCCAACATTAAGTCAATGAAGTCTGGATCTTAATTGGTCACCTTTGGTAGAGAGGTTATCTTCTATCTACTTCTAATTCCTAAGCTCTATCACTTAAACCTACAAAGAAAGCGACAAGTTATTGGAAACAAGCTCTTCCATGGCATGAAAAAGATCCAAGGTGGTAGTTGTGTATGCATTCCTCATAATGATGGCTAGCTGGGAACCCTAGATGTAGAAGAAATGAGAAATTTTCACTGAATATCTTTGTTCCACCATGCAATTCACCTTGTTGGTTGAGTAAGACAAAATTCAAGATTCTGGATCCTCCTACTATGAGCCAATGTGGATTGATGACTCATCAAAGAAGTATTTAATAAAAATGATATTTGCAAGGATAAGGCACACCCACTTGCCACTTAATGTGAAACTTGATGGGCAAGTTGTCAGATAAATTCACATCAATAATGACATCACCAAGAGAGAAAAGCAGTTGGTAAAGGAAAAAATATTGTGAAAAATCATCACACAATTAGAATGTTTAAAGACTTTTCAAAACAAACTTAAAATTTTCTCCACATATGCGAAATGGGCTAGATGTGGTAGTGGTGCATGTTGGGATCCTAAAGATCTAGCTTATTATGCATGTAAAACCACACACCTCTCATTCACCGGTTATCCAACAAAAAGGAAATTTCGCATATCTATCATAAGAAATCTCCACCATATTAAAATCACTACACAAGACCTAAGTGACCACAAACATTGAGTCCCCAATCCACCACCACAAATGATATTTCTCAACAGTATCATTGGCAACATAAACATCAATGATCCTAAAGGAATGATTACCAATATTCATGAGGATCCATATTAGACAATGAGTCATATCAAACTTGTGATAAACAACATTATGAATTTCATCATGGAGAGAGAAGGGTGAAAACCCCTCCGTGAACAACATCATAATTAGTGCAAAACATAATACTGGCTCGCCAATTAATATGAGATGCTATACAAATAATGAAACCAAAAATATTAACTTCTTGCAAACACATAAAATCTAAACTAGAATGCTTCTTACAAGCATCCCTTATCAAATACTTTTATGTGAGGTCAATGACACATCATAAATTCCAAGAGAGAAAATTCAGGAATGAGATCTTTAGAAGCATATCATCATTGTCTAACTCCTCAAGTGTTGTGAAGTGATTCTACTATAAGAAATCCAGCGATAAAGATCCCAACTAAATGTTTGACAAGGAAATTATCCATTTTTCAATAACAAATTCACCTTCTTTTAGGCACCTAGAGGGGTTGCACTATGCCACCACTATTTAGTTGGTGAAGGAAAATGAAATGACATATTTTATTATGAGAAACTATAGTTACTAGCTACAAAGAAGGCATTAATATTGGTTGCAAAGAAAGCACCAATGTTGGTTGTGGCATCTAAGAAAATATCGGTTTGGAAGGAACATCACCTACATGCTCAAGATTTCTTTCCTCTTCTCAAAAGGGTTTGAAACACTAGCTAGCTACTCTTTAGCAGTTAAGGAATCTTGTTTTTTTACCTTGAGGCCCACTAGAGCTAGCATTTTTACCTTTTTATTGCAAAACCATAGTCCATTTTTCATCTAGTTTGGTGGTAGCCTTGGAAGATTGAGAGGCGTCAAGAACATGAGGAGGAGACTTTTCCTTGGGGGCAGCCAAAGGGTAATCCTTAATTTTATGCTCATAATATTGAATTTGGAAAAATGTTTTGGGGAAGCTTAGAAGGTAAAAGCCCCTTTGATTATGATAGATATTAGGGGAATCCCACAATATCGGTTTATAGTTTTTGGCCAAACTAGACACTAAATTGACTTTTTCTAACTAAATCTTCACATTCGGGCACCTATAACGGCTAAACCATGAGGAATTTGAAGATGATGCAAACTAGTGATTTGTGAAATTTTGTCTGTAGATTCTAAATATATTTTTTTCAAAATTTTTGGAATCAGATTGCTCTTCTTTTTCCATCTCCTTCAAAAACTAGTTTTTATTAGTAAACACCATTTTTAAGGAGTGATTCTCATTGTATACAAGATACAAAATTTTCTATGATGGATAAAATTCTTTTTTTTTTTAATTTAGATTTGTAACTATGATATCTAACCCTTTCATTTGGTTTCATAGTTTTTTAGTGAATATTTTTTCAAACTAATTACAATTCAAAAATAGGCGAACCGTATACAACATAATCTTTTTTGTATGTATTGAAATTCATTTTTATTACTAGATCATGAACATTAATACCTAGCCTGCACATATTTTTTAGAATTTTATTTTGATAATCAGTTATTTTTCCACATGTGCAGAATAAAGAGCTTGATTTTTGGTGAAAAACCTATGTTTAATCAAACTAAAAAATTAAATACATATTAAAACCAAAACATATTAAAATTATATTCAATGCATAGCTTGTTCCAAGGATGACCATCATCAAGTTGGGTCTATGAAGTCTCATCTATTTTCATCCTCAACTCAAGCTTTGAAGGGAAAAATTATATAGCCTTTTGGTGCTAGAGGGGGAGAAGGGGGGAAAGGGGGGTTCAAATGAACCCAGGTTTGAGTGAACCTCCCTTGGAGGTTTCCTCGAACTTGGGTTCATTTGAACCCTAGTTCAAGCGAACCCCCCTTTCTACAAAGTTTCTCCTTTTTTCTTATTCTAGGAAATGCGAAATATGTGGGACCCAACATTTAATAAGGCTTGCTCGAAGGGGGGTTTGAGTAAACCCCTATTAGGTTCATTCGAACCCCCAAAAACCCAAAAAAAATTCATGGGGGTGTTTATTGCAATTTTACTTCCTCAACGGAATTTTAAATAGTTTTGTGGGAGCACCCATTACCTATTTGAATATCTATTGACTCTTTGAAGTATTTATACAAATAAATTATAACATAGACTCATTTTTTAGGCCTTTCCTAGTAGAAATGATTGGGTCCAATGCAAATAAATTTCCCTAAATAAGAGGCAATAAGGTGTAAAAAATTCCAAGAAGGGAAAGGTATACCTTAAAATTCAAGCCAAGCAGGCAGAAAGTTTCTTGGCATTCAAGACTACAAAGTATTGTGTCTACAATTAAAAGAGAAAAAAGGAATAATGGAAAAACAAAGGACCATGTTGAAGTACAACCTAAACATGATCTTGATTTAAAAAAGTGGGAAAGGAGAAACCCCTTTGTGAGGTTTTCAATGGTGACAAGTTGGACCCCATGTGAGATCCAAGTTTTGTTAACCCATTCTCTTAGCTTGCTTTCAGGGGGTCCTCCCCACAAAGTAACCTATAAGAGTATATTGCTCTAACCATTGACAAGCACTATCAAATTCATAGATGGTAAGAACCACATTTGTAGGACTTTCAGAGGACATACCTTATGGAATACCTTCAATACAAACCTCTTATGGTGCTTATTTGGGAGATGCATTATGGAGAGCTGTCACACCATCAACACCATCAAGAATTGTTGGGTTGGAGATGATTGAGGCCATATAAAAGAGAGGAATTAAAAAATATGTAGTAAATGTGGAAGGTTAGAAAAATCCTACACTTATGATGCAGTATGCCATAATGAAGGCCAACATACTTAGAAACTAATTCAAAAATGTCATGTGGGAAATTGTATACCTTTACAATTTCACACTATGTTTGCATCCCTCAATTAATTGGACTTATTTAACCTTCTTATTTGCCAAATTATGTATTCCAAATCCTTATTTTTACTATTTTCCAAAAGGGGGACCAACATTTAATTATTGCAATTAATAATTAAAACACATTGGAGCTTGTGTGTCATGGACTTTTTGGCCAAGATCCATTTTCCCAAGGGTGAATGGGTTCCCTTTAAGTCCTATATCCTAAATTTTAATATGCTTTTTGTGACATTTTAATGATTAAAATTCAACTTACAATTGTCAGCTTTTGGAATCGAATTTTTAGGAAATTAGATAAACACCTATAAATATATAGTCTTTTATCATTTGAAATCATCTAGCATTAAGGAAAATTTCATATGAGAAAATATTATTATCAAGAGCATTCCGAGAAAATTTATTAGTCATTTGTTGTAGCAATCAAAATCCTATCATCATGTTCATGTCATCTTGTGAAGGCTAATATGCACTGTTGATCCTAAAAGCATCCAAACATTTTCAAGTGTCCAAATATACCAGGCAAAGCAAGATCAAGTCCTTAGAGTGATGTATTTTTCTTCAGCCATCTAAGGGAAGTCCTTGAAGGTTTGGTGAGTTGTAAAAATCAAGTGTTCATTCATCATTTCCTTCTCCATTATCATTATCTTTCTATCAAGGGGTGATCCCACAATGGTGGTTTACAATTTTTGGCCAAACTGGACACTGAAATTATTATTTTTTAACTAAATCTTCACATTCGATCACCTATAGTGGCTAAACCGTGAGGAATTTGAAGATGATGCAAACTAGAGTCTCATCACATTTTGTTTGCAGATTCTAAAAATATTTTTTCAATTTTTTTGGAATCAGATTGCACTTCTTCTTCCATCTCCCACAAAAACTGGTTTTTTTCATAAAACAACATTTTAAAAAAGTGATGCACACCATATAACGAATAAATTTTTTTCCATGAAGGATAAAATTCTAATTCTTTCAAATTTAGATTTTTAACTCTGATATCTAGTGCTTCCACTTGGTTAAATAGTTTTTCATTGAATATTTTTTCTTTAATCAAGTTTCGAAGTCAAACCAATTACAATTCAAACATAGCACGACTGTATAATGTGTAAATTTTTTTGAATATATCAAAACTCAAATTTGTTTTTGGTTGGATCAAGGAATTCAATATTTGGTGCATTTATATTTTTCAATTTTTCTTTGATAATCTAATATTTTTCCGCATGTGCAAAATAGAGACCTTCATTTTTTATGAAAAACCTATGTTTAATAAAACTAAAAAACAAATACATAATAAAACCAAAAAATATTAAAATCATATTTTTTGGATAGCTCGTTCTGATGACTACCTAATTCCAATTGGGTTTTTGAACATTCCTCCATTTTCATCCTCAACCCAAGCTTCGAAGCATAAAAATTTAGATTTTTTTTGTGTTTAGAGGGGGAGAATGAGGAATAAGGTGGGTTCATACAAACCCCTAGGGGTTTGAGCGAATCCCTAGGGGTTCACTCAAACCAAAGTTCACTTGAACCTTGGTTCGAGTGAACCACCCTCAATATGTATTTCCTTTTGTTATTTTGGGTAGGAAATGTGGGCCCACTAAATAATGGGCTCGCTTGAACCCTAGTTCAGTCAAACCCCTTTTGGGTTCAGTCGAACTTGTAGGTTCATTTGAACACCTAAAACCAATTTTTTTTCCATGGGGTCATTTTTTCTCACTTTTCCTTCATCAAATTGTAAACCACTTTTGTGGCTTCACTGCAAGGATTAATCACCAACACATGGGGTTTGACTAAGGAAAATCCCCATTCAAACAAAACAATTTTTCCCTCTCTTTGTATGTGTTGATTACATGTTGTATAAGGATTGGAGATCTTGAAGATAATTTTTTGGATTCTTGCATAAGTTTTCATCATTGTTGTCAATTCATGGAAACTTAAATTCATAATTTATTTTTGGCTTTATGATAGTGGGACTTGGGGCAAATGGAAGCTCATATTTTGTACCAGAGGACCTAAAAAGTTTATCTAGACACCTAACCCAAGGGAGAATGAGTCCTTATAAGCCTCTCAAAACCATTTTTTCTGAGCATATTTGATGTTCTCTACACTTCCCAAATCCACTGGTAAACTGTTGTTTCTGATTGACAGTCTTCAAGATCTTGCAATTTTAATATTAGGGCATATAGGATCTTTAATATAATCATTTCAAACTATTTCTAATCAATTCCAAACCCCCATAGGATATAAATCTAGGTCTAGTTGGCTCACCTTTAAGGTTGATAGTCAAACAATTTACCTTGTTGATCTATATCCCAATGAAATTTATAAAAATGTGGAAATGGCCCTAGGTTATGGACACTAATCTTAGAGTCACCAAATTTTTATGTTTCAAAAACAATATCAAAGCTCATACAACCAAATTTTCTCCCAAAACTATATATGTTTTTCTTTTCAACTCTCCCAATTATAAAAACCTCTTCTATTTACTTTTTTTTGCACCAAAGTAGATATGAATCAATTCTTATGAATCCAATGAGAATCTTTAATATCCAAAAATATTAACTTATAAATAGACCTATAAGTGAAGAAAATTCTTGAATTGACTATTGATGGTTAGATTGGTTCTAGCTACTAGTTTAAGTGGGAGAGCAAGCAAGGACATGTAGGAACAAGTCAAGAATGTGGCTGAAGTGATCATAATTGAATAATGTTAAACACATGAAATTAATTTAGTTGTTGTGGAATAATGATCAAACACACCAAACAATCATGCAATATGTCTATGTTGATTTTATGTTGATGATAATTTTCTTTGATGCTTAGTAAATGCTCTATATAGCAATAATAAGAGTAGGGTTTGTCCTTCTATATGACATCCTGACACAATTTAATAACTTTTGTGTCTAAATTGACAAATAATGACTCTAAAAAGAAAATTGTATTCAATTTAAATTTAAAAATTCTTGAATAATTAAATACTTAAGAAATGAATTGAGTTTATTTTGCACATATTTTTTAAATCAAAAAATAAATTAAATAAATTATATATCAGAATTAATCTATACAAAATATGTGAAAATATAATCACATTATATTCAAATTAACTGCCATATATTAATAAAATTGATATTTTTAATTGATGAATTTGGCCTAGGGGGTCATACCCATAAATATGTGAATCAAAATAACATAAAAAGGGTTGTTCCTAAGTAGAGGGGAATACAATGCATCATACCAACAAAAAGGGTGAATACTTTTATCCTAGAAGAACGTTAGTTTAGGATTAAAAAACTTTCTAATTCTAATAGTTCATGTCCGCCCATCCATTATGACAACTTTCTGGTGATTCTAGTCATCCCATTTTATCATGGGAGCGGAAATTCACCAAAAATGTGTCATTTGACAACTTTTCCTTCTACCCCAGCTTGACCGAGGTCCAACTATTTATTATATCTTTACATGTTTCTTCATTGCCATTTTTTTTTGCTACACTCCTTCAAGGGTGGATTCACACCACTAGGAGCCATAATGTCCTCTGAATTCACATAAGCATTAACTTCATTAGAATCTCAAAATTAATTTTCTATTATTAAATAAATTATATATCAAATTTAATCTATTAAAATATGTGAAAATAAAATCACATTATATTCAAATTAATTACCATCTTTTAATAAAATTAATATTACTTATATTCTTTGCATTATAAACTCTCAAATTTAATTTTCTATAATTTCCGAACATAACTTTCCATTTTAAAATATGTAAAAGTAACGAGTGGCTTGTTCATTGCATACGTGTGAAAAGGAAAGTGCTCACATTTCGCTGCCGCCAAAACTACAGTGAAGTCTGAATTATCGCAGACGACAGTCCCATGTAAGTTACTTCCTAAATTTAAGGGATTTCACCATGTTGGTAAAAAGCACCAAGTCGACAAAATTTCCATGCCAATTTTCCACCGTGTATTGTGTTTGCAATTTAAGTATAGAGAAATATGATTTAAATAATTAGTATAGATGGTGATCTTGTGTTCAAAAGTTTAGTCAATTGAAACTATTTTTTAAGATTGCACTATCAGCCTAAGATTGTGTGAGAATGACTCTAGTTGTTGATAGTTTAAAGTTGAGATTATCTCTTTTGTGAATGCAAAATAGGACTTTAGAATAATCTTGTTTATTTATTTTTATTAGATATCTTTAGGAGTATATTTCAAATAGATTTGTTTTATATTAGGGTAAAATTTAAAATAAATGTTGTATACGGTGAATGAGTTTAGTTGTTAAATAATTAAGATTACGATTTTAGAGAATCATTGAGTCAAGAATAAAAAGTAGACTAAAATAGGTACAAATTGAATGCAATTGTTGAAGTGGGAGTAGATTTGATAATTGTAAACTTACAAACTCTAGAAATCATTGAAAAAGACCTTGAATACCTTAGAAATGATAACATAGACCTTTGAGATGTTTGAGTGAGTTATGGCTTGATGAAATATCTATCTCTTTTAGGACTATTACCTTAATTTTGTCAACTCTTTTTAAGCCTTGATGAGATATCTATTTTTTTTAGGACTGTTACCTCAATTTTTGTCAACTCTTTTTAAGCCTTGTTAAATTTTGGAAAAAAATATCATTGGTCATCATGTTCCAATGAGGTTCTCAGAAACATGTTAGATTTTGACAAATTTATTTTAACTATGTGTTAACCCACCATTGTCAAGTTGAATTTTGTAATATATTTGGTGTGCTGGTCCTAAATTAAGTTTTCCAACCTTATCAACTTCTGAGGAGGTTCTCAAAATTCATAACCAAGCACACAGTTGAAACAATTGGGATATTTTGATTTTGACATGGGATTTCAGAAAGTTTTGGAAAAATCGAAGGCAATGAAGAAGCATTTTAGAACTTCTTGTATGCTTTAAAACCTTTGTCAAAACCCGATAAGGTTTTTGCAACCTTAAGAAAAAGTCAACAAAATTTATTTCATGGGAAATTATAATTTCTCATTCAAGGCTAGGTCTCAATAAAGCCTTTTGGAAGATTGTGGAAGTTTTGAAACCTTTGTCGAAACTTGACAAGTTTCTCAAAACCAATGAATTTTTGACAAAAATCCATAGCTTTTACTTATCAAATGTTCAAAAGTGTTAAAAATTAATGTTGAATGAGAAAGCTCATGCACTTGCCAAATTTAAGGTGTGCCATTAATACTTAATCCCAAAATTAAAGGCCATCGGTTGTAAATACACTCAAGGAATCATTAAGAAGCATTTTGGTAAGCAACTAATAGAGAATTATTGAAGAGTAGGGTAGAAAAGACTACAAAGTTTACAACACCTAATTTTATCATGATAATTGCCACAAGGAGATTGAATATATTTATTAGCTTTGTCTTACAATTCACAAGGTATTGGAGATTGAATTAAGATAATACAAGGGACATAGGTGGGATATAGAAATTATTTAGTAAGTAATTTGAAGCTCTAGCATAACCCTAATTATTTCTCAATTTTTTCACTTCTCTTGTAACAAAATGAAATTCAAGTACTTGGGACATGAACATTTGGCAGGATTATCTAGCACCATCTTAGAAATTAATGATATGAATTTGGGACATGTGAATTTGTAAGATTTTTAGGAGAGGATTGGAATAGAAAATAGACCCCCCTATCACATAAAGGTTGATCAAGAGTGGGTTGCTACAAGTAGCTAAATTTCCTATGGTGGTGCAATACATAAACTTGGTTCTAGAATGCATGAACCATTATAATCTAGAGACTCGTGAAGTGATAACTAGTGATAACAGGCTCGTGGTTATATTGACTAGTGACATCTTCAACACTTGCCTCTAATTTCCTCAGAGGGATGAATTCACCTTCATTAATTACATAGTAGCTTATACCATTACTTTCCAATGGTTGGAAACACCTAAGAAAGGTAAGTCTCAATTGCCCAAAAAGTTACATTAGTCTCACTTTGTAAATGAAATTTAAGACATCATAGTTCTTCTCCATAGATTGAAAAGAAATGAGAAAACACATGATTTCAAAGGGGTAAAAGCAAGAAGTTGGGTACACAAAGAGGGGAAGTTTTGGCAAAAAAAATTCTCGCAGAAAACGTGTACGCGTTATTAAAAAAATGCGTATGCGTTATGCTTCGGGTACCCGAGCCTAAAAAATGCATATGCACTAAAAACAACGTACACGTTATAATGTGTACACATTATATAATGCATACACGTTTTATAACATATAAAAATTGATTATTTAAAAAAATAAATACTTTTTAGAAATGGGTACCCATTTTAAAATGCGTACCCATTTGTAACACAAAATGGGTACCCATTTCTTAATTTTTTTTTTAAAATAATCAAGAAAATAAAGAACACATATACTTTTTGTAACGCACACACGTTTTTTTAAAAACGTGTATGCGTTTTTAAAATTCAAAATTCCCAACCCACATGCTGCCTCAGTTTTAGGCTTGGGAAAGGCTTGGCAATCTGAGCTTTAGCCTTTGACCTGCAACTAGAAAACTAAGGCAGATTAAAGAAGAATGTCCAACTTTGGCAATATGGCTGATGGACTTTTTTTTTTAATCAATCTATAAAATTAAAACCCATTAGAGAACACGATGTCTAATTTCCTAATATATAATTTTTATTAATATTGGATTATTTTTGCTATTTTAAAAATTAATTTCTAAGCAAACTAGTCCTTAAACTTGAAATATCAAAGGTTTTTTTGTCTTTTAATAACTTTTTTTTGGTTAAGTTTCTTGTAAAAAAAATTATATGGCATCAAACTTCAGACAATTCTCTACACAAAATGAAAAAAAAAGATTCAAAAAATGTTTAGTTTAGGTCCAGTTATGTTGTCCGTACATGTTGATTTTTATAAACAACAATTAAGGCCAATAAAAATTTAATAAAAAAAAAATATTCAACCAAAAATTACGAAAAAAATTCCAAACCAAATTTCATGTTGTTAGCTCTCTTTTCCCAAAAGGAATTAGCAAAATATTTTTATTTGGTTCAAAAAGTATTGTACGTACACATGTCTGGTATTGTAAAAAAACAGGGACTTTTAAAAAGTGGTTTTTATAGATCCCTATCAAAATTTAATTTCTATAATCTGGGTATTTGAATAATTTACATATTTAAAAACTAGATTCAAAATTTTAAATTTTATATTACTAACTTTTTTAAAGATTCATTGTGTAAGTGCCTAAAATTTTCAGTCCAAGTGTGACAAATTCTGAAAAACAGCAAAAACACTTCCACTTTTTGAGCTTTTTGTGTACCCAACTTCTTGCATCAGCCCAAAGAGTGAATGTACTTTTTTATTATCATGGTAATTCATTGGAAATAGTTCATTGATTGGTTGGAGAACTTTAATTAGTAACCAAATCCATCTTGAAATCACCCACTTCAAACTACATGAGGCTTTCTATATGTCCTACCTTTTTTATGTCATCGCTTGCACAGGGACTTGGCCAAGACTCCGCTTGGTAGGTGTTCTTGATGAATCCATTCATATTTATGATTACCACACTTAGTTGAAGTTGTAAAGAATTTTTAGTAGTTTTAGGAAGGTGAATAATTCCTTTACCATGAGAGTGGTGGGAGAGATTCAAGGGAATACAGGCTTGAGAATAACTCCTAATGCTTCACAATTGATTAATAGCTATCCAAAAGATATTTTATTTAAAATAAAAGGTTTACTTATATAAGAGTTGGAGGGTTTGATGGATTGACCTATAAGCTACTAAAGTATAATTATGAAAATTTTTTCCTCACTGAGATATGTAAACATGTAGTTGAGGTGAATAAAAGGTGTCATGAAAGGAAGAAGATAGGTAAGCCTTTTCCCATTGGCCTTTCACACTATCAGTGCAACTCTATGTTTGATGCCTTAAACATTGAAAAGGATTTGGTCAAATTCACCATGAAATTTTATGAAAGAAGGTTCCCATTTGATAGCAAAAAATTTGTCAAAAACAATATGCAATTGGGTCCAATATTTAGTCACATTCTAGAATTGGAAGATTATTGGACAAATTATGTCAATTAAATAAGGAAAGGTGAAGAGAATGTATTATACTATCATTAAGATAAATTGTAACTTTCATATTAAATTGGGATATCCAAGATCTCAATAAATGTGATCTAATAGATCCCATCTTCATGGACCACATACCAAGTCATTCCATCCTACCAGTATACTAGAGTGCTAAAGAAATAGAAACCATTGAGGCAAAGACTACAATAGTAATCAAGTGAATAGAAGAATGGGTGATGAAAAAGAGGACTAAAAATCAAAATTTTAATCGTAAACAATCTAAAGAAATTGTAGAGAAAGTAGAGGGTAGTTAGAGAAGGTATTCATCACCTCGACAAATAAAATCCAAAACATAATAAAATACCTCGAGATAATGAAGATGATGGTGAGGATTCTTCGAGAAGGGGAAGTTTGGAAAAGGATTGTGAGGTATCTTCAGACGAATTCACTTAGAGGGAAAACCTACCAAGGAAAGATTGAGTCATGTGTTAGAAGAAGTTGAAGAAGAAGCTATTCATATATGTTCTTCACCATCTCCAATAATTAATTTTCCATCTTCTCATTCTCATAATTATCCTCCTCTTGATGCCTCTGGGAATCCATCCACAGAAGTTGAGGATAATCCATCCTCTTATCTTAAGATTGGGGTTTTTAATAGACCTCCCCTCAAAAGGTCCCTTCAATTTTATTCTCCACTTGAACTGGTAATGTTCCCACAACCACATATGTTTCATGGTTAGAACAAGATCTATAACTAAGAAAATAAAGGTTGTTGAATTGAGTGTGCTTGACAAAGACATTGTGTCCCAATTACTTCAAAGAACACCCTAAGCTAAAAGTCCTAAAACCACCTCCTATTTGTTGAAAAACCCTTCTTGAGGGAATATGTATGTTGAGGTTGCTCATCCCTTCTCCCAAAAGGATTCTATTCAAATGATTGCAAGTGATTTCAATATTACTAGGATCAATCTAGGAACCTCTACAAGAGATGGAGATGTCCACAATTTCCAAGTGTTAGCCATAGGATTGTAGAAAGAACAAAAAAGAACAACCAAACCAAGGATTAGTTAAAGAAAAAAGTTCATGCTCTAACCAATTGTTCAAGATCCCTCATTGATCTTTCCACCCAATAAACTATCCAAATTGAAGTGGCTTTTGATCCTGGTTCTTCTCATGGAAACAAAATTATTGATAAGATCCAAGTTTATAAATCTTATGGGAAAGTTACAAAAGATTGGGCCAAAGATATCCTAGTAAGAGGAACTAATTATGTCACTAAAATGAAGGTCTATGAAGATATTGAGGCATTGAAGAAAGAGATTTATATTGAAATCATTGCCCCCAAACATGAAGAATCTATCTACTTAAAGATTGACAGTGATGTCAAGGAAGTGATTGATTTGGGATAAGATAAATTAGTGACTAATAAGATCTTGTCAAACACCGATTATGGTAGATGCTTTATGTGGAAGAAAATAATTGAATGGAAACCCTCATTTCTGAAACAAAACATATTAGAACAAAAAAAAAATCTCAAATAATGTAATCAAATGAAGGCCATCATTTAAAAATATCTTGCAAGAATAGGTATTTTCTTTGAAGAGAAGAAAATTACCAAGATGAGAATGTAGAAAAACTGAAGACAAAATTCAAATAATTGGTTGAAAATATTTTCAAAATATTTTAATGTGGAGAGCATGAGGAGATAAAACAATATTGACTTCACTTTATGTCAATTCACTAGACATACAACGACCTTCCCTAGTAAGGTAGATTTGGTGTGAGGAAACAAAGCTTTCTAGAAATTTAGAATTAAAAAATTAATCATTCCTCAACATAGTGAGATGAATTTGGTGATAAAATCCTTTCAAACATACAAATCTAAAATTTCCACATAATCTACCCAATCATCACAAGAAAAGGATGTTGACAATGCACCACCTCAATGATATATCAAGTTATTTTATATTTTTTCCTTTATTTTATAAAGAGCATTAAAGTCTCAAGAATTTTAAGGGATACTTAGCCTCTTAATTTTAGTTACTTTTAAGAAAAGCTTACTCTTGCAAATGCATATATAAGCTATGATGTTACTAATGGAACTCGCTTATAAATTTTTGGAAAAGGAAATATATAGAAGGTAATGAAGAACTTGAGGAGTAGGTTGTATGTCTATGACCCTATAGTTTTTCTATGGTTATTACATTTCTATGTGAATGTAAGAACCAACTTTAGTATTCAATCTTCTCGAGTCTAGAACCATATTTGATTGATAAATTTATTATTTTATACTTTTTGGGATACAATTAGTCTATTTTTTTATTGTTCCCTTATAGATTGTGTTTTTGATTGATAAAGACTCATTGGCAATTTTTATAGATCTTTGTTGATAATATTATTTATTTTGGCCTTTCATTATTTTTGGTTAAAAACATACCTATGATGAAATTTAAATTTTTTTAAAAAGAATAAATTTTCTTTATCAGACAAGAGAGTTGTACCTCATAAAATTCAAAGGGAGACTATTTCATCTTGAAATGATTTACCCAACTATTGGTTAATGATTATTTCTATATTTTGGAAATAAAGGAAAAAAAAAGGTTAATAATTTCAAAAGAGATTAATCTGTTTACCAATAGATTTTTGGTGACTCTACTGGGGAATCAAACAAAGTGATAACTAACATATTTATAATAGTTTCCTTCATATCTAGTTCCTATCTCATGAACAACCGTATTCTTTCCAGACAATAAAGATATTCATGTTCTATAGCCTAATCTTAACTAAATACAAGTTGAACAAGAAGACATTATCTCTCAATTGAATACTTTTTCCTGGAGGTACCAAAGAAATGGTGAATGCAAATGAATTTTATTCCTTTAACTAGATGGAGGAATCTTGACTAGGTATCATCCTTCCCTCCATATCCACTCCAAGGCTAACTTTAAGAAAGCTCCCTTAGTAAAAGATATAAAATCCCAGTGAATCTTAAATTATTTTTTGGAAAAAATATCAATTCTATTCGCGAATCTTTCTTTTTTGCAAAAAAAATGATTAATTTTATTGGATTTTTAAAAATCTCTATATTTTTTTTAAAAATATTGGAAAATTATATTTGTATTCAAGAAAAAAATTGTTGTTGGCAAACTATGCTTCTATTCAAAAAAATGAAACAATTTCATTGGTGAATTAAATTTTTATTCAATGAAATAAAATCATTTTATTGGCTATTTAAAATTGTATTCAAACAAATAAAATAATTTGAGTCATAAATTATTAAGTTTTTAAAAAATCATAGTGCAAGTGTTGAAAATGTCAAATGTTAAATGTTAATGATTAAGTTACTTGGTGAATTTATAAATTTAAATAGATTCACATTGTGATTTGGGAAAAAGGGATCCAACATTAAATCACACTTTCTCCTGCACTGGAAGGATATATAGTGTAGAAACTATAGCCCTTTGCATTTTCACACTTGTTTAGGTCCTCGCAACTAAAATTGGGCATCTTTATGCCTTAATTTGGCCTTATTTTGCATCCAAAAACCTTAATTAATGCATCTTTATGAGGATAATCCCAACATATAATAATAATTGACCAATCAAAAATTAATGATTTTGAATTGTATGGCCCATATTTAGTGATTTGGGACTCACACGCCATCATGGACATATGGGTCCCACCTAATTTTTGGGGCCTGAATTTGTATTTCATATTAAACCAAGCATTTCTTAAAAAATATGTCCCAAGCTTAGACTAATGGGACTCATACGCCCCAATTGGCATATGAGTCCCACTTAGCTTAGAGCTAATTTAAATTCAAATTCTTGGTAGGATTTTATTCTCCTAGATCTAATTTCAGCTTGTAGTGTTGCAATTTCATGAAATTTGGCATAAACAAGAATAAATACAAGGTTATTTCACATATTTTCTCCTAAAAATTGAAATATTCAAACAATATAGAAAATTTTAGATTGCAAGAGTTTACAAGAGCATTCAAGAGCCTTCAAGAGTGATTATCAATCATTTTAGAGCATTATTCAAGTATCAAGTATCATGTCAAGTCATCATGCATCATGCTTGTTTTTGAGCTAAAATTTGTGATGTAGGGTTTTATGATTCAAGCAAGCATTCAAATCAAGATCCGTATCATACAAGAAAGAATTAAGATCTACATTCATGCTAGCCATTACTTACAAGATTACAACATTTTGTTCAAGGGTTTGGTGAGTTCCAACATTATATATTTGTTCATTCGTCATTACCAAAATGGGGTTTAATTCTATGAGCCCAGAGTGACTGCATGTGTTGTTTGCATAGGGCATTGATTCCTAATTAGGGTTATGAAAAAAATAAAAATTGATAGGTGCACAATAATTATTACATTCATATTTTTAAGAAAGTTGACCGGTTCCTTCTATTTTATGTTAAATCTACTAGATCCACTTGGTAGAGTTAACTTGAAGTTTTTTTGCTATTTTTAATTGTTGGAAGCCTTGCAACATGAGAATGAAGTATGGATGGTTGTGTTGGTTGTTTTTATGTTGTCATTAATGTCAACATGGTAATAACTACATGATGTTGAATATATAGGAAGTTTGCTTGGTTTACCAGAAGTTGTTCTCTACTAGTAATACTCTGTTGTGATGGATCGGTATGTTGGTATTTGAGCCTTGAACTCATCGCAAGATTTGATATGAATCTAATCTCCTAACCATGTTTTATTGACTCATTCAGACTACCTTTTCTTGGATCTTGAGATGTTCTTTTGTCTATGAACAAAAAGCTATCTCTGGTAGAGTTCAACTTTGTAACCTACTATTGTTCTATGTGTGGTGTATTGTGTGGGAGACTCTACCTTCTACTAAGGTGAACATTCTTATACTACATTTGTGTTGAAAGTCTCTTTACTGGTAGTAGTATGATGGGAAATTAATGTCTTCTTAGATTCAGAAGGTGTTTTCCTTGAGGATTATTTGTTGGTTTGAAGAATTATGTTCTTTACTCTTGGTTGACTCATCAAATGCAATATATTATGAAGACTAACAACAAACTTGGAATAATGCACTACATGGATAAAATGTTTGAATATTATATGGTGCCAACCTAATTAATGAATATGATATGCTTGTATATATAGAATATTCTTTTAGGATTGAAGTAGAGGAGGAAGATAGCAAGAAAGGAAAAGTGTGTGTGTGTGTGTGGGAGCAAGTGAACAGAGGAGAAGATAAGAGCCTAAATGCTTTATCAATTTTATAGATTTGTTGAGAAATTCAGTGCTTTTTATTCAAATATTCAGTGGAACTGAACCCTACACATTGAAAGTGTATTCCATTAGTTCATTCTTTTGGCGGTGAGCCACTATCATTGTATCTATGAGCACCCATAAATTTTCACACAATATAAACTCAAACACTCATTAGAAATGGGGTTAGTTCATGCAAATGCAAATCTACAAACACTCCTATGAAATAATGCATCATACTCTATGAGAAAAATGAAATAATAACATAAACCAAAAAAGCTTAGAGAAGCACAATGCACACCTATTCCATAGTGGATTGATGTCACTTTGTTGTGAAAAGTGACCCTTTCCCAACCCTTGACAAGTCAATGATTAAAATGCAATGATAATGGACAAAATTAGCTCTCAATGTGAAAAGAGTAACTTTGCTTGAAGATTGTGCATGATTGTGGATGAAGGATACCCTCTCCATTTGTAGAAGATTTTGATGAGAGAAGAGGCAAAAGGGATGAATGTGGGACTAACTTTCAACCAATTGCAAGGTTCCACTTTTCAAGAGATGGATGGGTGAAGGATGTGCAAGTTTGATGAATGTGCTAATAAATGAAATTAGGTGGCCTTTTCAAATTTGAAATTCGGCTTGTTAGAGGGAGAAGAAGGAGACTTAAATGCCAAGTGGGGGACATGCAAGAGGAGAGTTAATGCTATGTTGGAAGGGACAAGTCATTTGAGAGGGAGATTTGAAATGGGGGAGTATTCCACTTTTATGCCATGTTGATGGAGAATGAAGATTTAATAAATTCATTAAAATCATTTATTTGTGCAAGTGGGAAAAGACAGAGGATGGGACTTGCATTAGATTTAACCTTAATCATGATTTAGTTAAGTTAAGTGAAGATTAGGTGATTTGAATTTTTCACGTAGATTTATGGATTTAAAATAAATCAAAAGGAGAAGAAAATGATAAAGATTTGATTTATTTAATCAAAGAGGATGATGTTAGTGGTTTGATTAAATAAGTTTGATTTATTTAATTAATTGAAGGACTTTGTCTAAGTTAATTAAATAAGATTGATTTATGATTTAATTAAGTAAATTTGATTGATTTGATTAATAGAGGAATTAAGATGGATCAATTAAGTAGTTAATAAAGGGGTGATTTAAAGAAGAATCAAAATTAATTGATCAAGACATTTTTCATGTCTACATTTTTCCCCTCTTTGAAGCAATACACTTGTTGCGTTGGTTCAAAAAATAAACTTACCACAATCAAAACTCAAATTTATTTTTATTTTTTCGAATGCCCTAGGAGAAAGAAGTACACTGGTACATTGCCCCCTTGAGAGATCGAGTGAAAATATTTGATTTGAGGGTTGATCTCATGATAAAGAGGTTCAAGAAGGACACATGAATGGTTGTGATGATGATGCAAATGAGATGGTTTTAAGATGCTTAGAATAATCAATCTATATTATCCTAAACAACTTAAATGATGATATGATGTGATGATGCCTATATGATTATGCAATGTATGTTTTATGAAAATGTATGGTTTTATGAGATGCTTAGACTAACAGATCTATATTATGATGATAAACATGCATGTGAGATGATCGGTGTTTCTTATATGATATGATATGATATGCAGTATGTTGATGGTTTGTGGATGTAAGCTGGATGCATTTGTGGTGATGATTACCTAATCATGATGATGTTAGCGTGGAAAGGAGATAGAAGAAAGCAAGAGATTCCAACAAGACATGAGATGATGATGATGAGAGATGGATGATTTCCTTATTAGGAATTAGGACTTTAAAAGGGCCACTTACCTTATGCTTGATAACACGCATAAGCGCGATGCATCAAGGTATAAAGAACTAAGATGGAATTGCAAGTAGTGTGATGGACTTTGACTAGACAATTAGATAGGAGTACTCTTGTTCACACCTGACATACAAAACCTCATTTAAAATTTATTTCAAATATTTCAAGCATCTCAGACCAAAGCATAGAAAAGAAAGCCTTCCTATGTGGTCAACAAGACACCTAAAACACCCTCGCTACACCCAAATAAAGCATGCATGATCAAGGTTACATTATCAGAACATCCAAAAAGCACAACAAATAAAAAGATAATGATCGTTGCCCCATTCCTATCTCTCTAAATCCTTTTATTTGGACATCATCGAGAGTTTATTGGAATGAGTGCAAAGAGATAAGTCAAAAGACAAAGATAAAATTAAAAAACAAGCTAATGTTCTTCAATACCGCTAACCAAAAGGAAATGTGGTTTTTAAAGGATAAGAACCAAAACTATTTCCAAAAGATAATGCCCATTTTAGGAAGGATACATCCTAGGGCATGTTAGTGGATGGTAGCACATCATTTCATTTATCCAAAGTGTTCTTTCCGATAAATAATGCCCATTGTAAGAAGGATACATCCTAGGACAAGATGTTATTAGATGATTGATTTGGGACTGATTGGATGATAGGCTACCAACACAAAGAATTGACTAACTTGTTTACGTACTGACCTAAACTTGAGACCTTGACATTTTGAGTTTTCACCTTTAACCTGCTAGACTTATTTTTGACTATTTCACCAAAGGTTGGGGATGAGGATTGATTTATTATGAATGGTGTTTAGTGCGGGTGAAAGTGAGATGAGACAAATGGATTTTTTTTCAAATATTTGGATGTTTTTGGAGTTTTTGGAAATGTTTTGAGGCTGTTTTTTGGTATTTTTCAAAAAAATTCAAATGTTTTGATTTTTGAATTTTCAAATGTTTTGGGGTTTTATGAGATTCTGACCAAGAGACTAACCTAAGGACCTATCCTAGGGTCCTCAGGGGCTGATCTAGCCTTTCCTACATTATACACCCAAAGACCACGTAGTTTGACTGATGACTTCACCAATTTACAGATGGAGATATACATGATGAAATGTCAGTTTATTATGATGAACTCCTAAAGGATTGACTTAAGTATCTCGAGGGATGATCAAAGATCAGTCTTTCCTATGTTCAAAGCTTAGAGACCCGTAGTTTAACAAGATGACTCTATTTTTGGATTATGATATGTTTTGAATGTTTTGGGATTTTTATTAGTTTTATGATGTTTTTGGATTTTCTAATTTTTTTATGTTTTTGGATTTGAGGATTTTTTTATGTTTTTGGATTTTCTAGTTTAAGGACTTCAAGAATATACATGAATCTGATCTGATGAGAAAATTCCCCCAATGTGATGCAATAGTCTACTCTGATAAAGGTAGGACAAACTGACCTTGGAAATGGGCCGAGTAGTACTAGGAGGGATCATGACATGAACACAGGACCAAGCTATGATGTGGATGCCGAATGGATGATGGATGATGGAGATATGGAATGCGATGGATGATGGAAGCTTGATGGATGGATGATGCAGAACAAGTTGTGAAGATCCTAGTGGATGGAAAGTGATTATTTACACAAGGTGCCCATTTTCTAGGTTTTCACCAAGGTACTTGCCCAAATTGCCACCGAAGGGGTTTTCACTAGAGGATGATTTTTCTCTTTACTATTTTTGATCCATTTTTTTATTATTTTTTTATTTTTTTTATTTTTTTATTTTTTTGTTGTCACCAAGACATTTGTTTACCAAGTTTGCATTAGGGTGACCATTTTTTCAAGACATTTTTTTTTTTTTTGGATTTTTTGGTTCTATACCTTGAAAGATTAGGAATAAAACTTTTTGAGATGGGAGTTGTTCATGGGATCTTGCAGAGGTTCCCCTTCAGGTGTTAATAATTGATATGCCCCTAACTTATAGCTTGTTGTGATAACAAATGGTCCCAACCAATTGGGTTCAAATTTTCCTTTGCTATTTGGATTTGGGACGTTCTTTCAATTTTCTTTTAGTACCAGTTCTCCTACTTGAAAGGTCCTACTTCTGATTTTCTTGTTATAGCTTCCCTTGAGTCTATTATGATAGAATTGCAAATGATTTAAAGTGTCTATACGCCACTCATCCAGTAGCTCCAGCTCATTCAGTCTTGATACTCAATATTCTTCATCCGTTATGAGGTTTTGCAGTGATATTCTTAGTGACAGGAGCTTGATCTCAATGGATAATACTGCCTTTGATCCCTAGACTAGGGAGAAGGGAGTGGCATTGGTGGGTGTGTGAATGCTGGTTTGATAGGCCTAGAGGGCAGGATTTAGCTACATATGCTAGTCACGACCTATGCCATTAACTATTTTCTTGAGGATCTTCAGAATGGTTTTATTGGTAGCTTCTGCTTAGCCATTGCCTTGGGGATAGTACAGGGTGGAAAAGCAATGTATTTTGAATTTTTCACATAGGTCACAAACATCTTGATTTTTGAATGGTGTCCCATTATCTGAGATAATAGCTTGGGGAACACCGTATCCACATATTAAGTAGTTCAGGATGAACTTTGATATCTACTTTCTAGTGATATATGTCATGGGGATGGCTTCCTCCCACTTGGTAAAGTACTCGATGGCAGTTATGATGAACTTTTGGCCATTAGATGAAGTGGGAGTGGTTTTTCCAATGAGATTGAGTCCCCACTATGAAAAGGGCCATGGTGTGATGATGGGATGAAGTTCTTGAGCTCGAGCATGGATGAGGTCCCCATGTTGTTGACATTATAGACACCTTTTGACGTAGTCATGTGCTTCTCTTTCCATTGTAGGTCAATAATACACCATCCTCAGTAATTTCTTGGCCAAGGTCATTCCACTCGAGTGTGAACCACAAATGCCTTTATGCACCTTAGTTAAAGTGGTCAATGCCTCCTCAACATTTAAACAATGTAGTAGGGTTCCTTCTATGCTCCTACAGTAAAAGGTATTTCCTAGGATGACAAATCGAGATGATTTCTTGACAAAGGTTCTTTTTAGGATTGAGGGTAAGTTAGCAGGTAAGACCCCTATTCATTAGTAGGTATAAATTTCATGGTACCAGGGATCATCAGGACCAACAATTTCACACACAAATTTTGATTCTAGTACCTCAAATGCAGGCACGAGAAGTTGCTCTACCAAGAATTCATATTTTGGGACATTGTGAGTGATGTCCAGTAGGGATCCAATCGTTTCCATGGAGTCTACTACTTTGTTGTTTTCTCTAGGAATTTACTCAAATGTGATATCAATGAATGATTCTTTGAGGCTTTTTACCATCTTTTTGTATGGAGTCAGTTTATCATCCTTAGTCTGGTATCACCATTCACTTCATTTGTTATTAGCTGGGAGTCTTTGTATACTCTGAGGGCCATGATGTGCTACTGCATTTCTATTCTCAGACCTATGGTTAAAGCCTCATATTCTACAATGTTATTAGTGTAGGATAATGCCAATTTATAGGACCTTGGTATGCAGTCCCCCTATGGGGTGATGAAAAAGACACCAAATCTTGATCCATATTGCATGTATGAGCCATCAAAGTAGAGTTTCTAGTGGTTGGCTATGCTGAGATTGAAGATGGATTCATCCAAAAATTCTGATATGAGTGGATTCTCTAAATACATAGGTGCTTCTGCAAGCTGATCTATGAGTACTTGACCTTTGATTACTTTTCATTCCACATACTCTATGCCGTATTCAAACAGAATCATGACCCATTTAGCCATCCTTTTGGTGAGCATTTCCTTTGACAGTAAGTACTTGAGGGGATATATTTTGGCAATGAGTTTGACTTTGTGTGCTAACATGTAATGTCTGAATTTTTGTGAAGCAAACACTAATACTAGACATGCTTTCTCAATGAATGATTACTTTAAATCATGCCCAACCATTATGTGTTTGATGTAATATATGGCCCTTTCTATCCCATTTTCATCATACTGAGCTAGAAGAGCACTGAGGGATGTTGTTGTTGCTGACACATAGAGAATTAATGGCTTTCTTGGGATCAGTAGCATGAGGATCAATGGTGTAAGTAGATATTCTTTGATATTATTGAAGGCTTCCTCACACTTGTCATCCCACTTGTACACTACTCCCTTATGAAGTAGGTGAGAATAAGGGATTTGTTTATCTGCCAGTTATGCTATGAATCTTCGAATGGATTGAAGCTTGCCCTAGAGGCCTCTCAATTATTTCAATGTTTTGGGTACTTCTATCTCAAGTATTGCTTTTACCTTGGTAGGGTCTACCTCAATACCTCTCATTAACACTATGTATCCTAGCAACCTTCCTGATTGTACACCGAAGGTGCACTTCTTTAGATTTCATTGAACCTTGTATTTCTATAGCTTGTCAAAAATGGTACTTAAGGTTGCTATGTGATGCTTCCTCTTTCTAGATTTGGCTAGTATTTCCTTGACATAATCCTCAACCATTTTTATGGATCATGTCATGGATCTTTGGTATGTTGCTCCTGCATTCTTCAAGCCGAATGGCATCATATTCCAATAGTAAGTCCCCCATGGACAAGTGAAGGGCATTTTGTGTTGGTCTTCTTTAGCAATCATTAATTGGTTGCATATGAAGAAACCACCCATTAGGGAAAGCATTTCATGTCCCGTCATCATGTCTACAATCATTTCAATGTTGGGCAACGAGAAATCATCTTTTGGACATGCTTTGTTTAAGTTCTTGAAGTCTATACCGATTCTAATGCCCCCATCAGGTTTTGAGACAAAACCAAGTTTGGAACCCATTATGGATAGTTGATTGGTTGAATGAATCATGCGTCAAGTAGCTTCTTCAATTCCATTTTGACTAGCAGCGTGATCTGAGGGTGCACTTTTATGAGCTTTTTCTTGATAGGCTTTGCTTCAGAGTATACTGCTAGGTGATGAACTAAAATTTATGGATTGATCCCTAGCATGTCTACATAGCCCCATGCAAAATTAACTTTTCTTTCTCTCAAGAAGGCTGTTAGGAGCTCTTGTTCCTCTTATAGTAATGAATCTGCATAGAATGTGATGTGCGGGGTCTCCTCTATTCCTAGATTAACTGGATTGTATTTTTCAGCCAGGACTGCTGATTTTTCCTGATGAAGAGCTCCAAAAGGAAAATTGAATCCCCCATCCTCAGGTGCCTCAAAGAGGTTTTCACCATTGGATACATCCTTTCTTTTTACTATTTTCAGGTCGGAGAGTTCCACAATGTGGTTTTCATTCAAGGACCTAGAGATTACTCTTAGTTTTTCACTTTTGCGACTGAGAGATTAAATTGTTTCCCCACAGTATGCATGTGTATCTAGCTCGATGATGAATCTTGCTTTGTGATCCCCACACAAAATATGATCCTATAGTCCCATGAATTCTAAAAGTGCCTCATTGTTTTCAAATGTGTCTAGAATTGGTGGTCCTTGTTGGTCATAATTGATGAGTTGCAGGTAGACTAGATGGATTTCATGGTTTTGGTTTTCAAACTGATAAGATAGGGTGCTAATCATGAGAAGGGTGGTGTCCTCAAAGAGCATGAGTAGGTTGGTTATGGGATCCTTTTCATCACTACTACTATAGACATCAGTTATTTCAAATGTGAAGTTGTTTATGACTCGACCTATAGATCAGTTATGCTAAGGAGGATTATTGACCTTTCTAACTACAGGACTTCGGCCACATATGGTTATACTGGGAGGGGTACATCCAAGGCCAATATTTCTCATTCGCATCTCAAGAATGATGGGTATTAGAAGCCCATTGTCATTTTTCCCCAATATTTGGTTTCTATCAGCCCATTGCAAGCATCATTTGCAAACCTTTGTTGTTGTCATCCATTGGTAGATCAACAGTTAGTCTATTGTCTTGGTATAAGAGATGGGATGGGTCATCCTCTATGACTTCTTGGCTGAGATCTCCCCAACTTCTGAAGTTGGTATAACCTTTAGGGGATGTTTGGGATGTGGATGCTTCATTTGATTGCAGACATCCTCGTGATCAGGGAGATTTTGGTAACTCTCCTACCACAAAAACCATTTTGGGAATCATATAGTTTTTGCAACGATTGTCGTAGATGATGAATTTGATATCAAAGATGGTGGGGATGGTGGGAGTGGCAGATGTCTCTATCACAGAAGTGGAAGTGAGAGTGGCTAGATCAATGTATGGTGTTGATGGTCCTTCATCATTTTTAGGCACTTGAGGGATTTTGTAGTATTTTTCCTCTAGGTTCTTGTAGTAGGAGAATGGTTCGGGATCTCCATTATTGGTGACCTCTTGTCCTTCATATGTGAATTTGACACATTAATGGAAGGTTGATGCTACTACTTGCATTGGAGGGATCCATGGATGTCCCAAGATAATGTTATAAGGAAAGTCGAGGTCCAGGACCTGACAGGTGGTTTCCATGATAGTTGGCCCCACTTGAATAAGGATTTGGATTGTGCCTTGGGACACTCTTTCTTGATCATCATACACTTTAATTGTAATACCTTTTCCTTTGTCGATGGAATCCTCTGAGATTTTTAGGTTCTTAATGAGCTTGAGGGAACAAATATTCAAGCCTGCACCTCCATCCACCAAGACTCGATTGACTTTATTTTTATGTATGAGGACCTCTAAATGGAGTGCACAATTGTGAGATGGTTGACTGGAAAAGTCCTGGTTATAGAATGTAAGGAGATTCAAAGTGATGATGTTTTTGACAATATCTTGGAATTTTTCTGCATCAAGATCGATGAGGACAATGGATGAAGCCAATACTTCTTCAAGGATTTTCTTGTGGGCAGATGAAATTTTTAGCAACTCCATGATGGAGATTTGTGTTGGGGTTCTTTTCAACTAATCAAGGACATTATAACCGCTAGGAACAAATCTAGGGTTGGGTGTGGGTGCTCGATTTGACTGAGATGATCCTACAATGGTAATTTTTTCACCTCTTGTGGTGACTCCACAATCGGCGTGGGCTCCTTTGATAGTGATAGTGGTGCAATACTCATCCAAGGATGCAACGACATGATCATATACATGATTGATGCTTTTGAATGTCCCCTTCCCCTTGTAATTGTTATTATTTCCTTTGTTGCTATGGTTGGGCATCAGATTCATGTATATTTTGAGGTTTTGATTTCTAGGTGGCTTCTCCACGTTTATTATTTTTTGATCAATGAGGTCTTGGAATAGTTTCTTCAACCTCATGCAATTTTTAGTGGTATGTACTTTTATTTTGTGAAAGTCACAAAGTTGGTTTTCATTGTACCAAGGTGGTTTCACATCTGGTTTCTAATAATTCTCATAGGTGGGGGCCTTGATGAGGTTTTCATTTATTAATGCCTTCATGATAAACTTGAGTGGTTCCCCAAGGGTAGTGTACTTCCACTTGGGGGAGTTCTTGTTTTGTTGGGGTGGCCCCCTTTGATCATTGACATTGTTGATGGTCTGTTTGTTTGGTTGTTGAGTTACTATGTTGGCTTGGTGATTGTTTTGATGGTGATTTTGAGGTTGTTGTTGTAGTGTGGGTGTGTTTTTTTGAGGTGCACTGATGAAAAATTTGGCATCGAAAACACCATTATTGGTAATGTTTTTGTTTCTTTCCAATGTGCGAAGTTTTCCATTATCGCTTGAAGATGGGCAGTTGCTTTGTTGATCAGGATATGTTTGTGTCGTTTGTTGTGTAGCAAGGGATCATTCAATGTTGAGCACCTTGGAGATCAACAAATCATATGTGGTGATCCCTTGGACTTTGAGATGGAAAGCCAAGGTGCCATCGAGGTTGGAGATGATAGTGCACACTTGTTGTTCTTCCAACATGGCCCATTTGCTTTGATTGGCCTTGGATCGCCATCATTGTAGGAATGAAGAAAATGATTCATTCTTTCCTTGTTTCAGAGCTGATAGTTCCCCTCGATTGACATCCATCACAATATTGAATTCATAAATTTTGATGAATGCATCTATGATTTCTGTGAACTTTTTGATGCCTAGAGGGAAGCGACAGAACAAGTCCATGGCTTGGCCTACCTAACTTATAGGAAACAACTACATTAGATAAGTATCATCATATGCGACTTCCATACAATGAACCTAAAACTCCCTAATTTGATCTTCAAGGTTTCCTATCCCACAATATTTTTCAAATTTTTGGATCTCAAATCCCTTCTGGAATGGAAAATCCCTTCTAGAATGGTTTCATTACAAGGCTCCTATTGAATGGATAAGGACACAAGTTACTGGGTGTTTTCATCTTCACCTTGACTAAAGATTGAGCACTTGTTGCGAGAGAAAATTGATTTGTGTCGTCACATCATTTTGCAAATCAAAGGGTGGAATGAAAGTGTTTTGAGGTGGTTCAATTGTTGGTGGGATGGGTGGATCGGTTGGTATGTTAATGGATGGTGTTTGTATGTGCTACTATTCCAAATATTCCTGTAATTGTTGTTGTACCAACAACATTTGTTGTTGGTCATGTTGCCATTATCCTATTAAGCCATGTTGTTAAGTCAACAACACTTGTTGTTGAGCTTCTAATTGGGCTGCTTCCTGTTGTTGTTGATATTGCTTTAATGCTTGTTGATATGCTTTTTGTTACATTGCTTGTTTTTTTGCAAGATAATGCACTTGTGCTTGATATTGGGATTGGGCTTGAGTGTGTGCTTGAGCTTGGGCCTAAGCTTGAGCCTGATCTTGAGCTTGAGCTTTGGCTTGAGCTTAAGCTTGAGCTTGTGCTTGTGCCTATGCAGCTTGTTCTTGAGCTTGTGCTTGTGCATGTGCAACTTCTTGTTGTTGTTGTTGTTGCAATAAGATTTGGGCTTGAGCAGCCTATTGTTCTTGTGGTACTTGTTGAGCTTTTATTGTAGCTTGGGTAGCTTGAGCAACTTCTGTGGCTTGAGCGGCTTACTGAGCAGCTAGTTGCGGCTTTTTTTTTTGTACTTGTTGGATTGCCTTTTGATAGGTAACTTGCTGAGCTTCTTGCAATGCAATACAGTATTGGTTTGATTTTTTCAAGTTTGGTGGCAATGGTGGTAGAGGTGGATATGGAATGGTGCTTGTTGTGGTGATGAGAGGCACCATAATGTTGATGATTGGGGTTTGAGTGGTAGACGGTGCGATCGATGTGGTTGGTCCTTAAGAGACCATGTTTTGAGATGTTAGGGGGTGGTTGATGATGTGATAGTGGTGGTTTGGATTATTGGGATGGTTTCCATCTGTTGTTGTGATATCGATGGTAAGGTGGAAGTATTTTGTATGATGTTTTGATTAACGATTGAAGAGTTGATTTGATTTTGTTGATTGATATTTGGTAAAGGGGGAACCCCTAAACCTAGAGGTGATGTGGATATTGATGGAAAGTGGGGGAGTGGTGGAAACATAAGTGGAAAACTCCCTTGAGGGAATGATGAAGATGTAGTGTCAAAGATGCCCCTTGGTTCAAATATATCTCCTCCTTGCGAGGTTATGGGGAGAGAAGTTTGGGGTGTTGTACAGAATGATGATGATGGATCATGTGGATCATGAAAGGTGAGAGGGACATATGGATGTGATGGATTTTTGGGTATGGACTATCCCATGATGGTGTTTTCATCCACATCCTGATTGTTTACGAGAGGATGTTTTTGCAATGCATTGAGAAATGCACTTCCCTTTTTAACAATGGGTTGCATTGGAGTGATAGATGATGTAATTTGCGGGATGTTTTGAGTGATGCTTTGAAATGGGGGTGTAGATGAAATGGGGGTGCTAGATGAGATTGGAGGCATGATCCCAAAATATGGTTCCACAATTATGCTTATATCAAAATCAGGGGGGAATTTAGTCCCTTGCTTTGCCAATTCGAGCATGTATAGTGAGGGATTTATTCTCATCATGATGTTGATAATCTTATGATTGTTTGGATTTTGAACTATTTTAGTGATTTCCTCATGTGACATTCCAAAGGGATTATTGGTAAGATCCTCCACTTGGACACCTGCCTCTTGATGGTCTTGTGGAAATGGAGGAAAGTTAACTATGAGACTACCAAACCCAATGGGATTCATTTTGGGAGTGGTCTAACTCAAGTCACTCAAAGTAGATGTTTCTTTGTTAGCTTCCATGTTCCTCTTGTGTTGAGATATAGTTTGCACCATAAATAGGGATCAATTTTCAAGAATATGGGAGATGAATTTCTAATTCTTTCGATTGATTTAACTTTAAGTACAAAAGAGAAAATTTAGGATGTTTCAAGGATCAAAGGTGAAATGATGGAGATGTGTAAAAGATGGATGATATGGATGTTTTAGAAATTTTGAGAAATGTTGAAAGAGATGTTAAACTTTAGGATTTGATTTGATGTTTGATTTTGATTTGGATTTGGATTGTGAAATCATAAACTCTAAGAGGTTGGATGTTGTCCTAGAGAAAATTTGTCCTAAAGATGCTAATTTGACTAAGCGTGAGAAGAAGGATTCATCTAAACACACTTAACCAAAAAAGATGACCTTTGATTGGATTTTGATTTTTGGATTATGAACTCCTAAACCCCAAGAGGTTGGATGTTATCAAGGGATAAATTTATCCACAAGGTTTGATAATTTGACTAAGTATGTGGAGAAGGATGCATCTACACACATGTAATCAAACAAGATGATTTTGGATTGGTTTCAAATGATTTTCCCAAAGTTTAATATGAAATATTTTTCCAATATTTTCAAAGAGTTGATGATGAAATGATTTTGGTTTGACATTCAAAGATGGATGATGGTTTGATTTTGATCCTATGTTTACCTAAAAAGACACTTGCTTACTAGACCTTAGTTTTGAAGAACGTGCTTTTCTCTAAACAAGATGCTCAAAATCCCTAAAAATATTTTGGTTTTGACAATAATAGAACGAGTAAAAACTAGGATTGTTTCTTGAAGCTTTTTTGTAAAAGTTAAAAAGCAGTCTTCATTTAAATTCATATATTCTTGAGAGATGCTTTTGGTGATTTTTTAGACTAAGATCTTTTACCTTTGGTTTCTTGATCTTGATCTTGTGTGAAATCATTGGAGACACATGTGTGGTGTCCAATTGTTTTTTAGTCTTTTCTTAATGACTTTGTTTTACCACAAACACTTCTTGATTAACTTTTCAAACTAGATGTACAATGTCTCAACTTCTTCTCATTCCACAAGGTATATCATGTGAAACTTTGATGAAATCAAGGCAAGGGTTACCTATTGTTAACTTTAGTGAGCAAATTGAGATATAATCCAAGTGTTTAGAAACCTCTAAGGATAAAATCCCAAGGGAAAGTAATAACACATAAATTTGGTCAATTGTATTTGCTTCCTAAAGGGTTTGAAGTTTTTATGACAATGTTAAATGTTTGTTTCCAAATGTTTTCAAACAAGCAAAGTGTTTTGTAACCAAGAACAAGCACAATCCTATGGATATGAAAGACTATATTTGTTAAGTCCCCACTTGGACAAGTCCAACTACACTTATTTTTAGTGAATGGTTAGATGCTAAACCCCACTAGCTCCCCTCCACGACACTCACTTCTCAGGGCAGCCAAGGATCAGTACCCATGAAACTCCCATGGAATACTTTCCATTTCTACTAAAGACTGTAAAAGTGTGGGGTGGCTTCAAAACGACCATTCTTGCACCAACAAATAGATAGGGATTTTGGCCTTTCTACAACAAGCATTTTAATTTGGACTTTCCATTCGTAGGAGTTGACCCATTGAGGTGAGAGACCATTGTTTCCCTTCTCGTCAAAGCCAACTACTTGATACTGGCCTTTGTTCCAGTACCCACTTTGATATCCTCACTAGAAATACTCTTGGCTTTATAGTGTTATTGGTTGAGTTGTTCCCTTGGGTAAGTATTTTTTCCCCAAGGCAGTTCCTCTAAGATAAACAAAAGCAAGCAAACATTTGTAACTCGATTGATCTTTGTTGAGAAACAAAGAGAGAATACATGCGATAGGTTTACTCACACTCGCAAGATGTTTTGTTCAATTTTAAACCCAAAGTGAAGTGTGGAGGCAATTACTTTATCCCAACCTAAGACCACCAAAAAGCCTTTTGATTCTCAAGATTTTCATGAGGCACAAGAGAAGTGCATACGTCTTTTCAATGGTGTTAGTTTGAGTAAGCAATCACAAAAAAAAAGTAGAACATGTTCATTTTAATCCCACAAAGAAATAATGACTTCTTTTTATAGCACCAAAGGAAATGTTAAAATTTTCCTTGTTCAATTGTTAAATCTGAAAACCAACTCTAGTAAGTTTGTATCCTAAAATTCATTTTAAGCCCTTTTATAACAAGAAATTGAAGTGTTCCTTTTAGAGCCCAAAAGGATGTGAGTTGGTCTAGAACAGAAAAATAAAGCATAAATGGAAGCCCTTTAAAGCATTTAAAAACACTTTATGAATTTCAAGTTTGATGCTCAATTCTTCAACTCCAATCTTTCTTTTGTCTTCACTTGATCCAAATGCTTGGTTCCAATGTCAACCTTACCTACAAATATCAACAATAACTTAATATGATAAATATAGTTTCAAGCATAATGAATTTCCAAACTTTTCAAAACAAGAAAAGCAATCCTTGGAAACAAGTGCTAGAGAGATAAAATGAAAATAGTTCAATAGTTATTATAAAAATAACTTGTTAAACATTCCTCTTCTAAATCCACTTTCAGCCTGTTATTCAAACCATTTTTAAGCTTGATTTATGATTCACCTATTTTAACCATTATTGTTTTCTTGTAAAAAAACAATTTGCATTGTCCATACTCAAATCATTTTTTGTATGCATAGCCAAAATTCACACCAAATCTCATAATTTGGACAGTTGAGCTATAAATTTAATGCCTATGGGTTGATAGCTTTTTAATCTTGCACACCTTTCTAGCTATGATAATAAATGGGGCATATGCAATCTAATATTTTGATTTTCATAGTATTGGTGATAGTAATGCCTATATTGAGAAGCATGGATTGCTTTCAATTTGATTGAGTCCCCTCATAATTGAAATATTTGCATGATTATGATTTATAGATATTGAGAAGCAATATCGATGCATTCTTTTTCAGTGCAACCTCAACAGAAATATCAATATTCAATACTCCAACTGCAGATCAATACCAATAGTAGTTTGCAATAACTCTTCAAACAACGTGTTAACATGAAGCTCCAATATCTAGAATTAATTTTATTCCTGTTTTCCACCACCAAAGTTAGAGTACAGGGGGCAGTTGTCTTTGGAACAAAATTTATAACACACTACCATGAGCAATAAAGGAAAGAACAACAAATGTTTTTTACAAGTAATAACAAGAGGATGTACTTATTTGCTATGCCCCCCACAAGTTTCCATCATAAGCAGACAAAGAAACATAATGAAAAGGCATTTCAATAGGTTTTTAAGATAAGAAAAATGAAAAACATGGATGAAGCATCTTTAAAAAAAAATAAAAATTAATGCAACTAGCAGGCATAAAAGTCGTGCCCAGACTTCTTTAAAAAAAAAGTGCTAAAGCCAATGAAATTTGCAGGTGTATAGCTTGAAAAAACTTTTAAATTTTTTCAAGAAAATGCATTTGGTAGGTGTAAAGCCCCATTCTTCAATGATTGCAGGACCTATGCAAGGATTCTTTCGAAAGGTGGAGCACTCTATCACTCTACATCTCCCCAAGAATGGGAGGGAGACCTTGTCCTTTCCCTGGTAGAGTGAGCAAATGGTAGTGGAAGAAAATGTAGGAAAAGGAAAGTAAGCAAATTCTCAGCTATATGAGATGCGGAAGCACATGGAGCTCAAAGTTGTTGGCCTCGAGAAGCCATGGGAAATGACTCGTACAACTCAGGCCCCCACTCTCTTTGCTATCATAGCCGACGATCAGCTGCACGCCATGGCCGACAAGTTTGTCAAGTGTGATGCCATCGATCTATAGACAGTCTAAATCTTCACAAAGTATGTCAAGTGTTGGAATTAGGTAAAATTCCAGAACTGTAAGTGTACCATAACAGATGAGACCACATGAAGATCTTGGGTGACTAAGTTGAAATTGAATTGTGACAAATAAGAGGTTAATTGACATGGAAAAATTATCAAAAAAACAAAGGGAAATACAAATATAAGATAACATAATAAACTGGAAACTACAATTGTGTTCCACTCACATTCATCTGATTTTTAGAATTTATGCATGTGACCTCAGAAAACATAGAGATCTAGAAAAATATTTGAACATTTAAAGCTCACACTCTCACTCCTTATTTAAGGCACAAACTATTACTCTCTGTGATAGCTGAGATTGGATGCATAGACAATATATGTAGACTAAGTAATTGGTAGACATAAAGTCAAATTCCTTTGAATAGGGTATGGACGATTGTTAGGGATAGCCATCAACACATAATGAGAGAGGGGTCTTCGTTAGCCACTTGAAAGATAATGTGTATCTATTTACTTTTTGACAGAGTGTCCGAAAAAGATATTAACTCATGGTCCATTTAATAAGAAATTTTTGTTGAGAGGCATTAGAAATGCTCAAGTGCATACCATTGGCAGGTGTTAGGCCAAATTCTACAGTTAGAGAAAATTTCAAGAAAATGCATGAAATTGGCATACTTGAAGAGAAATAAGATTGCAACCAACAAAGATCAAGAAATCAACCTTAAATAGTTCATTGAGAAGAAATAATCAGACACAATAGACATGTTAAGATTAATGTCACAAACAAGATTCTTTATTTGCTAAATATTGGAGATTCACGTGAGAGAAACCCCAACTAAGAAATAATACACTTTCACATTTAAAACTACAAGTCAAAATGATACAATGATCCATCAATATCAATTCTTGAAACATGAAATTAAAAATGTAGGATGGTCACACACGTTAGTTTTTAGAAATGAATTCAAAATGCATAAGCATAGACTAAAGAGGTTAACTTTTAGAAACTTTCTTAGCAAATGAAATCTAATGTTAAACTGCCATATTTTTCCCTCCTTCTAGTGCCATATATGAGTACCCCTAATTCTACACACAATATAAAATCCAACACTCATTAGCAATGGAGTTAGTTCATGCAAATGCAAATCTACAAATACTCCTATGAAATAATGCATCATACTCTATGAGCAAAATTAAATAATAATATAAACCAAAAAAGCTTAGAGAAGCACAATGTAGACCAATTCCATGGTAGATTGGTGTCACTTTGTTGTGAAAAGTAACCCTTTCCCAACCCTTGACAAGTCAATGATGAAAATGCAATGATAATGGAAAAAATTAGCTCTCAATGTGAAGAGAGTAACTTTGCATGAAGATTGTGGATGATTGTGGATGAAGGATAGCCTCTCCATTTATAGAAGATTTTGATGAGAGAAGAGGAAAAAGGGATGAATGTGGGACCGACTTTCAACCAGTGGAAAGGTGTCACTTGTCAAGAGATGGATGGGTGAAGGATGTGCAAGTTTTCATGAATGTGCCAATAAATGACATTAGGTGGCCTTTTCAAATTTGAAATTTGGCTTGTTGGAGGGAGAAGAAGGGGTCTTAAATTCCAAGTGGGGGACATGCAAGAGGAGAGTTAATGCTATGTTGGAAGGGACAAGTCATTTGAGAGGGATATTTGAAATGGGGGAATATTCCACTTTTATGCCATGTTGATGGAAAATGAGGATTTAATAGATTAATTAAAATCAATTATTTGTGCAAGTGGGAAAAGCTAGAGGATGGGACTTGCATTAGATTTAACCTTAATCATGATTTAGTTAAGTTAAGTGAAGATTAGGTGATTTGACTTTTTGATTTAAATTTATGGATTTAAAATAAATTAAAAGGAGAAGAAAATGATAAATATTTGATTAAACAAAGATTTGGTTTATTTTATCAAAGAGGATGATGTGAGTGGTTTAATTAAATAAGTTTCATTTATTTAATTAAATGAAGAACTTTAGAAGTTAATTAAATAAGATCGATTTATTTAATTAAAGGGGGACTTTAGGATTGATTTATGATTTAATTAACTAAATTTGATTGATTTGATTAATAGAGTAATAAAGATGGATTAATTAAGTAGTTAATAAAGGGGTGATTTAAAGAAGAATCAAAGTTAGTTGATTAGGACATTTTTCATGTCTACAGTATCTTGGTAGTGAGCCATCTTTTGTATTCAATTTGTGAGCCTTTTAAGGACAAACAGTCTTGGCAGTGAGCCTCGTAATATTTTGTATCTAGATAAAATATATTGTGAGTTAACCCTCATCATGGTTTTTCCCATTCTGGGTTTTCCACGTAAAAATATTGATGTTCATGTGTGTGTTGCACTGACTTTGTTTTATGTTCTCTCTTGTTGATTTAGTCAAAATAGTAAAATGATTAAGTGGATTTTATTATCATTTTGTGGAATACTGATTCATCCCCCCTCTCAGTATTCCAAATGTTCATGAATAGGTATTAGAGCTTGGTTCCTTGGAAGAAGGCTAATAGCTTAAGCAAGGTCCAAGAATTTGAACAATGGGATGAGAAGAAAAGAATTCAAGAATATTAGGAAATTGAAATTCAAAAGAAGATGGATGAATGCACAAAGCTTGAATTAGAAGCAAAAATTTTGAGATCTAATTTGGAAAATGAAAAGATTTTTGAAGACAAATTTAAGATAATCTCGATGATGCTTGATGACTTGATTAATTCTTAAAGACTGGAAAGGGATAAGAGTGGTTTAGGGTTTGAAAAAAGTCAGAGTTCTAAAGCAAAGAAATTCACTGAAAAAAAGATGTGGTACAAGGATAAACAAGTCAAGGAACAAAGAAGAAATTCAAGGTTAGTTTGGATATCTGAATTGGATTATGAAGTGTCAGAGGTTGAAATTGATAAATATGCCAAAATTCTCTTTGAAATCCCTAAGCATCTCAATAAAATAACCCCTAGTAGCAAGACTGCAACATGGAAGAAAAGAAAGAGTGTAGTGAGGCTAGAATATGTAGAGGACAGTAAGCTTGAACATGAGCATGGAAGATTTGTAGAAGGTTATTCCTTATGCTAATTTTGATTCATCTATTTCTATTGTGCAAAATCTCCATGGCATGATTAATTCCTTGAAATTCTACATATCTAGACTTAAAGAGTTTGTTGGATCTATTCCTGATGAAGAATATTTTTGGACCTACCAAATGTAGTAATCAATAATCATGTTAGAAGAATGATGTGATTTGCAAAAGGACTATACATGTAAGAAGGATGATCATTTCTTCTTGACATGATACATAGATGTAGACTATATAAGATCTATTGATGATAAAACATTAACACTAGGATATATTTTCTTCTTAGGCTCAAATTCTATATCTTGGGGAATTAAGAAGCAAACAATAATTTCTCATTTCTCAACTAAAAAAAATTCATCAAAGGAAAATGTGTGAATGCATACAATTGAGTAATGAAGGAATTGAAAAATGTACAAGGTTGTGAAGAAGAGGCACATAAAATATTTTCCTTTTGTGTAGATTGGTCTGACAACATATTGGATATTAGAAATGAAATAAGGATGAGTGAGTCTCGAATGAGCACTCAGGTAGATACATATAAGTTAGCAGAAGATAAAGATAACCAAAGATGCTCCTACATTCTATAGGATTGAAGAATGGATGTCATGAGGAAGTTTGTGGCACTCAGGGACATGATTAAATTTAGAAATACTTCTATTTCTAGTGCTCTTGGTTGTATTGGTGAATTATTAGAGATCAATCTTAATCCCAATACTTTAACAGATAGTATAGATTCTCTAACTAAACTTGAGCTATTTTACAAGCCTCTTGTCAGTGAAAAAGATTCATGGGATGAAGGTAAAGCATCATGCAAGGCTATTCTAGAGAGTCTAAAAGGTTCCTCTTTAGGTCAAATATGTGTTCATATCTTTTCTATTACATTTTTATATACATTCTTATACCAAACCCATTCCTTTGTCATTGATATCAAAGGGGTAGAGACAAAGAGATGTAGAGATAAAGAGATGCAGAGATAAAGTGATGGAGAGATAAAGAGATGGAGAGTTAGAATAATTTTTTTTTGTGAAGATGAGTTTTTATAGGGGGAGTAAGTTAGAACATTTAGTTGTGATATACTTGAATTTTTTTTTGTCATGCATGTTGCCATCAATGCCAAAGGGGGAGCTTGTTGGAAGCCTTGCAACATAAGCATGAATTATGGATGATTTTTCTAGTTGTTTCTATATTTTCATTGATGTCAACACAGTAATAACTACATGAAGTTGACTATATAGGAAGTTTTCTTTGTTTACCAAAAGTTATTCTCTACCAGTAATACTCCTTTGTGATGGATTACTATGTTGGTATTTGAGTCCACAACTCATCTCAAGATTTGATATGACTCTAATCTCCTAACCATGTTTTATTGACTCATTCAGACTACCTTTTCTTGGATCTTGAGATGTTCTTTTGTCTATGAATATAAAATTATCTATGATAGATTTCAACTCTATAAATATCCTACCATTGTTCTGTGTGTGGTGTACTATGTGGGAGACTTTGTATTCTACTAAGGTGAACATTCTTATACTATGGTTGTGTTGATAGTCTCTTTACTGGTAGTATGATGGGAAATTAATGTGTTCGCAGATGTGGAAGGTTTTTTCCTTGAGGATTATTTGCTAGTTTGAAGAATTGTGTTATTTAGTCTTGGCCAACTCAGCGAATGCAATATATTATGAAGACTGATAGATGACTTGGCATAATGCACTACATGGATAAAATAGTTGAATCTTATACGGTTCTGACCTAATTGATGAATACGATATGCTTGTATATAATAGAAGATTATTTGAGGATTGAAGTAGAGGAGGAAGAGAGCAAGCAAGTAAAAGTGTGAGTGTGTGTGTGTGTGCAAGAAAGTGAACAGAGGAGAAGATCAAATCCTAAATGCTTTATCAAATATATAGATTTTTTGAGAAACATAGTGCTTTTTATTTTGAGCTTCAATGGAACTGAACCCTACACATTGAAGGTGCATTCCATTAGTTCATTCTTTGGGCTTTGAGCCACTATCACTGTATCTTGGCAGTGAGCCATGTTTTGTATTTAGGCTATGAGCCTTTTAAGGAGATTGAGTCCTAGTAGTGAGATCCATAATATTTTGTAACTGAATATAATATATTGTGAGTTAACCCTCACCATGGTTTTTCCCATTCTAGGTTTTCCATGTAAAGATCCTAGTGTTCATGTGTGTGTTGCATTGACTTGGTTTTATGTTCTCTCTTGTTGATTCAATCAAAATAGTAATAATGATTAAGTGGATTTTATTATTGGTTTGTGGAATATTGATTCATCCCCCCTCTCAGTATTTTGGATGTTCAACATTAATATCTCTCCCTAAGTGCTATTTGACCTAAACCCCCATGCTAGCAAAAAAGGTAGATTTGTAGATTCATACCTTAATTTGACTCACCTTTTGGTTGACAGACATTTCATTGTTTAGATCTCATTTCCTAATGAATTGAGGAAGAATAGGACCCCTTTTTCCCTCTTTGGATCCACTTTTCCATTTTGGGATGCCCCCTATTTTCTTTCATTTCATTAAGTATAGTTATCCAATTTTATCCATCATATCAAACAAGGTCTTAAAATATAGTTTTATTTTCTTCTTCATAGTCTAAATTAAATATTCCATCTTTCATTATTTCACCTCATCTAGAATTCAATCATCACCCATGATTCTAACCTTAGAATTTGAGCAAAAATATTTTCAAATTTATCCTTTTTCCTAATCATTGTGAAATCCAAATCATTCTATCATCTTGGTTACATCCAAGAACCTTGTCATCCTATATCATTTACACCATTGATTCATGGTTTGAGAACTTCATCATGCAATATAGAAATCTAGTCTTACTTTTATCTATGAATCCAATCCAAAAACCAAAATCACCATCAAAATAAAACCTCAACTTATGCATTGTTTAGATCAAATATTTTATCCAATTCAAGTCATAAATTCTTTTTTCAATGATGATTATGATAGTCTTGTAGATCAAGATGAGTATCCCAGTGATAATAGATTTTATGATGAGATTATTGTGCATAATATTTGCACTCCCTCACCCATAGATATGCCAAAATATTCCAACCATGAGAAAGTTAACATTATCAATTATGTTGATCCTACATCTTAATCCATTGGTTATCCTTATGATACTTTTGATAAAGGAAGCACCTATTTAGAGCAAGGTCCTTATATCCAACCCATGATTCCAAATCTAACCTTTGGTTACTCCATATCCTCCACACATTGTGTAGATCTTTTATCTTCATTCTCACACTCCAACATCTCCTATCCATACACCCAAAATTTAATTCACATTCCAATCCCATCAAATCCAAATCATCATTTTCAAATTTCCTTCAAGGACTACTAGAAAAGGAATAACATCAAAATAAAAATCATAAGTCCAATGAGTTTTCCTCTCCCAAGCCAATTCAAGAGTCTCCTGCTAGCATACATATCCATTAAATGTTTCCAAACAATCAAAATCCTAGTAGCATACCCATCCCTAATCAATTTCCATTATGTGAAACTATTATAAATCTCAATCCCATTACACAAGATAAAGAACATCCTAATATTATGCCTTCCTATCAAAATCCATCATGTAATCTTTTCCAACTTATCAAAGAGCCTCCTAGTCGTATCCTTTTCCAAAATCAAACACTATCATCCAAATAAAATCCCTCTAAGCCTATCCAAAATCCTCCTATCCTATGTTCAAGTCCAAATCCATTTGTCAATGATCCAAATACTATCAAGTCTATCCAATAAACCTCTATGTTTATCCTAAATCAAAAGATAAGTCAAGAAACAAATTTAAATTAGGTTCAATACTGTCCTTAACCAAGTCAAGGTCAACTTATCCAAACTAAAAATAAAATTATTCAAGAACAACTCATCCAAGTTGCTCCAATTTATGATCATGATCCTAGCTATGATAAAGAGAGCCTATTTGACCCCTTGATACAACTTTTTGCTGTCAATAATTAAAAGATACAAAATAATCCTATCTATAATCCAACAACATCTACCTCCTATGATGATATACTTAGCCTCTAAGAAAGCATAGATAATCAAATAAATGACTATGATCATATCACAAAAAATGCAAAAGAGTGGACTATTCATCAAGACCTTAGTCATTGTATCATCATAAATTGTCACCCTTCACAATTTCAAACCAAGGTTAGCTCCCCCTATGTGCTTGGACCCAATTGTGCTCTTAACTTTCCCATTTTATGGTCATCTTTGGAAAATCAAAATTAAATTGGGAATATTATGATTTAATATTTATTTAACAAAACTTAAAGACCCAAAATAGGTCTAGAGCAGGGCATTAACACCCTTGTCTAGTCTATTTTGGACCCAATGTAAGTATGTATTTTTTGGAATTTTAGCATTTATAAATTTAAATTACTTTGTCCAATTTTAATAATTATTTTTTACGAAATCAAGAAATGCATATAAATACTTGATTCTTTTTCACCATTTGAAATCCAAGAATTTTGGAATCATAATTGGTCATCCTAAAAATATTTCAGTAGCATATTTAGTATATTTTGTAACTATTATTTTCAATCAAGATTCATGTTTGTAATGCATCAAGTTTTCATGTGATTTTTCTCATGTTTTATGTTCATTTGTTTTTTGAGTGCTAACACTTGCAAGACCTTCAATCAAGTATTCAATTATCCTTATATGATATGAGTACAATGAATTCAAATTATCAATGAAATCATATTTGAGTGGTAAGTTACAAATCATCAAGGAATCATATCCAAGTGGTAAGATGCCTAACGAGGGTAAACACTCTTTACATTACCATAGCCGTTGTGGAGGTAGAAGCACCAAAATGGGGTATGAATTAGGAAATACCCTTTACAACACAACCCTTTCTCTCCTCTCTTGTGTGTAGGTGATAGATATGAAGTGGATTTGAGAAAGAATTGAAGACCTAATTGCAAGAGAAAGCATTCAAGCCTCACATATCAATAATTTAAAGAAAAGTGGAATTAATCATCAATAGATAAAGTTTTGAAATTGAATCTGAAAGGGAAGAACCTATAGATAGTGACCATCCAAGATTTTATTTCTATTTCTAAAGATCTGCATTTCTAGGTCTAAGGTGTGAGCACCATATCTAGCTAGTTTGAGCTTAGATTTACATGTTAGGTTCCTCTATCAACTCCACACTCTACTATTATGTGATACTTTTATGTGTTACAACTCTATAATTTTATGAAATCATTATATAGTTTTCTATAGTTGCATAAATCTAGGTACACATTTGTATCATCAAATTAAGTCAACCATAAAACAATCAATCAACCTATCCCCAGAAAAAGCCAAAACCCTAATCCACCATTTTGGATCTTCCATAGTAGTAACCAAGTGGGTGTTGTGATCATTTTTGGTTCCTTCTAGATCGTGATGTAAGAGAAAGTATGATTTAGACCCTAGATCCCTTTATCCCGCATCATATTTTGTTGAAACTGTAGTGTAAGAAAAATAATCCCTTTTTCACACTCAATTTGGGAATAATTATGATAAAATAAACTAAATTATTTCTTAATTTAGTGTTGTGATATGTGTTTACATATTTACATTAAATTTAGGGATAATTAAATAAAATAGACTTAGTTGTGCCTTATTTATGGTGTTTAGGTGTACCTTTACACTTTCACAATAATCTAGGGCCTTATGAATTAATTGAAGTTAATTATGTCATAATTGGCCCCTTAGCTCAAATACAAGCCTAATTAAATAAAATTTAAAAAGGATAAAACCTCACATTCATTAATGCTATAGCATAACACTTAACAATGGAAAATGTGTGTCTAAGGTAAGTGACCTAGGACCCATTCTCCCAAGGGTGAATGGGTACTCACTTACGCCTAGGACCTAAATTTGAAATATATTTTTGGTAGTTTTTCAATGATTTTAAAGGTGTATTCACATGTCAGCTTGTGTTATTTGAATTTTAGGAGTTAATGCAAATGTATATGTATAAATAAGGGGTCATTCACTATGTTTCACCTATCAAGTTAATCCTAACAAGAATTTCAAGCAATCTATCAATTTTTCATGAGCACCTAGAGCATTCAAGTGAGCATTATCAAGAGAAATGCAAGAGAATTTTCAAGGAATTTAAGGGAAGAATTATTGAAGAATAATTGTAGCATTCAAGATCATATTATCATGTCAAAGTCTTCTTACATCATGCATGTTATTTGAGATAATATGTTGATGTAGAGTTCAAGGTCCATTCAAGCATTCAAAGGAATTTTTTCAAATCAAGACTCATGATCAAGATCCACATCCATTAAAGCCACTTCATGCAAGTTACAAATCTACATTCCAAGGTTTAAACAAGGGTTTGGTGAGTTGTTACATTGCATTTGTTCATTCATCATTCCTTCATGCTATTTCATTTCATTACGGTGTTTTATTGCAAAAATAGGGTTTTACCAAGGAAAACCTTCATTCACCTAAAAAACAATATTTTTCTCTCTTGATGTGTGATTCCAAATTTTAGGTTGAAGATCTCTTGAAGAAAAAAATTGCAAACTTTTGTCAATG
>VDFB02018296.1:30154668-30226924 GCA_007258455.2 Sequoia sempervirens | reverse complement strand
TATATATATCTCCCTCTACTCTTAAGCACAAACCCTTAAACTCTAAACCCTTAAACCACTATCTCTCTCCCTCCTGCCCCTCCCTCCCTCTCTCTCTCTAGTCTCACCCTCCCTACCCCTCTCTCCCTCTCTGGTCTCTCTCTCACTCACTCATCTCTCCCTCCCTCTACCCTTAACCCTCTGCCTCTCTCGGCTCCTCCTCTCTATCTCACTCCTCTGTCTCTCTCCTTCTGCCCTAGGCCATGGCCAGCCAAGCCAGCCCCTTGCTGTCCGCTCCCTCCATTTCCTCTCTCTCCCGTCTCCATCCTCCACCCCCTCTTCCACTCTTATCTCCACTACCTTCCCCTCTATCTCTCTTCCACTCCCTCCATCTCTCTCCCCTCTACCCATAACCCTAAACCCTTAACCCTTAAACCCTCTACCCTCTACCCTCTACCCTTTACCCTCTCTCTCTCTCAAGTCTCTCCCTCCTACCCTCTCTCCCTCTCTCATGTCTCTCTCACTCACTCACTTCCTCTATGTATCTCCCTCTGCCATGAGCCATGTCTTGACCCCTTAGCCGTAGGCCTAGGCCTTGAGACCATCTGCCTATCTGCCCTTAGCCCCTCCTCCTGTCAGCCCCTCCTCTTCTCCTAAGGCTCTCTCCATCCAACCCCCTCTCCCTCTCTTGGTCTCTCTCTCCTCCAAATCCCTCTATCTCTCTCTTACTCACTCCTATCTCCCTCCCCTCTACCCTTAACCCTTAACCCTCTATCTCTCTCCCACTCCCTCTCTCTCTCTCTCACTCCCTCTATCTCTCTCCCTTATACCCTAAATCCTTAACCCTTAAACCTTCTTCCCTCTACCCTCTACCCTCTCTCTCTCAAGTCTCTCCCTATTACCCCCTCTCCCTCTCTCAAATCTCACAAAGGACTTTTGAGGTTTGAAGCCATTTTATTGTGTGCCTCTTAAGATTTGTAATACTTTTTGTTGCAAATACCATGTGGAGTTTTCAATGTACCATGAGCTATTATGCTATATCCATTCTACTTTGCATACTAATGAAATATTGTAGGAGTGTGGTGCAATGCATCTTCTGAAATCATCAAGGGACTTGCTAGATCTATTTTTATGTTCTAGAGATGATGGTTACTTTTTCTATAGAAATGATTGTTTAAATGCAAAGTGCTCACAATGTGGTGGCTTGTCAAAGTTTGTTCAATTTTTTCATGAGAGTTCCGAACATGAATTTGGAAAGAAGCTTGTTGAGAAAAAGAGATATGAGATAGTCAAATATACTTTGCAAAGTGGAGGTGAAGGTTCTAGATGTGAGTCGAATACAAAAGAATGCAGTGTTGCTGATTTTATTTCAGATTTTAAGGACAATCTTTTCTACAAGTATACAAGGCATAGTCATAGGTCTCAGTGGTTGGATCAACAATTTAGGATGTGTAAGGACTCTTTTTCAATTGGAACTATTATATCAGTGGTTGATTTTGTAGAAAACTACACATTGCAAGCACAAAACGAGGTACAATCTCAGTATTACAATTCCATTCAGATTACTATTTTTGTCCACATGATGTTTAGACATGCACCTAATAGTACAAAGGAGGATTGAAAGATAATCAAAGAGTATCATTTTTATATGAGTGATGATAGATCTCACTCGTTTGAGTATTTCCAACATTGTTTAGGGAATTTTTTTGAGTTCTTGCAAGAGCATGATATAGCATTGGGCCAACATCTAATTTGGTCAGATAATTGCACAGGTCAATTCAAGAATGCTTGTATGTTTTATTGGTTGAGTAGAATGCATGTAGAGAGGGTTCTACCTCATATTTGGAGTTTTTTTGAAGCTAGACATGGGAAAGGGGAGTATGATGGAGCAAGTGCATGCGTAAAGAGAGCTCTAGTTAAGGAGCAATTGAATATTTTAGGAGAAAAATTCAGCGATGCACATTCTGTAGTTGATTGGTGTAGTTCAGCATTGTCACAGGAAGGGAAACTTGATTCAATAGTGCAAAAATTATTTTGGTTCATTGAGGAGGGTATAGTGGGAGGTAGATTGGATTTTCATACAATCAAAGATTCTTCAAAGATGCATTCATTTTGAAGCTCAGATGCAGGCACATGGACCATTTGGACATGAGAGTTGGCTTGTTTTTGTCAAAGTTGTATTTAGCGCGAGTGGGATTAATGTGAGTCAAGTGAGTGGGTGGATACATGTGTACCACAGTATCTAACTCCTTTATCTCAAACAATATCCATGAAAAATGAAACAATGGAAAGTTCAGTTGATTACAACCTACTTCCAGATCTACTACAACTAGGACATATTTTTGCAATTTTTGCATTGGAAGGGAATGAAGAGAGATCAGACTATTGGTTGGATCGATGTGTATGGGTAAAGCATAAGCTAACACAACTAATGGAAGATGATTATGGTTTCATGTATCCTACAGGTTTAGTTGTGGTTGCAGGAACTTGGTTGCGAACATACATGATTCAAAATAATGGCATACCTATATTTGAAGACTACGAGAAACACAAAACCATTCTCATGTATTTGCACCTTGTTATAGCAACAAATGTTAAGTTGTTGAAGCATCATGCCAGACCAAAGACAAAAAAACTATGGACACTTAGTAATGTTGATCATGAAGCAATATTGGATACTCTTAAGCAAAGAGATGACCCTTCAGGCACACTTGAATCCACTGTCATTTTCAAGAATGGAAGGTAGAATGCTTATGTTCATTATGATTAATTTAATTAGTGTTATTTATTTAATGCGCATGTATTAGGAGGAGTTTTTAGGTTTTAGGGTCAAAAAAACATGGAGATCCCAACTTGTCCTAGTTGTTGCTTTGTAGCCTTCGAAGGAAAAATTAGTAAATTTGTTTAGGGACAAGAAAGAATAGTTTTTTGAACATGTAATGATGCTATTTCAAGCCATGAAGTGAGGTCTTAGTAAATTTAGAAGTGGAAAAGTGCAACATTTCATTATGAGTCATATTAATGTGAAAAATGTTTGTATTTTGGCCTTCAACGGTCATTAAGGTTTCAAAAGTCAGTTAATATTGGTGGTTAAAGGAATTAGGAGTTGGATTCCAAGGCATAGCAATGTACTTAAGGCCTTCAAGGGCTTGAGGCAAGTTTGGTTGAAGGATTTTTTTTCTTTGAATCAATAAAGTTTCAATTGCTCAGTTCATATTTTACTGTTTTTCTTGTGTTTTCTGCCTGTGCACAAGCCATTCGAGCATTTTTGTATACAAAATTTATGTAGAAACTTTATTACATGTATTGACTTTATTTCAAGAGTGGAAGGTGTGGAGAATTGGGTTTTGAAATAAAATGAAAAGTTAAAGATCTCAAAATGGTGGTTTTTTTTCACTTGAAAATAGAGTTTTTACCCTAGGGTTTGCAAAAATATCCGAGATACCAGAAGTTTCTTTGTTTTCTAAGCATATCAGGGCCTAAATAAAGGTGTCTAAGGTGGTGGAAGAGTCTGAAAGGTTTTGGAAGTGCTACATCCAATAAACCCTCAAGAATTACACCAAAAATAAGGGTTTTTTGATTTGACAGTTACATGTCTATACAAATGGAATCCAATTGTAGAATCTTTGTTTTCTTGGCAATTTATTTGCTTCCCCAAGGTTTCATGGGTTTGTGTGGTGTTTGAAGGTATGTTTCTTTGCATTTTTGTGCTAATTGAGTAGCTTGTTCAACGGTGAATGTATAGGAAGTCAATGCTGGTCCAAAGGAGCCTATATTGTTTCCCATATATGTTATGTAACTTGGATATTAGTGTTTGAATCATTCATGTGTTCATTTGGTGTTTTGGAAAATTGTGGAGTAATTGGACAAAAACTAGTTTCTCACTATTACAAGCGTTTAAGGGGGTTAAAGAGGGAAATGTGTATTTAGTTGCTTGTCAAGCTTTAAGGGAGTTTTGGAATATCCAAAGAGGTCAGAATAATCTTGCTAGATGGCTCAAATAGGAAAGTTGCAAAGAGTTTGTGATTGTGCCCTTGTGTCTGCATCAAATTTTCACCTAATTTCACTCAGTCCAATGTAGCTCGGAGTGATTTGGTCTATTTGGGTGCAAGAGAGGACCATCCCTACCTTAAACATACCCATATGGATGTGTTGGGACAATCTATTTGGTTGTACGAGTTGCGGAATGAAAGTTGCACCACTTTGCAACTTTACACTACTTGCATATAACAACTTTTCCCTCCACTGAAAAGTCATCACCACAAGAAAACACCTTCGAGATAGAAAAAAATGAGAGAGGTTTTTGTAGAAGGTCCCAACATGATCCCATAGCCTTGGATGTAGAGTCTGTAAGCATCACAATCTCTGAGAAATAGCCCTTCAAAGATTGCTGCCTTTTAGCACTTTGGACTCTTAAGGGAAATCGTCGGTCCAACGTAGCTCGAAGTAATTTGACGTATTTGGGTGCAAGAGAGGACCATCCCTAGCATAAATGTACCCATCCAAATGTGTTGGAATAGTCTGTTTGGTCATATGAGTTGCGGAATGAAAGTTGCAACACTTTGCAACTTTACACTGCTTGCATCTGGCAACTTTTCCCTCTACTGAAAAGTCATCACCACAGGAAAACACCTTCGAGATAGAAAAAACCAAGAAATTTTTTTGTTGAAGGTCCCAACACGATCCCATAGCCTCAGAAAGAGAGTCTAAAAGCATCATGATCACCGAGAAATAGCCCTTCAAATATTGCTGCCTTTTAGCACTTTGGACTCTTAAGGGAAATCGCTAGTCCAATGTAGCTCAGAGTGATCTAGCTTATTTGGGTGCAAGAGAGGACCACACCTAGTGTAAAATTACCCATCGGGATGTGTTGGAATAGTCCATTTAGTTGTACGAGTTGTGGAATGAAAGTTGCACCACTTTGCAACTTTACACTGCTTGCATCTGGCAACTTTTCCCTCCATTGAAAAGTCATCACCACAAGAAAAATCCTTCAAGATAGAAAAAGCCAGGAGGTTTTTGTAGAAGGTCCCAACACAATCCCATAGCATCAGATGGAGAGTCTATAAGCATCACAGTCTTCAAGAAATAGCCCTTCAAATATTGCTGCCTTTAAGCACTTTGGACTCTTAAAGAAAATCATCAGTCCAACATAGCTCAGAGTGATTTGGCGTATTTGTGTGCAAGCGAGGACCATCCCTAGCATAAACGTACCCATCCGGATGTGTTGGAATAGTCCGTTTGGTTGTACGAGTTGTAGAATGGAAGTTGCACCACTTTGCAACTTTACATTGCTTGCATCTGGCAACTTTTCCCTCCACTAAAAAGTCATCACCACAGGAAAACGCCTCCGAGATAGAAAAAACCGAGAGAGGTTTTTGTAGATGGTCCCAACATGATCCCATAGCCTTGGATGAAGAGTCTATAAGCATTATGGTCTCTGAGAAATAGACCTTCAAAGATTGATTCCTTTTAGCACTTTGGACTTTTAAGGGAAATCGTTGGTCCAATGTAGCTTAGAGTGATTCGGTGTATTTGGGTGCAAGAGAGGACCATCCCTAATGTAAACGTACCCATCCAGACGTGTTGGAATAGTCCATTTGCTCGTATGAGTTGTGGAATGAAAGTTGCACCACTTTGCAACTTTACACTACTCGCATTTGGCAACTTTTCCCTCCACTGAAAAGTCATCACCACAGGAAAATGCCTTCGAGATAGAAAAAACTGAGAGAGGTTTTTGTAAGGAAAGCTAGATGCAGAAAACAACTCTCCTAACATCAAAACCTCATAGAAGAATGTAGATATACTTTTAATTTTCAATTACAATTCAACTAAGACGCACTATGAAGTAAATATTAGAAACAGAGTATTTGACAATCACACATGAACACCAGATATACGTGGGAAAACCCTTACGGGAGAAAAACCCACCACACCAAGAGAAGTCACTTTGTATTACAGTAATAAATATTACATACAAGTTTCAAACTTATCTTTCTGATGTTTTTTTACATCAACATTCACCATGAACAATCTTGTACAAGAACCTTCAAGTTACAATATTTACAGATTAGAATACATTTACTGATTATACAACCACCCAGCAATCCGTCGATCCAACCAACCGATCACTATCGAACCATTGAGCATCTGCAACTGTAAACTATATTCATGTCGATCTTTATCTATCGAACTTCATCACAGAACTGTCACAATGGACTAACTTCCAACTATTCAGATTCAACTTCTCCTATTGGTCCATGAGCCTCCACATAGGATGGTCAAACAGTCAAAATAAATTCAAGCTTTATTGGCATCTCAATGAGACACCAACAGTGTCTCCCCAATGCCCAAAAGCTTCATATCGATGTCACCAAGAGTTATCATTATCGCCAAGATGTTTCACCAAGCTTACAACTTGTATTCGCTTCAGTTTTCCTTTCAAAAAGACTATCGCTCTTGCCAAGACATCTCAACAAGCTTTCTCATGTTATACCGAAGCACCAAGTAGTCGGTGAGACCTATTGCTTTTTCCAGGAGATCATAGCAAGGTCTAAAAGTCTTATAGATGTGAGTTTACCATTTGGCTAGAGTATTACTCTTCGGTGAGACCACATATCGATAATCAAAGTCATAGCGATCTCAACATTCCTATTGGCAAGACTTACCGCTCGCCAAGAGGTTTCATCGAGCAACATTAGGTTACACCAAAAGCATACAACTATCAGCAAGACCTATCACCTTCGCCAAGATGTTATGCCGAACTCCAATACTTACCTCGAAGGGTCCAACATAAAGCACTATTAGTGAGACATGTATCAATCGCTAAGACTTCTCACCGAGCCGTCGTGTTACGCCGATGACTTCAATGCATTATCCCATTAGTGAGACTTTCCTATCGATGAGAGCTCATATCGAACCACTAAGACTCTCCCCGATATAAGATATATGATTGAATGGCCTGTCAGCCAAAGATCTTCATGTGGTGAAAGGTTACAATGACTACTCTATGTCACAATGATAGACTCCAAAGTGAAAGTGATCGTTAAGACTTTTGCAAGGTCACAACGGCCTGTTCAAAACATGATTCTACCAATTTGCTAGTCGGCCAGACATGAGAGCTATCACACAGACTTGGCTCCAATGGAGGTTTCAGCCTTTGATGTTTGAGGCATACTTTTCCAATAGTTTTCATAGATGATCCCAACACAATCCCATAGCCTCAGACGGAGAATCTGTAAGCATCATGTTCTCTAAGAAATAGCCCTTCAAATATTGTTTCCTTTTAGCACTTTGGACTCTTAAGGGAAACTAGTGGGCAACATAGTTAACTTCTTCACAAACTTGGTTTGAAGTAATTTCATTCTTTTTTGTGCATTTAAAATGGAGTTTTAAGCCTTCCACCCTAAAAGTGACCTCTAAATAACTTCAAACACCTTAACTACCTCATTCTTATTCATTTGTTTTGCAAACAAGCATTTTCATTCCAAGAGGCTAAGCTTCATTTTTTCTTGTTGGATTGAATGCGGAAGAGGCTAAGCTTCATTTTTTCTTGTTGGATTGAATGCAGACCATGACACAACTTTCTTTTTTTCAAAAATTGTTCAACATCATTGGACTAAGAATTTATCACACATCTACAAAGAAACAAAGGAGTACCACAAACTAAAACACATTACACTTCGGTTCTCACTGACTTGATGTACTCTTCAACATCTCTCTTCTCTAAAAGCAACCTCTAAATCACTTCAAACACCTTAACTACCATAAAAGCGACCCTAAAAGTGACCTCTAAATCACTTCAAACACCTTAACTACCTCATTCTTATTCATTTGTTTTGCAAACAAGCATTTTCATTCCAAGAGGCTGAGCTTTCATTTTTGCTTTCAAAGAAAAATCTTCCTATGCCACTATTACATTGCACAGGTAAACCAGGTTTTTTTATTGTGGACCTATATTAAGCTACCACTCTCAAGACCAATGTAACAATGATAAAAAATAACTTTTGAGACTGCAAGAAGACATATGATAACTCTTGAGTGTACCAAAAGAATTCTTATGATTTTTGAAGAATGCTGATAACTCTACTTAGTTGTCTTATCTTTTCAATATCATAAAAATTTAAATCGGATATCAATAGACTTTGTATATCAGCCTACCACAATTCAAGTTTCAATGATGAATATTTATAATGAATGTTTTAAATGACATTCAAGTTTATGGTGTTTTTTTTTTATATGATGTTATGTGATTTTCTAATCGTAATTCATGCTTCTAGGCTGCACATCTATATATATATATTATTTTCACATGTTTTCTCCATTGTTCGGCCCCTACATTGCAAGTAAATTGCTGCATAGCATGTGGAATGAGGGAGTAGCAGGCCTGAGATCCCTTTAAAGTTTGTTTGAGTGCATTTAAAATGAACTTTTAAGCCTTGTACCCTAAAAGTGACCTCTAAAAAACTTCAAACACCTTAACTACCTCATTCTTATTCATTTGTTTTGAAAACAAGAATTTTCATTCCAAGAGGCTGAGCTTTCATTTTTGCTTGTTTGATTGAATGTGGACTGTGACACAACTTTCTTTTTTCTAAAATTGTTCAGCATCATTGAACTAAGACCAATGTAACAATGATACAAAATAACATTTGAGACTGGAAGAAGATGTCAAAATGAATAGTGTACTAAAAGAATTCTTATGATTTTTGAAGAATGTTGATAACTCTACTTAGTTGGCTTATTTTTTCAATATCATACAAATTGAAACCTGGCATCAATTGACTCTGTATATCAAGCTACCACAATTCAAGTTTCAATGATGAATATTTATCATGCATGTTTTAAATGACATTCAAGTTTATAGTGGTTTTTTTATTTATATGATGTTACGTGATATTCTAATTGTAATTCATGCTTCAAGGCTGTATATATATACTATTTTTACATGTTTTCTCCATTGTTTGGCCCCTACATTGCAAGTAAATGGCTGCATAGCATGTGGAATGAGGGGGCAGTAGGCTTGAGACCCCTTTAAAGTTTGTTTGAGTGCTTTCTTTTCATTTTTTGTGAGTTTTGTGGCAAGTTTCCTCAAAGAAATGTGGTCTCATAAAGTTCTATGACAAGCTAATGCAATTGATAGCTTCTCCTAGTTATTAGTTATGTAATGTGAAGTAATTGCATAACTGCTTAGGTTGACTTTGTAAAAACTATATTGTTATTGAATTTTTTTCATCTATCAGCATCTAGTTGTTACTTATGCAATGTGAAGTAATGCCTTGAGTTTGAAAGATGTGCAATGCAATGTAATCAACAATATGAATATAAACTACATAATATTTAACCATTCCTTTTATGCTATTATACATTGATATTTAACCATTGCTCACTTGATTAAATTTTCAAAGAGTTTAATCATGCACATGGGGAGGAAATCAAATTTCTATTGTCAACTTCTATATTTATCAAATTATCTAATAATCAAGTGTATGTCCATATACAAAAATGGCATCAATGCTAACTCAAACAAATTTTTACAATATGTGGCATATGCCATCTCAGTATCTATTCAAAATTTACATTCCAAAATGTCTATCTCATCCTAAACTATTGGTGGATCATCAAAATTGAGCCTCTTCAAAGTAGTCATTGGCTCTAAAGGTAGCTGCACAAGGAAAAGTCAAACCACAATTGAGATTAGTTATAGTATACAATTTAAAATTGAATAATTAACATAAAAATCAATACACATTGAATTATAATTGAACTCCTAAAATTGAAATCTTGATTACTTTCAATATACATCTCTTCAAAGGGTCAGGAGTCCTAGAATATACTCCTCTCAAAGAACTAACCAAACCAACTTTTGTAACGTCAATCTATATATGTGAAAAAAAACATGAAATTGATCCAAGTTAGCATAGAATTTTTGGTAATAAGAACATATTTACCAAGAACAAAATAAAATAAACACATACCTCTTTAGGTGTTTCAACATCTCCTCCTTGAGGTGTTTCAACCCCTCCTCCTTTAGGTGTTTGAATACCTACTCCTCCAGGTGTTGTGGCACTTATCAACAATGATGTATAGCTCACAATCGCATGTACATAAAAATGACAAGTACATATGAAACTACAAATCTATGTCAATGTATGCATAATCAATAAAAGATCTTATAAATGGGTCTGTGCAGGATCATCATGGAAAAAATAGGCCCTTAAGTGGCAAAAAAATCAAAAAAATCAGTGTTAGGCAACTTGACGTAAAAATTTGAATAAGTTATTTATATTATTTCAAAAATATGTCAGAATAGAATCTGTAGAAAATTGAATATATTTTTTGAACTACTAGGTTTATTTAAAAATAAATAAAATCTATTTGGTGAAAATTTGAAATTTCAATGCAGTAGTACTTTAATTTCAGGGAAAAAATAAGAAGTAGGTGTCTGTCTGACCACCCTAACCATAATAAAATGATAATATTTTTTTATAATATTTTAGACATAAGTAGAGGACTCATGTTCGGATGTGGTGCGTATTTTTTTTAAATTTTTTTCAAAGTAAATAATTAATTATGAATTTTTTATTACAACTTTTAAAAAATATAAAAACTCGTATGTCTGACCACCTTAACTTGGTTAAAAATTCATGAAATTTAATTTTTTTTTTTTTAATCCTATAGTATGTGAAGCATAGAATGTGACGCATGTTTCAAATTCAAATAATGTGATACCGTTTGAAAGTTATAGATGATTTTCAAGAAGCCTATCGATTAGGACTTTAGTCGTAATTCTAATAGAAAATAAATAATAATTATTTATTAAATTCAAATTAAAGCATAATTTATATTGGTCAAAAGCTGAGAATCTCCTCTTAAAACCCTTTTTGTTCCATCAATTTTGGATTAAAAAAAAGTCGTTAGCCACATACCGTACAAATACCCATAATATTGCCGGTTTTTGGCCCCTCATGATCCTGCACATACCCAAATCTTAATTCAATAAAATTTGAGTTCAATTACCTTTCCCTAATTTAACATTGTGCCTCCATAGTCTAGAAATCATCGCACCTCGCTCGCACTAGGTGCTTCCTACAAGCAGAGAATAAGATAAACATATAAGTTAATATATAATTTCATTAATGACAATTCAAATGATAAGCAAGTACACAGTAAAAAAATGTGAATGAGTGAGTGTGAAAATACATATTGTGTGTATCTCGAGGCCAAATGAAATTTACCTAAGGGTGCTATCATTCACCCATGTGAGATCTTCCTCAGACATTAACTGTTAAATAGACCATGTAAATAAATATCAGTACTTGATACTATCTCTTATTAATATTCATTTAAAAAGAAATGCAAGTTATGAATTTACACCTTAAATGTTACCTCTGTAACTACTCCAATGTCCACCTCTCTAGTAGGAGAGGACTCTGTAGGGTGCGCTCCACTCCCCTGCATGTGATCTGCTATAATCTCCACATCCTGGATGTTATAATCAAAAGTGTCTAATGGATGCTCAGGGGGCTATACAATAGGACCCAAGAATATTTTCTAGCACATATTACAAATATGTGGCACAAAAATATGTGGACCCGAGGAGAATGATGCAGCAACACTGGATCCATTGCCAAGATCACCAGACTGTGGTTGAGCTACTGAAGAAGCATGGGAAACCAAAAGACCACTCAAAGAGTGAATGGCCTGGATAGTTTGTGTGGTTGCATCCTCCGTAATATTTGGATGTTGTACTAGAGGTGGTGGAGGAAGGGGAGGATAGGGAACATGTGGGTGCCTGATTACTCTAGTTGCCCCTGGCCTATCCTGGGGCATACCTCCACCAATGCCCTAGAAGGGTTTAATGTCAAAGTAATTGACATGATGCCCTAACAAAAACTTAGCATATAATTTTTTAATAAAGTAAAAAGGTAAATCAAGATTATTGTTGGGTGGTTTATCAAAAACCATACACCAACGATACCAAAAGTTATCTACTATGCCCCTATGCGTGCACCATTTTATAGAAAGTTTTGGTTTGTTAACATTAACTAGCAAACCAGTGCTGGGGTTAATAAATAAAGAGGCTATTTGGGATTTTTTTATTTGGAGATATTTCACATCATCATAAGACAATCCACATGCATAATATTCCCTCATGGTTTCTCGCCACGAATGAAAGGCATTATGTTGGGTGGAGAGGATTTCTACATTTGTAATTTTTCCTATCAATGTGGTTGACATATGGGATAATTGAGGAATTTTCTTATAAACATCACAAATGCCCCTCAATTGCTCCAATTTTTCATGAATTAAGTCTTCAATTGATGGTTGCAGAGGTTGTGGAGCATTTGGCATTTCTGCATTTTGATTCTCAGCTGGTGGATTTTCATTCTCAACTGGTGGAATTTTTGCATTCTCATTCTCGACAGCCATAATGCCTAATTAAAGTTAAAAAATAATTAATCTAATTAAAATTAGACAATATAAATGAAAATATTATAAAATTTCCCCAGTTTTTAAAAAATCCCAAAAAAAAACCCTACTTTTTAACAAAAATCTATAAAATTCTCTAATTTTTAATACAAATACATAAGAAACACTATTTTTAAATCAAAATCTATAAAAACATTCATTTTTTATCAAACTCCATTCTAAACTCAATTGTTTCATAAAAATTCAATCAAAACCCTATTTTGAAAAAATCCACAAAAACATCCATTTTTTTATCAAAATCCATTCTAAATTCAATTTTTCATAAAAATTCAATCAAAAACCCTATTTTGAGAAAAATCCACAAAATTCATTTTTTTATCAAAATCCATTCTAAACTCATTTTTTCATAAAAATTCAATCAAAAACCCTATTTAAAAAAAAAATCCACAAAAAACTATTCGAAATTATCCAAATCTAATTAAAAATTGAATCAAAGCAAATAAAATAAATAAATTTACCTTTTCAAATCAGATTTTGGCCAAATCGGATATCCGTTACGCGAAGAATCAACTCACTGTGCGCCCGTGGGTTTTTAACTGTGAAATGACTTTTGAAAAGTGATAGTTTGTATATATATGTTTTTTACAAATCAGATATTCGATTTGGATTTGATATCCAATTTGGAAAACTAGGTTTGGTGTTTGCTATGGTGGTGTGTACTAACACCCAAGCCTAAAAAAATTCAACACGATATTTTCGCATTTTTGGGTCAATGAAAGACGGGTTTTTTTCCTCATTGCCACTTTTTGGCCCACCATGATCTTGCACATATCCGCTACTTTAAAGTTATTGCTCATAACAATGGTGTTAAAAATTCCTTTAAACTGAGGGCATACATCGGAATTGTTAGTTTCTTTGTACAAATTTCTTTATTCTTGTGATGCATCCTTTTCTTGGTGGTGTCATTAGGTTTGATGTACTCCAAGAGTGTAATAGTTCTTAGCATACAACTTCCCTCTTAGTGGTGATGCTACGCATTGCATTCCCTAAGATTGGAAATATTTTATCCTTGACTTGTCCTCTCTTGGAGATATTAGGCATGATCATCCCTAAGAAGAATACCTTACACAAACTAAGAAACATACATTTGAACAATCCTTGCCCGCATTAACGTTCATAAGTGTTTAGCATAATACAACTTGTTAACATTGTGAAGTCTGAACCCCTAAATTCAAGGCCACCAAACATAACACACTTTTCTTGCGAGTGGAGACTTTCCCATATTCTTAAGGGCTTAGCATAATGCATCTTGTTAAGACCTATGGAGCACGAAATTGAAATGTGTGTTGTGCCTTATTGAAGTTGTCAAGAGGATAGCTTTGATGTGGTATGGGAGCCTACTAAGATTCTCTCATTTTCCATCTTCCCTAGGGGCTCATCTAGTGGATAGATTGAGATTCGATTAGCTCAGAGTGACCACACATGACATTTTCATAGTGGAAATTAAGTTCTTGTGAACTAAAAGGACAAACAATCATGTTCCATATCACGTTGGGACAGTCATAGCTTGATCCTCCCCTTCTCTAGACAAACATCCATGTTCTAGATCACATTAGGACATTCATAGCTTGATCAGCTCTTCACTTCTCTAAGGATTTTATAATGTATGATTGAGTATCTTTGTCATTACTACATACACAAGTATCTTGTGTATCTACTTTAGTGTGAGTTTGAGATAGGGTCATACTCTCACTAAAGTGGGGGCTAAATATAGTGTAGGAAAAAGTATCCCTTTTTCACATTTAATTTGGGAATAATTAATGATAAAATTATCTAAATTAGGCCTTAATTTAGTGTTGTAATAGGTGTTTTACATATTCACATTAAGTTTAGGGCCTTATTAAATAAAATGGACTTAACTGTACCTTATTTATGGTGTTGTAAGGTGTACCTTTGCACTTTCACACCAATCTAGGGCCTTAATAGTTAATTGAGGTTAATTATGCCTTAACTAGCCCCTTACTTCAAATCCAAGCCTAATGAAATGTGATTTTTCAAGGATAAAACCCACCATTTATTAATGTTATATCATAACACTTAACATTGGAGACCTCACTTAGGCCTAGGAACTAAATTTAAATTTTTTATTGGTTGTTTTTCAATGATTTTAAATGTTTAGTCACATTTTGGCTTGTTTTATTTGAATTTTAGGAATTAATGTCAATATACATGTATAAATAAGACGTCATTTCACTATGTTTCACCTAGCAATTTGATCCTAACAAGACTTTCAAGCAATCTAGCAATTTTTCATGAGAACCTGGAGTGCCAAGTGAGCATTATCAAGAGCATTTTCAAGGCATTCAAGGGCAGAATTATTGAAGAATTATTGCAGCATTCAAGATCCTATTATCATGTAAAGGTCTCCTTGCATCATGCATGGTATTTGAGCTAATATGTTGATTTAGTGTTCAATATCCATTCAAGCATTCAAAGGCATTGTTTCAAATGAAGATTCATCATTAAGATCCACATCCATTGAACCCACTCATGCAACTTGCAGATCTACATTCCAAGGTTCAAACAATGGTTTGGAGAGTTGTGACATTGTATTTGTTCATTCATCATTCCTTCATGCTATTTCATTTCATTACATGATTTGATTACCAAAATAGGGTTTGACCAAGGCAAACCCCCATTCACCTAACAAACAACATTTTTCTCTCTTGATGTGTGATTGCAGATTTTATGTGGAAGATCTGTTGAAGAGAAAAATTTCAAAGTTGTCACCATTCATGCAATTTCATGGAAACTGACCTATGAAATCTATTTTTGACATTCTGATCACAAGATTCAAGCATTTGGGAGTGTAGACATAGTAGAGAAAAAACTAAGAAACAAATTTTTGGGAGCCCTAGCAAGGACCTATTCACAATAGGGTGAATGAGTCCTTAGTTTGCTTTGAAAAAGAACTTTTAGTGACTAGTACACATCACTTTTCCATTATCAGATTTGTAATTTGACTATGGGTTCCATCAATATTATGCTTACTATTCTATATCCACTTTATAAATTTTATTTTGGAGTTAACTTTCTATTTTTAATCTTCCAGCTCAAAGTGTTGTTTGACACATACCCCCATCTTTGCAAAAAAGGGAAATTTGTAGATTCACACTTTGACTTCACTCACCTTTTGGTTGACTGTCATTTCATTGTTTTGATCTCATTTTCTAATGAAATTAGAGAAGTATGATTCCTTTTCCTTCCATGGATCCACTTTTCCATTTTGGGAAATTCCCCTATCCTATTTTTCTATGTTTTAGAAACTAACGCTTAATACAATTGCAAATCGTTTGGAATCATAAGATTTTCATATTGGAATCTATAGACATGAAAATATCCTAATCAACTAACTTCGATTCTTCTTTAATCACCCCTCTATTAACCATTTAATTAATTCATCTTAATTCCTCAGTTAATCAAATAAATCAAATTCATTTGATTAAATCATTATCCTCTTTTGATTAAATAAATCATTTTATTTATTTAATCCTAAAGTCCCTCTATAATAAAATAAATCAATCTTATTTAATTAACCTCTAAATTTCTTCATTTAATTAAATAAATCAAATTTATTTAATTAAATCACTAACATCATCTCCTTTAGTTAAATAAATCAAAATCTTTATTTAACTATGTCGAAATCATTCTCCTCTCAACTTTGATTTATTTAAATCCTAAAATCTAAGTCAAAATTGTCAAATCACCTAACCTCCTCTTATTTAATCAAATCCTAATTAAATCTAATCTTAATCCATGTCACATCCTCTAGCTTTTCCCACTTGCACAAATAAATCAATATAATTAATTTATTAAATCTTCATTTTCTCTCAACTTGGCATCTTTGAGGGAATATTCCTCCAAATTTGAAAATCCCTCCAAATGGGATGTGTCCTTCCAACAAGCCATTTATTTCATCTTACAAGTCCTTTTTCCTTGAGCCAAGTGGCCATAACTCCATTTGACTCTCCCTCCATGTAGTACCCCTCCATTTTGCTTATGTTTTCAGATAGTATGTTTCACTTTGATAGACCTTGATACTTTGTTTTGATGTATTTGATCACTGATAGTAGAGCGATTGTGGATTTATTTTATGATGTTATGATACACTGTTTGGTGGTGATTATTTCTAACATGCTTTATGTTAGCATAGATGTTTACCTGAGATGTTATTGCTATATATGCTTATGGTAGATTAATAGATATTTATTTTGTCAGTTTGATGTGATATTGTATTGGTGAGGAGAATGGAGTCGCATCACTTGCTTGCGAGTGCCCTGTGATTTCCATGATTTTCTCCTCACGGCGTGCTTGAATCATGGATTATATATATGCATGTTATATGTTCGATTGTATGATTGCAGGTACATGACATCGACTCCACTTGGCTTCACAGGTCTGAGCGTCCAGACTCAACGGTAATATTGATTGGGAGGTAGTAATGAGGTTTTTCCTAGTCTAGCCTCAAACCTAGTTATAGTATGTCATCAGTTTAGGTCTGGTATGTTTGGTTGTCTTGTCTGGACTGTCTTGATTATTTGTTATACAACGTTTATTTTGTGAATTTAATGTTAGATTAATGTTCTTTATAATTTAGTGCTTATTTAATTAATTTTAAATATTGTGGATAAAAGCTTCATATTTTATTAATTAATTAAATTAGTTTATTGGTAAAATAATTTAATCATTGTGGTTAAAGTTGTTTTATTAAATAAATAAATTAATTGTTTAAATTTTCTATTATTGAGTGAATAGATTAAATATTCTTTAAATATTTTTTTTTAGAAATGAAATTTTAAATATGTATTAAAATAAAAGTGAAATTAATTTTCTGTTCTTAAATTTAATAAAATAAAATAAATTCTTGATAATTGTTAGAAGAAAATATTCGTGAGTTTGTTAGAAGATATTTTCTTGATTTGCCATGTGTGTTAGTTGAATTAAATGCAAAATTCTTGTTGAGGATTTTCTCAGAGAGAATATTGCCAGAATTGGGTAAGGCAAGAAGACACTTCATGGAAAAAGAAAAGAAACAGAGGATTGTTGAAAAATTTGTGAATTTTAATTTGGGGTTTTGATTTAAAATTTCTGGAAGAAGATCTCAGGTTTATGTTTGTTCAGTAATTTGCATTCTTTTGGAAATAGGAGATTTGAAAATGGCTTTGGAAGTTGCATGCAACAAGCAAAGCTTTCTTTCAACTATCAAATTCTTCAAGCTACAAGAATACAAGTTCTTTGCTATTTATTTATTTAGTTTTCTAATTTGAAAAGATTTTCTGTATAAAGATTTAAATTTGTAGAATTTTTGTTAAATAGTAAAATAAAAAGGATTACCTATAGAGGAAATTTTGATTGAAGCTTTTGTACTTCTTGATAATTTTTTATTGAAAATATTTCTGTAGAAAATTTGTTACCTCTTTGTGTTAAATTTCGTAGCAAAATTTTATAGTAAAATCAGAGACAACAACACAAAAAGCTATTGTTAAACAATAGAAAATTCTCAATAGAAAACAAAATAAATTTTAGTAGATCTGTAAAAGAAGGTCTCTGTTATATTAGAGGAAACATAAACCTCTGGGAAGAACTTTGCTAAACATTTACTGTAGGAAATATTTTGAGAATTTCATTTGAAAATGAAATCCTCCATTATTGAAATTAAAATCTCTGGTAAAATTGTATAAATTGATCAATTTCTCAATTTCCTGTAGAAAACCTCTGTGAAATTAATTGCCCGTTTATAATATTTTTATTTATTGATTAAATTATATATATATATATATTTATATATATACATATACATATGCTAATATATATATATATATATATATATATATATGAATTATTTATTGTGATTCTGTAAAATTTTATTTTCTTTAAAGTCGTAATACGTACGGCGACAAAAAAAATGGATTAAAATCCGCATGGTGGAAACCAGAAAATCTTAGGTTATATATTCATTTTATTTTAGAATGAAATATTTATTTATTTTAAATAAAATATAGGGGAGGGGGGCGCAAGGGCTACCCCCACAGCCTCCCATGAAGGGAAACAATTATGGAGGTAGCTGGCGCTGCCCACATAGGCAGCGCATAGGTTGCCAACACAGTCGCAGCCCATAAGGGTTGGCTGTGTAAACAACTCCATAAAACCCTAAAAAAAACATTGTTTAAGGTTTTTTTTTTTTAATTTAATTTTGTCTTATTTCAAATTTATTTTAAATGAATTTATTTCATACGAATTTTGTAATATATGAAATTTATTAAATATATATATATGTATATTTGATGGAAAATATTATATTTAATATAATATTTTGAAAATTGTATATATATACATTCTAAATGCAAATTCTTTAAAATAGAAGAATGAAATGAATAGTTTTTAAAATAAGATGTTTTGTAGCGAAAGATGAAAATTATTTAATTATTATTTGGAAATTGTAGTAAACAAGTAGATGCCAATGCATTATTGTTTGTAAATGAAATTGTAATAAGATAGTATATTTTAGTCCAAGGATTATCATTATTATCTTGAGATGGCAATTGGATTTAGGAAATCCTAGTTTTAGTTAAATAATTGTTTGAATTGCATTTAAAGTTATGTTTTCTTTTGTTCATGATTGTTTGGACAAATTGAGGGTTAATTGAAAATTTAAGTATTCCAGATGTAATTTTCTTGAAAAGGAGTTGTATTTATGATGATTTCATATTTTGAATAAACTAGGGTAGTGGACATGGTTTTATTCGGTTTTTAGACACCTGGTTTTATGAATAGGATGTGATGTATGTTATTATATGTTGGTATTTGACTTTGACTTATGTGCACCTTGTTTACCCTTAGTTAGGGGAATTAGTTTCCTTGTGTTATTATTAGGGGAGTGGCTCTTTATGAGGGCCGACACATAAAGTGGTGCCAGGGTAACTCGTGAAGAGTTAGTTAATCAATGAAAACTAAATCAACACATTAGGTAGTCTAAAACCTTTAAATGGATTAATTATGCCTCACTCATGGACTCAAGGGCTAATTCAGACTTGGGGATGAGTCGAGAAGGCCTCAAATGGAAAAATCAATATCTAGTCACTATGAAAGATATTCGATTCCACAACAAATTGCATGTGGGGCCAAGTTTTGTAAGAGGTTACCAGGGTAACCCAAGATGGGGGCCGAAACCTAGGAAGATTCTCTTGGGTAACCTATGCAACATTGTGATGACACTCCACCTATAATAATAGTATCCATGTGAACTTAGTGTATTTGATCATTCGGTTCTAGAAGCAATGTAACCATTAAGTTAAGTTTGTACTTTTATAGTTTTTTCTTTGGGCTCATCTGTGTCTAGGGTTTGTAGGTTATGTCTAGGGAACCTCTTTACTATCTCCTAGCATGAGGGGTGGGCCTACAGGTACCACTTGGTTGGGTGGAATGTGCACCTTACACTGTTGGGTCCGTAGTTCTTGTTCATGGCAATGAGTACTTCTTGGATGGAGAGCTCGTATGTGAAAATGTACTTTCTCATATTTATCATTTGTATTAGTGGAAACCTTATTTTTGTATCACTCCTCAATTGTAATCGGGGAGAAATTTTGTAATATGTAATTGTAAATTTTTATATGACCTACCTCATTTAGAAATGAGTATTGTAAATGTTATTGTAAATGCAATGTCAAGAAAGAATTATATTTTTTCTTTATATCTTTAATGATGTAATTTAATTGTTAATGAATGTATGCTCTTAAGTTTTTGAGAATTAAACACATGTTATGTTAATTACTTTTGTCACCTATGGGATTTACATGTAGTGTGTTGTCGCATATCTTAGGGAATTTTTGCATTAATGAAGTTAATGTTTACACTTTAAAAATAAAAATTATTACACTTTCGTAGTCAATGCAACATTCTTTAGGTTACAAGATGGGGCATTACACTCCACCTTATCATTTCACTTATTTCAAATTTCAACTAATTGCATTTATGGGCACATTCATCAAAATGTGCACATCCTTTGCCCATTCACATCTTGACAAGTGGAACTTGCCCATTGGATGTTGAATGATCCCATGTTCATCCATTTTTCCTCTCCTCTCAATCTCATCTATAAATAAGAGGCTTTTCTCCTCATTTTGAATCCACAATCATCCACAAGTTATGCATTTTGAATCCACTCTTATGCATAACACCATTATTGTCATTTTAGCTCATAACATTTTCATCTTCATCTTAGCTTGTCAAGGGTTGGGAAAGGGCCACTTTTCATATCAAAGTAGCACCAATCCACTATGGAATAGGTATTTACTATGTTTTATTAATGCTTTCAATTTAGTCTATTTTGTTATTTCATTTTCATTATGAAACATGTTAGATTACTTCATAGAGATGTTGTTTGCTTTGTTTTAACAACTAGCCATCTTAAGAGTGTGTGTTAGAGGTTTTTAGGAATTTGTAGATTTCACCATCTACATTATGGCACTAGAAGGAGGGATTTTCAATATTTCTCTATGATATATATATATATATATATATGTTTCGTGAATACTAGATTTTATACATAGATTGATCACTACTTTATCATCACTTTAGAAATCTGTAGGAATCTTTATATGTATATGTTTCATATTGTCTTATTTCTTAGCACTTTTCCTACTCCACACACTCAGCCATCTCAATTGTGAAAGGTTTGGTAGCATAAGATTCCTATCAACAATATGGTGTTCTCCCTAGCATGTTTAAGTCTAAACCATTTTTCAATTGCAACCTCTATCATTTTCTTACTCATCTATTTAAAGCCATTAGGCTTACCACAATACATCGATCTTCATTCCCTTAACTGAATGAAGTGTTCCTTTTGATTCCCTCCCAAATAATTAACTCCATTTCAACTTAGTAAATTCTCTCTTGACCAAAGGTTTCCAATTCATTAACTCCTATAGCTCTCGTAGCTCTCAAGAACCATCGTTCGGTGAAGAGTAATGGTCAGTTGGTGCATTCTTCCAACCTAGCAATTGTGTTAATAACCACCTATGCTTACTGTGTTCTTCTGTAGATCTATTATGTTATGGGAATGGGATAGGCCACATGTACTCTTTGTTGTTTTCATGCTAATGAAAATTACCTTGATCTCCTTTCATCTATACACAATCAGATGCAAATGATTCTTGTCGCAGGGAGGAATAATTTCTTGAATTTCACTTTTCCCTACTAGTTACACTTTTAGATCATTCAGTGATAGTTTTACACTCTCCATGACATCTATAACTCATGATTTTATTGTAAAAAATTTGTGAACAGAGGCTTCTAGCATTGTAGCGCAGCAATAGTATTTCATTGAACTTTCATATGAATTTTAATATTTAGAGGAATTTGTCTATGGTGGTGAAAGCAAAGGGCATATAGAATGACATTTTCAATTTCTTTTAAGGTTCTATGGTTGGTGGTTCATTTATTTATTTCTATAGGGATTGACTTTATGAGCATCACTGCAAACTCACAATGTGGTATTGGATGCCATAAAGGAGAATAATTAGGATAAAAAAAGAGGCAAACTTGCCTCACTTTAGGTATGATCAATCCATGAATAAATGATTCCATGCAGAATCAGTGAGATTTGTTGGAGTGCTATTCATTTGGTCATTTCTTTCATTGGTTTTAGATATTCGATGGTTACTTTCATTCTGATATCTCCTTAAATGCTATTTCCTTTAAAGTGATGTTTCCTTAAATAATTTCATGCTCTTAGAGCAATCTAGTTATATCTTCCCGAGTTCAAGATTCTAAAGTCTGACAAGACTCCAACCATCACCTTCAATCTTCTGACATGTCATATCAAACAGTTTCATTCCTTGCTAAGGCGTCATTTCAAATAGCCTTTCAATAACTTAAAAGTATCATGATTTTCTAGTGGAAACTCAATAAACCCCATATTTTTCTTATGTATATCTCCTTTCCTACCACTCTACAGACTCCTTCATTATCTATGTTTATGATGGCATTTTTTTCATCAGATATCACATTGAGTCAGGAAAGTTATTATTTTTAAAAAATTGATTTGTTGTCAATTTCGTGGCCATTAATCTTGGCGTATATTGTGTGCACAAGTGGGTATGGCAGTGAAAAATGCATGAAGGTTGTCTTGGTGTGTTTTATTGAATATCTTTCAAAATAACATGGTGGTGAAGGTAAAATTGTGTAGCATGGCTACATTCATCATATCATTGTGCACGAGTCAACTTTAAAGAGAGATGTGTATCACCCATTTACAAAGAAACTATTCAATGTTTACCATGAATAAGAAATTTCTTTTAAATGAAAATAAATCTTTAATCATGCCAAGGAGCCTAGAAATTGATAGAAGCAAAAGCATGGTGAACTAATCAATAAACAATTCTTCTTGGAATTAGATGGATACTTCTCTTAAAGTTGACTCATTCCCAAATTGATTTTTTTGTGAAATAGCAAAGACATAACATCTAATTTCTTTGAGTTCAGGATTAGCAACGTAATGAATTAGCAAACTATCACTTATTAACATCTTCTTTTTAAGTGATTTGTTTCTTGAATATATTCATATTTGATTTGTAGATTTGAATATTTCAATAGCTGATTTGTAGGATTTCTTGAAGACAATGAAGTAGCAAGGTGGAGAAAATCTAGAAGATAACAAGTAGTTTGAATTAGAGAATTGAGCATTAAATTTGAAGTTGATAAAGAATTTCTAAATGCTTAGAGCTTCCATTCTATGCTTTAGTTTTTTGTTTTAGGCCAACTCACATCTTTTTGGGCTCTAAAAAGAACACTACAAAGGCTTTCAATTTTTGCTACAAAGGCCTTAAAAAGGAATATAGGAAAAAATCACTAGATTTGGTTTGAGTATTAACAATTGAATAAGGAAATCTCCATATTTCATTTGTGGTGCTCTAAAAAGAATCAAATCATTGCTTTGTGGATTTAAAATGAACATGTTCTTTTTTTTTGTAATCAACTACCCAAAGTAATATTAGCAAAAGGATGTATGTGCTTCTCTCATGCCTCATAGTGATGTTGAGAATCAAAAGGATTTTTGGTGACATTAAGTTGTGTAAGTGATTACCCACACACTTCAATCTGGATCCTAAAAATTGAACAAATCTTGAGACTGTGAGTGTAACATATCGTGTGTGTTCTCTCTTTGTTTCTAAACAAAGATCAATCAAACTGCGGATGTGTTTGCTTTCTTTTGTGTTATCTTAGAGGGTCTTCCTTGTGGGAAAAAGTATTCTCCCAAGGGAATGACCCAACCGGGAACACCTTAAAGCCAAGCGACTTCCACTTGGGATATAAGTGTGGATACTTGAGAAAAGTCAAGTATCATGAGGATAACTCTGATGAGAAGGGAAACAATGGTCTCTCACCACAAGGATAGTCCCCCATGAATGAAATTCTCACATTAAAACCCTTGTTTTAAAAAAGGCCAAAATACTTGATCTATTTGTTGGTGCAAGAACAGTCATTTTGAAGCCACCCCACACTTTTACGACTTTTAGTAGAAATGGAAAGTATGCCATGGGAGATTCATGGGTACTGATGCTTAGCTGACCTAAGAAGCGAGTGCACTGTAAGGGGGATCATGTGTGGTCAAGCATCTAACCATTCTCTAAAAGTAGGCATAGCTAGACTTGTCCAAGTGGGGATTCAACAAATACATTCTTTCATAGCCATAGGGTTGTACATGTTATTAGAAACAAAACACTTTGCTTGATCGAAAACATTGGGAAAACAAACATTACAAATTTCCATCAAATTTCAAACCCTTTAGGAAGAAAATATCTTTGAAAAAATTCAAGTTTTATTGCTTTCCCTAGGGATTCTATCCTTAGAGGTTTCTAAACATTTGGATTTATATCTCAATTTGCTTGCTAAAGTCAATAATAGGTAACTTTTTCCTTGATTTCATTGAAGTTCCACATAATGTACTTTGTGGAATAAGAGGAAGTTAAGACATTAGACATATAGTTCAAAACCTAATCAAGAAGTGTTTGTAGTAAATAGAAGTCACTAAGCAAAGCTAAGAACAATTGAACCCCACACATGTGTCTCAAATGATTTCACGTAAAATAAAATTTTCAAAACCAAAGTCAAAAGCTCTTAGTCCAATAGCTCATCAAAAGCGTCTCTCAACACTCTATGAATTCAAAAAAATATTGCTTTTCAAATTTTAAAAAAGAGCTTCAAGAAATAATCCCAATTTGTACTCATTTTATTATTGTCAGAATCCAAGACTTATTCAACAATTTGATCATCTTGTTTAGAGTAAAGTGTGTTCTTCAAAACTAAGGTCTTGTAAGCAAGAGTCTTTTTTAGGTACACATAGGATCAAAGTCAGCCTTCATGCATGTTTCAAACATCAAACCGTGATCATCTCACCAACAACTCTTGAAAATATTGAAACCATCCTTCATGCTAGACTTTTTGGAAAATCCATGAATCAAAATCCTTGAATCAAAAATCCTTGAATCAAACACCAAATCATCTTGTTTAGCTAGGTATATGTAGATGCAACCTTCTCCATATGGTTATTTGAATTGTCATCAAATCATCTTGTTTGGTTAAGTGGGTAGATGCATCCTTCTCCTACACTTAGTCAAATTATCATCTTGTTAGAAAGTCTATCCATAGATAAGATCCAACATCTTAGGATTCATTTGTTCATTATCCAAAAATCAGAACAATCCAAAATAAAGTCAAGGAAAATCAAATCCAAGAAAGTCCCAAAAGTCTAGCATCCCCAACAAGATCTTCTAAAGAGTTTAAATCATCCATATCATCTACCTTTCACACATTTCACCATCACACTATTAATCCTTAATCATCCTATAGATTATCTTTTTAAGTCTAAAGTTAGATCAATCTAAATAATGAGAGATTCATCTCCCACATTCTTGAAAATTGATCCCTATTTTATGTTTCAAACTAGATCTCAACACAAGAAGAGCATGGAAACCAACAAAGAAACATCAACTTCAAGTGACTTGAGTCAAAGCACCACTGAAATAAATCCCATTGGGACTAGCAATCTCATGAATAATCTTCCTCCATTTTCACAAGACCATCAAGAGGAAGGTGTCCAAGTGGAGGATGTCACCAAAAATGTGCTAGGGATGAAACAAGATGAGATCATTGAGATGGTTCAAAATACCCAAACACACAAAATCATTGACATCATGATGAAACTCAATCCCTCACAATACATGCTTGAGTTAGCAAAACAAGGGGCTAAAATTCCTTCTAATTTCAATGTGATCTCTATAGTGGAACAACCTCTTCAGGCCATGCCCCTAATTTCATTCACATCCCAATCTCATCCACACCTCCATTCCAAAACATCACCCAAAGCATACCCCAAATCACAACATCCATTGCTCCAACTCAACCTATTGTGAACAAGGGGAGCTCATTTCTTAATGCAATACAAACATACCCCCTTGTGAACAACTAGGGTTTGGATGCAAACACTATATTGGGTCAATCCATCCCCAAAAATCCATCACACCCATACGTTCCATTCACCTTCCAAGATCCCAATGACCCATCATCATCTTTTCACACAATACTGACATACTCATTAAATATGCAAACCTCCCTCCCCATGGCTTCGTAAGGAGGGGATGGGTTGTTTGGACCAAGGGGCATCTTTAATCCCTCTTCATCATTATCATTCGATCAAGGCAACATACCACCTATCTTGTCACGACTTCCACCTTTAGCATTAAAATTTGCATCAACCCTCAATTTAGGGTTACCTCCCTTACCACCGCTCAATCAAAATCAAAACAACCCCCCAATCATCAATTATGTCATCACATAAAACCCTTTGAACATGCCATTGATATCACAACAACAAGTGGAAACCATTCAAACAACCCAAACAATCATCACCCCATCAACCGCACCCCAAATATCAAGAACGACAATTTTTGAAGGACTAAACACGTCAATTGCACCAAGCACATCAATTTCCATGTTCACCACACAAATTACCACCATAAATACAATGGTTCCTCTCATCACAATGACAAAAACCATTCCAAATCTGCCACAACCGCTACCACCAAGAACGAACATCACCAATCAATATAGTATCACATTGCAAGGAGCGCAATAGGAATATCAAAAGGCACTTCAACAATTCCATGCACAACAAGCACAAAACTCGCAAGCTATACTACAAGCTACTCAACAAGCGGAAGCCACTCAAGCCACTAAAGTCATGCAACAAGCGCAATAAGCACAACAATCTGCCCAAGCTTCCCAAGCTACCCAAGCTTCCCAAGATGTGCAAGTAGCTCAAGTTGTGTAAGCCAAACAGATTTCACAAGCTACCCAATAGGCACAAGCCCAATACCAAGCTCAAAAAGTGCAGGCACAAGCTCAATATTAGGCACAATTGCAAGTAACCCGAAAATAAGCATATTGGCAAGGATTACATTAGTATAAGGCACAACAAGAAGCAACATTACTAGGTCAACAAAAAGCATTGTTGGCATAGCAACAACAATCTGAACAAAAAGTGTTGTTGGTACAACAACAATAGAAAGCTCAACAACATGAATTATTAGCACAACAACAACAAGACCAACAACAAGCGTTGTTGATACAACATCAAGTACAATACTTGGCACATCAAAATGCAAAAGCACTAGCCACCAACACACCAACCAACCCACCCATCCCTCCAACAATTGAACAATTGTAGAACACCTTCATTCCACCCCCTGATCCACAAGATGATGTAGCAACAAAAATCAAGTTACTCTCACAACAAGTGCTTGATCTTCAATTAGGGAAAACCATAAAGACACCAACAACTTGTGTCCCTATCTGTTTGATAGGAGTCTTGTAATGAAGACATTCCCATCACCAAATTTGATAAATACCAAGGGATGGGAAACCCTAAAGATTGCATATAATGATACATATCTAATGCATCTATTTCCTAGAGTTTTGGCTAGCCACGCCATGGAGTGGTTCTCTCACCTTCCTCTTGGAATCAAAAAGTTCAAAGAGATAGTAGATGCATTCATAAAAAAATATGCATTTAATATCGATATGGATGTTAGTCTAGAGGAACTATCAGTTCTTAAACAAGCTAAAAATGAATCATTTGCTTCCTTCCTACAATGATGGTGATCCAAGGCCAATAGGAGAAAATGGGTCATGCCAGAAGAACAACAAGTTTGTACCATCATCTCCAATTTGCAAGGAACCCTGGAATTCCATCTCAGGGTGCAAGGAATCATGACATATGACCAATTGATCTCCAAAGCACTTAACATTGAACAAGCCCTTATTGTACAAGGAGGAACACTTGCATATCTTAAAGAACAAAACAATCGCCCATCCACTAGCTATAATGACAAACCTCACATATGGGTGAAAAGCATAAACATTACCAATCATGGTGTTGTCAATGCCAAAGTTGTCATTAGTGCTCCTAAAAAAAACACACCAGCACCCCAACAACAACCCCAAAACAACAATCAAAACAATTGACAAGCTAACATTGTGACTCAACAACCAAACAATGAAACAGTCAACAATGTGCATGATAAAAGGGGGCCACCCCAACAAAACAAAAAATCCCCCAAGCGGAAGTACACAACCCTTGGGGAATCGACTAAATCCATCATGAAGAGACTAGTAGAGGAAAAACTCATCACAATACCCACCTATGACAACTATCAAGAACCCTTGGTTAAACCACCGTGGTATAATGAAAATAACCTTTGTGATTTCCACAAGATCAAGGGACACACAACTACTAGTTGCATGAGATTGAAAAAATTGATTCAAGACCTCATTGATGAAAAAATCATAAATGTGGAGTAGCCAATGGGAAATCAAAATCTCAAAATGTACATGAATCTGATGCCCAATCATAACAACAAAGGGTACAATAACAATGGTAAGGGGAAGGGTTCATTCAAAAGTGTGAATCATGTATAGGGTATGTGTAGGATCATCATGGAAAAAACAAGCCCTTAAGTGGCAAAAAATTTAGAAAAATCAGAGCTAGGAAACTTCACGTAAAAATTTGAATAAGTTATCTATACTATTTCAAAAATATGTAAGAATAGAATTTGTATCAAATTGAATATAGTTTCTAAACTACTAGGTTTATTTAAAAGAAAAAAAAAAATCTATTTGGTGAAAATTTGAAATTTCAATGCAATAGTACTTAAATTTCAGGGAAAAATAAGTGGGTGTATGCGACCACCCTAACCACAATAAAATGATAATATTTTTTTATAAGATTTTAGATATAAGTAGAGGACTCATGTATGGATGTGATGCATATTTTTTTGTAATTTTTTTCTAGGTAAATAATTAATTGACTTTCTTATTACAACTTTTTAAAAATATAAAAACTTGTATGTCTAACCATCTTAACTTGGTCAAAACTTCATGAAATTCAAATTATTATTTTTTAATCATATAGTATGCAAAGCATAGAATGCGACACATATTTCAGATTCAAAAAATGTGATACCATTTGAAAGCTATAGATGGTTTTCAATCAGCCTATCAATTAGGAATTAAGTTGTAATTCAAATAGAAAATGAATAATAATTATTTATTAAATTCAAAGTAAGGAATAATTTATATTGGTGGAAAGCTAAGAATCTTGTTTAAAAACCATTTTCATTTCATCAATTTTGGGTTAAAAAATATTCATCAGCAACATACCCATCATATCGCCACCTTTTGGCCCATCATGATCCTACACATAATCTATACGACCATGTCATCACATCCCTAGATGAGTATTGCACTATTATCACCATCGAAGGGGCCCAAGCTGATTGTGGAGTCACCACAAGAGGCAAAAAAATCACCATCGCAGGGCCATCTCAGCCTCCTAGAGCATCCACTTCCAACCCGAGATCCATTCCTAGTGGCTATAATGTCCTTGATCAATTGAAAAGAATCCCAGATCATATCTCCATCATGGAGTTGCTAAATATTTCATAGACTCACAAAAATATCCTTGAAGAAGCATTGGCTTCATCCACCATCTCTGTAGATCTTGATGCTAAAAAATTCCAAGCTATGGTCGGAAACATCATTACCCCAAATCTTCTTACATTCTTCGATCAATAATTTCTCGCACAACCATCTCACAATTGTGCACTCCATATGGAGGTCCTAGTTCATAAGAATAAAGTCAAGAGAGTCTTGGTGGATGGAGGTGCAGGTTTAAACATCTATTCCCTCAAGCTCATAAAGAATCTAAAAATCTTAGAGGATTAGAATTGAAAAAGGAAAAGGTATCACAATCAAGGGTTATGATGATCAAGAAAGAGTGTCTCAGGGCACTATCCAACTCCCTATTCAAGCATAGTCAGCCATTATGGAAATCACTTGTCAGGTCTTTGACCTCAATTTCTCTTACAACATCCTCCTAGGATGTACATGGATCCATGGGATGCAAGTAGTAGCATCAACCTTCCATCAATGTGTCAAGTTCACATACCAAGGCCAAGATGTCACTATCACTGGTGATCATGAACCCTTTTCTTTCTATAAGAGCCTTGAAGCCAAATATTAAAAAATCCCACAAGTTCCCAAGAATGATGAAGGCCCTTCAAAACTATATATTGACCCATCCACTCTCACCTCCACTTTTGTGACAAAGACACCCGCCATCCCCACCATCTCCAATATCAAATTCATTATCTAGGACAATGGGTGTGGGGATTACACCATTTCAAAGAATGCCTTCATGGTGGAAGAGTTACCACAATCAAATGATGCTTCCTCATCCTAAACCTTCATAGAAGGCTCTTCTAGAATCCAAAGTTGGGGAGACCTAGGCTAAGAGATAATAGAAGATGACCCATTCACCTCCTATACCAAGAAAATAGGTCAACAACAAATCTACCTATTGATGACAGTAGTAAGGATTTAGAAATAATTCTCACCATGGGCTATTACAAAAACAAGAAGATTGGGAAAAATGATAATGGTCTTCTAGAACCCATCATCATCAAGAAAAGAATGAAAAATATTCACCTTGGTTGTACCCCTCCTAGGGTTACCATACATGGTAGATCTGCCTTGGTTAGGAGGGATAGGACACCTACTTAGATATCAACATTTTCCCCTAGGTTATCAGTCACTGCACAATGATTACCAGTATCCATAGGTCTTCCTTTAGAAAATTTCACCTTTTACATCACTAAGGTGTGTAGTAGTGAGGATGATGAACTCAAGAGAGGTATACCCGCACTATTTGAAGACTCTAACCTCTTTATGATCATCACCTTATCTTATGAGACTAAAAACCAATCCCATGAGATAAAGCTAGTCTACCCCCAACTCATCAATCATGACCAATGAGGATCACTAATTCTTAACACATTTGAAAATTATGAGGTGCTCTCATAATTCATGGGACTGCGGGATGATATTCCATGTGGGGATCATAAAGCAATATTTATCATTGAGTTGAACACACATGCATACTATGGGGAAATGATTGAATCCCTTAGTCACAAAAGCAAAAAACTAAGAATAATCTTTAGGTCCTTGACTGAAAAACACACTGTGGCACTCTCTAAGCTGAAAATAGTAAAAAGAAAGGATGCATCCGATAGTGAAAACCTCTTTGAGGTGCCCTAGGATGGGTGATTCAATCTTCCTTGTAGAGCTCTACATTAGGTAAAATTAGTGGTTCTAGTTGAAAAATGCAACCCAATCAACTTGGGAACAGAGGAGAGACTGCACATCACATTTTATGCAGAGTCATTGTTGTCAGAGGAACAAGAGCTCCTAGCCACCTTTTTGAGAGAATGAAAAGTTAACTTTGCATGGAGCTATTTTGACATGCCCGAGCTTGATTTGAAGATTGTGGTCAACCATCTAGCAGTTTACCTCGAAGCAAAGCCCATCAAACAAAAGTTCAGGAAAATGCATCCCCAAATTGTTTTGTTAGTCAAAATGGAATTGAAGAAGCTACTTGATGCAAGTTTCATATGACCAATTGACTACTCAGAATGGGTATCAAATCTAGTACCTATTTCAAAACCCGATGGGGGCATCCATATATGTATAGATTTCAGAGACCTAAACAAAGCATGCCTGAAGGAAGATTTCCCATTGCCTAACATTGACATGATTGTAGACATGATAGTGGGACATGAAATGCTTTCTCTAATGGATAGTTTCTCTGGGTACAACAAAATAATGATTCCCAAAGAAGACCAACATAAAAACAACCTTCACTTGTCCAAGGGGGACATACTTCTAGAACATGATGCCATTCAGCTTAAAGAATGTTAGGGCCACCTATCAAAGGACCATGACATTAATCTTCGATGACATGATCCATAAAAATTTCAAAGATTACGTTGATGACATACTAGAAAAATACAGAAAGAGGAGAGATCACATAGCAACTTTGAATCCTATTTTTTATAGGCTGGAGGAATACAAGGTATGTTTAAATCTAAACAAGTGCATCTTCGGCGTATAGTCAGGAAATCTACTAGGATACATAGTTTCAATGAGGGGTATTGAAATAGATCCCACCAAGGTAAAAGAAATCCTCGAGATGGAGGCACCCAAAACATTGAAATAGTTGAGAGGCCTCCAAGCAAGGTTTCAATCCATCTCCAGATTCATAGCACAACTAGTAGACAAGAAAATCCCCTATTCTCACTAACTTCACAAGGGAGTATCATATAAATGGGATGAAAAATGCAACCAAGCCTTTAACAAAGTCAAATAATATTTGCTCACACCTTCGGTCCTCATTCCACCAATCCCAAGAAAGCCTCTCATCCTCTACGTATTAACAATAGTAGCAGCCCTCAATTCTCTCCTAGCTTAGCAGGATGAAAATGGGATAGAGAGGGCCATCTATTACATCAGCCGCACAATGGTTGGGAATGAGTTCAACTACTCATTCATCAAAAAAGCTTGTCTAGAAATAGTGTTTTCTTGACAAAAATTTAGACACTACATGTTGGCACACAAAATCAAACTCATTGCCAAAATTGACCACCTCAAGTACCTATTATCAAAGAAAATTCTTAGAGGAAGGATGGCCAAGTGGGTCATGATTCTATCTGAATACGACATCGAGTACATGGAATGAAAAGCAATCAAAGGCCAAGTGATAGTAGATCAACTTGCAAAAGTACCCATGTATTTAGAGAATCCATTGATTTTAGAGTTTCCTGATGAATCCATCTTCAATCTTAGCGTAGCTGACCACTAGAAAATCTACTTTGATGGGTCCTACATGCAACATGGATCAGGAGTCAGTTTCTTCTTCATCACCCCATAGGGGGACTATATACCTAGATCCTACAAGTTGGCATTTCCCTACACTAACAACATTGCAAAATACAAGGCTTTAACTAGAGGTCTCATAATAGTAGTGCAGTGGCACATCATGGCCCTCAAGGTATATGGAGACTCCCAACTAATAATAAATCAAGTAAATAATGAGTACAAAATAAAGGATGATAAGCTGACTCCATAAAAAAAGTTGGTAGAGAGTCTCAAGGAATCATTCATTGATATCACATTTGAGTAGATTCCCAAAGAAAACAATAGAGCAACAGACACCATGGAAATGATTGGATCCCTATTGGACATCCCTCGCAATGTCCCAAAACATGAATTCTTGGTAGAGCAGCTTCTCATGCCCACATTCGAGGTACCAGAGTCAAAATTTGTGTGTGAAATCGTTGGTCCCGGTGATCCCTGGTACCATGACATTTATACCTACTTACAAATAGGAGTCCTCCCCATTGACCTAACTTTGAGCCTAAATAGAACCTTTATAAAAAAGACATCCTGATTTGTGATCCTAGGTGATACCCTATATCGTAGGAGCATAGAAAGAACCCTGTTAAGGTGTTTGAATCCTGAGGAGGCCTTGACCGCTCTAACTAAGATGCATAATGACATTTATGGTTCCCATTTGAGTGGTATGACCTTATCCAAGAAACTACTAAGGACGGGGTATTACTGTCCTACTATGGAAAGAGAAGCACATGGCTATGTTAGAAGGTGTTTACCATGTCAGTAGAATGGGGACCTCATCCATGCTCTAGCTCAAGAGCTTCATCCCATCATCACATAACACACACCTCATCTAGTGGCCACAAGTTTATCATAGCCACCACTAAGTACTTTAACAAGTGGGTAGAAGCCATACCAATGATATATATAGCTAGAAAGTAGATATCAAAGTTCATCCTAAACTACCTCATATGCTGCAACTATGTCCCACAAGATATTATGTCAAATAATGGGACACCCTTCAAAAATCAGGATTTATGTGACCTATGTGAAAAATTCAAAATCCAACATCGCTTTTCCACACCATACTATCCCCAAGGCAATGGCCATGCTAAGGCTACAAACAAGACCATTCTAAAAATCCTTAAGAAAACAGTCAATGAAGTTGGTCGTGACTGGCACTTGCAATTAAATATTTCCCTCTAGGCCTATCAAACTGGCATCTGCACACCCACAAGTGCCACCCCCTTTTCCCTAGTCTACAGATCAAAAGCCATATTATCCATTGAGATCGAACTCCTTTCATTGAGAGTATCACTACAAAATCTCATCATAGATGACAAATAATGGGTATCACGATAGAATGAGTTGGAATTGCTAGATGAATGATGAATGGAGGCCTTGAACCATCTACAAGTATATCAGAACCAACTCAAGTGAAACTATAACAAGAAGATCAAGAGCAAGACTTTCCAAGTTGGAGAACTTGTGCTAAAGAAGAACCAAAAGAATGTCCCAAATCCAAATGGAAAAGATACATTTGAACCCAATTGGTTGGGACCCTTCATAATCATAGCAAGATACAAGTTAGGGGAATATCGGTTGTCAACACTCGAAGGAGAACCTCTACAAGAGCCCATCAACAAATCCCATCTCAAAAAGTTTTATGCCTAAATCTTTCAAGGTATAGAACCCAAAAAAAAAAAAAAAAAAAATGTCTGAAAAGATGGTTACCCTAATGAAAACCTGGTAAATAGGTATCTTGGTGACAACAAAAAAATAAAAATGGCAAAAAATCCAAAAAAATTAGAAAAAGGATTAAAAACAATAAATAGAAAAAAATTGTCCTTTAGTGAAAACCACTTTGGTGGCGCTTTGGGCAATTACCTTGGTGAAAACCTAGAAAATAGGTGCCTTGTGTAAATAAGCACTTTCCATTTACCAAGATCTTCATGACTTGTTCTGCATTATCCATCCATTATGCTTTCATCATCCATCGCATTCCATATCTCCATCCATCACCCATCTACATTCACATCATAGCTTGATCATGTGTTCCTGTCATGATCCCTCCTAGTACTACTTGGCCCATTTTCAAGGTCAGTTAGTCTTTCCTTTGATCAGAGTAATATATTGCATCACACTAGGGGCATGTTCTCATTGAATTAGATTCGTGTATTTTCTTGAAGTCCCAAAAATCCAAAAATCCAAAAACATTCATAAAATAAAAAAATCTAGAAACATTGAAAAAGTTAAAAACAATCCAAAAACATTCATAAAACCAAGAAAATCCAAAAACATAAAAAAATCACAAAATCCCAAAACATTCAAAACATATCAAAATAAAAAAACAAGTCAAAAAATTAGTCAAAAATTCAAAAATAGAGTCGTCATATAAAAGTACAGGTCTTTGAGCCTTAAATGTAGGCAAGGTTGATCTTTGATCATCCCCTAAGACACTTAGTTCAGTCCATTAGGAGTCTATGATAATAAATTGATAGTCCATTTGTTCATATCTCATCAATAATTGAGTTTGTGTCAGTTGAACTACGTGGTCTCTGCATGTATAATGTAGGAAAGGCTAATTTGTTGATCAGCCCCCAACACCCGTAGGATCAGTCTTTAGGTTAGTCTCTTGGTTAAAATCTCAGAAAACCCCAAAAAAATTGAAACATTTGTAAAATCTCAAAAAATCCCAAAAATAGCCTCAAAATAGTTCAAAAAACTCCAAAAACATCCAAATATTTGAAAAAATCCATCTGTCTCATTTCGCTTTCACCCGCAATAAACATCACTCATAAAAAACAATCATCATCCTCAACCTTTGGTAAAAAAATTGGAAACAAGTCTAGCAGATTGAAAGTGAAAACTGAAAACATCAAAGTCTACTTTCTAGGTTAGTACGTAAAAAAATTGGTCAAGTCTTTGTGTCAATAGCCTATCATACAATCAGTCCCAACTCAATAATCTAATAACATCATGTCCTAGAATGCATCTTTCCTACAATGGGCATTATTTATCTAAAAGAACACTTTGGATAAATGAAATGACGTGTCGCCATCCACTAACATGTCTTAGGATGTATCCTTCCTACAATGGGCATTATCTATTGGCAATTGTTTTGGTTCTTATCCTTAAAAACACAAAGCCCTTTGGCTAGAGGTATGAAGAAAATTGACTTGTTTGTGTGTTTGACCTTTTCTTTTGGATTTATCTTATTGTGCTCATTCCAGTGACCTCTTGATGGTGTCTAATCAAAGCGATTTAGAGAGAAAGGAATGGGGCATCGGTCATTATCATTTTGTTTGTTGTGCTTATTGGATGTTCTTGTAATATAACTTGGTGAATGCTTGCTTTGTTAGGTGCATCCTAGCAAGGTTTTCGTATGTCAAATGTGAACAAGAATACTCCTATCTATTTTTCAAGTCAAATTCCATTACACTAGGTGCAATGCCATCCTGGTTCTTTATACCTTGATGCATCATGCTTATGTTTGTTATAAAACATAATGTAAGTGGCCCTTTTAAAGTCCCAATACCTGATAATCAAATCATCCATCTCTCATTATCATCTCTAATAAAGTTGGCTTGTTGAATCCTCTTTTCATCATCTCATTTCTTCTTTCTTCTCTTCGCGCTAACAACTAATCATCATCACCAATGCATCCATCTTGCATACATAAATTTTCAATATGTTGCATATCATTTATATGCATTTTCATCATTGCATAATATAGATCTGTTAGCCTAAGAATTTCATAAACCATACATTTGCATAAAACATCCATTGCATAACCATATAGGTGCCATTCATCTCATCCATCTCACATGCAGTACATCATCATTTTAAGTTGTTTAGGATAATATAGATTGTTTATTCTAAGCATCTTGAAACCATCTTATTTACATCATTATCATAACCATCCATGCATCCACCTTGAACCTATTTTTCATGAGATCAACCCTCAATTCATTTTGTTTTGCTTGGTCTCTCGAGGGGGCGATGTACCAATATACTTCTTTCCACTGGGGCATCAAAAAATAAATCAATTTTTTTTTCAATTTTGATTACAGTAAGTTTATTCTTTGAAACAACATAGTAGGTACATTGCTTCAAAGAGGGAAAAAATGTAGACATGAAAAATATCCTGATCAACTAACTTTGATTCTTCTTTAATCACCCCTCTATTAACCATTTAATTAATTAATATTAATTCCCCTATTAATCAAATAAATCAAATTTATTTGATTAAATCATTATCCTCTTTTGATTAAATAAATCATTCTATTTATTTAATCCTAAAGTCCCTCTTTAATTCAATAAATCAATCTTATTTAATTAACCTCTAAAGTTTTTCATTTAATTAAATAAATCAAATTTATTTAATTAAACACTAACATCGTCCCCTTTAGTTAAATAAATCAAAATCTTTATTTAATTAAGTCTAAAGCATCATCCTTTCAACTTTGATTTATTTAAATCCTAAAATCTAAGTCAAAATTGTCAAATCACCTAACCTCCTCTTATTTAAACAAATCCTAATTAAATCTAATCTTAATCCATGTCACATCCTCTATATTTTCCCACTTGCACAAATAAATCAATTTAATCAATTTATTAAATCTTCATTTTCTCTCAACTTGACATCTTTGAGGGAATATTCCTCCAAATTTGAAAATCCCTCCAAATGGGATGTGTCCTTCCAACAAGCCATTTATTTCATCTTAAAAGTCCTTTTTCCTTGAGCCAAGTTGCCATAACTCCATTTGACTCTCCCTCCACCATGTCATTTCACTAATTTCAAATTTCAACTAATTGCATTTATGGGCACATTCATCAAAATGTGCACATCCTTTGCCCATTGGATGTTTAATGATCCCACATTCATCCATTTTGCCTCTCTTCTCAATCTCATCGATAAATAAGAGGCTTTTCAACTCATTTTGAATCCAAATCATCCACACGTTATGTATTTTGAATCCAATCTTATGCACAACTCCATTATTGTCATTTTAGCTCATAGCATTTTCATGTTCATCTTAGCTTGTCAAGGGTTGGGAAAGGGCCACTTTTCATTACAAAGTGGCACAAATCCACTATGGAATAGGTATTTACTATGTTTTTTTAATGATTTCAATCTAGTCTATTTTTTTATTTCATTTGCATTATGAAACATGTTAGATTATTTCATAGAGATTTTGTTGTTTGCTTTGTTTTAACAACTAACCATGTAAGAGTGTGTGTGTGTTGGAGAGTTTTAGCAATTTGCATATTTCACCATCCATAGAATCTAATTACAATATTAGGTTGCTTTTGTTTTTCATTTATTCATGTATATTTTATTGAAAATAATTGCTTAGTGTTTTTCATTTGAAAAGATAAAAAAGTGGTGCTTTTGTACATTTTTGAGAAAAACTCAATCAATTAATGCATTTTGAATTCTAGAAATGACCTTTTAACCATTTTACATTATTTTCAAAAACATAAAATTTCATGCATAGTTGTACCTCACATATAACAATTAGAATTTTGTGTATTATTAAATATTTGTTTACATCTAGACCACAACCTCAACAACTTTAGATACTCAAACATTGAAATTTAATTCCTCTAGTCTAAGGCACTAGCACCCCTATCCAAATAGTTTTGGACCAGATTTTAGTGATAGTAGTCTCTCTGAGTTTTCTTCTTAGATCTATTTCCAATTTATATTACATTTCTCTATTTTTTTGTATATAAAATCATGTTACCTTTGGTAAAGCACTTTCAAAAAGTCTAAGTGCTTTGGGAAAATGATGTATTCTTTGAAGTCCTTGGTTGATGTTTCATTTTGTGGCTTTGGTAATTCTTCTCCAATGAAAGACAAAGCTCATGTAACCTTCTCTCCCAATGCATTCCCTCATAGTGAGGATGCCTTAGGGAAAGAGGAGGAGATCATTGATAGCTCCCTAAACAATACCTTACCTTCCTTTCATACCAACATTCTCCTTAAAAATATAACACCCAATCATTAGTAATCCATTTACCATCCTTCAATCTTACTTACTTTAAAGACAAAAGTTTGCAAATCCTAGCATACCTTCAATTGAAATTCTTTCTTCCCTCTCATTAAGAGACCCCTTTACAATTCATCCCTTGTCCATTGTGTATACATACACAAAATTCCCCTTCCCATAAGAATAACAATACTTCCTTGTCGTTAAACACTCATCCATCCCATACAAATGAAACTAACAATACACCTATAAACTCAGAAAAGTGTTATGGTCAAGGATTTAAGATTCTTTCTAAACAAGGTGTGGATACAAATAAACAAAGATCAAATTCATATTCTCTTACTGTTAAAAGTAGCTATGGCTGCCAATATCTTGAGACAAAATAGAAAATACAAAGAGAGAGAATAGAATGTGATAAGAATAATCTATATTCTTATCAATATGATTGAATGATATGATGTTGTTGTGTACAATGTAGTAGAACCCCTTGGTTACATAGCCAAGGTGAGATGCACGATGTCACAGGATTATGACAAGTGTCTTAATCATATGACTTTAGATAACTAATCACACTTACCTAGGTCACAAGTGTTACAAGTAAAAAGATAAGATAACAAATAATGACAACTAACACCTTCTTGAAAGGTTCCTTCCTGGGTATGTGTAGGATCATGACAGGCCAAAAAGTGGCGATATGATGGATATGTGTAGGGTATGCGGCTGATGACCTTTTTTTTACCCAAAATTGATGAAATGAAAAGGATTTTTAAAGGAGATTCTCAACTTTCCACCAATATAAATTATCCTTTACTTTGAATTTAATAAATAATTATTATTCATTTTCTATTTGAATTATGACTATAGTGTTGATTGATAGGTTGATTCAAAAAAAATTATAACTTTCAAATGGTATCACATTTTTTGAATATGAAACATGTGTCACATTCTATGCTTTGCATACTATAATATTTTTTTTAAAAAAATTGAATTTCATGAAGCTTTGACCAAGTTAAGGTGGTTAGACATTTGAGTTTTTATATTTTTTAAAAGTTGTAATAAAATATTCATAATTAATTATTTACATGGAAAAAAATACCAAAAAAATATGCATCGCATTGGGACATGAGGCCTCTACTTATATCTAAAATATTCAAAAAAACATTATCATTTTATTGTGGTTAGGGTGGTCAGACAGCCACCTACTTCTTAGTTTTTCCCTGAAATTTAAGTACTACTGCATTGAAATTTCAAAATTTCACCAAATATATATATTTTTAAATAAACCTAGTAGTTTAGAAAATACATTCAATTGGCTACAAATTCTGTTCTTACATATTTTTGAAATAATATAGTTAACTTATTCAAATTTTTACGTCAAGTTGCCTAACTCTGATTTATTTTAATTTTTCCCCACTTAGGGCCTGTTTTTTCCATGATGATCCTCCACATACCCTCTGAGGACCTAAGTGAACTTAACTAACATGTAAATAAGTCCCCTAGTAATGAATTAACTAGGTACAAGACTTTATTTACACCAACACCCCCCTTTAAGTGCAACTTAGGGAGTAGCAAATTATTATGAAAATAACAAAAAGATGCAAGAATGGGTCTCGACTACTAGGCAATGTTAGGTACCCATGTACAAATGCAATGCAATCTCTCACAAACAGAGAAAAGGATAAAACCCAATTGGAATAAACTCCTACCGAAAAGAGAGATGAAAAGAAATTCTCTCAATGATGCATGGGAAGGCCAAAACACCATGTGAGGAAAAAGATCCCCCCATAAGAGAGAATTAGAAGAGAGACAAGGCAGCCCCCCCTCAATATTGAGTCTCTTGCAATGATGGTAGAAGCTTGACATTGAATGTTGATGATGATCCAATCTTGTCAAACAACGTTCCTCCCCTTACAAAGAAACAAAACCAAGAATGTATGTAGGATTTCAAAAAGATGGATGATGGATGATGATGTCTCTGAAGCATGCTCAAGTGTCTCCAAGTCGATGTTGAAAGCTTACACACTCCAAACAAGCATTCTAGGCCACCTTGCTGAAGAGGAAAATCCAAAATATAGTAGAGATGAATGTAGAACATAATCCAAAGAGAAAGATATCCCCTCTAAAGACAAAAAAGCCTCTTGCAAATGATTTCCAAAAGTATCCACAGTCACATCAAATTGCAAAGAATGATCATATAGAGAATGAACAAGATGGTCAAGGTGTTCCCTCACAAAAATTGAAGAAGGATCTTCTCCATCAAAGAGAAAATGAATGCCATCAATGATGTCCCCCAAATCTACAATATGAGACTCCACAAACATGTCAAATATACCTATTAAGAAGCCATCCAAAGTAGTCAAATATGAAAGACAATGAGTAACCTGCTACATTGAATCAGAATTAGGGAAAACTATAGCAACACTAGCATCATCAACTGCAACATTGGAGAAGAAGGAGGTGATTCAGACATTCTAGAAGGAAAATCAATGTGATTCCTTTTGAGAAGAATTTTCAACTCATCAATATCCTTCTTATAAAAATAGTGTTATTCATGTCCATGCTTCTTGAAATATAAAAAAAAGGCCTCTCCTTAGATGATTCTCCAATTTTGAGGATTCTGATTCTTTATGTGGCTTGTTCTTTTTCTTCTTTTCCTTCTTATCAAGATTCCCTGCTTCTTTTCATACCTTTGACTCACTAGCCAACAATGCTTATAACTTGGAACACTTGATTCTACCCATGTTCATTAACTTAGCTTCCTCTTGGATTAGGAGATTTGCAAAATCATCAAACTTAGGATCAACATATGATGCTCCCATAGAAAATCGATGGGTATGAAACCTAGAAACAAGCACTAAATACTCCGGACCAAGCTTGGAGAACACATTCAAAATCAATTGTAAATCATCTTTATCAATGTTGCATTCTTTCAATTGTGTTCTTAGTTGTTTTACTTTGGAGATGTAGTCTTCGATGTGGTCAAAACCTTTGAGATCAAGATTCAAAAAATCATTATCAATCTGATATCCGCTAATCTTATCTATTTTACCATACAAATTTTCAAAAGTCTCCCATGCCTCTTTAAGTGTTTTGCATGATTTAATATGAAATTGTAAATCAAATGGGACTAATGAACATATACATCCAAGTGCTTTCTCATGATTAATCTCTCATCTTGTAAATTATTTAGCATCGGTAGGTTGAGAAATGGTTTCCTTTAGATAGCCTATTAGACCTTTTCCCATGAGATAGTTCCCTACTGATTTTCTCCATGTAGCATAATTATGTGGAATTAGGAGTTCAATTTGAGATTTCCCAATTGCAAGAACACAAACCAAGAAAAAGAATGCAATAAACCACTACAACATTACCCCCCCCCCAAATTACTCAATCAAGAAACCCTCCATGAAATATTTGATTTGTCACTTTATATTTAGTGTGTTTATAGTTGCCACTTACTAAAAGTAGTGAAGTGGGTACATGAAAATGAAAAAAATAGGCCATAGGCTCAAAGTAAAAATTTTATAGGAGATGAGATCAAACATATTACACCACTAGAAAGTGCATGAAAAATTATGCACTTTCAAAAAAGTTGCACTCAAAACTGTTACCATAGGAGCAAGATATGAGCTCTTGAAGTTCCCAAAATGAGGATGAAGTAGTAACACCTATGATAATCTACAATTTTTGGAAAAAATACACCAAATCCAAAAACTAATTCCACCAATCCAAAGAGCACAAAAAATTGTCCCAAATAAAAAAAAAAACTTGAAAAAAGGATCCAAAATGACTGAGTTATGGGCCTCTAAAGTTTTCCTACAAAATTTAAAATGCAATTGGAGAGGTGGAAAAATTGTTTTTGGAAAATTCTAACACACGGATAATGTCAATAATTAAAGGGATTAAAATTGACAGTCTTCTAGCCATCAAAATAGAATATTCTCTTCATTTCCGAAATATTCTTCAGCGATAGAATATTCAAGGAATGTTCTTCTTCACTTGTCAGTGACAGAATCTCAAAAAAATGCTCTAGAATATACCACTACTAGTGCTGAGAATTTTATGTGGTAGAATCTTTGAATGATTCACCAAGATCTTTTATGAAGTCGCCCAGAGTAATAAAACACCCCCAAATTTATTTCAACGTATGCCGCCAATTCACAAAATGTCCAAATTTTTAAATGACAGTTGTTGGGACTTTTAGTTTATTAGTTGATAGATTAACAACACTGTCAGTATTTTATTTGATCGGCCAAAACTAGAAGGTGGTACCCAAAGGGTATAGTGAGACCCACCATGGGTTGTGGCTGAGTAGGGTGCCTATGGTGGTGAATAATGTTCCACCACACTGCATGGTCTGCATCACTTACATCAACTATGTAGAGTCATATGTAGGTACGACCTACAAATAATTTTATAAAAGAAACCCGCAAACAATAGAAATTTTTTCCCTTTTTTGTTTTTCAATACAATAATTTTTTTGAAATAAATACATTTGGTAATACAATTTAAAATAAAATATAATTTTTTTTAACCGATTATATATACATTTTTAATTTTTAGAAAATCGTACCATCCTTAATGATGATGACTTGGGGCTCGTATGGCTCCCTAGGAAAAAAGAATTTTCCTCACCAAACAACTACTCTGATTTGGACACTTTGGTAGTCATTCTTAGGGTTTTTGGCCCTTCTTGACGTAATGGAAAGGTCAAATTTGACCCACAATGCTCCAAAAATGAAGCTACCTTTTGGATCTGACATCCACTCTTCAACTTCAAGCCCTCATAGATTTGGCCTTGTATGTCCGATTTGGAAAAATAACCTTCTGGACATAATGGTGAGCTTAGATTTGCACCAACAAGATCCAATTTGAGCCTGCAATAAAGAAGAAAATGGAAGCCCCCCAAATCTAGTATTGCTATCAAGTTTTTCTGATTCTCTAGATCATCATGTGATGCAAGAGAAGAGCACTATTCAAGATTTACCAAGATCTCTCAAAAAAATACTATCTAATGGCACCTGACCCTCTCTGATACCATGTTAGGATTAGCTATGGCTGACAAGATCTTGAGACCAAATGGAAAGTACGAAGAGAGAGGATAGAAAGTGATAAGAATAAACCATATTCTTATCAATATGATTGAATGATATGATGTTGTTGTGTACAATGTAGTAGAACCCCTTGGTTATATAGCCAAGGTGAGATACATGATGTCATAGGATTATGACAAGTGTCTTAATCATATGAAATAAGAAAACTAATCATACTTATGTAGGTCACATGTGTTACAAGTCAAAATATAAGGTAACAACTAATGACAACTAAAACCTTCTAGAAAGATTCCTTCCTAGGACCTAAACTTGTAAACTTAACTAACATGTAAATAGGTCCCCTAGTAATGAACTAACAAGGCACAAGATTTTATTTACACCAATACTTAGAATAAACATAAAATCCCTCTATAATATGACTTGATTACCAAGGCCTTCCACCTCTGCATAAGACATTCATTCCAGCTTCCACCCCATCACCACCACCTCATTGTTCAAGAACACATAGGCTACTCTCTATTCAACATCCCTTATTTGAGATAGAGTATACATTATACACACATTTGAGGTTGCAATTAATCATTCCCCCACCTCCTAAGTTTGAGAGAAACTCTAACAAGAAAACAAAGTATAATTCATCCTTTTTTGCATATCATTAAATATTTGAACATTCTATTGATAAGTGTTGTGCTTTAAAAAGAAAAATACAATGCTTGATTCAGTTATATGACATTGATGTGGATCCATGGGTATGTGCGGGATCATCATGGAAAAAATAGGCCCTTAAGTGGCAAAAAATGCAGAAAAATCAGAGTTAGGCAACTTGACATAAAAATTTGAATAAGTTATCTATATTATTTCAAAAATAAGTAAGAATAGAATCTGTAGCAAATTGAATGTAGTTTCTAAAATACTAGGTTTGTTTAAAGAAAGAAAAACACTATTTGCCGAAAATTTGAAATCTCAATGCATTTGTACTTAAATTTCAAGGAAAAAATAAGTAGGTGTCTGTCTGACCACCCCAACCACAATAAAATGATAATATTTTTATAATATTTTAGATATAAGTAGATGACTCATGTCCTGATGTGATGAATATTTTTTTGTAATTTTTTTCCAAGTAAATAATTAATTATGATTTTTTATTACAACTTTTAAAAAATATAAAAAACTTGTATATCGACCACCTTAACTTGGTCAAAACTTCATGAAGTTTAATTTTTCTTTTTTTAATCATATAGTATGTGAATCATAGAATGTGACACATGTTTTGGATTGAAAAATGTGATACCATTTGAAATCTATAGATGTTTTCAATCAACCTATCAATCAAGACTTTAGTCATAATTGAATAGAAAATGAATAATTACTTATTAAATTCAAAGTAAAACAAAATTTATATTTGTGGAAATTTGAGAATCTCCTTTAAAACCCTTTTTGTTTCATCAATTTTGGGTAAAAAAATAGTCCTCAGCCACATACCCATCATATTGCCACTTTTTGGCCCATCATGATCCTGCACATACCCCCATATAAAAAATAAATTAAAAATTAAGGTTTGGATGCTTAGTAAGTGGAATTCATACTATCATATGATGATCATTGCAATGCATGGAGTTACAAAAACATTTTGTCCAACCATATTTCATCAATAGGGAGCAACACAATAATATCCACAATGGTTGTGCTTATCTATATACTTGGGGGGCAAGGAAAAATAATCTTGTGAGGTTTGTATCCATACTAGAGGATTCCATATTCATCTATTTTCTCCTTAAAATATTAGTGTAACAAGTACACTAACATTTTAAGGGGGGAATATTCCCCCCATTGATTGTGGCATCTACTAATAATTTAAATCATGTGCCCTTTAGTGGTAGTATTAAGAATGATATAACCTAAGGTGTGGCCTTGCAAATCATTCATATGCCCATTTGGTGGTGGTATTATGCATGATATTCCATAAGGTTTTGCCTTGAAAATCATTCATGCACCCTTTTAGTGGTGGTATTATGCATGATATCCGCTAAGGTGTGGCATTGTTATTCACTTACGTGCCCCTTTAGTGGTAGTATTATACATGATATCTCTTAAGGTGTGTCCTTGGATATAATTCATGCACCCCTTCAGTGGTTGTATTATGCATGATATCCTCTAAAGTTTGGCCTTGTAATTCACTTATGTTCCACTTTAGTGGTGGTATTATATATGATATCCCCTAAAGTGTGGCCTTGCAAATCATTCATGTGCCCCTCTAGTGGTGGTATTACACATGATATCCCCTAAGGCTTGGCCATGCAATTCACTTATATGTTCCCCTTTAGTTGTGGTATTAGGCATGATATCTGATGAGAGCCATTCATGTTCCATTCAATACTATATTTTAGCCTTTTCATTTTCCTTAATACCCATTTTCATATTCCATTTCCATAGTATTTTACCACCTTTATGATGTATATGGTTAAATATACATAAGTAATATTCAATTTAGTTTTTAGTTAAAATATGAAAATTAATGATTGAATTGTATTTACCAACAAGCGTAATTATTTCATTTTGGAAAATAATTTACAACATTCTATTGGAGGAGGAAAGAAGCAATTGGAAGTAATTTGACTCTAGATCATTAATAATTATTTTTGTAATATCCATAGGTCAAACATAAATTTGCATATATGGTATTTATTTGCAAGGATAAAATTATTGTTTTCATATATTATCTACCCACATATCCCTATATTTGTGGGAATGAATGAGAGTTCAAGCTAAAATAGTGGAGGAAAAATACAAAACACCATGGAATTTGTTACACTCCCGTTCATTATATAAAGAGAGTTGGGTGTTAGTAAATGTAACTCAATTTTCTGGAGAAATAAAGACTTTCCTTCTTATCAAGAAAAAGTAAAATAGAATTTTCTCTTTCATCACCTATGTATTGAGGAGGTAGGGCCCACTTCTTGGGATGTTAGGTGATTTTTACTATTTTAGCACTGTGTTTACTTTTTGTTCTGATTACATTTGTGTATGTATTGAGTTTTTTTTATGATTTAATTAGGAACCATAAGATTGTAATGCTAAATGAAAATTTACCTCTGTTAACTATTATTTTTGCTTTACATCATACTATGATTTATAGATCTCAACATTTTAAGTTGTGATTTTAAGTTATGAACTTATTAACTATTACAAACTGCTACTATTCCTATCTTAGAACAATGTTGTTTCTATAACAGTTCTTGTCATAGAAGTAAAATAGAAACATTAAGTTAGATTTCCACTTAGGAAGTTGATTGAAGTTAGAAGTACATTTCATTCAAACTTACCTCACTACCTACAACCCTTACACATAGAGCCACTATGGCTTTCGCAAGTTTATGCCCCTAGATTAACACTTAGACTCAAAACAAAACTAGTTATTAATATTAAATATTTTCTCATTATCTACCCCCAGTTTTGGCCTATCAATATCCCCTAAGTGAGGCTTTACACATTGTTCATGTGCTCTTTTAGTTATGGTATTATGTATAGTACTCCCTCATGCATGGTCATTATTTTAATCATGTTCACCCTTTCTGGTGGTGTTATTTGCAATGCCCCCTAAGGCATAGCTTATGATTCATCCCTTGTGACATTAAATGATCCACTACAACATTAAAATTATGCACACCCCCTAAGGTAATTTATTCCCTATGACATTAAATGGTCCCCTATGATGTTAAACTTATGTAAGCCCTCTGAAGTGATTCATCCCCTATGATGTTAAACTTTTATGCACACCCTGAGGTGTGATTGGAAAAATAGTCAATAGATCTAGCATAATGTAGCTTCTTGATTCATGAACTTGAGTACCTTTTTACATGACCACCTAGCATAATACAACTTTGTTTTTGATGGAACCTTGTTTTTTCTGAGTAAACTATCATAACATTGGTTGCTAGCCTTGTGAAATGCATCATATTGCATGGACATCTAGCATAATGCAGTTTTCTAGCCAGTGGATATATGTAGATCATGAATGATCTAGTGTAACATGACTTGTTGGTCCCTATGAGAGTACATATTTGTCTACCATCATATTAAAGGGATGGAATTTGGTAATTGAGACAAAATAATTGATAAATAAGTGCATCAAAATTATATTAATTAGAAAATAATAGACACATATTCACAAAAAAAGGTGGGTGGATACACTTGAGCATACCCCAAGAGTGGAAGTCATAAAACAATAAAAAATATGCTAGTCAATTAAAGTTGTAGCACTTGAAGGAGGCATAGGATCTCGGTTAGAAGGGTCTAGAGTGACATCAGGAACATCCCAAACTTCCTCTTTATCAAAATCCTTGTCTTTATCTTTGGTGTGTGCTAGGGAGATTGCCAAATCTATCTAAGAAAGCCACTTGAAGTAATCAAGAGCAAGCCACTTAGAGGCACCATTAGTTGATGATCCCACACACCCAAAAGGCCACTTAGTAGTGGAATTCTTAGGGGGAGGAGGAGTAGAGCACCACCGAATAGGCCACAATGAACCACTACAGCCACCAACCCAACAACAAGGAGCTTGGAACCTAGTAGATGAGGAGTGGTGAATCAAGAGGCTCCTCCCTTGATGATAACCATGAGCAAGAGATTGGTCATGGGGGAAGGAGGGAGTGGGGGGAACTCTGACAATAGTGCATGGGGCATTACCCCAATGATCAAGTAGCTCCCAAAGGTGAGAAACCTTTAGGACCATCTTGTTAGCTCGTACATAAATCTATAAGAAGATATTTGAGCAAATGATAGCTTCAAAATAAAACAAAATATTTTGATCAATAGTAAAATAAAAAAATATAACAAAATTTATATTTTTCCATATGCTAAATAGAATATCCATCCTAAAAGCATGTCATATTTTGGTAAAATTATGGGGAATGCAGGGCTAGTCCCCCAAAAGAGCCATTTTCTAGGAGAATGGCTTGGGCCTGAATGGGAAAATCAAGTCATAGATGCAATTCTAGAACTATTGAGATTTTCAAAAAAGTGAAAATAAGTTCTTAAAAGACTCCACTTTCCCACAAAATGAGCAATGATGGTTTTGGATACCCATATGTTGAAGGCAAATCCCCATAGGTAAGCCTTGGAAAAGAATATAGTAGGTAAACTAGGAAAGTTTAAGCTCAACAATAGTTGACCATATATTAAGAAAGTCATGTTTCCAAACAAAAACTAGAGAATACAAGTACCATCTCTAATTTAAAATAGGCATGATGGGAATCTTTGGAGAAAGCTAGTGGTACCCAAGAGAATGTTTGTAATTATAGAAAGCATTATTGGGACTTTGGAATCAATATTTCCACCATGGTTTGGTAGAATGAACACCAACCTTGTGCAACATCTCCATTGGAATGGAATTCATAACCATATCATATGCCTCTTAGTATTTCTAAGATAAGTGGAGCTAGGCCTTGAGCTCTTCTCATTGTAAGGAAACTTGCAGCCATTGTATGCCAATTTCCACATAACCCAAAAGAGGTAACAATGCAAATAAGTGCTTAGAATCCACATGCAAGAGAATAGACAACATACCCATCAAAAGTGACACAAGCTATATACAATGGGAAAACCCTCAAGAGGGAAAAACCCAACCTCCAAAAGCATCCATACTCCATCATACTAATCAGCAATAAAAAATACAAGAGTTGCAATGAACACCTCTGAAGCATCAAGCCCTCCAATACACATTCCCATGTGTCCAAGCATGAATCCACACATCCCATGCCATACTTGAAAAATGCACTCCTCAAGAAGAATAATGACAACCAAACCACTCAACCAACCTAAACCACTACACATTTGTTTACTTTTATAGACACAAGCTCACATAAAATACAACTAGTGGTAAGGTAAAACCATGTACCACAAAACCGTGTGAATAAAAACCACTAAAACCTTATTTAATATTGAGTATTAAGACATCAAGTGCTTTATTTAATATTTCCCCAATATTAAATTATTATCACATGTCTCCCACACATTAAATAATAATACAATGTTACAATACAACATCAAGTGGTGCCCAAATAATTACCTAGTGTGATTAACTGCACCACCAAGGTGCATCACAACTAAATAATTATATAATTACAACATTATAATAAATAAATTTATGCAATGGTGTACAACACCATATCTTGGCAACATTCTCCTACTTGTATACATTGCATAAGGGATCAATGAATGAAATACATCATCATAGCCATACATGAAACCACATGAATCTCTAGCATGCTCTTGTGATCCATCAAGATACCTGAAATAAGAACAAAGTGACCACCATCTCAAGCAAGAACTCCTCTCATCATTCAAAATTCCACCTATGGAAGAAAAGGAACATGCCAAGGTGAAGATGCATGAAATCCAAGTGATAACAAAGGCTCCAAACAAGCTACTATCAAATGAAAAACCCACATGATCAGAAATAGCATCGACAACACATGCTAATACATCCAACCATCCATACCTCCAAGGTATCAATACATCAGAAAACTCATGCCAAGAACATATACAACCTATAAACTACAATCACAAGCTCCATGTATCAAACCTGTTAAATATGAACATACATATCTAGGAAATCCCACTGTATAGGTAATGTCAAAGCATATCAAGTCTACCAATCAACACTATATTAAGGTGTGATAAGTAAATCAAAGCATGAAGTACCAAGAACAATAAAAATGATCCACACATGCATACAACCCAAAGAGTTGCATAATCTCTCACAACATGTTGCCACCATCCTCCCAGAACATGAACATCTAGGAAGGAACCATGAAGAGAGAATTTTGTAAACCATAATATCCTTCTACCAACACCTCAAAAGTGTACTATGGTGTCAAGTATGATCTCCTAACAACCAAAAATGAAAATCCTCAACAACATCCATAACACTCAATTGCATAGATCAAGTATAATATATGAATTAATGTAACAATGCCAACATGGATGTAGGCCTCTCTAATCAAGAAGATTAAAATCAAAGTATCCATCCCCAAAACTCATAATTATCCCATAAACCCTCTCCTAACAATCCCCATCAAAGAATGATATCATAAACTCAAATGCACAAGGAGATAACCATGCCAAAACACCCCTCAAAATGAATCCTTGAAAACTAACTATTTGTTGCTCATCAAAGCTTGCACCTCTCCAATAGTCTTATGGGAAATTCAATGAGTGAGGGACAAATTGTGTCTCACTAAATACCTCCGAGTTTTTTTTAGAAATTTGACTCTTCTTTTTGGGTTTTTAAGATAAGGGAGAAAGAAGAAATGAAAATGTAAAACATTAAAGGGGATACACCAAATCTCTTACAACATTTCAAACTTAGAATATTCCTATGATTGATATAGAGGACACAGATCACCACAACCCCTCATTTTTGGAAAGAGAACGAACAACAAAGGCTAACGTCAAGCACAGTGCAGACTATCAAATCTTTCCATAGGCAGTGTTCATTGAGGTACAATCAAACATAAAAAGCCCTTATTGTAAAAGAACAATATTTTAGAAATTATAAGCACCCTGTCTCCCAATAAAACATAGCACAAAAAAATAACAACTACAAAGATAATAGAAAAGTCTAATGACATAGTCTGATTTTCCCAAAAAATCTATTTTAAAGTACAAGCATAAAGCATATAAATCCGCTATTTAAACTATCAGAATATAACTTACAAGACACGTTGTTTCATTCAAAATGATAGTATAAAGAGAGAAGACTTGAAAAAGGCCATACATGAATAGTCTCAAAAATTACCCTTAATATTTCATGCTTTTAAATAAGACTAAAATTTGAAACAAAGGTCAAATGCCAATCCAACAATAGTTTAAACCTTAATAGATATAATTTTTTGGAATAAATTGGTTTTATAACCTATTTTTTGAAATATAATTCATAAACTCTAAGAACTTAAAAGAAAAGAAATCCCTCTTTTTAGAAAAAACAACTTCCTCTTGGAAAATTCATCTTCTTTTTAAAACATAAGTCCAAAAATCTTCTTTCTTTTTTAACATCATCCTCCTTTATAGCCACTGAAGAAATAAAGCACCACCTTAATCCAAAAGTAATGACTGTCAGGTGTTGATGGTTGATAGCATACGATCTGATCCTAGAATCTAAGTTAGGATTTAAAATATCTTTGCATTGACTCTTCATCTATTGCATTAATGTTCTCTAGATATTTAAGCAAAGATAAGACCTAAAATACAATCAGATCCTAAAAGTAACTACCTAGAAACAAACACAATTGATTGTTTTCATTATTGCAAGGTGTTGACTCAAAGACTTCCATCCCAAAAACCAAGAGAGGAAAAGAGAAAACAACCAGCTCAAACAAATGACCCAACTAGATATCTTCATAGGCGGTGTGAATAACCTATGTCAAGAGGATGGCGTGTCAACATGGAAGAAACTCCTAAACTTGCAAGTATAGCTCTGAGGGAAAAATTATGACCAGCAAACACATGTCTTAAAACTCCTCCCGAAAGGAAAACAAAAGGGAAAAGTTGTGCGGCCATCATGTGGCACATCATGCACCTTTCTGATATTTTATTTGAGTGTGGGTCTAGCCAACACTAAATATATTTATTCAAATCAAAAAAGTAAATGACTAAGGGAAAAAGAAAACTTTTACAGTTTTGGCAACTCATAGGGGTCTTTGCTTCTGTGGAGATTCAAACCTAGGTCTCTGGCTGCTCTTGGAGTTTGATGAGAGTAGCTCTCTAGGCCTCCCAATCTACATTGGTTAGTTAAACAAGGGTCTAGATCTATTTGTATACCTGCTCAAGATTAAAACTATCCTTGAAGGAGATGACACCCCATCTGTAAGAGATTGCGCCTAGGTGATAATAGAGTCAAGAAAGTGGGTGGACTTCACACTCGAAATCATCCACCGTGGGTGTAGCACTCGATCCTAGGAGTTCAGTGGTAGTCTAAATCTTACGTTGGATTTCCTCATTGATTTTCTCCATTGTTAATGCATCTCCATCTAGGGAGAGAAGGGGAGGCAACCCAAAACCAACCAGAATGGAAAAATCCTTTTTGATTTAGGTGACTCTTTTTTTCAATATCATCTGATTATTCCTGCATTTCTTTGCAACCAAGTGGAAATTGATAATCTCATTGGCTTTGATGGAGGTGACCCTATGATCTAGAATTCCCATTCTTTTAAGGACTTGATCAGAGGCAACACTTAATTTGGAAATAAAACATTGGGAGTATGCCACCTAGGGTAAACATGTCTACATAAAAAGGTTGGCCATTGGACCAACTTTGGCATTTAGCTCCCACATGTCCCTTAAGAACTGTAAGGCAGGGCCCAGTACACATGCACCAACCACTATCTGCTCCCAATGCACAGCCACTAGTCTTCTCATCATAGATAAAGATCCAGACCTTCTTGCAACAGTTAACTCTTGGTTCCAATGAACCTCTCTTACTCTAGTATCTTCTTCCATCTAACCCTTTTCTCGAAGAGTGTTTTCCAATTTAGAGCTTAGTCTTCTAACTTCTTGTGTTGATTCTTCTGCCTCAATCTAGACTCTTTGTAGATTATTGATATTTCAAGATCTGACATCAGCCAAATCTTTCTTTAATTTTTCATTTTCAACATGAAGTTGAACCTATTCATTTCGGGTATCTGCAAGCAACCTGGACATGTCTCCTTGTTGGCCCTAGATTTGTTTTATGTGGATCATTTCAGCATCTTTGGCTCGAGCCTCATTTTGTAGCTTGCTCACTATCCCTTTCACATTTTCCAACTCAGCCTCGTGCTTTCTCAATTACTTATCCAGTCACTCATAATTAGCATATACTACTTTTTGTGTGGCTTTGGCTAGGACCATCTTATCGCATGGGAAAGTTTCAATTAGATCCAAAACCACGACATGAATGTCATAGTCCCCCATTTGCATTTGTCCCTCGAGATTGGAAACTAGAGGCCTCATTGTGGAGATACGCAGGGAGTTTCGCTTTTCATTAAAAAAAGCTTCAATTCTTTTGGCAACAGGCTTTTTGACATTCTTTGACAACATTTTCAAATTTTTGGTCTTTCAGGCCTATTTGTTGGCATCAAAATGACCTTAAAGAATTTGAGGGACATCAACACTCTGAGCTACAATGGGAACACCAAGGGGTAGTCCAAAAATGGTGATAGTGGGGGGAACTTCATATGCATGTGCATGAGGAGACACAAATGGAAACATGATCATAGAAAATGGGGGAATGCCAAAAGGAGTAGGGGAAGAAACAACAGGGGCACAAACGAAAAAAGGCTAATGGAAAGATTCCTTTCTGGAAGTAGATATGCTAGGGGTAATGGGAAAATTCATGGTTTCAGAGATCTTAAAAAGGGTTTCAGATGAAGCAACTAATGGCATAATAGCTGTCATGGCAAATAATGCCTTCTCGCTGCATGGAAGAGTTTTAGCAGGTTCATTTTCAATGGAAGGGGTTGCATTTACCACTATTAATTCAGGAATAAAAAATGAGGAATTATTTCCAATAGGAATGGGCTAGGGTTGTACTAGAGACACAAAAATGGGAAGAAGAGGGGGAATCAAAACTAACCTGAACTGGAGCTGATGAAACATTCCACAAGATAGACTCCACTTCTTCCTCTTGATGGATCAACATACCAGAGGTACTTGAGTCATGGATCTTCCTCTGCTTTTCCCAATTAGAGTCATCATGTTCTGATCTCCTTCCCGATAAATCTTCTGATTGGTAGGCATCAGCGGCTGCTGAGGATCCTTTTGGAGATTGTTGGGCCTCTTTTCCATTGCTTCAGGCTTGAGATGTGGATGGAACCTATGGGCCTCTTGACCCGAAAATTATTCAATTGTCGAGCTCCCAAGGTCTAGAAATCAGGAATGGAACTTGTCCCTCTTCAATTTTATGGCTTTTCTTAAGATTGCTATTGTCAGAATTAGCTTCCCTATCATATGTGTCCTCAAATTCTTCATCAAGCTAGAAGCTTCCGAATAAAGCACTTAGATTCCTCATTTCCTATCAGAACCTCCAAAAATATGCCTTCTTTCTTTCCATCCATCCCTTTTATCTAAACTGTGCAGTAAGATATTTTCTCATTAGGAGATTTCTCTGGTATTGCACCTAGGGCTCATAAAAACTTAGCCATCTTGGCCATCTCTCTAGTATTTGGGCTAGGTTGATGTATATTTATGCACTCTCCTAGGTAGGATTTCTCCTTCTTGAGAAATATTCCCTAAACTCGTGCCTCAAGCTAAAACACCCATCTAGGTTATAATTCCACTTGTCACAAATGAGGACCAAACCTAGAGTGACCAAATGATTCTGGATCTCATCCTCAACCTTTTTCTTGCTTAATACCACTTGGCTCTTTGCAGTCATAAGGGGAAGATAAAAAATCTTTGCTTTATTCCTCCCAACAACATAAATTCTATAGACAATAGATACTTATCACAAATCTGGGAAGTTGGAAAACTTCCCCAAGATAACTATGAAATCTGATGAAGGTAAAATCTTCATTGAGGAAGTAATCCATCGAGATAGGTGGGTGTTCTATCCATTCTATAACTTCTTGATAAAAATGGCGTAGAGGGCAAGGCAATAAATCTTCCAGCACTGGTCTCAAAAAATAATCTACAAACTAATAATAATCTCCTATTCTTGAGAACATGGGGTTCCACACAGAGATTGGTTGGATATAACCTCTCTCATCTATCCTAGATATTGGCACATTTCTCCCTAGCCACTCAAAATTTTGATACAATAAAAAATGGACCAAGATTGAAGAATATCTGAACTTGGACTCCATACTATAGTTTCTTAACTAAAACTTCATGTTTTTGGATTTTACTTCAACAAAATCATAGTGTCTCTACACTCTTTCTCTTTTGAGCACAAGCCCTAGGGAAAACTAAAAAGGGTTAACCTCTTCATCATTTTCGAGACCAAAATCCCAAGCCAACATCAAGAATATAGACTATGTATCCTTCTTGAATTTTATTCATGATAAAGGCCAACGAATCTATCCACTCTGTGGTCGTTCCTTCATTTCATCTTCATAAAAGCTTGTTCTCCCAAACATATCTTGCCTGAGAATGTTCATCTGTTCTTCATTAAAAAAAGGTCTGCATTCTAACCCATAGGGATATAAAGCATGTCCCATATAGATTGGGCCGAAATGGTGATCTTGACCTCACGACCTTCAACAATTTTTGTATTTCTGTTAAACCCTTTTGCTCACGTGTCAACTAGCTCTAGGTATGGATGAACCTTAGGTAGAAAAAATTGTGGTAGGTCATTGTTCCAAAGCTGAAATGCAAAACCCTATGTGAACTCATGGCCTAACATCCTCTAAAAAGCACCTTCCCTAATATTTTAATGGTTGGTGGATAATCAAGGGTCATAGATATTATCAGTTATATCTTGAACTACCTCCTTTAGAAGGCATTTATCATTTTGAAGCTTTCTGCAATGTTCAAATGGTTGTTCTTCTGGGGCTAGGGAATTATCAAATGAGTAATGCCCAAAGATATTGCATAAAAAAGTCTCTCATTTGCTGCTTTGGCCTGCCTGCCAGAGGTAGATGCTTCCGCCATGATTTCTTTAAAAGTGATACATAAAATCTCTGGTTACAAAAACTGTTTCCTTTTCTTGCTAAAATTAACCTACTTTGAGTGCAAATAATTTTAGAGCTTTGCATGCAATTTTGAGTTTGCTACTATCAATAGCTCATTAAATATTGCCATTGGGGTAATACGTGCAGATGGGAGATTTGTATCCCTTGAGAAAGCCAAAAAATCCATGGGAAAGGAATTAGTACATTCCTTTCGCCGCCTCTTGTTTCCTCTAATTCATTACATTAGAAAGTGTTCCTTTCATCATATGGAGCATGCCAAGGTGACAAAAGGTACTCTTGAAAATATTTCTTCATTAATTTGTCAGAGCCTTAACATTTTAATCCATGTCCCTTCTTATTAGCAAATAGGTTGGAACTGATGATGGTAAGGACATGTGTCGACTATCAATGCATGAGGGTATTTACTCCTTAATGCCCAAATTTATTTCTCAAGGCATTCTGTCAAATTCTCTATATGATTTGCTAGCCTTGCCCCATTTTATCTCAAAATTTCCCATTGTCGTCTAGCTAAAATTAGACATTTGGTTGGCGAAGTCTCTTCGTTAGCATTTTCTATATATAGCCACACCACATTTTACTATATTCATTCAAACATATAGTTCTCTAACTTGGCTACTTTTATTCCTACACTTTCTCTACCATTTTTACTGTTGTCCCAATGTTTGTTGGTTTGGGCACCCTTGTTGACTTCTTCCATGGAGACCGCAAAACTAGTTTTTAGAAGAAATTACAAATAGTTGCATCAAGTTCTTTGTGAAGAATTGTGGCCCCTTAATCATGACTGCATTTAAGTGGCTCGTCGACATAGACTACCTTATTGATGAGAACCAGCTATAAATCAATTGCAATGTGCTTTCACACTTTGTGGCCTCGCTATTAGACCTGGGTGTGGCCAAACCCATGATAAATGCACTATGCTAGAAGATGTTCGACACTTCTCTGATGGAGGGACTTAGTGAGATAGTGCAAATGGCCATCCTAGGTGTTGGTATCCTAAGTGCCATGGACCTTCAAAGGCATGTGGATTTTGGCATGGATGTGCCTTGGTTTCCTTTCCTGACTGACTTTCACACCATAGGTGTGGAAGTACACCATTGCTCTTCCCAGCCAGCAACCACTTTCCTTCTGTGGGAGTATAGTGTGGAGGAAGTTCTAGGGATTGCCTAGAAAAAATATTTAGTTACTTGGTGCGACTTCACAGTGAATAGACTCTAGGTCTAATCTGTGTGGCCCATGTGCACTGTGTTTTTTCCCCTACCTACAACCTGCCTAACAAATGAAGAAGAACAAGAAAAAGAAAGGAGAAGCAAAAAATAAGTATGAATCCATTTTTCTTTTTCATTGGAGGCGAAAAGAAAAATAAAATCTAACTATCTGATCTTTGCCTCATTTTTGACATCTTTTGCTTTGCTTCACTTTTGGGGTTTTGGCTTGAGAGGGCTTTGGATGATATTTCTGAGTCCTTGGCTATATACTATATTGTAAATTTTATCGATAAACATAATATAGTATAACTCTTATTTTATCCTTTGTGTTATTCTGGGCCTTATTCTTAAAAACTTAAAATAATTACAAATTTTTTACATATGGTACATAATTGCTAAAATTTTAAAAGAGCTGTGTATTTTTACTTAGAAAGTTCTCAGATAAATACCATTCACCAATACACCCAAAAATATCTCTTTGAATCTATACGCCTTTACCTTTTCACATGTGTTGTTTTTTAAAAGGTCTCTTCCACAACATTTTGAAATTAATCGGTTGTCTTGGCTCTACAACATTTTTGTGATACTCTTTCATTGAAACTTCTTTTCAGTAAGAATAAAAAATTTGTCTAGTTGCTTGACGATGACAAATTGTAGCTCCATGGTTTTTCCTTTTATCTCCTTTTCATCCTCGGGGTATTTGCAAGATTTTTGTACATTAATTTGTACTCAAACTTTGGGGCCAATTCGATGACAATTTTCTCTATCGATGGGAAAATTTGTCAATGATCATGCCTGTCTCTTTGAGGGATCAACCCAACACATTGAGTTGCCATAATTAGGTTCTTAAAAGTCAATTCAGTTGAAACATCCCTTTACACCTCACAACATGATGAAGTCTTTTGAAAAATATTGTATTTGATGAAAGATTTGACCCTTGTGATTCTTTTGACTCTTGGGTATTGAAAGGTGTCGTGTCCTTAGGCAAACCCAATATGGATCTTATTTTTCTCAAGAACTTATGAATTGTTTCTTCTCCTCTTTCTAGCCAACTAATGACCACTGTGTCTTTGGGAATTTTCTATAAAGACACCTTTTCTCTTATCATTAGGATGAATGAGCTTGAAATGCTTGCAAAATCTTGTACAAATCCTTGGGAAGAGCTAGACTTACCCCCAAAAAAAAAATTGTTTAATTCTTGGTTTCAGACTATGTCAAAATTTTCCATTTTTGAGAGTGTGAACATTTCCCAATTAGTGGTAAATGTTTCCCTTGGTCGGTCAGATCATATCATAAAGACTTCCTTGTCCCTTGAGGACTTATATATTAACAATGATATTTCTTCCTTGGTTACAGCTTGGGAGAACTACCGAATCAATGTTGGGGAAGAATGAATATCCAGCAAAATTCTTCCTTGTTTGATGGGAACACATCTTGCCAATAAGTTCTCCTTCAAGTGGACTATCCTTTGTCTCTGCTCTTCTGATTTGGGTTGTTCACCTAAGGTATGCATTAGCTAAACTATACCTGGGTCATACCCTTAGTGATCATATTTGCAACATAATTATTTCATTTTTCTTTTACTCTTGTGAGAGATCCATATGTTGTCTGCTGATTTTTTGTCTTTGCTAACACCAAGCTTACTGCAATCCCTTGAAACTACATAATTTTTTTTTTTGTTGGGTCAGGAATTGATTTCGAACATGTTTTGATAATAAATGGCCAAAGAATGGTGTTATTTTGAAATCAGGGATTTCCTTGCATATTAGAGACTTCAAAATTTTTAGTGAGGTTCCTTATATCTTATACTCAACATATTTTCCTTGCATTCATTGTGATTACTTGTCCAAAGATCTGGCTTCCTACGAACTCTAAATTTCTAAGAGCTTGCTTCACACCCACACCTATTTGTTCCACTGGATCCAATCCATGGACTGATACTTTATATTCAAATTTGCTAGTAGAGCATGGAGATAGAAAACAATACACTCCTAGAAATATCGATCTCATTAGAAATACCAATCAGACACCTATTATGGTGTCAACATTATACTCAACACCATCAAGGGGTATGATCCATATATGATTACAAGGTAGATCATCAAGCTTTTTCAGATTTTTTATTAATTTTGGATAGGCTTGATCTCTACTAAAAATCATGTAGGCGCTTATCCCTATTGCATGAAAAATTGCCAAATGGATTAGAATCAGTGAACTGACTTAGTAGCATCGCTTCTTCGGTAGTCTGATCATCTATACCTTCTTCTCCTATTGGAATTTTCACACAGTACCTCTCTTGGTGAAAAGTTGGGATATCATTCGATCCGAAGCATAGATTTGCATCATCCACAATATGTTCAAGATGTAAATATTTAGACAAGAGCTTCATCTTTGCTCCATGTTTGGTTTGCAGTATCAAGTGGGACCAGTCAAGTGCCAGGTATCTGCCAAGTTTGGAAGTGAAATCTCTTGATAAGCACATTTTGTAAAGTTTTGGAATATCAATTATCACTACTTCCTGAGTGACTGTCTGGCTTGGATAGGAGAAGAGGGTCAGAAATAGATCCCTTATCTAACCAACTGTCAGAAATTTCTTTCCATCAACTTGCATAATTCCCTTTTCAAGGGGCTCATACTGGAGCTTTAAAACATCTGCTACTTGCTTGGGAATAACGGTCATGCTAGCCCCCGAATCAATCATATTATTGTACAATAATTTATCTCCTATTATAAGTGTCAATAAGAAAGGTGTGGGTTTTGTTCTACTTACCTCTTTTTCTTCAATGTTATCCATAGTATTCATATAAGCTATTGATTTTGGGGCTTGATGGGAAAAAGTAGGTCTATCAATTCTGTTCTAATTGCTTAATTGAGTAACGCTCTCTTGCACACTTTTTTCTTCCACCTTCAATGCTTCCTAAAGTAGTTTTTTTGCTTGAGAATTGTTATAACATCCCACAATGAAATGCTAGCAGGTGCCTTCTTTAATTGTTCTACAATGTTAATCACCTTGATAGTTTGGGTTCTTGGCTTAAACGGTGGTATCTCTTTTGTTTTCAGGGGAAGATGTTCCATCAGGGTTGGGCCCTATACTTTATTTGCCTCCTTTTCTTCTAGAGGATAATTATATGGCCATGGAATAGGTCGAATAGCGAGCGGTGAGACCTACTTCTCAAGGGAAGATAATTGACGTGTTTGTGGATGTGGCATAGCTTGTTGTATGTATTCCCCTATGATCCTTATTTTTGATCTTGTATTGTAATCTAGCTATACTTGCATACTTTTGACTATCAAGGCTTCGTTTGTGAATACTTCTTCGTCTCCCTCCAACCATGAGAAAAGAGCCTATTCAGGTGCTATGTTCAACTCTTTTTCAAGGGACATCCCTTGTATCTATGCCCTAAGAGGAGCATTCTCCATTTCAAGTGACTCATATTCACCCATGTTTGGGAACATACCTTTAATCCTTTGTTCAGCCACCTTTTGCTGCATATTTCCTCTTGGATAGTCTCAAGGCATACGACTATCATTGCATGGGAAGCACCAGACATTTTCGTTGTCTGCTAAACTATTTTGGCCTAGGACTATCTCCTTATTCAAACTACCCTTGACTGACTGTAATGGCATACCAATCAAGACTATCTAGTTTGTCAATGATACTTGTTGACCTCCCCCTCTATAAGATCCTTGATAAAAAATTTGTTGGTAAGGGGTTTTTACTGTACCGTAGACCTGAGTGGTCATTTTCACAGGTGTCACCTATTTCCATTTGATAATGACCAATTCATTAGAAAAAGTCTACATCAAATATTTTATATATCAACAATTTCCGCCACCATTGATGAGAGATCCGATGCGCCAGCCTGAGTGGTAGGGTATTCATTCGTAGGTTGTAGGGGAACCAACTTTAATTGTGTGGTGAGGATGTTTGGATTGATTTCCTCTTGGTAGATGTTAGAGATTTCCAAGAATACTAGCAGTGGTGGCTAAGGCGGAAGTTTCCCAACATCAATTAGGTTGTTCTCTGCATGCACCACCATCTCATATGCATCAGGTAGGGTATTCCCTTCGATGGAGGTTACCATTAGTACAATATTCAATTTGATGGCCTTTAGGTAGAACATGAACCCCATCGCAGCCTGAGGTTGAGCAGTCATAGGAATCCTTTGCCACGTTTTTTGGAACTTGGTATTGAAATCACTTGTGGCTTCCTTGGGGGCCCTCTTGATGGTGAGAAGCCATTGCAATAGTGAAGAATGGTCTCCCTTTTTAGAGAATTGTTTGAACAAGCACTGTCTGAGTTGGTCCCAAGAAAGAATGGAACCCAAGGCTAGAGATCGATACCAATCTTGACCCTTTCCCTTAAAAGAAGCAGGTAACAGTCTTAGAGTGATGTTCTCCTCTGATATATTGTGTACCCTGCATACCTCCACTATATCTTGAAGGTGTTCAAAATGGGTTTTGAAATCCTCCTCAGAGAATCTTGGGATAGCCTTAAGGGTATTAGTCAGTATAGTAGGCCATACATCTGTGGGTGTGGATGGTTGTAATAGACTACCATTGTCCCATGTTACAAAGTCCCTAGGAGCAGGAGGAGGTACTTGAGCCATGAGGAAAACATTTCTATGAATTGAGTATACAGGCAACCTTAGATCTAGAAATTTAGACCTCCAGGTGGAGTAGATAAGGATCTTGATAAGGGGCTTTGACTTCTTTCTCTATTACTCCTTACAGGTGATACAAAAATTGTAGTTCTTCTCCTTCTAGGGTTTGAGGTAGGTATCTGGGAGTACTAGAAATAACCTTTTGAGGATGCTATTGTTTGGGCTCTGGGCATGGAATTTCTAGTTTCCTTCCTTAGCCTATTTGAGGAAAAAAATTAACTTCTTGATCAGGTGAGTGGAAAAACTTCGGTCCCACTGGGCGTGCCAGAAAAAGAACTATTGATCAACAAATCTTGTGCCTCTCTGACAGTCTTATGGGAAATCCTGTGAGTGGGGGACAAATTACATCTCACTAAATGCCTCTGAGTTTTTTTTATAGAAATTCAGCTCTTCTTTTGGGGTTTTTATGATAAGGGAGAAAGAAGAAATGAAAATTTAAAACATGAAAGGGGCTATGCCAAAGCTTTTACAACATTTCAAACTTAGAATATTCCTATTAATTATATAGAGGACACAGAATGCCACAAACCCTCAATGTTGGAAAGAGAATGAACAAAAAAGGCTAACTTCAAGCATAGTGTTGACTTTCAAATCTTTCCGCAGGTAGTGTTCATTTAGGTTTGATCAAACATAAAAATTCTTTAGAGTAAAAGAATAATATTTCAAAAATGATAAGAATCCTGTCTCCCAATACAACATAGCACAGAAAAATAACCACTTCAAAGATAATGGAAAATTCCAATGACATAGTCTAATTTTCCCAAAAATGATATTTTATAGTACAAGCATAAAGCATAGAAATATGCTAATTAAACTATCAGAATATAGCTTACAAGACATAGTGTTTCATTCAAAATGATAGTATAAAGAGAGAAGACTTGAAAAAGGCCATATATGCACAGTCTCAAAAATTCCCCTTAATATTTCATGCTTTTAAATAAGATTGAACTTTGAAACAAAGGTTGGATGCCAATCTGACAATAGTTTAAACCTTAATAGATATAAATTTCCAAAATAAAGTAGTTTTATAACCTTTTTTCTGAAATATAATTCATTAACTCTAAGAATAACTTAAAAGGAAAGTGATCCCTCTTTTCAAAGAAAACAACTTCCTCTTGGAAAATTCATCTTCTTTTTAAAATATCAATCCAAAAATCTTCTATCTTTTTTAACATTACCCTCCTTTATAGCCGCTGAAGAAAGAAAGCACTACCTTAATCTAGAAGTAATGACTACTAGGTGTTGATAGTTGATACCATACGATCCAATCCCAAAATCTTAGTTAGGCCACAAAAGATCTTTACATTGACTCTTTAGCTACTAGATTAATGTTCTCCAGAAATTTAAGCAAAGATAAGACCTAAAATACTATCAAATCCTAAAAGTAATTGCCTGGAAATAGACACAATTGATTGAACTCATTACTGCGAGGTGCCGACTCAAAGACTTCCATCCCAAAAACCAAGAGAGGAAAAGAGAAAACAACCAGCTCAGACAAACAACCTAACTAGATATCTTCATAGGAGGTGTGAATAAGTCGTGTCAAGAGGATGACATGTCAACATGGTGGAAACTCCAGAAATTGCAAGTATAGCTCCCAGGGAAAAAGTATGAATAGAAAACATGTGTCTTGAAAATCCTCCCAAAAGGAAAATAAAAGGGAAAATTTTTGCAGCCATCACATGGCACATCATTCACCTTTTCGATGTTTTATTTGAGTGAAAGTGCAACCAACACCAAAGATGTTTATTCAAATCCAAAATGTAAACTGCTGAGGAAAAAAGAAAACCTTTACACTATCCATAGCTAAAGATCCATATATGTGAACGATAAAGTGTATAAACTCATGATAAACCATCCTGGAAAATGAGTATCCATAATCAATCACCATGGGAAATTAAAGCACAAAAAATAACATATCTGAAAGATATAATGGGAAAATACCTCTCAAATAATAAGCTGCCAAGTAGACCAAGAGTGGGCAATGGAAATGCTTCTCCAGGATAAAAAAGTCTTCATAACTCACTCCAAGAACAGTCTCCTCTATCAATCCATCATAAAATCACGTCTATACCCAAGTGAAAGCTCCTTGGTCTTACTACTAAAACCTCTAAAGAGTAACCATCTCAAGAAAATGTCTCTAATTACAAGAGAACTCCAACCATCACCTACATCTCTAAGCATCCATGAGCACCTGTAACTAATCAATCCATGCCAAACTCCAAATGCAACACAAAACCATCATGTAGTAATCAAGAAAATGATCAATGCACTCAATACAAAGAGAACCACACACAATCAGTGTCAAAGATCCAATCATGAATTGGAAACATAAACATGAAAAAATGATCTAACCATCTCTTCCTAGTAGATCACATGCACCAAAAAATATATACATCCTAGTCTCAAGAGAACAAGTACCATGCCAAACTCTAAGTGCACATCAAGAGTAACCAATGAGGTAGTAGCAAACACTCAACCAATAAAACATATCCCAAATCACATGAAGTTAATCATACCAATGATGCATGCACATCACTGCCAACAACTCCCACTGAACTGTGGTATGAGATACGTGCATGGCACCAATGTGAAAACCATCTCCTCCATGAAGATCATGTAGGTCTACACACACTCAACTAAAATATCAGTAACATACAACTAAAACCAAGATCTCCAAGCCAAGAAGATAAATACAACTTTCTAACCATCATAAACATATCCATCACCACCAAAATATCACTATCAAAATCTCCCACTAAAAGTGTATAACTAATGAGTGTAAAAAAATATCATGACATTATGATAACAGTCTCCTAATGAAGATCAACTAAGAGCCGTCACACAATGAAAGAAATCAAATGCAACATGAGCTCCCAATGAAGAAGTCAAAAGAAAACCATGATCCTCATACCAAGAAGATACACCGCCACAACCTGAATTAGGAACCAATCCAACACCACCAACAATGAACCTGCATGAACTGTCATGACATGTCGAAGTCTCTAAAGAAAAATTAACATCCATGACACCATGATCACCACCAAATATACCAACAACACAACCCAATCATGTCTCGCATATCTGCATAACATAGTCAACTGCATAGGTCTCATATCATGCCAATACGTAGTAATACCATTTCACCTTCTCAATATGACATCAAAACAAGCAAACCAAGTAACTAAATCAAGCCACCAAAACTAAAAAATGAATTAGCGCTGAAATATCTATGGGCATAGACAACCCATATCCAAGTCATAGGTGGAATAAGTAAGTATAGACCACCTACAATGCTACACAACTTATAGATACAACAATGAAGCATACAAATCCAACCAAATACTAATAACCATGTCAAAAATAGAATAATTTGAGATGTAAAACTAAGCATACAATCAATCCAACATCAAATCTCGTAGATCTCAAAATCCATAAGCTCATAGTATCACCATAGTCAAAACAACCCATAAAAATCTTACGATAAAATAAAGGAAAATAAATCATGTCAAAACAACTCCAAACCTAATCCACTATGTAGTGCTTTGAACAATCTTTCCGTCAACTATTTAAAGACCAAAATCTGATTCTATATCCACTCAATATCACCTCACGAAGCTCAAAATGAACACCTAACTTCCAGCTATCAAACCACTATAAAAATTGAAAAATATTCCACAATATTTGGTATTGCAACATAGAGCACTTAGTCACCTTTCCAATGAGTCCAAGAAGAGAAAAATAGAGTACCTAGCCAAATGTTATGCCCCCCAGAAGTAATATTGTAGTTTGAACTTGAGGCAAAAAAAAATTAGCCATCCTTGGTGACTGAGTGGTGGCCCCACCGGGGCGGCACCGCTCCCCTGGTGGTGGAGTGGTGGCAAACCTGAAATCATTGTAAATTTCAATTTAATTTTCATTTTCAGAAATTTTGGTCTCACCCCTTTTAATTTCCATGATGGATTTTATTTAAACATGGGAGATAAAAAAAAAAATAATAGTAATTTTTTTTATTAAAAGAAATGTTTTTATCCCCACATGGGGGATGCAGTGTGGCCCACTTGGAAGACTCTTGTAAGGAAACTTGCAGCCATTTTATGACAATTTACACATAACCCAAAAGAGATAATAGTGCAAATGAGTTCTTAGAATCCACATGCAAGATTATAGACAACATACCCATCAAAGGTGACACAATATATACCATGGGAAAACCCTCAAGAGGGAAAATCCTAGCCTCCAAAAACATCCATAATCCATCATATTAATCAACAATAATTAAATACAAGAGTTAGAATGAAAACCTCTGAAGCATCAAGACCTTCAATGCATTCCCATGTGTCCAAGTATGAATCTACACATCCCATGACATACTTCACAAATGCACTCCTCAAGAAGACTCAATAATGATAGTCAAACCACTCAACCAACCTAAACCACTACACATGTGTTTTCTTTTATAGACACAAGAACACACAAAATACAACTAGTGGTAAGATAAAACCATGTACCACAAAACCATGTGAATATAAAACCACTAACCCCTTATTTAATATTTCCCCAATATTAATTTATTATCACATGTCACCCATATACATTAAATAATAATACAATGTTACTATACAACATCAAGTGGTCCCCAAATAATTACCTAGTGTGATTAACCACACTACCAATGTGCATCACAACTAAATAATTATTTAACTACAACATTATAATAAATCAATTTGTGCAATGGTGTACAACACCATATCCTAACACTCATTACATGAGACTCATGGAAGCTCTAGAAAACAAATCTCGGGGGCTTTGAATACCTTTTTTATGGAGTTGTAAGGCCTTAATCTAGGGAAATTTGGTGAAAGGTAGACCTTGAAAATATAGAAAGGGAGACCACCAGAGATTGTGTTGGTTAAAGAAAATCCCCCCCGAAAGCTAGAATTGACCCATTAGAGCCAAGGTTCAACTATCTCCCAAGCATGCCAAATACTTTTTGTAGCAAAAGTGCCCTCAATATAAACATATTTAATGAGAAGAAGGGTTTGAAATTCAATCCCCTTCTAGGAAGGTCAATTGACCAAATAGCCTGAAGAGATGTAATAGTACATAAGAATATTCTAAGCTTCATTGCCAAAAAGGGCACAAATAATCCCTTTAACTCAGAGATCCAATTCTTGACACTGAGTAGAAATAGTTACAAGCCCACCAAACTCAAGAGAGGCAAAAAAACTCCTGGGCCACCCTATGGAAACCCTTGTGGTTATCAAAGGATTCCTAGATAAAATCCTGAAGAAGCTTCTCAAGCTTCAAGTAAGAAGCCTTAGAAGGAACCCAACAAGAAGAGTGATACACATGGGTGGCAATAATAAATTTAGAACAAATATGAAAATTTCCCACTAAGGAGAGAGGCATAGTAATCCAATAAGAAAACCTACTTCCAATTTTGGTGAGGACTACAATCCAAAGCGTCACTAGTGAGGCTTGAAAAGAAAATGGAATGCCTAAAATTTTGAATACTTCACCATGATCAATTCACTTCCACCTAAAGCTGCAATTCTAATACAATGCTAGAAGAGAAAATTAGTGATAACACTTGGTTTTGTGCAATTGAATGGTTGATCTCAAGGCTAGGAAAAAGGTATCCAAATATGTTAATGCTTCCTTGATATTTTTCTCCTCTTCCAAAAGAGTGACGAAAGAGTCACCAACAAAATGACCATTGACAAGCTAGTTCACCAACTGAGGAAAATAAATTCCCTTGACTAGCTTGCTAGAGATAGAGTAAGCTAGGATATATCAAAAACCTTTACTAGCAAGAACATACAGAGAAGGTACGAAAAGACATCCTTGTCAAATAGGGGAAAAGAGGCCAAACGAATGAGACTAACAACCATTAATGGAGATGCAAGAAGAAGCATCTATAAAAAGAATGTTGACCATTTGAATAAATCTCAATCCAAGCCCCAAATTTTGGAGCATGGTAAGAATAAAGGGCCATTCTATGTGATCATATTCTTAGAAAAATCAATTTTTAAGAAGATGGCCCTTTGCTGAGAGAACCGAGCTCATTCCATACCTTCCCATACAAAAATAATATTATCTAGAATATACCAAGATTTGATGAAACTTGTTTGCTCAAGATGAACAATCTGAAGAAGGAGATAGATTTTTAGAGCCAAAGATTTGGCTATGATTTTAAATGAAACATTAAGTAGCATGATCAACCACCAATTTCAAATGCCTTCAAGATTGATAGCTTCAAGTATGAATTTAATGTTAACTTCATTAAAATTTGTTCCTAAAGATTGAGAATGAAAATTTTAAAGATAGAGTTTATGAAGTTCAATCCCAAAACAAACCCATCACATGGGTATGTGCAGGATCATCATGGAAAAATAGGCCCTTAAGTGGCAAAAAATTCATAAAAATTAGAGTTAGGCAACTTGACGTGAAAATTTGAATAAGTTATCTATATTATTTAAAAAATATGTAAGAATAGAATTTGTAGCAAATTGAATCTTGGGTTTCAAAACTACGGTTTGTTTAAAAAAAAATCTATTTGGTGAAATTTGAAATTTCAATCTTGATGAGTATACTTAAATTTTGGGGAAAATAAAGAAGTAGGTGTCTGTTGACCCGACCTAACCATAATAAAATGATAATATTTTTATAATATTTTAGATATAAGTAGAGGACTCATGTCCTAATGTGATACATATTTTTTTGTAATTTTTTTCTAAGTAAATAATTAATTATATGATTTTTATTACAACTTTTAAAAAATATAAATAATCATATCAATACCTGCTTGGTCAGAACTTCCTAAAATTCAAATTTTATTTTTCTAATCCTATAGTATGCAAAGCATAGAATGTGACACATGTTTTGGATTCAAAAAATGTGATACCGTTTGAAAGCTATTGGTGTTTTTCAATCAGCCTATCAATCAGAACTTTAGTCATAATTCAAATAGAAAATAAATAATAATTACTTATTAAATTCAAAGTAAAGCATAATTTATATTGGTGGAAAGCTGAGAATATCCTTTAAAAACCCTTTTCATTTCATCAATTTTGGGTAAAAAAAAGTCATCAGCCACATACCCATCATATTGTCAGTTTTTGGCCCATCATGATCTTGCACATACCCACACATGGAATATTTTTCATCCACCATATAATTAATAGCCTCCTTAAGATTTTACAAGGAGAGAAATTTCTCATAGAAGGTGGTTTGGGTGGCAGAAATCCAGCAAGAGACTACTTGAAGAAATTCTTGTAAGGAATTTTTATGCTTTGGGGAAGTAGCCTGAGCAGTGAAGAACTCCTAATATTTGATAATCTCTAGTAGTTTTTTTATTACCTCTTAACCTTATTTGATTTTCTTTATGCCCTAAACAACATGGCATGCTTGAAGGGCATGAAAAAAATCTTTAGAGGCATGGTTTCCAACTATAAGCCAATAAAATTTGGCCTTGATCTAGGCTCCTCTTTCATAATGATTATCAATAATTTTCTTTTGTTGTCTAAGATTCACATCTCGAACCTGCAAAGTAGGAGAGAGTGAATTGGTGGAGAGCACCTTGATGGAATGACAAAGATCTGATATGGTCACCTAGTATGAGTGTCACTGATAGATGGCTAATTGGTGGCCATAAATGTGAAGAAAATAGGGTGTGCATTGGATAGCATGATTCCACCAAGCAATCCATCTAGTGGCCTTAGTTAGATGTTATTCCAAGTTCCAAACCTTATTAATGTGGGCCAACAAGGGTTGATGTTTCATCAGCAAAGTATTCAAGAAAAATTGGGACTTAGAAGAGCACGTAGAGCTCACTTTCCATTCAATGCAAAACTTTAGGGGAAGTGATTAGATAGGATCACCTGGAGAAGTGGAAAAATCAGTAAGATATTGCAAGAGGAAAAATTGAAAAAAGATTGTGTCATAATTGTGGCATAGTCTAGTCATTTAAAGACTATGAGAACTAGCCTTGAAATTACTCCACATATGTAAATAGGCAGGGTATGATCTGGCAACCTAAATTTGGATCATAAAGTCCCAATTTATAACACATATAGAGCCACACCTCACATTTTTCATCTAGTCAAAAGGTAAAGTCTCATCTTTATCATAAGCCAACTCAACCATATTAAAGTCGGCAAATAGAAACCAAGTGGTTGGGGGTATTGAATCCACAATCCATTGCCATATATAAAATTGCTCCACAACCTCATTGGAAGTATAAAGATTAATTATTCCAAAATAATGATTATCAATATTTAGGAGGACCTAGACTAGATGACGAGTTGGATCTAACCCATGGTCCACCATACAAGAATTCCACCATGGAACAACAAAAGTGATAACTCCTCCATGACCAATGCCATGGTTAGTGGAAAATAAGAACTTTTTGACCAAATAATATGGCATGTTGCAAAAATCAGAAAACTTAAAATAATAACTTCCTTAAGACAAAGAACATCAATACCATAATATTTTTGATTATTATCCCACAAAAAATACTTCCTGGAGAGGTCGGTGAGACCTCAAACATTTCAAGAGAGAAAATTCATGGATAGGTGTCTTGCATGTCATCACCACCTAACTCCTCCATTATGGAGTAGCAATTCTACAAAAAATATTACTGAGAGGGAACGCAATTGGAGCATTGGCATTGCATTGCTTCTCTTCTACAAGACAAACTCACCATCTTCCAAATGCCCAAGAGAGTTGCAAGATCAGCATGGGGCATACAAATGAGCTAACATTGTTGGTTGAGAAAAAAGTGTCGACGCAGGCTGAGGTGTCCGAGAAAGCCTTGGATGAGTAGGAACTTCAGTAGAGGGTGTTAGAGCTTCGTTCCCCTTCACAAAAAGGTTTGAAAGAGTGGGCTATGTCTGCATAGTAGTAGAATCTTGAGCTTTTTTTGAACAGTAGCGGAAGTGACATTGTTTCCCTTTTGACTAATCACTATTATTTATTTGTCATCAAGTTTAGAGGTGATAGCCCTAGAAGTATGAGGAGGTTCAAGGACCCCTAAAGAGGACATAATCCTAGAGCTAGTTATTAATCAAAACTAATATCATCTTCAAAATAATTTAATTTAAAAAAAAAAAAATTATCATAAAGGAAAGAATAGACTTCATAGACAATTACCACATTAATTGATGGAGGCTATCTCAATTACATTATCTCCTTAGTTGGATTCTACAATAAGCATTAGCATGTCCACTGATTACCATATATAGAAAGTTTTTAGGAAATGGCTAAATGTTAAATAAGATCGCCCTCTTCCTCACCTCTACGGTGATCTGCAAGACTGTCTAGAGACACCTGAAATTTGCGATGTGCTGATGTCCATTGTCCCTTGGAATATTTGCATGACTTGGGCGATGGTTGGCCTAACACTATCGTCTTCTTGAATGCACAATATGCTTCTTGTAGCAACCCTTCTCACATCTTGAGCATTTGCTTCACTTGATGTACTCCCATCAACAATGGCCATGAGGTTTCCTTTATTGAATTGCTCGGTAGCCTAGGGAGGGAAATAATAGGAGCTAGGCTCAAGCACATTGAGGTCGATATTCCTTCGTCCTGATATAATATATAGTAGTTTCATGCCAAAACTATATACATCTGCCTTGGGACTGATGGGAAGACTGGAGATCCACTTTGGAGCCAAATACCCTATCATTCCTCTCATGGTGGTTAGTACGCAGCTGAAATCTCTACTCGCCAGCTTTTGCCAACCCAAAATTGGTTACTTTGGACAAAACTCGGCATCAAGGAGAATTTTTTCTGGCTTGATATCACAGTGAATGATGCTATCTTTGCATTCCTCGCGGAGATAAGTTAATGCTCGTGTAGTCCCTGACACTATCTGAAATCTAGTTTTCCAATTCAACAACTTCCCTTGCA
>VDFB02018296.1:30070601-30154568 GCA_007258455.2 Sequoia sempervirens | reverse complement strand
TTTAGATAATATAGATTGTTTATTCTAAGCATCTTGAAACCATCTTATTTACATCATTATCATAACCATCCATGCATCCACCTTGAACCTATTTTTCATGAGATCAACCCTCAATTCATTTTGTTTTGCTTGGTCTCTCGAGGGGGCGATGTACCAATATACTTCTTTCCACTGGGGCATCAAAAAATAAATCAATTTTTTTTTCAATTTTGATTACAGTAAGTTTATTCTTTGAAACAACATAGTAGGTACATTGCTTCAAAGAGGGAAAAAATGTAGACATGAAAAATATCCTGATCAACTAACTTTGATTCTTCTTTAATCACCCCTCTATTAACCATTTAATTAATTAATATTAATTCCCCTATTAATCAAATAAATCAAATTTATTTGATTAAATCATTATCCTCTTTTGATTAAATAAATCATTCTATTTATTTAATCCTAAAGTCCCTCTTTAATTCAATAAATCAATCTTATTTAATTAACCTCTAAAGTTTTTCATTTAATTAAATAAATCAAATTTATTTAATTAAACACTAACATCGTCCCCTTTAGTTAAATAAATCAAAATCTTTATTTAATTAAGTCTAAAGCATCATCCTTTCAACTTTGATTTATTTAAATCCTAAAATCTAAGTCAAAATTGTCAAATCACCTAACCTCCTCTTATTTAAACAAATCCTAATTAAATCTAATCTTAATCCATGTCACATCCTCTATATTTTCCCACTTGCACAAATAAATCAATTTAATCAATTTATTAAATCTTCATTTTCTCTCAACTTGACATCTTTGAGGGAATATTCCTCCAAATTTGAAAATCCCTCCAAATGGGATGTGTCCTTCCAACAAGCCATTTATTTCATCTTAAAAGTCCTTTTTCCTTGAGCCAAGTTGCCATAACTCCATTTGACTCTCCCTCCACCATGTCATTTCACTAATTTCAAATTTCAACTAATTGCATTTATGGGCACATTCATCAAAATGTGCACATCCTTTGCCCATTGGATGTTTAATGATCCCACATTCATCCATTTTGCCTCTCTTCTCAATCTCATCGATAAATAAGAGGCTTTTCAACTCATTTTGAATCCAAATCATCCACACGTTATGTATTTTGAATCCAATCTTATGCACAACTCCATTATTGTCATTTTAGCTCATAGCATTTTCATGTTCATCTTAGCTTGTCAAGGGTTGGGAAAGGGCCACTTTTCATTACAAAGTGGCACAAATCCACTATGGAATAGGTATTTACTATGTTTTTTTAATGATTTCAATCTAGTCTATTTTTTTATTTCATTTGCATTATGAAACATGTTAGATTATTTCATAGAGATTTTGTTGTTTGCTTTGTTTTAACAACTAACCATGTAAGAGTGTGTGTGTGTTGGAGAGTTTTAGCAATTTGCATATTTCACCATCCATAGAATCTAATTACAATATTAGGTTGCTTTTGTTTTTCATTTATTCATGTATATTTTATTGAAAATAATTGCTTAGTGTTTTTCATTTGAAAAGATAAAAAAGTGGTGCTTTTGTACATTTTTGAGAAAAACTCAATCAATTAATGCATTTTGAATTCTAGAAATGACCTTTTAACCATTTTACATTATTTTCAAAAACATAAAATTTCATGCATAGTTGTACCTCACATATAACAATTAGAATTTTGTGTATTATTAAATATTTGTTTACATCTAGACCACAACCTCAACAACTTTAGATACTCAAACATTGAAATTTAATTCCTCTAGTCTAAGGCACTAGCACCCCTATCCAAATAGTTTTGGACCAGATTTTAGTGATAGTAGTCTCTCTGAGTTTTCTTCTTAGATCTATTTCCAATTTATATTACATTTCTCTATTTTTTTGTATATAAAATCATGTTACCTTTGGTAAAGCACTTTCAAAAAGTCTAAGTGCTTTGGGAAAATGATGTATTCTTTGAAGTCCTTGGTTGATGTTTCATTTTGTGGCTTTGGTAATTCTTCTCCAATGAAAGACAAAGCTCATGTAACCTTCTCTCCCAATGCATTCCCTCATAGTGAGGATGCCTTAGGGAAAGAGGAGGAGATCATTGATAGCTCCCTAAACAATACCTTACCTTCCTTTCATACCAACATTCTCCTTAAAAATATAACACCCAATCATTAGTAATCCATTTACCATCCTTCAATCTTACTTACTTTAAAGACAAAAGTTTGCAAATCCTAGCATACCTTCAATTGAAATTCTTTCTTCCCTCTCATTAAGAGACCCCTTTACAATTCATCCCTTGTCCATTGTGTATACATACACAAAATTCCCCTTCCCATAAGAATAACAATACTTCCTTGTCGTTAAACACTCATCCATCCCATACAAATGAAACTAACAATACACCTATAAACTCAGAAAAGTGTTATGGTCAAGGATTTAAGATTCTTTCTAAACAAGGTGTGGATACAAATAAACAAAGATCAAATTCATATTCTCTTACTGTTAAAAGTAGCTATGGCTGCCAATATCTTGAGACAAAATAGAAAATACAAAGAGAGAGAATAGAATGTGATAAGAATAATCTATATTCTTATCAATATGATTGAATGATATGATGTTGTTGTGTACAATGTAGTAGAACCCCTTGGTTACATAGCCAAGGTGAGATGCACGATGTCACAGGATTATGACAAGTGTCTTAATCATATGACTTTAGATAACTAATCACACTTACCTAGGTCACAAGTGTTACAAGTAAAAAGATAAGATAACAAATAATGACAACTAACACCTTCTTGAAAGGTTCCTTCCTGGGTATGTGTAGGATCATGACAGGCCAAAAAGTGGCGATATGATGGATATGTGTAGGGTATGCGGCTGATGACCTTTTTTTTACCCAAAATTGATGAAATGAAAAGGATTTTTAAAGGAGATTCTCAACTTTCCACCAATATAAATTATCCTTTACTTTGAATTTAATAAATAATTATTATTCATTTTCTATTTGAATTATGACTATAGTGTTGATTGATAGGTTGATTCAAAAAAAATTATAACTTTCAAATGGTATCACATTTTTTGAATATGAAACATGTGTCACATTCTATGCTTTGCATACTATAATATTTTTTTTAAAAAATGAATTCCATAAAGCTTTGAACCAAGTTAAGGTGGTTAATATAATGAAGTTTTTATATTTTTAAAAAGTTGTAAATAAAAAATTCACAATTAATTATTTATACGGAAAAAATATATATGCTTCACATTGACATGAGTCCCTCTACTTATATCTAAAATATTCTAAAAAAAAATATTATCATTTTATTGTGGTTAGGTGGTCAGAGCCACCTACTTTTATTTTTCCTTGAAATTTAAGTACTAATGCGATTGAAATTTCAAATTTTCACCAAATGGATTTTAAAAAAAATTAAACCTAGTAGTTTAGAAAATACATTCAATTTGCTACAGATTTTGTTCTTACATATTTTTGAAATAATATAGTTAACTTATTCAAATTTTTACGTGAAGTTGCCTAACTCTAATTTTTTAAAAATTTTCCCCAATTAAGGGCCTATTTTTTCCATGATGATCCTGCACATACCCTCTGAGGACCTAAGTGAACTTAACTAACATGTAAATAAGTCCCCTAGTAATGAATTAACTAGGTACAAAAATTTATTTACACCAACACCCCCCCTTAAGTGCAACTTAGGGAGTAGCATATTATTATGAAAATAACACAAAGATGCAAGAATGGGTCTCGACTACTATTCAATGCTAGGTACCCATATACAAATGTAATGCAATCTCTCACAAACAGAGAAAAGGAGAAAACCCAATTGGAATAAACTCCTACCCAAAAGAGAGATGAAAATAAATTCTCTCAATGATGCATGTGAAGGCCAAAACACCATGTGAGGAAAATATCCCCCCATAAGAGAGAAGTAGAAAAGAGACAAGGCAGCCCCCCCTCAATGTTGAGTCTCCTGCAATGATGGTAGAAGCTTGACATTGAATATTGAAGATGATCCAATCTTGTCAAACAATGTTCCTCCCCTTAGGAAGAAACAAAACCAAGAATGTATGTAGGATGCCAAAAATATGGATGATGGATGATGATGTCTCTGAAGCATGCTCAAGTGTCTCCAAGTCAATACCGAAAGCTTACACACTCCAAACAAACATTTTAGGCTGCCCTACTAAAGAGGACAATCCAAAATATAGTAGAGATGAATGTAGAACATAATCCAAAGAGAAAGATATCCCCTCTGAAGACAAAAAAACCTCCTGCAAATGATGTCCAAAAGAATCCACAGTCACATCAAATTGAAAAGAATGATCATGTAGAGAATGAACAAGATGGTCAAGGTGTTCCCTCACAAAAATTGAAGAAGGATCTTATCCATCAAAGAGAAAATGAATTCCATCAATGATGTCCCCCAAATCTGCAATATGAGACTCCACAAACATGTCAGAAATACCTATTAAGAAGCCATCCAAAGTAGTCAAATCTGAAAGACAATAAGAATCCTGCTATACTGAATTAGAAGGAGCAAAAACTGTAGCAACACTAGCATCATAAACTGCAACATTGAAGAAGAAGGGGGTGATTCAGACATTCTAGAAGGAAAATCAATGTGATTCCTTTTGAGAAGAATTTTCAACTCATCAATATCCTTCTTATAAAAATAGTGTTATTCATGTCCATGCTTCTTGCAATATAAAAAAAGGCCTCTCCTTAGATGATTCTCCAATTTTGAGGATTCTGGTTCTTTATGTGGCTTGTTCTTTTTCTTCTTTTCCTTCTTATCAAGATTCCCTGCTTCTTTTCATACCTTTGACTCACTAGCCAACAATACTTGTAATTTGGAAGACTTCATTCTACCCATGTTCATTAACTTAGCTTCCTCTTAGATTAGGATATTTTCAAAGTCATCAAACTTAGGATAAACATATGATGCTCCATAGAAAATCGATGGATATGAAAGCTAGAAACAAGCACTAAATACTCAGGACCAAGCTTGGAGAACACATTCAAAATCAATTGTAAATCATCTTTATCAATGTTGCATTCTTTCAACTGTGTTCTTAGTTATTTTACTTTGGAGATGTAGTCTTCGATGTGGTCAAAACTTTTGAGATCAAGATTCAACAAATCATTATCAATCTGATATCCCCTAATCTTATCTATTTTACCATACAATTTTTCAAAAGTCTCCCATGCCTCTTTAAGTGTTTTACATGATTTAATATGAAATTGTAAATCAAATGGGACTAATGAACATATACATCCAAGTGCTTTCTCATGATTAATCTCTCATCTTGTAAATTATTTAGCATCGGTAGGTTGAGAAATGGTTTGCTTTAGATAGCCTATTAGACCTTTTCCCATGAGATAGTTCCCTATTGATTTTCCCCATGTAGCATAATTATGTGGAGTTAGGAGTTCAATTTGAGATTTCCCCATTGCAAGAACACAAACCAAGAAAAACAATGCAATAAACCACTACAACATTATCCCCCCCCCCAAATTACTCAATCAAGAAACCCTCCATGAAATATTTGATTTGGCACTTTATATTTAGTGTGTTTACCGTTGCCACTTACTAAAAATAGTGAAGTGGGTACATGCAAATGCAAAAAATAGGCCATAGGATCAAAGTAAAAATTTTATAGGAGATGAGATCAAACATATTACATCACTAGAAAGTACATGAAAAATTATGCACTTTCAAAAAAGTTGCACTCAAAAATGTTACCATAGGAGCAAGATATGAGCTCCTAAAGTTCCCAAAATGAGGATGAAGCAGTAACACCCATGAGAATCTGAATATTTTGGAAAAACTAGACACTAAATCCAAAAACTAATTCCACCAATCCAAAGAACACAAAAAATTGGCCCAAATAAAAAAAAAATCTTGAAAAAAGGAGCCAAAATCACTGAGTTATGGGCCTCTAAATTTTTCCTACAAAATTTAAAATGCAATTGGAGAGGTGGAAATTTTTTTTTTGAAAAATGCTAACACAAGGATAACATTAGTAATTAAAGGGCTTAAAATTGACAATCTTCTAGCCATCAAAATAGAATATGCCCTTCACTGCCGAAATATTCTTCAGTGATAGAATATCCAAAAAATGCTGTGGAATTTACTACCACTAGTGCTAAGAATTTTATGTGGTGGAATCTTTGAATGATTCACCAAGATCTTCTATAAAATCACCAGGAGTAATAAAACACCCCCAAATTGCTTTCAACATATCCCACCAATTCACAAAATGTCCAGATTTCAAAATGATAGTTGTTGGGACTTTTATTTATCAGTTGATAGATTAACAACAATATCAATATTGGATTTGATCGACAAAAACTATAGGGTGGTACCCAAAGGGTATAGTGGGACCCACCATGGGTTGTGGCTGAGTAGGGTGCCTATGGTGGCAAATAATGCTCCACCACAATGCACGATCTGCATCACTTACATCAACTATGTAGATTCATATGTAGGTACGACCTACAAATAATTTTCTAAAAGAAACCCGCAAAAAATAGAAATTTTTTCCCTTTTTTGTTTTTCAATACAATAAATTTTTTGAAATAAATACATTTGGTAATACAATTTAAAAAAAAATCAAAATTTTTAACCAATTATATATACATTTTTAATTTTCAAAAAATCGTACCATCCTTAATGATGATGACTTGGGGCTCGCATGGCTCCTTAGGAAAAAAACATTTTCCTCACCAAACAACTACTCTGATTTGGACACTTTGGAAGTCAATCTTAGGGTTTTTGGCCCTTCTTGACATAATGGAAAGGTCAAATTTGACCCACAATGCTCCAAAAATTAAGCTACCTTTTGGATCTGACAACCACTCTTCAACTTTAAGCTCTCATAGATTTGGCCTCATATGTCTGATTTGGAAAAAATAACCTTCTGGACATAATGGTGAGCTTAGATTTACACCAGCAAGCTCCAATTTGAGCCTACAATAAAGAGAAAAAAATGGAACCCCCCCAAATCTAGTATTTCTATCAAGTTTTTGTGATTCTCCAGATCATCATGCGATGCAAGAGAAGAGAATATTCAACTATTCAAGATTTACCAAGATCTCTCAAAAAAATACTATCTAATGGCACCCAACCTGCCCTGATACCATGTTAGAATTGGCTATGGCTAACAAGATCTTGAGACCAAATGGAAAGCACAAAGAGAGAGAATGGAAAGTGACAAGAATAAACCATATTTTTATCAATATGATTGAATGATATGATTTTGTTGTGTACAATGTAGCAGAACCCCTTGGTTATATAGCCAAGGTGAGATACACAATGTCATGGGATTATGACAAGTGTCTTAATCATATTATATAAGAAAACTAATCATACTTACCTTGGTCACATGTGTTACAAGTCAAAAGATAAGATAACAACTAATGACAACTAAAACCTTCTAGAAGGATTCCTTCCTAGGAACTAAACTTGTAAACTTAACTAACATGTAAATAAGTCCCCTAGTAATGAATTAACTAGGCACAATACTTTATTTACACCAACACTTAGAATAAGCATAAAATTCCTCTATAATAGGACTTGATTACCAAGGCCCTCCACCTTTGCATAAGACATTCATTCCAGCTTCCACCCCATCACCACCACCTCATTGTTCAAGAACACATAGGCTACTCCCTGCTCAACATCCCTTATTTGAGATAGAGCATACATTATACACACATTTGAGGTTGGAATTAATCATTCCCCCAGCTCCTTTTGAGAGAAACTCTAACAAGAAAACAAAGTAGAATTCATCCTTTTTTTCATATCATTAAATATTTGGGCATTCTATTGATAAGTGTTGTATTTTAAAAAGAAAAATACAATGCTTGATTCAGTTATATGACATTGTGTGGATCCATATAAAAAATAAATTAAAAATTAAGCTTTGGATGCTTAGTAAGTGGAATTCATACTATCATATGATGATCATTGCAATGCATGGGGTTACAAATTTTTTTTTGTCCAACCATATTTCATCAATAGGGAGCAACACAATAATATCCACAATGGTTGTGTTTATCTATATACTTGGGGGGCAAGGAAAAATAATCTTGTGAGGTTTGTATCCTTACTAAAGGATTCCATATTCATTTATTTTCTCCTTAAAATATTAGTGTAACAAGTACACTAACATTTTAAGGGGGGAATATTCCCCCCATTGATTGTGGCATCTTCTAATAATTTAAATCACATGCCCTTTAGTGGTAGTATTAAGAATGATATAACCTAAGGTGTGGCCTTGTAAATAATTCATATGCCCATTTAGTGGTGGTATTATGCATGATATTCCATAAGGTTTCACCTTGAAAATCATTCATACACCCCTTTAGTGGTGGTATTATGCATGATATCCATGAAGGTGTGGCCTTGTTATTCACTTACGTGCCCCTTTAGTGGTAGTATTATACATGAGATCTCCTAAGGTGTGGCCTTGCATATAATTCATGCACCCCTTCAGTGGTTGTATTATGCATGATATCCTCTAAAGTGTGGCCTTGTAATTCACTTATGTGCCACTTTAGTGGTGGTATTATACATGATATCCCCTAAAGTGTGGCCTTGCAAATCATTCATGTGCCCCTCTAGTGGTGGTATTACACATGATATCCCCTAAGGTTTGGCCTTTCAATTCACTTATATGTTCCCCTTTAGTTGTGGTATTAGGCATGATATCTGATGAGAGTCATTCATGTTCCATTTAATACTATATTTTAGCCTTTTCATTTTCCTTAATACCCATTTTCATATTCCATTTCCATATTATTTTACCACCTTAATGATGTATATGGTTAATTATACATAAGTAATATTCAATTTAGTTTTTAGTTAAAATATGAAAATTAACTATTGAATTATATTTACCAACAAGCATAATCATTTCATTTTGGAAAATATTTTACAACATTCTATTCGAGGAGGAAAGAAGCAATTAGAAGTAATTTGACTCTAGATCATTGATAATTATTTTTGTAATATACATAGGTCAAACATAAATTTGCATATATGGTATTTATTTGCAAGGATAAAATTATCATTTTCATCTATTATCTACCCACATATCCCTATATTTATGAGAATGAATGAGAGTTCAAGCTAAAATAGTGGAGGAAAAATACAAAACACCATGGAACTTGTTACACTCTCATTCACTATATAAGGAGAGTTGGACGTTAGTAAATGTAACTCAATTTTCTGGAGAAATAAAGACTTTCCTTCTTATCAAGAAAAAGTAAAATAGAATTTTCTCTTTCATCACCTATGTATTGAGGAGGTAGGGCCCACTTCTTGGGATGTTAGGTGATTTTTACTATTTTAGCACTGTGTTTACTTTTTGTTCTGATTACATTTGTGTATGTATTGAGTTTTTTTTATGATTTAATTAGGAACCATAAGATTGTAATGCTAAATGAAAATTTACCTCTGTTAACTATTATTTTTGCTTTACATCATACTATGATTTATAGATCTCAACATTTTAAGTTGTGATTTTAAGTTATGAACTTATTAACTATTACAAACTGCTACTATTCCTATCTTAGAACAATGTTGTTTCTATAACAGTTCTTGTCATAGAAGTAAAATAGAAACATTAAGTTAGATTTCCACTTAGGAAGTTGATTGAAGTTAGAAGTACATTTCATTCAAACTTACCTCACTACCTACAACCCTTACACATAGAGCCACTATGGCTTTCGCAAGTTTATGCCCCTAGATTAACACTTAGACTCAAAACAAAACTAGTTATTAATATTAAATATTTTCTCATTATCTACCCCCAGTTTTGGCCTATCAATATCCCCTAAGTGAGGCTTTACACATTGTTCATGTGCTCTTTTAGTTATGGTATTATGTATAGTACTCCCTCATGCATGGTCATTATTTTAATCATGTTCACCCTTTCTGGTGGTGTTATTTGCAATGCCCCCTAAGGCATAGCTTATGATTCATCCCTTGTGACATTAAATGATCCACTACAACATTAAAATTATGCACACCCCCTAAGGTAATTTATTCCCTATGACATTAAATGGTCCCCTATGATGTTAAACTTATGTAAGCCCTCTGAAGTGATTCATCCCCTATGATGTTAAACTTTTATGCACACCCTGAGGTGTGATTGGAAAAATAGTCAATAGATCTAGCATAATGTAGCTTCTTGATTCATGAACTTGAGTACCTTTTTACATGACCACCTAGCATAATACAACTTTGTTTTTGATGGAACCTTGTTTTTTCTGAGTAAACTATCATAACATTGGTTGCTAGCCTTGTGAAATGCATCATATTGCATGGACATCTAGCATAATGCAGTTTTCTAGCCAGTGGATATATGTAGATCATGAATGATCTAGTGTAACATGACTTGTTGGTCCCTATGAGAGTACATATTTGTCTACCATCATATTAAAGGGATGGAATTTGGTAATTGAGACAAAATAATTGATAAATAAGTGCATCAAAATTATATTAATTAGAAAATAATAGACACATATTCACAAAAAAAGGTGGGTGGATACACTTGAGCATACCCCAAGAGTGGAAGTCATAAAACAATAAAAAATATGCTAGTCAATTAAAGTTGTAGCACTTGAAGGAGGCATAGGATCTCGGTTAGAAGGGTCTAGAGTGACATCAGGAACATCCCAAACTTCCTCTTTATCAAAATCCTTGTCTTTATCTTTGGTGTGTGCTAGGGAGATTGCCAAATCTATCTAAGAAAGCCACTTGAAGTAATCAAGAGCAAGCCACTTAGAGGCACCATTAGTTGATGATCCCACACACCCAAAAGGCCACTTAGTAGTGGAATTCTTAGGGGGAGGAGGAGTAGAGCACCACCGAATAGGCCACAATGAACCACTACAGCCACCAACCCAACAACAAGGAGCTTGGAACCTAGTAGATGAGGAGTGGTGAATCAAGAGGCTCCTCCCTTGATGATAACCATGAGCAAGAGATTGGTCATGGGGGAAGGAGGGAGTGGGGGGAACTCTGACAATAGTGCATGGGGCATTACCCCAATGATCAAGTAGCTCCCAAAGGTGAGAAACCTTTAGGACCATCTTGTTAGCTCGTACATAAATCTATAAGAAGATATTTGAGCAAATGATAGCTTCAAAATAAAACAAAATATTTTGATCAATAGTAAAATAAAAAAATATAACAAAATTTATATTTTTCCATATGCTAAATAGAATATCCATCCTAAAAGCATGTCATATTTTGGTAAAATTATGGGGAATGCAGGGCTAGTCCCCCAAAAGAGCCATTTTCTAGGAGAATGGCTTGGGCCTGAATGGGAAAATCAAGTCATAGATGCAATTCTAGAACTATTGAGATTTTCAAAAAAGTGAAAATAAGTTCTTAAAAGACTCCACTTTCCCACAAAATGAGCAATGATGGTTTTGGATACCCATATGTTGAAGGCAAATCCCCATAGGTAAGCCTTGGAAAAGAATATAGTAGGTAAACTAGGAAAGTTTAAGCTCAACAATAGTTGACCATATATTAAGAAAGTCATGTTTCCAAACAAAAACTAGAGAATACAAGTACCATCTCTAATTTAAAATAGGCATGATGGGAATCTTTGGAGAAAGCTAGTGGTACCCAAGAGAATGTTTGTAATTATAGAAAGCATTATTGGGACTTTGGAATCAATATTTCCACCATGGTTTGGTAGAATGAACACCAACCTTGTGCAACATCTCCATTGGAATGGAATTCATAACCATATCATATGCCTCTTAGTATTTCTAAGATAAGTGGAGCTAGGCCTTGAGCTCTTCTCATTGTAAGGAAACTTGCAGCCATTGTATGCCAATTTCCACATAACCCAAAAGAGGTAACAATGCAAATAAGTGCTTAGAATCCACATGCAAGAGAATAGACAACATACCCATCAAAAGTGACACAAGCTATATACAATGGGAAAACCCTCAAGAGGGAAAAACCCAACCTCCAAAAGCATCCATACTCCATCATACTAATCAGCAATAAAAAATACAAGAGTTGCAATGAACACCTCTGAAGCATCAAGCCCTCCAATACACATTCCCATGTGTCCAAGCATGAATCCACACATCCCATGCCATACTTGAAAAATGCACTCCTCAAGAAGAATAATGACAACCAAACCACTCAACCAACCTAAACCACTACACATTTGTTTACTTTTATAGACACAAGCTCACATAAAATACAACTAGTGGTAAGGTAAAACCATGTACCACAAAACCGTGTGAATAAAAACCACTAAAACCTTATTTAATATTGAGTATTAAGACATCAAGTGCTTTATTTAATATTTCCCCAATATTAAATTATTATCACATGTCTCCCACACATTAAATAATAATACAATGTTACAATACAACATCAAGTGGTGCCCAAATAATTACCTAGTGTGATTAACTGCACCACCAAGGTGCATCACAACTAAATAATTATATAATTACAACATTATAATAAATAAATTTATGCAATGGTGTACAACACCATATCTTGGCAACATTCTCCTACTTGTATACATTGCATAAGGGATCAATGAATGAAATACATCATCATAGCCATACATGAAACCACATGAATCTCTAGCATGCTCTTGTGATCCATCAAGATACCTGAAATAAGAACAAAGTGACCACCATCTCAAGCAAGAACTCCTCTCATCATTCAAAATTCCACCTATGGAAGAAAAGGAACATGCCAAGGTGAAGATGCATGAAATCCAAGTGATAACAAAGGCTCCAAACAAGCTACTATCAAATGAAAAACCCACATGATCAGAAATAGCATCGACAACACATGCTAATACATCCAACCATCCATACCTCCAAGGTATCAATACATCAGAAAACTCATGCCAAGAACATATACAACCTATAAACTACAATCACAAGCTCCATGTATCAAACCTGTTAAATATGAACATACATATCTAGGAAATCCCACTGTATAGGTAATGTCAAAGCATATCAAGTCTACCAATCAACACTATATTAAGGTGTGATAAGTAAATCAAAGCATGAAGTACCAAGAACAATAAAAATGATCCACACATGCATACAACCCAAAGAGTTGCATAATCTCTCACAACATGTTGCCACCATCCTCCCAGAACATGAACATCTAGGAAGGAACCATGAAGAGAGAATTTTGTAAACCATAATATCCTTCTACCAACACCTCAAAAGTGTACTATGGTGTCAAGTATGATCTCCTAACAACCAAAAATGAAAATCCTCAACAACATCCATAACACTCAATTGCATAGATCAAGTATAATATATGAATTAATGTAACAATGCCAACATGGATGTAGGCCTCTCTAATCAAGAAGATTAAAATCAAAGTATCCATCCCCAAAACTCATAATTATCCCATAAACCCTCTCCTAACAATCCCCATCAAAGAATGATATCATAAACTCAAATGCACAAGGAGATAACCATGCCAAAACACCCCTCAAAATGAATCCTTGAAAACTAACTATTTGTTGCTCATCAAAGCTTGCACCTCTCCAATAGTCTTATGGGAAATTCAATGAGTGAGGGACAAATTGTGTCTCACTAAATACCTCCGAGTTTTTTTTAGAAATTTGACTCTTCTTTTTGGGTTTTTAAGATAAGGGAGAAAGAAGAAATGAAAATGTAAAACATTAAAGGGGATACACCAAATCTCTTACAACATTTCAAACTTAGAATATTCCTATGATTGATATAGAGGACACAGATCACCACAACCCCTCATTTTTGGAAAGAGAACGAACAACAAAGGCTAACGTCAAGCACAGTGCAGACTATCAAATCTTTCCATAGGCAGTGTTCATTGAGGTACAATCAAACATAAAAAGCCCTTATTGTAAAAGAACAATATTTTAGAAATTATAAGCACCCTGTCTCCCAATAAAACATAGCACAAAAAAATAACAACTACAAAGATAATAGAAAAGTCTAATGACATAGTCTGATTTTCCCAAAAAATCTATTTTAAAGTACAAGCATAAAGCATATAAATCCGCTATTTAAACTATCAGAATATAACTTACAAGACACGTTGTTTCATTCAAAATGATAGTATAAAGAGAGAAGACTTGAAAAAGGCCATACATGAATAGTCTCAAAAATTACCCTTAATATTTCATGCTTTTAAATAAGACTAAAATTTGAAACAAAGGTCAAATGCCAATCCAACAATAGTTTAAACCTTAATAGATATAATTTTTTGGAATAAATTGGTTTTATAACCTATTTTTTGAAATATAATTCATAAACTCTAAGAACTTAAAAGAAAAGAAATCCCTCTTTTTAGAAAAAACAACTTCCTCTTGGAAAATTCATCTTCTTTTTAAAACATAAGTCCAAAAATCTTCTTTCTTTTTTAACATCATCCTCCTTTATAGCCACTGAAGAAATAAAGCACCACCTTAATCCAAAAGTAATGACTGTCAGGTGTTGATGGTTGATAGCATACGATCTGATCCTAGAATCTAAGTTAGGATTTAAAATATCTTTGCATTGACTCTTCATCTATTGCATTAATGTTCTCTAGATATTTAAGCAAAGATAAGACCTAAAATACAATCAGATCCTAAAAGTAACTACCTAGAAACAAACACAATTGATTGTTTTCATTATTGCAAGGTGTTGACTCAAAGACTTCCATCCCAAAAACCAAGAGAGGAAAAGAGAAAACAACCAGCTCAAACAAATGACCCAACTAGATATCTTCATAGGCGGTGTGAATAACCTATGTCAAGAGGATGGCGTGTCAACATGGAAGAAACTCCTAAACTTGCAAGTATAGCTCTGAGGGAAAAATTATGACCAGCAAACACATGTCTTAAAACTCCTCCCGAAAGGAAAACAAAAGGGAAAAGTTGTGCGGCCATCATGTGGCACATCATGCACCTTTCTGATATTTTATTTGAGTGTGGGTCTAGCCAACACTAAATATATTTATTCAAATCAAAAAAGTAAATGACTAAGGGAAAAAGAAAACTTTTACAGTTTTGGCAACTCATAGGGGTCTTTGCTTCTGTGGAGATTCAAACCTAGGTCTCTGGCTGCTCTTGGAGTTTGATGAGAGTAGCTCTCTAGGCCTCCCAATCTACATTGGTTAGTTAAACAAGGGTCTAGATCTATTTGTATACCTGCTCAAGATTAAAACTATCCTTGAAGGAGATGACACCCCATCTGTAAGAGATTGCGCCTAGGTGATAATAGAGTCAAGAAAGTGGGTGGACTTCACACTCGAAATCATCCACCGTGGGTGTAGCACTCGATCCTAGGAGTTCAGTGGTAGTCTAAATCTTACGTTGGATTTCCTCATTGATTTTCTCCATTGTTAATGCATCTCCATCTAGGGAGAGAAGGGGAGGCAACCCAAAACCAACCAGAATGGAAAAATCCTTTTTGATTTAGGTGACTCTTTTTTTCAATATCATCTGATTATTCCTGCATTTCTTTGCAACCAAGTGGAAATTGATAATCTCATTGGCTTTGATGGAGGTGACCCTATGATCTAGAATTCCCATTCTTTTAAGGACTTGATCAGAGGCAACACTTAATTTGGAAATAAAACATTGGGAGTATGCCACCTAGGGTAAACATGTCTACATAAAAAGGTTGGCCATTGGACCAACTTTGGCATTTAGCTCCCACATGTCCCTTAAGAACTGTAAGGCAGGGCCCAGTACACATGCACCAACCACTATCTGCTCCCAATGCACAGCCACTAGTCTTCTCATCATAGATAAAGATCCAGACCTTCTTGCAACAGTTAACTCTTGGTTCCAATGAACCTCTCTTACTCTAGTATCTTCTTCCATCTAACCCTTTTCTCGAAGAGTGTTTTCCAATTTAGAGCTTAGTCTTCTAACTTCTTGTGTTGATTCTTCTGCCTCAATCTAGACTCTTTGTAGATTATTGATATTTCAAGATCTGACATCAGCCAAATCTTTCTTTAATTTTTCATTTTCAACATGAAGTTGAACCTATTCATTTCGGGTATCTGCAAGCAACCTGGACATGTCTCCTTGTTGGCCCTAGATTTGTTTTATGTGGATCATTTCAGCATCTTTGGCTCGAGCCTCATTTTGTAGCTTGCTCACTATCCCTTTCACATTTTCCAACTCAGCCTCGTGCTTTCTCAATTACTTATCCAGTCACTCATAATTAGCATATACTACTTTTTGTGTGGCTTTGGCTAGGACCATCTTATCGCATGGGAAAGTTTCAATTAGATCCAAAACCACGACATGAATGTCATAGTCCCCCATTTGCATTTGTCCCTCGAGATTGGAAACTAGAGGCCTCATTGTGGAGATACGCAGGGAGTTTCGCTTTTCATTAAAAAAAGCTTCAATTCTTTTGGCAACAGGCTTTTTGACATTCTTTGACAACATTTTCAAATTTTTGGTCTTTCAGGCCTATTTGTTGGCATCAAAATGACCTTAAAGAATTTGAGGGACATCAACACTCTGAGCTACAATGGGAACACCAAGGGGTAGTCCAAAAATGGTGATAGTGGGGGGAACTTCATATGCATGTGCATGAGGAGACACAAATGGAAACATGATCATAGAAAATGGGGGAATGCCAAAAGGAGTAGGGGAAGAAACAACAGGGGCACAAACGAAAAAAGGCTAATGGAAAGATTCCTTTCTGGAAGTAGATATGCTAGGGGTAATGGGAAAATTCATGGTTTCAGAGATCTTAAAAAGGGTTTCAGATGAAGCAACTAATGGCATAATAGCTGTCATGGCAAATAATGCCTTCTCGCTGCATGGAAGAGTTTTAGCAGGTTCATTTTCAATGGAAGGGGTTGCATTTACCACTATTAATTCAGGAATAAAAAATGAGGAATTATTTCCAATAGGAATGGGCTAGGGTTGTACTAGAGACACAAAAATGGGAAGAAGAGGGGGAATCAAAACTAACCTGAACTGGAGCTGATGAAACATTCCACAAGATAGACTCCACTTCTTCCTCTTGATGGATCAACATACCAGAGGTACTTGAGTCATGGATCTTCCTCTGCTTTTCCCAATTAGAGTCATCATGTTCTGATCTCCTTCCCGATAAATCTTCTGATTGGTAGGCATCAGCGGCTGCTGAGGATCCTTTTGGAGATTGTTGGGCCTCTTTTCCATTGCTTCAGGCTTGAGATGTGGATGGAACCTATGGGCCTCTTGACCCGAAAATTATTCAATTGTCGAGCTCCCAAGGTCTAGAAATCAGGAATGGAACTTGTCCCTCTTCAATTTTATGGCTTTTCTTAAGATTGCTATTGTCAGAATTAGCTTCCCTATCATATGTGTCCTCAAATTCTTCATCAAGCTAGAAGCTTCCGAATAAAGCACTTAGATTCCTCATTTCCTATCAGAACCTCCAAAAATATGCCTTCTTTCTTTCCATCCATCCCTTTTATCTAAACTGTGCAGTAAGATATTTTCTCATTAGGAGATTTCTCTGGTATTGCACCTAGGGCTCATAAAAACTTAGCCATCTTGGCCATCTCTCTAGTATTTGGGCTAGGTTGATGTATATTTATGCACTCTCCTAGGTAGGATTTCTCCTTCTTGAGAAATATTCCCTAAACTCGTGCCTCAAGCTAAAACACCCATCTAGGTTATAATTCCACTTGTCACAAATGAGGACCAAACCTAGAGTGACCAAATGATTCTGGATCTCATCCTCAACCTTTTTCTTGCTTAATACCACTTGGCTCTTTGCAGTCATAAGGGGAAGATAAAAAATCTTTGCTTTATTCCTCCCAACAACATAAATTCTATAGACAATAGATACTTATCACAAATCTGGGAAGTTGGAAAACTTCCCCAAGATAACTATGAAATCTGATGAAGGTAAAATCTTCATTGAGGAAGTAATCCATCGAGATAGGTGGGTGTTCTATCCATTCTATAACTTCTTGATAAAAATGGCGTAGAGGGCAAGGCAATAAATCTTCCAGCACTGGTCTCAAAAAATAATCTACAAACTAATAATAATCTCCTATTCTTGAGAACATGGGGTTCCACACAGAGATTGGTTGGATATAACCTCTCTCATCTATCCTAGATATTGGCACATTTCTCCCTAGCCACTCAAAATTTTGATACAATAAAAAATGGACCAAGATTGAAGAATATCTGAACTTGGACTCCATACTATAGTTTCTTAACTAAAACTTCATGTTTTTGGATTTTACTTCAACAAAATCATAGTGTCTCTACACTCTTTCTCTTTTGAGCACAAGCCCTAGGGAAAACTAAAAAGGGTTAACCTCTTCATCATTTTCGAGACCAAAATCCCAAGCCAACATCAAGAATATAGACTATGTATCCTTCTTGAATTTTATTCATGATAAAGGCCAACGAATCTATCCACTCTGTGGTCGTTCCTTCATTTCATCTTCATAAAAGCTTGTTCTCCCAAACATATCTTGCCTGAGAATGTTCATCTGTTCTTCATTAAAAAAAGGTCTGCATTCTAACCCATAGGGATATAAAGCATGTCCCATATAGATTGGGCCGAAATGGTGATCTTGACCTCACGACCTTCAACAATTTTTGTATTTCTGTTAAACCCTTTTGCTCACGTGTCAACTAGCTCTAGGTATGGATGAACCTTAGGTAGAAAAAATTGTGGTAGGTCATTGTTCCAAAGCTGAAATGCAAAACCCTATGTGAACTCATGGCCTAACATCCTCTAAAAAGCACCTTCCCTAATATTTTAATGGTTGGTGGATAATCAAGGGTCATAGATATTATCAGTTATATCTTGAACTACCTCCTTTAGAAGGCATTTATCATTTTGAAGCTTTCTGCAATGTTCAAATGGTTGTTCTTCTGGGGCTAGGGAATTATCAAATGAGTAATGCCCAAAGATATTGCATAAAAAAGTCTCTCATTTGCTGCTTTGGCCTGCCTGCCAGAGGTAGATGCTTCCGCCATGATTTCTTTAAAAGTGATACATAAAATCTCTGGTTACAAAAACTGTTTCCTTTTCTTGCTAAAATTAACCTACTTTGAGTGCAAATAATTTTAGAGCTTTGCATGCAATTTTGAGTTTGCTACTATCAATAGCTCATTAAATATTGCCATTGGGGTAATACGTGCAGATGGGAGATTTGTATCCCTTGAGAAAGCCAAAAAATCCATGGGAAAGGAATTAGTACATTCCTTTCGCCGCCTCTTGTTTCCTCTAATTCATTACATTAGAAAGTGTTCCTTTCATCATATGGAGCATGCCAAGGTGACAAAAGGTACTCTTGAAAATATTTCTTCATTAATTTGTCAGAGCCTTAACATTTTAATCCATGTCCCTTCTTATTAGCAAATAGGTTGGAACTGATGATGGTAAGGACATGTGTCGACTATCAATGCATGAGGGTATTTACTCCTTAATGCCCAAATTTATTTCTCAAGGCATTCTGTCAAATTCTCTATATGATTTGCTAGCCTTGCCCCATTTTATCTCAAAATTTCCCATTGTCGTCTAGCTAAAATTAGACATTTGGTTGGCGAAGTCTCTTCGTTAGCATTTTCTATATATAGCCACACCACATTTTACTATATTCATTCAAACATATAGTTCTCTAACTTGGCTACTTTTATTCCTACACTTTCTCTACCATTTTTACTGTTGTCCCAATGTTTGTTGGTTTGGGCACCCTTGTTGACTTCTTCCATGGAGACCGCAAAACTAGTTTTTAGAAGAAATTACAAATAGTTGCATCAAGTTCTTTGTGAAGAATTGTGGCCCCTTAATCATGACTGCATTTAAGTGGCTCGTCGACATAGACTACCTTATTGATGAGAACCAGCTATAAATCAATTGCAATGTGCTTTCACACTTTGTGGCCTCGCTATTAGACCTGGGTGTGGCCAAACCCATGATAAATGCACTATGCTAGAAGATGTTCGACACTTCTCTGATGGAGGGACTTAGTGAGATAGTGCAAATGGCCATCCTAGGTGTTGGTATCCTAAGTGCCATGGACCTTCAAAGGCATGTGGATTTTGGCATGGATGTGCCTTGGTTTCCTTTCCTGACTGACTTTCACACCATAGGTGTGGAAGTACACCATTGCTCTTCCCAGCCAGCAACCACTTTCCTTCTGTGGGAGTATAGTGTGGAGGAAGTTCTAGGGATTGCCTAGAAAAAATATTTAGTTACTTGGTGCGACTTCACAGTGAATAGACTCTAGGTCTAATCTGTGTGGCCCATGTGCACTGTGTTTTTTCCCCTACCTACAACCTGCCTAACAAATGAAGAAGAACAAGAAAAAGAAAGGAGAAGCAAAAAATAAGTATGAATCCATTTTTCTTTTTCATTGGAGGCGAAAAGAAAAATAAAATCTAACTATCTGATCTTTGCCTCATTTTTGACATCTTTTGCTTTGCTTCACTTTTGGGGTTTTGGCTTGAGAGGGCTTTGGATGATATTTCTGAGTCCTTGGCTATATACTATATTGTAAATTTTATCGATAAACATAATATAGTATAACTCTTATTTTATCCTTTGTGTTATTCTGGGCCTTATTCTTAAAAACTTAAAATAATTACAAATTTTTTACATATGGTACATAATTGCTAAAATTTTAAAAGAGCTGTGTATTTTTACTTAGAAAGTTCTCAGATAAATACCATTCACCAATACACCCAAAAATATCTCTTTGAATCTATACGCCTTTACCTTTTCACATGTGTTGTTTTTTAAAAGGTCTCTTCCACAACATTTTGAAATTAATCGGTTGTCTTGGCTCTACAACATTTTTGTGATACTCTTTCATTGAAACTTCTTTTCAGTAAGAATAAAAAATTTGTCTAGTTGCTTGACGATGACAAATTGTAGCTCCATGGTTTTTCCTTTTATCTCCTTTTCATCCTCGGGGTATTTGCAAGATTTTTGTACATTAATTTGTACTCAAACTTTGGGGCCAATTCGATGACAATTTTCTCTATCGATGGGAAAATTTGTCAATGATCATGCCTGTCTCTTTGAGGGATCAACCCAACACATTGAGTTGCCATAATTAGGTTCTTAAAAGTCAATTCAGTTGAAACATCCCTTTACACCTCACAACATGATGAAGTCTTTTGAAAAATATTGTATTTGATGAAAGATTTGACCCTTGTGATTCTTTTGACTCTTGGGTATTGAAAGGTGTCGTGTCCTTAGGCAAACCCAATATGGATCTTATTTTTCTCAAGAACTTATGAATTGTTTCTTCTCCTCTTTCTAGCCAACTAATGACCACTGTGTCTTTGGGAATTTTCTATAAAGACACCTTTTCTCTTATCATTAGGATGAATGAGCTTGAAATGCTTGCAAAATCTTGTACAAATCCTTGGGAAGAGCTAGACTTACCCCCAAAAAAAAAATTGTTTAATTCTTGGTTTCAGACTATGTCAAAATTTTCCATTTTTGAGAGTGTGAACATTTCCCAATTAGTGGTAAATGTTTCCCTTGGTCGGTCAGATCATATCATAAAGACTTCCTTGTCCCTTGAGGACTTATATATTAACAATGATATTTCTTCCTTGGTTACAGCTTGGGAGAACTACCGAATCAATGTTGGGGAAGAATGAATATCCAGCAAAATTCTTCCTTGTTTGATGGGAACACATCTTGCCAATAAGTTCTCCTTCAAGTGGACTATCCTTTGTCTCTGCTCTTCTGATTTGGGTTGTTCACCTAAGGTATGCATTAGCTAAACTATACCTGGGTCATACCCTTAGTGATCATATTTGCAACATAATTATTTCATTTTTCTTTTACTCTTGTGAGAGATCCATATGTTGTCTGCTGATTTTTTGTCTTTGCTAACACCAAGCTTACTGCAATCCCTTGAAACTACATAATTTTTTTTTTTGTTGGGTCAGGAATTGATTTCGAACATGTTTTGATAATAAATGGCCAAAGAATGGTGTTATTTTGAAATCAGGGATTTCCTTGCATATTAGAGACTTCAAAATTTTTAGTGAGGTTCCTTATATCTTATACTCAACATATTTTCCTTGCATTCATTGTGATTACTTGTCCAAAGATCTGGCTTCCTACGAACTCTAAATTTCTAAGAGCTTGCTTCACACCCACACCTATTTGTTCCACTGGATCCAATCCATGGACTGATACTTTATATTCAAATTTGCTAGTAGAGCATGGAGATAGAAAACAATACACTCCTAGAAATATCGATCTCATTAGAAATACCAATCAGACACCTATTATGGTGTCAACATTATACTCAACACCATCAAGGGGTATGATCCATATATGATTACAAGGTAGATCATCAAGCTTTTTCAGATTTTTTATTAATTTTGGATAGGCTTGATCTCTACTAAAAATCATGTAGGCGCTTATCCCTATTGCATGAAAAATTGCCAAATGGATTAGAATCAGTGAACTGACTTAGTAGCATCGCTTCTTCGGTAGTCTGATCATCTATACCTTCTTCTCCTATTGGAATTTTCACACAGTACCTCTCTTGGTGAAAAGTTGGGATATCATTCGATCCGAAGCATAGATTTGCATCATCCACAATATGTTCAAGATGTAAATATTTAGACAAGAGCTTCATCTTTGCTCCATGTTTGGTTTGCAGTATCAAGTGGGACCAGTCAAGTGCCAGGTATCTGCCAAGTTTGGAAGTGAAATCTCTTGATAAGCACATTTTGTAAAGTTTTGGAATATCAATTATCACTACTTCCTGAGTGACTGTCTGGCTTGGATAGGAGAAGAGGGTCAGAAATAGATCCCTTATCTAACCAACTGTCAGAAATTTCTTTCCATCAACTTGCATAATTCCCTTTTCAAGGGGCTCATACTGGAGCTTTAAAACATCTGCTACTTGCTTGGGAATAACGGTCATGCTAGCCCCCGAATCAATCATATTATTGTACAATAATTTATCTCCTATTATAAGTGTCAATAAGAAAGGTGTGGGTTTTGTTCTACTTACCTCTTTTTCTTCAATGTTATCCATAGTATTCATATAAGCTATTGATTTTGGGGCTTGATGGGAAAAAGTAGGTCTATCAATTCTGTTCTAATTGCTTAATTGAGTAACGCTCTCTTGCACACTTTTTTCTTCCACCTTCAATGCTTCCTAAAGTAGTTTTTTTGCTTGAGAATTGTTATAACATCCCACAATGAAATGCTAGCAGGTGCCTTCTTTAATTGTTCTACAATGTTAATCACCTTGATAGTTTGGGTTCTTGGCTTAAACGGTGGTATCTCTTTTGTTTTCAGGGGAAGATGTTCCATCAGGGTTGGGCCCTATACTTTATTTGCCTCCTTTTCTTCTAGAGGATAATTATATGGCCATGGAATAGGTCGAATAGCGAGCGGTGAGACCTACTTCTCAAGGGAAGATAATTGACGTGTTTGTGGATGTGGCATAGCTTGTTGTATGTATTCCCCTATGATCCTTATTTTTGATCTTGTATTGTAATCTAGCTATACTTGCATACTTTTGACTATCAAGGCTTCGTTTGTGAATACTTCTTCGTCTCCCTCCAACCATGAGAAAAGAGCCTATTCAGGTGCTATGTTCAACTCTTTTTCAAGGGACATCCCTTGTATCTATGCCCTAAGAGGAGCATTCTCCATTTCAAGTGACTCATATTCACCCATGTTTGGGAACATACCTTTAATCCTTTGTTCAGCCACCTTTTGCTGCATATTTCCTCTTGGATAGTCTCAAGGCATACGACTATCATTGCATGGGAAGCACCAGACATTTTCGTTGTCTGCTAAACTATTTTGGCCTAGGACTATCTCCTTATTCAAACTACCCTTGACTGACTGTAATGGCATACCAATCAAGACTATCTAGTTTGTCAATGATACTTGTTGACCTCCCCCTCTATAAGATCCTTGATAAAAAATTTGTTGGTAAGGGGTTTTTACTGTACCGTAGACCTGAGTGGTCATTTTCACAGGTGTCACCTATTTCCATTTGATAATGACCAATTCATTAGAAAAAGTCTACATCAAATATTTTATATATCAACAATTTCCGCCACCATTGATGAGAGATCCGATGCGCCAGCCTGAGTGGTAGGGTATTCATTCGTAGGTTGTAGGGGAACCAACTTTAATTGTGTGGTGAGGATGTTTGGATTGATTTCCTCTTGGTAGATGTTAGAGATTTCCAAGAATACTAGCAGTGGTGGCTAAGGCGGAAGTTTCCCAACATCAATTAGGTTGTTCTCTGCATGCACCACCATCTCATATGCATCAGGTAGGGTATTCCCTTCGATGGAGGTTACCATTAGTACAATATTCAATTTGATGGCCTTTAGGTAGAACATGAACCCCATCGCAGCCTGAGGTTGAGCAGTCATAGGAATCCTTTGCCACGTTTTTTGGAACTTGGTATTGAAATCACTTGTGGCTTCCTTGGGGGCCCTCTTGATGGTGAGAAGCCATTGCAATAGTGAAGAATGGTCTCCCTTTTTAGAGAATTGTTTGAACAAGCACTGTCTGAGTTGGTCCCAAGAAAGAATGGAACCCAAGGCTAGAGATCGATACCAATCTTGACCCTTTCCCTTAAAAGAAGCAGGTAACAGTCTTAGAGTGATGTTCTCCTCTGATATATTGTGTACCCTGCATACCTCCACTATATCTTGAAGGTGTTCAAAATGGGTTTTGAAATCCTCCTCAGAGAATCTTGGGATAGCCTTAAGGGTATTAGTCAGTATAGTAGGCCATACATCTGTGGGTGTGGATGGTTGTAATAGACTACCATTGTCCCATGTTACAAAGTCCCTAGGAGCAGGAGGAGGTACTTGAGCCATGAGGAAAACATTTCTATGAATTGAGTATACAGGCAACCTTAGATCTAGAAATTTAGACCTCCAGGTGGAGTAGATAAGGATCTTGATAAGGGGCTTTGACTTCTTTCTCTATTACTCCTTACAGGTGATACAAAAATTGTAGTTCTTCTCCTTCTAGGGTTTGAGGTAGGTATCTGGGAGTACTAGAAATAACCTTTTGAGGATGCTATTGTTTGGGCTCTGGGCATGGAATTTCTAGTTTCCTTCCTTAGCCTATTTGAGGAAAAAAATTAACTTCTTGATCAGGTGAGTGGAAAAACTTCGGTCCCACTGGGCGTGCCAGAAAAAGAACTATTGATCAACAAATCTTGTGCCTCTCTGACAGTCTTATGGGAAATCCTGTGAGTGGGGGACAAATTACATCTCACTAAATGCCTCTGAGTTTTTTTTATAGAAATTCAGCTCTTCTTTTGGGGTTTTTATGATAAGGGAGAAAGAAGAAATGAAAATTTAAAACATGAAAGGGGCTATGCCAAAGCTTTTACAACATTTCAAACTTAGAATATTCCTATTAATTATATAGAGGACACAGAATGCCACAAACCCTCAATGTTGGAAAGAGAATGAACAAAAAAGGCTAACTTCAAGCATAGTGTTGACTTTCAAATCTTTCCGCAGGTAGTGTTCATTTAGGTTTGATCAAACATAAAAATTCTTTAGAGTAAAAGAATAATATTTCAAAAATGATAAGAATCCTGTCTCCCAATACAACATAGCACAGAAAAATAACCACTTCAAAGATAATGGAAAATTCCAATGACATAGTCTAATTTTCCCAAAAATGATATTTTATAGTACAAGCATAAAGCATAGAAATATGCTAATTAAACTATCAGAATATAGCTTACAAGACATAGTGTTTCATTCAAAATGATAGTATAAAGAGAGAAGACTTGAAAAAGGCCATATATGCACAGTCTCAAAAATTCCCCTTAATATTTCATGCTTTTAAATAAGATTGAACTTTGAAACAAAGGTTGGATGCCAATCTGACAATAGTTTAAACCTTAATAGATATAAATTTCCAAAATAAAGTAGTTTTATAACCTTTTTTCTGAAATATAATTCATTAACTCTAAGAATAACTTAAAAGGAAAGTGATCCCTCTTTTCAAAGAAAACAACTTCCTCTTGGAAAATTCATCTTCTTTTTAAAATATCAATCCAAAAATCTTCTATCTTTTTTAACATTACCCTCCTTTATAGCCGCTGAAGAAAGAAAGCACTACCTTAATCTAGAAGTAATGACTACTAGGTGTTGATAGTTGATACCATACGATCCAATCCCAAAATCTTAGTTAGGCCACAAAAGATCTTTACATTGACTCTTTAGCTACTAGATTAATGTTCTCCAGAAATTTAAGCAAAGATAAGACCTAAAATACTATCAAATCCTAAAAGTAATTGCCTGGAAATAGACACAATTGATTGAACTCATTACTGCGAGGTGCCGACTCAAAGACTTCCATCCCAAAAACCAAGAGAGGAAAAGAGAAAACAACCAGCTCAGACAAACAACCTAACTAGATATCTTCATAGGAGGTGTGAATAAGTCGTGTCAAGAGGATGACATGTCAACATGGTGGAAACTCCAGAAATTGCAAGTATAGCTCCCAGGGAAAAAGTATGAATAGAAAACATGTGTCTTGAAAATCCTCCCAAAAGGAAAATAAAAGGGAAAATTTTTGCAGCCATCACATGGCACATCATTCACCTTTTCGATGTTTTATTTGAGTGAAAGTGCAACCAACACCAAAGATGTTTATTCAAATCCAAAATGTAAACTGCTGAGGAAAAAAGAAAACCTTTACACTATCCATAGCTAAAGATCCATATATGTGAACGATAAAGTGTATAAACTCATGATAAACCATCCTGGAAAATGAGTATCCATAATCAATCACCATGGGAAATTAAAGCACAAAAAATAACATATCTGAAAGATATAATGGGAAAATACCTCTCAAATAATAAGCTGCCAAGTAGACCAAGAGTGGGCAATGGAAATGCTTCTCCAGGATAAAAAAGTCTTCATAACTCACTCCAAGAACAGTCTCCTCTATCAATCCATCATAAAATCACGTCTATACCCAAGTGAAAGCTCCTTGGTCTTACTACTAAAACCTCTAAAGAGTAACCATCTCAAGAAAATGTCTCTAATTACAAGAGAACTCCAACCATCACCTACATCTCTAAGCATCCATGAGCACCTGTAACTAATCAATCCATGCCAAACTCCAAATGCAACACAAAACCATCATGTAGTAATCAAGAAAATGATCAATGCACTCAATACAAAGAGAACCACACACAATCAGTGTCAAAGATCCAATCATGAATTGGAAACATAAACATGAAAAAATGATCTAACCATCTCTTCCTAGTAGATCACATGCACCAAAAAATATATACATCCTAGTCTCAAGAGAACAAGTACCATGCCAAACTCTAAGTGCACATCAAGAGTAACCAATGAGGTAGTAGCAAACACTCAACCAATAAAACATATCCCAAATCACATGAAGTTAATCATACCAATGATGCATGCACATCACTGCCAACAACTCCCACTGAACTGTGGTATGAGATACGTGCATGGCACCAATGTGAAAACCATCTCCTCCATGAAGATCATGTAGGTCTACACACACTCAACTAAAATATCAGTAACATACAACTAAAACCAAGATCTCCAAGCCAAGAAGATAAATACAACTTTCTAACCATCATAAACATATCCATCACCACCAAAATATCACTATCAAAATCTCCCACTAAAAGTGTATAACTAATGAGTGTAAAAAAATATCATGACATTATGATAACAGTCTCCTAATGAAGATCAACTAAGAGCCGTCACACAATGAAAGAAATCAAATGCAACATGAGCTCCCAATGAAGAAGTCAAAAGAAAACCATGATCCTCATACCAAGAAGATACACCGCCACAACCTGAATTAGGAACCAATCCAACACCACCAACAATGAACCTGCATGAACTGTCATGACATGTCGAAGTCTCTAAAGAAAAATTAACATCCATGACACCATGATCACCACCAAATATACCAACAACACAACCCAATCATGTCTCGCATATCTGCATAACATAGTCAACTGCATAGGTCTCATATCATGCCAATACGTAGTAATACCATTTCACCTTCTCAATATGACATCAAAACAAGCAAACCAAGTAACTAAATCAAGCCACCAAAACTAAAAAATGAATTAGCGCTGAAATATCTATGGGCATAGACAACCCATATCCAAGTCATAGGTGGAATAAGTAAGTATAGACCACCTACAATGCTACACAACTTATAGATACAACAATGAAGCATACAAATCCAACCAAATACTAATAACCATGTCAAAAATAGAATAATTTGAGATGTAAAACTAAGCATACAATCAATCCAACATCAAATCTCGTAGATCTCAAAATCCATAAGCTCATAGTATCACCATAGTCAAAACAACCCATAAAAATCTTACGATAAAATAAAGGAAAATAAATCATGTCAAAACAACTCCAAACCTAATCCACTATGTAGTGCTTTGAACAATCTTTCCGTCAACTATTTAAAGACCAAAATCTGATTCTATATCCACTCAATATCACCTCACGAAGCTCAAAATGAACACCTAACTTCCAGCTATCAAACCACTATAAAAATTGAAAAATATTCCACAATATTTGGTATTGCAACATAGAGCACTTAGTCACCTTTCCAATGAGTCCAAGAAGAGAAAAATAGAGTACCTAGCCAAATGTTATGCCCCCCAGAAGTAATATTGTAGTTTGAACTTGAGGCAAAAAAAAATTAGCCATCCTTGGTGACTGAGTGGTGGCCCCACCGGGGCGGCACCGCTCCCCTGGTGGTGGAGTGGTGGCAAACCTGAAATCATTGTAAATTTCAATTTAATTTTCATTTTCAGAAATTTTGGTCTCACCCCTTTTAATTTCCATGATGGATTTTATTTAAACATGGGAGATAAAAAAAAAAATAATAGTAATTTTTTTTATTAAAAGAAATGTTTTTATCCCCACATGGGGGATGCAGTGTGGCCCACTTGGAAGACTCTTGTAAGGAAACTTGCAGCCATTTTATGACAATTTACACATAACCCAAAAGAGATAATAGTGCAAATGAGTTCTTAGAATCCACATGCAAGATTATAGACAACATACCCATCAAAGGTGACACAATATATACCATGGGAAAACCCTCAAGAGGGAAAATCCTAGCCTCCAAAAACATCCATAATCCATCATATTAATCAACAATAATTAAATACAAGAGTTAGAATGAAAACCTCTGAAGCATCAAGACCTTCAATGCATTCCCATGTGTCCAAGTATGAATCTACACATCCCATGACATACTTCACAAATGCACTCCTCAAGAAGACTCAATAATGATAGTCAAACCACTCAACCAACCTAAACCACTACACATGTGTTTTCTTTTATAGACACAAGAACACACAAAATACAACTAGTGGTAAGATAAAACCATGTACCACAAAACCATGTGAATATAAAACCACTAACCCCTTATTTAATATTTCCCCAATATTAATTTATTATCACATGTCACCCATATACATTAAATAATAATACAATGTTACTATACAACATCAAGTGGTCCCCAAATAATTACCTAGTGTGATTAACCACACTACCAATGTGCATCACAACTAAATAATTATTTAACTACAACATTATAATAAATCAATTTGTGCAATGGTGTACAACACCATATCCTAACACTCATTACATGAGACTCATGGAAGCTCTAGAAAACAAATCTCGGGGGCTTTGAATACCTTTTTTATGGAGTTGTAAGGCCTTAATCTAGGGAAATTTGGTGAAAGGTAGACCTTGAAAATATAGAAAGGGAGACCACCAGAGATTGTGTTGGTTAAAGAAAATCCCCCCCGAAAGCTAGAATTGACCCATTAGAGCCAAGGTTCAACTATCTCCCAAGCATGCCAAATACTTTTTGTAGCAAAAGTGCCCTCAATATAAACATATTTAATGAGAAGAAGGGTTTGAAATTCAATCCCCTTCTAGGAAGGTCAATTGACCAAATAGCCTGAAGAGATGTAATAGTACATAAGAATATTCTAAGCTTCATTGCCAAAAAGGGCACAAATAATCCCTTTAACTCAGAGATCCAATTCTTGACACTGAGTAGAAATAGTTACAAGCCCACCAAACTCAAGAGAGGCAAAAAAACTCCTGGGCCACCCTATGGAAACCCTTGTGGTTATCAAAGGATTCCTAGATAAAATCCTGAAGAAGCTTCTCAAGCTTCAAGTAAGAAGCCTTAGAAGGAACCCAACAAGAAGAGTGATACACATGGGTGGCAATAATAAATTTAGAACAAATATGAAAATTTCCCACTAAGGAGAGAGGCATAGTAATCCAATAAGAAAACCTACTTCCAATTTTGGTGAGGACTACAATCCAAAGCGTCACTAGTGAGGCTTGAAAAGAAAATGGAATGCCTAAAATTTTGAATACTTCACCATGATCAATTCACTTCCACCTAAAGCTGCAATTCTAATACAATGCTAGAAGAGAAAATTAGTGATAACACTTGGTTTTGTGCAATTGAATGGTTGATCTCAAGGCTAGGAAAAAGGTATCCAAATATGTTAATGCTTCCTTGATATTTTTCTCCTCTTCCAAAAGAGTGACGAAAGAGTCACCAACAAAATGACCATTGACAAGCTAGTTCACCAACTGAGGAAAATAAATTCCCTTGACTAGCTTGCTAGAGATAGAGTAAGCTAGGATATATCAAAAACCTTTACTAGCAAGAACATACAGAGAAGGTACGAAAAGACATCCTTGTCAAATAGGGGAAAAGAGGCCAAACGAATGAGACTAACAACCATTAATGGAGATGCAAGAAGAAGCATCTATAAAAAGAATGTTGACCATTTGAATAAATCTCAATCCAAGCCCCAAATTTTGGAGCATGGTAAGAATAAAGGGCCATTCTATGTGATCATATTCTTAGAAAAATCAATTTTTAAGAAGATGGCCCTTTGCTGAGAGAACCGAGCTCATTCCATACCTTCCCATACAAAAATAATATTATCTAGAATATACCAAGATTTGATGAAACTTGTTTGCTCAAGATGAACAATCTGAAGAAGGAGATAGATTTTTAGAGCCAAAGATTTGGCTATGATTTTAAATGAAACATTAAGTAGCATGATCAACCACCAATTTCAAATGCCTTCAAGATTGATAGCTTCAAGTATGAATTTAATGTTAACTTCATTAAAATTTGTTCCTAAAGATTGAGAATGAAAATTTTAAAGATAGAGTTTATGAAGTTCAATCCCAAAACAAACCCATCACATGGGTATGTGCAGGATCATCATGGAAAAATAGGCCCTTAAGTGGCAAAAAATTCATAAAAATTAGAGTTAGGCAACTTGACGTGAAAATTTGAATAAGTTATCTATATTATTTAAAAAATATGTAAGAATAGAATTTGTAGCAAATTGAATGTAGTTTCAAAACTACCAGGTTTGTTTTAAAAAAAAAATCTATTTGGTGAAAATTTGAAATTTCAATGCAGTAGTACTTAAATTTTAGGGAAAAAATAAGAAGTAGGTGTCTATTTGACCAGCCTAACCATAATAAAATGATAATATTTTTTTTATAATATTTTAGATATAAGTAGAGGACTCATGTCCTAATGTGATGCATATTTTTTGTAATTTTTTTCTAAGTAAATAATTAATTATGATTTTTTTATTACAACTTTTAAAAATATAAATAATCATATGTCGACCACCTTAACTTGGTCAAAACCTAAAATTCAAATTTTATTTTTCTAATCCTATAGTATGCAAAGCATAGAATGTGACACATGTTTTGGATTCAAAAAATGTGATACCGTTTGAAAGCTATTGGTGTTTTTCAATCAGCCTATCAATCAGAACTTTAGTCATAATTCAAATAGAAAATAAATAATAATTACTTATTAAATTCAAAGTAAAGCATAATTTATATTGGTGGAAAGCTGAGAATATCCTTTAAAAACCCTTTTCATTTCATCAATTTTGGGTAAAAAAAAGTCATCAGCCACATACCCATCATATTGTCAGTTTTTGGCCCATCATGATCTTGCACATACCCACACATGGAATATTTTTCATCCACCATATAATTAATAGCCTCCTTAAGATTTTACAAGGAGAGAAATTTCTCATAGAAGGTGGTTTGGGTGGCAGAAATCCAGCAAGAGACTACTTGAAGAAATTCTTGTAAGGAATTTTTATGCTTTGGGGAAGTAGCCTGAGCAGTGAAGAACTCCTAATATTTGATAATCTCTAGTAGTTTTTTTATTACCTCTTAACCTTATTTGATTTTCTTTATGCCCTAAACAACATGGCATGCTTGAAGGGCATGAAAAAAATCTTTAGAGGCATGGTTTCCAACTATAAGCCAATAAAATTTGGCCTTGATCTAGGCTCCTCTTTCATAATGATTATCAATAATTTTCTTTTGTTGTCTAAGATTCACATCTCGAACCTGCAAAGTAGGAGAGAGTGAATTGGTGGAGAGCACCTTGATGGAATGACAAAGATCTGATATGGTCACCTAGTATGAGTGTCACTGATAGATGGCTAATTGGTGGCCATAAATGTGAAGAAAATAGGGTGTGCATTGGATAGCATGATTCCACCAAGCAATCCATCTAGTGGCCTTAGTTAGATGTTATTCCAAGTTCCAAACCTTATTAATGTGGGCCAACAAGGGTTGATGTTTCATCAGCAAAGTATTCAAGAAAAATTGGGACTTAGAAGAGCACGTAGAGCTCACTTTCCATTCAATGCAAAACTTTAGGGGAAGTGATTAGATAGGATCACCTGGAGAAGTGGAAAAATCAGTAAGATATTGCAAGAGGAAAAATTGAAAAAAGATTGTGTCATAATTGTGGCATAGTCTAGTCATTTAAAGACTATGAGAACTAGCCTTGAAATTACTCCACATATGTAAATAGGCAGGGTATGATCTGGCAACCTAAATTTGGATCATAAAGTCCCAATTTATAACACATATAGAGCCACACCTCACATTTTTCATCTAGTCAAAAGGTAAAGTCTCATCTTTATCATAAGCCAACTCAACCATATTAAAGTCGGCAAATAGAAACCAAGTGGTTGGGGGTATTGAATCCACAATCCATTGCCATATATAAAATTGCTCCACAACCTCATTGGAAGTATAAAGATTAATTATTCCAAAATAATGATTATCAATATTTAGGAGGACCTAGACTAGATGACGAGTTGGATCTAACCCATGGTCCACCATACAAGAATTCCACCATGGAACAACAAAAGTGATAACTCCTCCATGACCAATGCCATGGTTAGTGGAAAATAAGAACTTTTTGACCAAATAATATGGCATGTTGCAAAAATCAGAAAACTTAAAATAATAACTTCCTTAAGACAAAGAACATCAATACCATAATATTTTTGATTATTATCCCACAAAAAATACTTCCTGGAGAGGTCGGTGAGACCTCAAACATTTCAAGAGAGAAAATTCATGGATAGGTGTCTTGCATGTCATCACCACCTAACTCCTCCATTATGGAGTAGCAATTCTACAAAAAATATTACTGAGAGGGAACGCAATTGGAGCATTGGCATTGCATTGCTTCTCTTCTACAAGACAAACTCACCATCTTCCAAATGCCCAAGAGAGTTGCAAGATCAGCATGGGGCATACAAATGAGCTAACATTGTTGGTTGAGAAAAAAGTGTCGACGCAGGCTGAGGTGTCCGAGAAAGCCTTGGATGAGTAGGAACTTCAGTAGAGGGTGTTAGAGCTTCGTTCCCCTTCACAAAAAGGTTTGAAAGAGTGGGCTATGTCTGCATAGTAGTAGAATCTTGAGCTTTTTTTGAACAGTAGCGGAAGTGACATTGTTTCCCTTTTGACTAATCACTATTATTTATTTGTCATCAAGTTTAGAGGTGATAGCCCTAGAAGTATGAGGAGGTTCAAGGACCCCTAAAGAGGACATAATCCTAGAGCTAGTTATTAATCAAAACTAATATCATCTTCAAAATAATTTAATTTAAAAAAAAAAAAATTATCATAAAGGAAAGAATAGACTTCATAGACAATTACCACATTAATTGATGGAGGCTATCTCAATTACATTATCTCCTTAGTTGGATTCTACAATAAGCATTAGCATGTCCACTGATTACCATATATAGAAAGTTTTTAGGAAATGGCTAAATGTTAAATAAGATCGCCCTCTTCCTCACCTCTACGGTGATCTGCAAGACTGTCTAGAGACACCTGAAATTTGCGATGTGCTGATGTCCATTGTCCCTTGGAATATTTGCATGACTTGGGCGATGGTTGGCCTAACACTATCGTCTTCTTGAATGCACAATATGCTTCTTGTAGCAACCCTTCTCACATCTTGAGCATTTGCTTCACTTGATGTACTCCCATCAACAATGGCCATGAGGTTTCCTTTATTGAATTGCTCGGTAGCCTAGGGAGGGAAATAATAGGAGCTAGGCTCAAGCACATTGAGGTCGATATTCCTTCGTCCTGATATAATATATAGTAGTTTCATGCCAAAACTATATACATCTGCCTTGGGACTGATGGGAAGACTGGAGATCCACTTTGGAGCCAAATACCCTATCATTCCTCTCATGGTGGTTAGTACGCAGCTGAAATCTCTACTCGCCAGCTTTTGCCAACCCAAAATTGGTTACTTTGGACAAAACTCGGCATCAAGGAGAATTTTTTCTGGCTTGATATCACAGTGAATGATGCTATCTTTGCATTCCTCGCGGAGATAAGTTAATGCTCGTGTAGTCCCTGACACTATCTGAAATCTAGTTTTCCAATTCAACAACTTCCCTTGCACTTCTCCATATTTCCCGCAGAAGAGGAAGGATTCAAGAAAGCCGTTGGGAATGTACTCACAAATGAGTAGCCTTCAAGATCCCTCCACACAAAATCCCAATAGCCTAACTAGATTAGCATGTTGTATTTCACCAATGGTACTTATTTCTGGATGGAATTGCTTTTCTACTTGCACTAAACCCCTCAATTTTTTGACAGTGACAAAAGTAAATTGTTTGGTAGAGTTCCTTTGAATATAGAGCTGAATGATCCACTTCCCAATTTATGCTTGAAATTCTTGGTTGCAACCTGCAACTTTTGGAAAGTGAATGTTCTGAGGAATGTGGGGATGTCATTCTCCTTAAGTATTCTTCCTCGTTTCCACATGATAAACATGTCCAGGAAAATAATAAGACCCGCAGCACCCCCAGGAAGTAAAATATGAAGGACAAAGGATTTATTTCTTGGCTTCGATGTCAAATCTCATAACTCAAAAGTTTCCAAATGAAGATAGAACGATTGGCCACTGGTTGAGTCGCGCACATTCATCAAATCCCCAATCCACAATTGACACAGAGGAGGAAAGGAGCTACTGAGCTAAAAGGCCATGCACGAGTAGTTGTTGAGGCAGGCAAGTTTGTTAAATTAGTAAAATCTATTTTTAACAGATTGTTAGTGGGAATGTTTCCCATCAGACCTCTGATTTTTCTATTTTTTCTCGCTTGGATAGTTTCCATTTGTTTTTGTTTTTGTTTGTTTTTTGTGCTAGGAAAGCTTCTCATCATGGCTATAGATGCTTTTCATAATTTTCTTTATATATTTTCTCTTTTTTATCAATGAAGGGTGAATACAATTTATAGCATATTCTTTGAGAAAATACAAAGTTTATATTCTTTGCCTCTCTATGAATATAATCACAGTTTATTAAACTTGAGTATTAATTTTTTGTTTTTAGTGTACTGGCATTTGGATTTTTTTAGTTTATTATTTTTTAACATATGGTATTAGAGTAGGTTCAAAAAAACAATGAATGCTAACAGTACACAATTGCAAATTCCTAAATTTAATGGGAAAAATTATGATTTTTGGAGTTTTCAAATGAAGATTTTATTTAGATCTAAGGTGCTATGGGATCTTGTGTAGAATGGATATTCAGAACTAGCAGATGCAGCAACATTAGCAACACTCACACAAAATGAAAGGAATTTACTGTAGAATAATCAGAAAAAAGATCAGAAAGCATTATTGTTTATTATACAGGGTCTTGATGAAACTCTCCTAATATTTATAGCTATTTCAATAGCCAAAGAAGCATGGGATCTTCTTGCACAATCATTTCAAGGCACAAAAAGAGTAAGAATAGTTCATTTGCAAATGCTTCTAAATTATTTTGAAAGTTTACAAATGTTAGATTCTGAAAGTTTAGGAGATTTCTTTACTCGCACAATGGGGATAGTTAATCAGATGAAAATAAATGGTGAGATATGAATGATCAAAAAATTGTTGAAAATATTTTAAGAAGTTTGCCTACAAAATATGATCCTGTAGTTATAGCTATTGAATAATCAAAAAATCTAACCACTTTATCTGTAGATGAGCTTATGGGTTCACTATACACACATGAGCAAATATTAAATAAATCAACAAAAGAGCCACTTGAGAAAGCTTTAAAGAGAAAAGTATCATTGAAAGAAAAAGAAGCTGCACCGGAATCATCTTCAACACACACTCAAGCAAGAGGTAGAGGTTTTCAGAGGTATGATAAATCACCAATTCAATGTTATTATTGTCAAAAGTATGGACATATTGCAGCTGAATGTAGAAAAAAGATTGCAGATGAAAGTAAATAGGAAGCCCAATATGTAAATGAAGGTGAAGGGCAGGAAGGATATTTCTTGCTAACATGCAACACAAAGGAGGAAGTAAATGATGACAAATGGTATGTTGAAAGTGGCTTCAATAATCATATGACAGGATGCAAAGAGATTTTTTAGAATTTGGATGAGTCCATCAAATCTGAAGTAAAGATGGGAAATGATACAATTGCATTAGTCATGGGGATAGGGAGGATATTAATCACAACAAAAAAAGGTGAGAAAAAATATATTGGTGATGTATTTTATGCACCAGGCTTAAAGCATAATTTGTTAAGTGTAGGTCAACTTGTGCAAAAAGGCCACACTATCAAATTTGAAAAGGGCTTATGCATTATTGTTGATGGTAAAAACAAGATGATAACCAAAATACCCATGACTACTAATACGATGTTTTCTCTTAGTATCAGAAACAATATGCATTTAAGTTTCAATGCTCTTGTAAAGGATACACAGTGGTTATGGCATCTTAGATTTGGTCATTTGAATTTTGGTGGACTAAATCTTTTGAATAAAAAGAACATGGTAATAGGTTTACCACTTATCCAAAAAATAGATGAAGAATTTGAAGGTTGTATTGTTGGAAAGCACCATAGAGAACCCTTTCCAATAAGGGATTCCTAGAGAGCTTCAAAGCCATTGGATCTAGTTCATTTAGATCTATGTGGTCCAATTGAGGTTGCTTCATTTTCTAGTATGAGATAATTTTTGACTTTTATTGATGACTATAGTAGAAAACTTTGGGTTTATCCTTTGAAAAATAAACCAGATAGTTTCAATAAATTCAAAGAATTTAAAGAATTAGTTGAAAAGCAAAGTGGTTATTTTCTCATAATTTTAAGGATTGATAGGGGTGGAGAGTACATTTCTCATTATTTTCATAATTTTTGTATTGAAAATGGTATAAAAAGGTAGATAACAACAAGGTATACACCTCAACAAAATGGGGTAGCTGAGAGAAAAAATAGAACAATTTTAAATATGGTAAGGAGTAAGCTTAATGTTAAGAATTTACCAAAAGTTTTTTGGGAAAAAGCAGTTTGTTGTGTAGGTTATATTTTGAATAGATGTCCTACAAACTCAGTTTGGGGCATGACACTAGAAGAAGCCTGGGGAGGATAAAAACCTCAGGTAAATCACCTAAGAGTTTTTGGTTGTATTGTTTATTCTCATGTTCCAAATGCACTTAGAAGTAAATCGGATGATAAGGCAGAAAAATGTATCTTTGTTGGGTATAGTGAAGAATCTAAGGCATATAGGTTGTACAATCCTGAGACAAAAAATTTGATGATAAGTAGAGACGCAAATTTTATTGAAGATCAAGAGTGGTGTTGGAATTTGAAAGAGAAATATCAATAAGTTACCATTCAAGATGAAGTTGCAAATCAACAACAAATTTCAATTGTTAACATAGGAGCTAGTAGTAGAATTCAATAATCAACACTAAGAAGAATCTCTTCTTCATCTCCACCAAGTCATCGGCATGTTTCATCAAATAGTTCTTCATCATCCACCTCAGTATCTCCAAAAAGGTGGCAGAAAACAAGGAGCTTGTCTGACATATATCAAGAAAGAACAGAGTTAAATGAAGATACTTGTCATTTTGCATTTTTTGCTAATAGTGATCCTATTGTTTTTGAAGAGGCTATAAATGATGATAGATGGGTTAAAGCTATGAATGAAGAAATTGCAGCCATAGAAAAGAATCAAACTTGGGAAATTGCAAATCTTCCTGAGCATAAGAAGACAATTGGAGTAAAGTGGGTGTATAAAACAAAGTACAATGAGCAAGGTAAAGTGAATAAATACAAGGCTAGGTTGGTAGTGAAGGGCTACAAACAAAAATCAGGTGTTGATTATAATGAATTTTTTGGATCTATTGCTTGAATGGATACTATTCATATGATTTTAGCTCTTTCAGCACAAAAGGGTTCGAAACTTTTTCATATGGTTGTAAAATTAGCATTCTTGAATGGTGTATTGGAGGAAGAAATTTACATTGAGAAACCACTTGGTTATGAGATTAAAGGTCAAAAAGGTAAAGTTCTCAAACTAAAGAAAGCTTTGTATGGTTTAAAATAGGCACCTACAGTTTGGTATGAAATGATAGAATCATATTTTTTGAAAAATGGTTTTGAAAAATGCCTTTATGAACTCACTTTATTCATAAAAAATAATCAACAAGGAGATGTTGTAATAGTTTGCAGTTATGTTGATGATTTTCTTCATATTCGGAATAATGAAAACATGCTTCGAGATTTTTCAATGGAAATGAAGATTGAATTTGATATGACTAATCTTGGTTTCTTGCATTATTATCTTGGTCTTGAAGTAACTCAAAATAGTGATGGGTTTTTTATTTCACAAGAAAAGTATGCAAATGATATTTTGAAAAGGTTCAAGATGGAAAATAGTAAACCAAAAATTACACCTATTGCCATGGGTGTGAAGTTTAGCAAAAATGATGAAACCAAAAAGGTAGATTCTACTTTGTATAAAAGTTTGGCTGGAAGCTTCATGTACTTAAATGCAACCAGACCAGGCATCATGTATGTAGTAAGCTTGATAAGCAGGATCATGGAGGATCCACATGAGACTCATCTACAAGTAGGTAAAAGAATACTAAGGTATGTGAAAGGGACAACAAATCATGGAATTTTTTATGAAAAGAAGGATGTTTTGAAGTTAACTCATTATACAGATAGTGATTGGGCTAGAAATCAAGATGATAGGAAAAGCACTTCTAGGTATGTTTTTACTCTTGGTTCAGGTGTAATTTCATGGTCTTCAAAGAAACAACCAATTGTTGCATTGTCTTTAGTAGAAGCAGAATATGTGGCAGCCACTTCAACAGGTTGTCAAGTAGTTTGGTTAAGAAGAATGCTTGAAGCATTGTTGCAGCCCCAAATGGAAGAAACAGTTATATTTTGTGATAATCAATCAGCTATTGGACTTTCTAAAAATACAATTTTTCATGGAAGAAGCAAGCACATAGACATAAAATTTCATTTCATCAGAGAGTTGGTTAAAAATAATGAACTTAAACTTTCTTATTGTAGGTCCAAAGATCAAGTTGCTGACATTTTGACAAAGCCTTTGAAGGAAGAAGATTTCAATAGATTGAAGGATCTTTTAGGGGTGCCAAGTTGTCCCACAAATCCAATTTTAGGGAGGATGTTAAATTAGTAAAATCTATTTTGAACAGATTGTCAGTGGGAATCTTTCCCATCAGACCTCTGATTTTACTATTTTTTCTAGCTTGGATAGTTTCCTTTTATTTTAGTTTTAGTTTTTTTTTTTGTGCTGGGAAAGTTTCCCATCATGGCTGTAGATGATTTTCATAATTTTTTGTATATATTTTCTCTTTTTTTATCAATAAAGGGTGAAGACAATTTATAGCATATTTTTTGAGAAAATACAAATTTTATATTCTTCACCTCTCTGTGAATATAATCATAGTTTATTAAATTTGAGTATTAATTTTCTATTTTTAGTGTACTGGCATTTGAATTTTTTTAGTTTATTGTTTTCTAACAAAGTTTGCATCCATTCAGAGTTTTCTCATTGGTATATGAACACAACCACTTAACCACCACTCTTGAGAATCCCAAGCACAACTATTTTTGGGTATGACCCCTTGTATACATGTACACGTATAATTGGTATTGCCTCTAACGTGGGTGCTCAACATTGCATAGCCATTGCATGTTGCATTAGCCCCACACACACCATAAACATTGCATTGATCCCTAGGTGTGAACCCATCCAGCATCCACCCACCATTTTCCATCCTGTACCCTTGAAATTCACCATTCTTTTCCAAAATTCGGTGTTCCCTTATCATATTGCTAGTTGTATATGTGTAGTACATTCTTGAAGGAGAACATGTTACAAACTCTATTTTAATATAAGAGCTTGCCAAGGCATATCTTGGCAGATTTGCAAAATACTCTCCATTCCACTCTCCAGAAGATGAGTACGTACTATTGATGTGAGATGTTAGCAATAACTGAGTCCTTCCTAGTGAAGGATCTATTTGGAAAGAAAAAGGTCCAGGTGTTGGATCAGCAGAACTCTTCCAAGAAGTTAATTTCATTCCTTTCCACATCTACATCCTTGGCATCCATGTATCTATCGGATGTTGGAAACTTTCCCAAACAATTTTAGAAACATTGTTGGCCCATATTCCTACCATAACCAAATTACCTGATTCCAACATTGATGTCTGGGATGCCTTCAAGCTATTTTTGTATGACCAAATTGATCATCCTTGTGAATCAAACAATCGAAGATAACTATCTCCTAATAAATTTAAAATGTCAGGCACGTTTCTCAGAGGATTTTCGCTGTTAGCCACCCAAACAATAGTTTTCTCTGAGAATTTTGCATACCAGATGCCAATGTACTAGTTATTGGTGTTGTTGGGACTAAAAAATCCCAATGCAAACATTCCATTCTTTGAGACCAGAGTCTGATTTCTGATGAGGGCACTCCCCACTGGAAGGGTGTTTTCCCTTTCAGCTATCAATGCTTGACATTTATGCAGTAGAATAATCGTGACACATGGTAAAAGATAGTATTTCAACCAAGTTTTGGCTACAATCTTGTTCTTCACCATTTTCAAATCATTCACAGCTCCCAACTTTTCAACATATGCAGTTGAATAGTCATAAGACAATATTTCAACCAAATTTTGGCCATAATGTTGTTCTTCAACATATTCAAGTCGTTTATGAGTTCAAGCTATTTAATTATTTAATTTTTAATGTTTATGAGATCAAAAATAGTTTATGATTTTTTTATTTTATTTTTATTTTGTAAAGTGTTAATCTTTTTTCATTATTAGTTTTTTCTAAGGTAGAATATTAATATATCCATTGCATGCAATTTTTTAATTGATAGTGATAGTTCAACTAATAACATATAGAATTAAAAACTTGAACAACAATTTTATATAGTCTATTTCTAATTGTCTTTTTTTTTTAAAATTTTTTTAAAATATCCTTTATTTTTCCCTTTATTGGTTCATGTTGTCCACAGTGCATAAATTAGATTTTTTATTTTGTGCAATGCAATGCATTTAATTCATTGAATCAAATTTCAAACCTAGTAATGACTTGAATGACATGAGAACTATTACATACATCATCATACAATTACATTGTTGACGTAGAGGTAGTATTTTACATATTTTACATATTTTATTTAATAATTGGTAAGATTTTCAAAACTTATTAAATAAATGTGAGTACTCTCAATGCATATTTTATATTTGTTTACCAATTTGTATTAAATATCACAATAAAATTTATCTATCTACAATTAATATTTCAATAAAATCTACTTAAAAAATATACATGTAATAATATAATTTAGTAAGACAAAAATTACATAAATATCACATTATCAAAACAATAAGAAGATATATATATTCGTATAATTGAATAATTTTTTATTTTTACAATATTAATTAACTATAACATTATACAACAACAAACAATCATATTACACCCCTAACTGCTTATATTAACTAAATGTTTAAAACAACCAAGCAAACCCATATGAATTTTTATTTTTTAATTTTTGCAACATTAATCAACTTTAATAGTAGCATTATACAACAACAATCACATTACACCCCTACCTGTTTACATTAACTAAATGTTTAAAACAACAAGTACGCCCCACATGAATATTTTTTAATTTTTGCAACATTAATCAACTATAATAATCACATTACACCCCTAACTACTTCTATCAACTAAATGATTAAAACAACCAAGTACACCCCACAATGGGCAGAACCTGATGCAAATGTGTCTCTTGTTTGATAATCAAGTCTTTCTTTTATTGAATAAATTTTTAAGCAAAGTTATTATTAAATTATTTATGTACTTGATTCAAATGTATTGATAAATTTTATAATCTAGAATAAAATGATTTTTGTTTTTCAACTATTTAAAATATAGAAAACACATATAACCTTTTCGATCTACTTGTTTCACACTAATATATAGATGGATCAATTCTCAACGAGATAATGAGAATATTTAATCTAAAAAATATATTAACTTTCAAATAGATCAATAAGTGAAAAAAACAAATCTTAAATTGGCTACTAATGGTTAGATTGGTTTTGGTTACTAGTTTAAGTTGTAGAGCAAGTAGGAAAATGTAGAAACAAGTCAAAAAGGTGAGTTATGCGACCATCATTTAATAATGTTAAGCACATGTAACCAATTTAATAGTTGTGGAATAATGATCAAAGACACACTAACCAATCATGCAATATTTCTATGTTGATTTTATGTTGATAATTTGATTATGCCAAAAGTGTTTTTATAGTGGGAGTAGCAACCCATTTACATAAAAACTATACGTGATTGAAATTGATGTGGAACTAACAATTGAAATGAGCAATTAATAAGGTAACATTAAATGTTAGGTTATCTCACTATAATAATTGGAAGTGATTCCATAATTGTAACCTTATCGCTAACCCTAATCCTTACCCTAACTCTAATTCATATAATTTTTTACATGTGTCATGAATGCTACTAGCATATATATAATACACCAAGAGATATCCTTCTTGAGGCACTTATTGCACTTTTATATGAGAAACCAATTACAAAATATAGATTCCTCGAGAAGGCTATCTTTCGACATATTTTATATATAATAAATAGATATATGATAGTAGATAATTTTCTTTGATGCTTAGTAAATGCTTTATATAGCAATAATAATAATAGGGTTTGTGCTTCCATATGACAACATAATACTCAATTTAATATCTTTTGTATTAAAATTGACCAATAATGACTCTAAAAAGAAAATTGTATTGAATTTAAATTTAAAAATTCCTAAATTATTAAATACATGGGAAATAAATTATATTCATTTTACACCTAAAAATTTAACTTGAAAAATAAATTAAATAAATTATATATCAAAGTTAATTTATAAAAATGTGTCAAAACAAAATAACATTGTTAGTTGATAGACTACATATAGTGTGAGATTTTAGCTTAAAACAAGTTTCACACCTGTAAACTATGTTAGTCGTTAGAAAAAAAGTTAGTCGATAGGCTACATATAGTGTGAGATTTGAGCCTAAAACAAGTCTCATGCCTGTAAACAATTGTTGAGTCATCAGAAAACAAGTTTTAGCTACCTTTAAATGGTAAATCAACTATCATTTATTGCTAAATCCTCCAAAATATCAGGTGAAAGCAAATATTGATTTGTTAAGATGGGAACATTTTGATTCTTTTTGTAGGTTTCTTGCCAATTTGATGGAAAATTCCTTTTTCCATTTACATTGCTTTATGGTTTAAATTTGCATGCAAATATTTCAAAATCAAATAACACTTGATTTCTTTAAGGAAAAACCATAGATTTGTTTAAGTGGAAAAAATCTAGATTTATCTAAATTTATTTTGTTCCATTATTTATCACTTATTATTAATTGTTTAATCCAATCACATGCAACTAAAACTTGTAGCACATTGCATTCATACACAACCATACACAAACACATATTCTCCAACATATTAGCATACATATAATTTTCTATTGACATAATCCTTGAACCTTCATTAAATACAAATGCTAGTATTAAAATTAATTACCATCTTTTAATAAAATTAATATTTCTTTTATGCTATTCTTTGCATTACAAACAACCAAATAAAATTTGTATCTAATATATAAACTTATTACCATTACAAACTCTCAAGATTAATTTTCTCTAATTAAATCAATTATATATCAAAAGCAATCTATAAAAATATATGAAAACAAAATTGCAATTTTTTATTAAAATTAATATTACTTGTATATTAATATTTTAATATAAATACTAATTATCATTATGAACACTCAAAATTAATATTCTATAATTTATGAATATAACAAAAATATCTAAAAATAACATGCACATATTTTTTTTTTCAATATTGTGAATGCTTAAACTCAAAACCTTTTAGATTTCTACAACAACAGTCTTGCGTTACACTGAACGCTACTAGCAAAAGAACGTGACCAACAAAAGAAACCAGGCATGTTGACACTAAGTCTTTTTTAATTGTCATCATAGACAGTGTTGTTATTTAGATGCCGCCAAAACTACAGTGAAGACTGAATTATCGCACACGACAATCCCGTCTAAGTTAATTTCTAAATCTTCAGTGACTCATGCTTGCGGGAAAGGGAAGAGGATCTGGAAAATACCACAACTTCACTGAGAGAGGGCATGACGGCAGACAAGCACCATTTTTGCTCCAGTCGCTCCCAACGTCCAGTCTGTCTGTTGGAATATATTTTGGTAAGGTAAGAAGATGACTGTGAGTAGATAAAGCGGTGAAATTAATGTGCATTTCGTGTGCACAGAAATATCTTCAGTTCAGCTCGTCAATTTGATCAAAAATTCCCTTTTCCATGTCTTTTTTAATTGTCGTCATAGATAGTGTTGTCATTTCGATGCACCAAAACTACAGCGAAGACTGAATTATCGCACAGGGCAATCTCGTGTAAGTTAATTCCTAAATCTTAGGGGTTTTGCCGTGTGGAAAAAAGTACACAGTGGACAAAGTTTTGGTCTTTAATTGGATGCTCTATGAGGAGCATGGCCCAGTAGATAAAGGAAGCTCACCGTGTGAGATACGCTATCTTTTTTAATTTAACGGTCCATGGTCCACCACGGACATACCCATTCACACGACTGTCTATTCTGCTATATCGCTTTTCTTCCACAACTGCATCCAGATGTAGTACAAATTAAAATAGTTTCGCAAATGTAAGTTGGAATTCAGTTAATTTCAAACTTTCAACCATTCCACATAGAGCAGAGTCCATAAAGTCATTAAAGGCCATGGAAAATGTCAAAATGTGGATGACTTCAAACATCGCATGTATGAAGTCAACTTTTATCTCATAATATAGAAAAACTTGAGCAAAATATAAGGGATATTAAGGGCACATATAAGGGTTATTGTGATAAAGATATGATCAATGGTATAGTGGTAGATATTAATTGATATTTGATTATTTATAGAGAAATAATACATTGTAATGAAGGTTGTATTGTAGTTGTGGTCTATGTTAAAGGTTGTGGATAATTGGTATAATATGATATGGTTTTGGTTAAAGAATAAAATATATTGTAATGTTGATCTTGTATTGTCAATGGTGTTTTTAACTTTTACTTGTATGATATAATCCATTTCACGGTTAGTAGATATCACAAACTTACAATATATAATCCATAGAGGACACATTACTTTTGTGGTGGCAAATTTGCAATACATAACCCATAGAGGGCATATTACTTTTGTGGTGGCTACTTGACCCATTTTGTTCTACAACAAAGTTTTTTGTATTAATAATAGTTAAGGCTCAAAATGCATGAACATGTACATCTATACGTATCATATATGCATGCTACAATTCAAACTGTAGTTGTGCACTATTGAGAATATATACTAATACCTAACTGTATACTAAAGCAATTTTTTACTAGCTATTGCATAGTACTATGTAGGGTTATATACTAGTATATAGACTTTTTACATTGGTATTGCATCTATACATTAAGATATTAGCATTATATAAAAAGGTATGATTAATGGCCCCTTAAAAGTTCTTGCTCTCACTGTAGGACTCCAAAACTCTCTAGCCCACCAGTGTTTCTACAACAATCCTTTCTTCATTGGAATGAAATTAATTACATAATCCTCATTAGTACCCAGCTTGGGTCTCTTGACTTCTTGGCTTATCTTTCCACCCTCAAATTTCTCATTGAACTCTTTATGGAAAGCTTCGGGTGCCTTCATGAATATGGAAAAGTTGGGTTGGTTATGTTGCTAAGTGTTCCCATACTTGATCTCATTTTGATTGACAAGTAAAACACCATATTTTAGTAGCTTCGGGAACTCACCTTCAAGGATCTCCATTGTGATAATAAACTGCATTGCAACATTAAACATAGTGAGTCTGTTTGAAGACTCAGTAAGCTTCCTCCATTGGTCATTGAATTTATCCTCATTATGTGTCTTCCAAATAAGCTAGAAGATTTCATTAGCCAAGCAATCCCAAAATAATTTGAACTCTTTATCTAACATTCTATCATTACCAATTAAAACTTCTTTCTACTTAATTTTACCATTTCCACCCTAGATAAACATGGCATTGTAAAATAATTTCAATATTTCATTAGCATAGAAACATTAAAAAAAAATATGTTCAATAGATTCTAGGATCCTACATATACTATAGATCTCAATGTCAAATTGGTTCACTTTAAAAGAAACCCTTTGAAGAAACATTAACCAACTAAAACAAGATTTTTTAGGATTAAACACATTGGACCAAGTGGAATTGAAGAATTTCAGCCAATCTTTGCTAGCCATGTTGGTCTTCCAAAATTTATTTAAATGTTCAATTAAGGAATCAAATGAGATTAAGTCTTTGTAGATTAGCTTTGTTTACACATTGGCTAATGGGGTATTACTCTACCATTTAAGTTCATCTTGGTAATTAATGGATGATTTTCTTTAAGAAAAGGGAGGGATACTTTTGCAAGTTTCTTTTAAGATACCATAGATTCTTAGGTTGGAGAGGGTAGATTAAATTTTACCCTCAACAAATCCCAATCCTTCATCATCCCATCTTTCATGATATTATCAAAGATTTGGATTCTAGCTTGGGCCCACTTCTTGGAAAAACAACCCTGGAGTTCAATGCAAGAGGCTTCCCATTATGCTCTAGGTTCCATGAGGTGGACCTATTGTGATCAAAGAGGTTGTTGTTATGCACAATAAAATGAGGATTAGTGATTTAATCTTTCAATGTTAGTTCCCATTCCCTCCATATGCTTCCAAACACCATTGAACCAATAGGGACTATTAGATGTTTGGCTATGAGTAGATCACTGAAGAGCAATATTTTCCATGATTTTGCTTGCTTGGGTATGACCAGCTGGATATTATTTTTCATTAGGATTTCCCAAGGTTCATTACCCTCGAGAGCCTTAATGATCCACTTGGCTACAAAATGTGTCCCATGTTTTTCTAAGTCTTTAAGGCCAATCCCACTTTGTGCTTTCTCTAAGCAACACTAGTCCCACTTGATTCAATGCTTTTTTCTTTTGCATTTACCATCCAACCATAGGAAGTTGCTGATATTTTTTGGATCTCCTTTACTTGGTAGCTATTGAAGAACCGTACAGAGGTGTAATGTCGTAAAATTACACCCCTTGCAATTTCACATACATTCTTGCATCCACTTTAGTGTCCACTCCCTTAGAATTTGTGTAGGCTTATTTTAGCCCCTACATCAACGTTTTTCCATCCTTAGGATGCTCTGCACCCCTTTTTAGTAGCTACCCTCACGCGTCAGCTTTGTATCAACCTTGTGATTTTCTCGTTCATATTGTTTTGTATCATGATGCATCTGGACACTAGCACACCATGCAGACATCTACACGCCATGCTAGCATCCTACGACATTTCAACGTTCAAATGACCACCTCCGAGCATGTTTTCCACTTGTCATCTACTTGTGTCAATGGTAATAGCTCGAGATTCCTTGTAACGACCTAGGAAGCTTATTTTCCTTCCTTAAATGAGATCTTTTCCATCCATTTTGGGTCTTCCTCTACTCTAGCTTCCTTCTAGCCTTGGCTCTTGCATTCCTCTCTTGTTATTTTGCTTGCACAACTTCATACAACTTGCTACAATAGCTTCAAGCTCTCTTAGCAACACTTTTTGTAGCTTTATCTCCCTTACTTTGTGCTTGTGAGCATCCTAGGATTCCATATTCCCTATTGATTGCATCTACATATTGTGATACGGGCTGTCCTCCTCGAGCGATGATTGATTTTATCACCTCTTTTGTCATACGAGTTCTCCTCCTCAAGCGGGGGTTACTTTTATCACTCATACTTGGTGGTGCGAGTTCTACTCCTGAAGTAGTTTTTTCTTTCACCACACATTTTGTCCATTTTGGTTACACTCTCTCTTTCTATCTGGCTGTCCGTGGAGGTGGGAACACTAAAATGGGGGTTTGACTAAGGAAAACCCCTATACATCCCCAACACTTTCTCCAAATATCATGCATGTAGGTATTGAAGGCATTCACGTGCTAGAGGCTTCATCACTTGTGTGGTTGTGAACATTTCCTTATTCTCTCTTATCATTTCTATTTCACTTTATTTCAACTTTATCACATTCTATTATTTTCTAGTACTTTTGAATTTCTTAGTAATTAGATCACTAGTAGTCGCTAAGCTATTTTCTATCACAACTTGCTTTCTAGTTCATACGAGACGCTAGCATGCCTCTAGGGCGCCAACACACTGCGGTGTCGTGTGTATTATGTGCTAACATCTTTTTGGCCAAGAGCTCATCAATTTTTCTAGAAAATGTCAAATAAATATTGATTTGTTAAGATGGGAACATTTTTTTTTATTTTTTTTGCAGTGTTTTTATCCAATTTTATGGAAAATTCCCTTTTCCATTTGCATTGCTTTATGGTTTAAATTTGCATGCAAATATTTCAAAATCAAATAACACTTAATTTCTTTAAGGAAAAAATATAGATTTGTTTAAGTGGAAAAAATCTAGATTTATCTAAATTTATTTTGTTCCATTATTTATCACTTATTATTAATTGTTTAATCCAATCACATGCAACTAAAACTTGTAGCACATTGCATTCATACACACCCATACACAAACACATATTCTCTAACATATTAATATACATATAATTTTCTATTGACATAATCCTTGAACCTCCTTGAATACAAATACTAGTATTAAAATTAATTACCATTTTCATATAATTAATTAATATTTCTTTTATACTATTCTTTGCATTACAAACAACCAAATAAAATTTGTATCTAATATATAAACTTATTACCATTACAAACTCTCAAGATTAATTTTCTCTAATTAAATCAGTTATATATCAAAAGCAATCTATAAAAATATATGAAAACAAATTTTTTTTTATTAAAATTAATATTACTTGTATACTAGTATTTTAATATAAACACTAATTATCATTACAAATGCTCAAAATTAATATTTTATAATATTCTATACTTTCCCGACATAACTCAATTTAAAATATCTAAAAGTAACAAGTGGCTTATTACATGTTGACACTAAGTCTTTTTTAATTGTTGTCATAGATGTGTTGACATTTTGATGCTGCCAAAACTACAGTGAAGAATGAATTATCGCACTCGGCAACCCTGTGTAAGTTAACCCCTAAATCTTAGAGGTTTTTCCGTGTTGGAAAAAAGTACCCAGTGGACAAAGTCTTGGTCTTTAATCAGATGCACTATGAGGAGCATGGCCCAGTAAATTAATAAAGGAAGCTCACCGTGTGAGACGCGCTATCTTTTTAACTTTAACGCTCCATGGTCCATGCCGATTTTCCACCACGTACATTCCCATTCACACGGCTGTCTATTATGCTCTATCGCTCTTCTTCCACAACTGCATCCAGATGTAGTACAAAAAAATTAGAATAGTTTCGTGAATGTAAGTTGGAATTCAGTTAATTTCAAAGCCTCAACCATTCCCCATAAAGTCATTAAAGGCCATGGAAAATGTCAAAATGTGGATGACTCCAAACATCGTATGTATGAAGTCAACTTTTATCTCATAATATAGGAAAACATGAGCAAAAGATAAGGGTTATTAAGGGCACATATAAGGGTTATTGTGATAAAGATATGATCAATGGTATAGTGGTAGATATTAATTGATATTTGGTTATTTATTGAGAAATAATTCATTGTAATGATGGTTGTATTGTAGTTGCGGTCTATGTTAAAGGTTGTGGATGATTGGTATAATATAATATGGTTTAGGTTAAAAAATAAAATAGATTGTAATGTTGATCTTGTATTGTCAATGGTGTTTTTAACTTTTACTCATGTGATATAATCCATTTCATGGTTAGTAGATATCACAAACTTACAATACATAATCTATAGATGACACATTACTTTTGTGGTGGCAAATTTGCAATAAATAACCCATAGAGGACATATTACTTTTGTGGTGGCTACTTGACCCATTTTGTTCTACAATAAAGTTTTTTGTATTAATAATAGTTAAGGCTCAAAATGCATGAACATGTACATCTATATGTATCATATATGCATGCTACAATTCAAATTGTAGTTGTGCACTATTGAGAATATATACTAATACCTAATTATACACTAAAGTGATTTTTTACTAGCTATTGCATAGTACTATGTTGGATTATGTACCAGTATACAATTTTTTTACATTGGTATTGCATCTATACATTAAGATATTAGCATTATATAAAAAGGTATGATTAATGGCCCCTTAAAAGTTCTTGCTCTCACTGCAAGACTCCAAATCTCTCTAGCCCACCAGTGTTTCTGCAACAATCCTCTCTTCATTGGAATGAACTTCCTCAATTACATAATCCTCATTAGTATGCAGCCTAGGTCTCTTGACTTCTTAGTTCATCTTTCCACCCTCAAATCTCATTGAACTCTTTCTGGAAAGCTTCAAGTGTCTTCATGAATATGGACAAGTTGGGTTGGTTATGTTGCTAGGTGTGCCCATACTTTATCTCATTTTGATTGACAAGCACAACACTATATTTTAGTAGCTTCAGAAAGTTTCCTTCAGAGATCTCCATTGTGATAACAACCTGCATTGCAACATTAAACATAATGAGTCTTTTTGAAGACTCAGTAAGCGTCCTCCATTGCTCATTGAATTTATCCCCATTCCTTGTCTTCAAAATATGCTAGAAGCTTTCATTAGCCAAGCAATGCCAAAATAATTTGAACTCTTTATCTAATATTCTATCATTACCAATTAAAACTTCTTTCTAATTAATTTTACCATTTCCACCCTAGATAAACATGTCAATGTAAAAAAAATGAAATACTTCATTAGCATAGAAACATTAAAAAAAATATGTTCAACAAATTCCAGGATCCTACATATACTATAGATTTCAATGTCAAATTGGTTCATTTTAAAAGAAACCCTTTCAAGAAAAATTAACCATCTAAAACACAATTTTTTAGGATTAAACACATTGGACCAGATGGAATTGAAGAATTTCAGCCAATCATTGCTAGCCATGTTGGTCTTCCAAACTTTATTTAAATGTTCAATTAAGGAATCAGATTGGATTAAGTCTTTGTAGATTAGCTTTGTTTACACATTGGCTAAGGGGTATTACTCTTCCATTTATGTTCATCTTGGTAATTAATGGATGATTTTCTTTAATAAAGGGGAAGGATACTTTTGCAGGTTTCTTTTAAGATAGCATAGGTTCTTAGGTTGGAGAGGGTAGATTAAATTTTACCCTCAACAAATCCCAATCCTTCATCACCCCATCTTTCATGATATTATCAAAGATTTGGACTCTAGCTTGGGCCAACTTCTTGGAAAAACAACCCTGGAGAAGTGCAAGAGGCTTCCCATTATGCTCTAGGTTCCACGAGATGGAGCTGTTGTGATCAAAGAGATTGTTATGTGCAATAAAATGAGGATTAGTGATTTACTCTTTTGTTAGTTCCCATTCCCTCCAAATGCTTTGAAACACCATTGAACCAATAGGGACTATTAGATGTTTGGCTATGAGTAGATCACTAAAGAGCAATATTTTCCATGATTTTGCTTGCTTAAGTTCAACCAGTTGGATATTATTTTTCACTAGGATTTTCCAAGGTTCATTACCTGCAAGAGCCTTAATGATCCACTTGGCTACAAGATTTGTCCCTTGTTTTTCTAATTCTTTAAGGCCAATCCCACCTTGTGCTTTCTCTAAGCAACACTAGTCCCACTTGATTGAATTCTTTTTTCTTTTCCATTTACCATCCAACCATAGGAAGTTCTTGATCATTTTTGGATCTCCTTTACTTGCTAGTTGTTGATGAACCATACAAAGGTGCAATGTCATAAAATTTCACCCCTTTCTATTTCATATACTTTTTTGCATCCACTTTAGTGTCCACTCCCCAAGCATTGTTGGAAATAGGATGCCATTTAATTGTAAATACTAAACATTAATTATTTCATGTATCTCCTAGATTCTTCGAATGTGTTCAACAAAACTAATATTAGGATGAGATTAATATTTGATGAAATAATTGTGATTATTACATTTTTAATTAATTCTAAATGTTAGGAGCATGTGAGGGTGTCCATTTTGAGTTCCTAAATAATAGGGGCACATGGGGCACCCACATTGTAAGGTGACACTCACCTTAAGTTCAGTTAACTATTCAGAGTAAGAGATAACACTTTTGAATGCATGTAAAGATCCTAGGAGTTAGAGTTTAATGTTTGCAAGCATGAAGTTCGGTTAAGTTTAGTTCAGATCAGTTCAGTTTAGTTCAGTTCAGAATTAGTTTAGTTTAGTTTAGTTCAGTTCAGTTTAGTTCAGTTTAGTTTAGTTTAGTTCAGTTATGATTCAGTTGTTTTTAGTTAGTTTCAGTTGTATGTTAGTTAACTTCAGTTAAATTGGAATGCATGGCTAATAACATTGAGTTGTATGATAGATAACAGGGACTACCTTCAGTTAATAGGGGATGACTATTCTTGCATGAATGGTGTTGATAAAATGTTTCAGTTAACTAGAAATCACTTGGAGCCAACTTGGGCACCCAAGATACTTTCTTGGATTTACCTCTCTTGTATGATAAGATATTTCTGAAGGCTCATTTAAGTAGGATTACTTTTGGGTGCCATCTTTGAGGAAGAGCTTTGGAATTATCACCGAAGTAAAGGATGAGTTGTAGCTTCAATTTGGGATGCCCAAATTGGTAAAGCACATGTTCTAAGATTGATTTTTCACAGAATAACTCAACTTGAAGCAATATGGCGTACGTTTACAAGTGCTTGAGTTTGGGCATTGGTTTTGTCATCGTTTGGAGATTACAAGATTGTTTATTACCTCTATATCTCATTAAAGTTGAAGAGAGTTTTGATAATTGTTATTCCAGGTGTGAAGAAGATTGGTAAAGATAGAAGAAGCATTGTCAAGCAAGAATTGAAGCTATTGTAATTCAGAGATTGAATAATAGCATAATTCTTGGTGGAGATTTTTCCCAAAAGGGTTTCTCCATGGTACATCTTGTGTAATATTTCTAATATCCTGTATAGTTCTTCTATCAACTTTTGTCTACATTCTACAATAGTAAAATGGATTAATCAAGATAATCACCCACAAAGAAAAAGGAACAAAAGAGAAAGCTTATTTAGATCAGCAATATTAAAGTTTTATAGAGTATTAAGCTAAGAAAACACCTCATTTTTCAACATTTGGTATCAGATCCGAGGTTGGGTAGAGTATCAAGATTCCTTTCTCTTAAATTTTTAAGGATTTATTGGCTTAGTGGGACCTTTTATTATTTTAGTAATTTTTTGATTTTGGAATTAAGTTTATGTTACAATGAATTAAAGGTTAGATATTGAAGGTTCAATGGTTCTAACTATGAAATGTGGAAATTAAAAATGGAAGATCTTCTTGAAGAAAGAGATCAGTGGTTAGCAGTTAATAATGAGACAAAGACACCTACAACTATGTCAGATGAAGATTGGGCTAAATTAGATAAAAGGAAAGAGGAACAATTAGATTATGTCTTGTTGATGTTGTTCTTTTAAATGTTTCAGTTGAAACCAATGGATATAAATTATGGAAAAGAATAGGAGATATTTATCAAACAAAGAGTCTAACCAATAAGTTGTATCTGAAAAGGTAGTTATATTCATTGAAAATAAAAGATGGTGATTCAGTAGAACAACATTTAAATGCTTTCAATTTAATTCTCGGTGAGTTAGCATCTTTAGATGTAAAGCTTGAGGATGAGGATAAATGCATTTTATTGCTTTGCTCTTTACTAGATTCTTGGGAAAATATAATTGTTGCAATTAGTTGTAATGGTGTAGATCCAAAGACGGACAATATTATTCCTACTCTCCTATCAGAGGAGATGAGGAGGAAATCTAAAACTAGCTCCCAAGATGCCTTGTATGTAAGAGGTTGGACTAAAGATAAGGAATCTAAAGGATGGTCAAAAACCCCTGGTAAGAGTTAGGTAAAGTGTTGAAATTGTGGAAAACCTAAATATTAAAAAGGATTGTAAGAGCAAGAAGAAGAGTATTGATGCTTCTACAGAAAAATTCAATGACAGTAATGATGCATTAGTCATTTCTTCTAATAATGTTGTTGATAACTCTTGGCCTATTGATTCAGGTTGCTCCTATCATACAACTCCTAGAAAGGAGTGGTTCTCTAAGGATAATGCATATGATGAAGGAGATGTCATCTTTGAAGACAACAACACAACAAAGGTTGTTGGCAAAGGAAAGGTAAAATTGTGTTTCAGTGATGGTAGTATTAAGATCCTTAATGATGTTTTATATATTCTAGGACTTGCAAGAAATCTACTTTTTGTCTCTAAGTTCAATGATTCTAGAATGCATGTGACATTTGAAAAAGGTGGTTGAAAATTGGTGAAATGGAATATGGTGGTTGCTAAAGGATCTCAGATTGGGACTTTGTTTAAGTTGAATACCTCCAATGTAAATATTTTATCAAATGTAACTGAAGTTGAAAATATATGTATGCTATGGCACCATAGATTGGGCCATATAGGTGAAAAAGGTCTTAGGACCATTCTTAATAAAGATTTGGTTGATGGTATTCCTAATTATAATAATGGAAAAAATGATTTTTGTGAGCACTGTGTGTTTGGAAAGCAATCTAGATCTAAATTTCCTAGTGGTACAAATAAAGCTAAAAGAATATTAGAGATTATTCACTTAGATGTAATGGGTCCTGTGGATATTGAATCTATTGGAAAATCTAGATACTATGTCACATTTATTGATGATGTCTCAAGATACACTTGGATATATTTTATGCATAACAAATTTGATGTGTTTAATAAGTTTAAGGAATTTAAGGCTTTGGTAGAGAAACAATCAGATCATAAGATAAAAGTGTTGAGATCAGATAATGGTGGTAAGTATTGTTCTAAGGAATTTGATGGTTATTGTAAGCATGCAGGAATAGTGAGACAAAAAACTACTCCATATACACCTCAACAAAATGGAGTAGTAGAAAGGATGAACTGAACCTTAATGGAAAGAGCTAGGAGTATGTTAAGTAGTGCTAAGCTTGAAGGGTCCCTATGGGCTAAAGCAGTATTTACTTCTTGTTATTTAATCAATAGATCCTCTAGGTCATCTATTGAAGATAAAACTCCTTATGAGATGTGGTTAGGTAAGAAACCTAGTGTTGCACATTTAAGGATCTTTGGTTGTGAGGATTTTGTTCACATGCCTCAAGAAAAGTGATCTAAATTGGATCTTCAAGCACAAAAATGCATATTCATAGGTTATAGTGAAAATGTAAAAGGATACAAGCTTTGGAATCCACTAACAAGAAAAGTTTCTTTATCTAGAGATGCTATTTTTAGGGAATTTAGAGCTTATTCAGGAGAAGAACAACTAATGGAGAAGGATACTTCTTGAACAGTGCATTTTGAGACAAATACTGAAAAGAAACAAGATGCACATGTTGAAGAACAAGTGGATGAATTGGAAGAAGAGAGTTCAAAGACTTCTTCTGAAATAGAGGCTCAAGATGAGCATTTTGAGGAACAATAAGAAACTCCTTGAAGAAGATCCACAAGACAACAAAATTGTTTTGATAGGTATAGCCCACCTAATTTCCATTGTATTTTTTATTTAATGAGTACTAATGATGAACCTAGTTCTTATAGGGAAGCTTTGTCCTCATACAAGAACAAGCTTTGGTCACAAGCTATGCATGAGGAAATGTAATCCTTGGATATTTGTGACACATGGGATCTTGAGAGTTTTCCCAAAGAGAGAATGTAACGCTCAATAGATGATGATCTTAAACCACATAATTGCCAATCTAATTACATTCCAAGTATATTAAAAACAAAGGATGCATAGATCAAGATCTTTCCATAATTGCACAAAAGGAATCTTCAGTAATAAATTTCATTCCATGTATGTAAAAGAAGTAAAGTCCATTAACAAGGATCATTGCAATGATATATATGTAAATGCCATTTGCATATCAATGAGTTTCCATAAATTCATTCAAGTTTCAATTAGATCAATATCATTCAATCAGTACATCTATTTCAATGTTACATCAATGAATTTTAAAAAGAGTTAAACATTTACAAGTGGGCTTTACAAGCCATTCAAAATAATACATAAATACATTTATAGCATATGAATCTCTAAACCTCAACGGCCATGACACCATTGGTCTTCTTGCAAGATGGGGCCAAGAGTGTGATCAAGTAATCTTTTCCACCCAACCACGAAGTACATTACTTCCCCAGGTTTCTTCCTAACTCAAAGAAATCCCCAGCCCTCCACGAGGAGCCTAGCAACCTGAAACAACAACATAGGATGGAACTCTTGATGCAAGTCTGATACCTATATGCATTCCTAACATGAGAATCCCATATTTCTTGCAACAGGAGGTGGCAGAGACCTATATTCATTTAGTTCTAGGCTTTTAATACCATCTATTTCAATGGTGCAAGTGCTTTGCCAAGCATAAATAAAATAAATGATAGTTTTAGAAAAGGTAAAACTACCATCTTTGTGGGTCCACCTTCAGCATCATATCCCGAAAGTTTCTCAAAATACAGTAAATAATACATTTTCCATCTAAGTTCACATTCAATTTTTACACATTTCTAATTTCAAAGAAATTTCATCATTTTCCAATGTTCACAAAAAGATTGTCAAAATAGCTTTCATGCATGCATTCAGTAAATGAGGTTTTCTTGTACAATTTCAAGTGAGTTTAGAATGCAAAATACATTCAGTCCCAATTCTATTTTCTAAATTAGTTTTGATCATAGTAAATAATTTTGATAGTTTCAGCAAAAAGAAATCCACTCTTTTCAGAAAATTTACTAATTTTGAATGTGTTTTCGTTAGTCTACATTTGCTATAAAGTTTCATTTTCAGCTTTTAACATAACCTTATGTGTATTTTCCCTAAGTTCACAAATGATAAATGATGACTCATAAAATGCATCGATATTTAGAAATAAAGTAGTTTAGCAAGGAAAAACAATGTAAATAACCAGATTTGCATATAAAATTCAAGTTCACTACTGTACACAGAGTTGTTTAAGGATATTTATTCTACATCTTTTCTAAGTTTTATCCTTTTTAGATCAATAAGCTTGTCATTAAAATTTGAGATGATATTTATTATGCATATATATATATTCATATATGCATAAAATATATACTTATATATAAATACTTAATAAGTTTACACATGGAAATGCTGTGTTAATATACTCAATTCTATGTTTGTTGTATATTGCCAATGACAGAGAGTGTTGTTCTTTTTCTTTTTGAAGAAAAAAGAGATAAATGTTTGCTTGTAAGTAGGAATGTAAGTGTGTGTGTATATATATATATAAATATATACCTCAGTGTTTATATATATATATATATATATATATATATATATTCACATCTTGCTGTGCAAAGTCCAAAATTCTACACAGTGTGAAGTTCTAGAAAAATTGCAGTTTTACAAATTGTAACATATAGGTTTAACGCACTCAATACATTTTTAATGCCTACGCCCCTCCCCATATGGGGAGGCACTGCCTGTGGAAGGCAACGCTTCCTCCATAGGTCATGGCCTATGGGGAAAGTGCTATCTCCCACAGCACAACCCTTCCCTTATGGGGGAGGGCTCGACTGTAGAGAAATCCCAGCTGCCCTTACAATACACCACAATTTTTGAACAAGAACTTCGATTTCAATAAAAATAACTAAATACGGTGCATTCATAAATCCATTTTTGTATTATGGAAAAATAATCTAGATTTATACACCAATGTATATTTATAATATATATATATATTGATTTTCAGAGCTTCTATGAAAAGAATGAGCAATCTGAAACGAAATAATAAGCTACAGTTCGCAAAGGAGAAAAGCCCCAATCTGAAAGGGATAAAATTATGAAAATTCTTTCAATGCACACAAAAGAATAGAACATTTTCTCAAATTTTCACAGTCTTGCATACAATTCAAATTGGCATTCAAATTCTTTAGTAGTATTTTCATATTTCAAACAAGATTTGTGGAAAAGAATGGAAAACCTAGATATTACGCTTCCAGCTGGAGATGTTCTTCAAAAAATTCTTCTCTTTGCTTCTTTTGATTTTTTTTTTTCTGAGACTCTTCTTCTTCTTTCCTTCTTTCTAGATTCTCTACCAAACCTTAATTTTCCTCATAACTCCTGAAGATTAATTTTCAAACTCGCTAAGCTAAAGGATTCAACATTTTCTTGGCAGCCATTAGAGCAAAATTGTAGAGCTTGTTTTCAAGAATATTTTCAAGAACCGTTACCTTCTCGAGAACTCTTTTCTCTTTTTAAAAATACCTTTTTTTTTACCTTTCCATTTCCTACCCTAATCTTGAAAATGGATTTTTAAAATAAGAATAATTTTCAATTTAATTGTGTGTAAATCCCCTTTTGAAAATATTTACCCAATAATAAAAATAAATATCTTATAACCAATTGTTAACTTCTATTAACTCCAAAGATTACCACAAAAATAAAAGAAGAGTAGAATGCATACATTTAAATAGAAATCTATAATTAACTGCACTAAAACTTAATTCCTTTATTTCATCATGCTTTCATTTCACTTCATTTATTTTATTCTATTATTATTTCAAGTATTTAATTTGCAAATAATTCGTCAAACACACAAAAATTAGACATTCCTAAATGCAATCTATATGAATCTAAGTGGGTGTGTGTGATTGAGAGGTCTTCTCATGGTCCCACAATAGCTAACCTCCCTCCTTAATCACACCCTTGGTCTTCGACTCCCAACTCCATGTGTACTGCAATAATAACAATAATTGAATTAGTATCACATAAAGATATAAATCAAGCAATATAATTTATGAATTCAAATATTTCTAATCTATTTTGCTTCATCTTCAAAGTAAAACATATTCAATACTATTCAAATTTTCATAATTTAAATAAACACTTTCATTTATCTCCACACCAAAACACCATCATATTAATTATTATTCTATCATGCACATCAAAACATGTAACAAATCCACACGAAACCAAAAGCAACCTGCAGCAGGGCTGAGACGTGACATCCTTCCCCACTAGGAAGAGACATCGTCTCGATGTCTTATTACAAAGCCACACAACAAAATCTGAAACATCAATGTATCATAAGTCTCTAAAAGCAAGAAAAGAAAACCATGCTAAGATCTCAAGTGAGGAAAAGCTCTATCAATGTCCTCAGCATTCTCCTAGGTGGCATTATCCACCGAATATTGGTCCCACTAGACCCTATACTGCATAATGTCCTTGTTCCACAACTTAACGTTGCACTCTTCTAGTATCCTGACAAGCTCCACCTGCATCACTCCTGGGTCCTGTACCTGTAACACACACCAGTCAAGAATATGAGCTACATTTGGATGATAGGGCTTAAGCACCGAGACATGAAAAACATTATGGATCCGGGATAGAGCTGGTGGTAGAGCAAGCTTGTAAGCAACCAACTTAATCACCTCCAAGACATCAAAAGACCCAACAAACCTAGCGCAAGCTTTGAGTTCTTGCCAAAAGAGATTGAACTCTTATGCGACCGAACTCTCAAAAAGACCTTGTCTCCTGTAGAGAATTTTATGAAAGTTCTATTATTATTTGCAAGACTCTTCTGTTGATCTAAAGCTTGCTTTAGCTTTTCTTTAATAAGCTTCATTTGGTCTTCCATTTCCCTCAACATTTCAGGACCAATCACAATCCTGTCCTCTACCTTGTCCCAACTGATGGGTGTTCAAAATTTACGTCCATAAAGAGCCTCGAATGGTGCCATACCCAAAGAGGCAAGGTAGGAGTTGTTGTAAGAAAACTCCACCAAAGGAAAATACTCCTCCCATTTGTGTTGCTGCTCCATACAATACATTCGGAGGAGATCCTCCACAATCTGGTTCACCCTCTCTGACTGACCATCGGTCTGAGGATGATATGCTGAACTAAAATTTAATTTAGTTCCTAGGGATGAATTCAGAGTAGTCCAAAATCTAGAAGTCATCCAAGTGTCATGATCTAAAATTATTACTTCTGGCACTCCATGCAGTCGAAAGATTTCTTGAACAAATTTCCTCGCCAAAACCATTGAACCATCCTTGAGGTTCCTAGGAATGAAATGGGCTACCTTAGTTAATTTATCCACCACAACTAGGATGGTATCATGTCGATTCCTAGACATCGGCAATCCCTGAATAAAATCCATAGTTATCACCTGCCACTTATATTCTGGCACCCTGTGAGGATATAAAAGTCCTGCCAAATGTACATGCCCAGCCTTAACTCGTTGCAACTCCAAACATCGGGCTATAAATGCAGTAACATCTCTTTTGATTCTTGGCCAAAAATATAGAGGCCTGAGTCCCTCAACCATTTTAGCTACACCAGGGTGTCCTGAGTAAGGCGCATTATGGAATTCCTCTAGCACCAAATCTCTCAACCCTGCAGAGTTAGGAATATACATATGACCCTGGAACCTCAAGAGTCCATTAGACTCAAATACATATCCAACAAATCTGTGATCTGAAGGATCCTGCTCTAGGGCTTGTTTCACCCTTTCATACTGCTCATCCCTGGATAAAGCCTGAACTACCTGCTCTCTGAAATTAGATTTTATGGTAACCATGGCTATGAGGTGTCTTCTCCTACTCAAGGCATTTGCTACCCTATTTTCCTTCCCTTTAATGTACTCAATGCCAAATTCATATTCACTCAGAAATTCCAACCATCGCCTCTGACGAGCATTTAGGTTGGGTTGAGTAAAGATGTACTGTAATCCAACATGATCTATTTTTAATTCAAAGGGCTTACCCAAGAGATAGTGTCTCCACATCTGAAGGGCATGAACTATGGCTGCCAACTCTAAATCATGTGGTGCTTAATTTAACTCATGTTGCTTCAACTTTCTTGATTCATATTCCACCACTTGTCCTTCATGCATGAGAACAACTCGTACCCCTTCTCTTGATGCATTAGTAATCACTATAAAATGACCATTTGGATCAGGCACAACCAAAATAGGTGTAGAAGTGAGCTTCTCTTTTAGTAACTGAAAATATTTTTCACATTTGTCACTCCACTCAAATTTCTTTCCCTTTTCCTGGAGTGTGGTAATGGGCACTGCTATTGTCGAGAACCCTTGCACAAATATCCTGTAATACCCTGCAAGTCCCACAAAGCTTCGGACTTCTGAAACATTCTGCGGTGCTGGCCAATCTAAGACTACCTTAATCTTATCTGGGTCCACGGCTATCCCTTCTGCTGAAATAAAGTGTCCCAAATAATGCACCTCAGATTGGAAAAAGGTACATTTGGAAAATTTCCCATATAACTTATGTTCCCTCAACCGCTGCAATACTATCCTCAAATGCTTCTCATGTTCTTCCTCAGACTTAGAATATATCAAAATATCGTCAAGGAAGATTAAAACAAAATTATCTAAGCAGTCTCGAAAAACATTGTTCATCAGATTCATGAAGGCTGTAGAGGCATTGGTTAGCCCAAACGGTAGCACTGTAAATTCAGAGTGCCTATACCTTGTCCTAAATGTAGTCTTGTGAATATCTTCATCCTTTAACCTCAGTTGATGATACCCCGATCTCAAATCTATTTTTGAGAATACCTTGGCATCTTTTAACTGGTCAAACAAATCATCAATATGGGGAAGCATGTATTTATTCTTGATAGTAACCTTGTTAAGCATCTTGTAATCAATGCATAACCTCAAGGTCCCATCCTTCTTCACAAATATAACAGGAGCTCCCCAGGGTGACACACTTGGTCTAATGAAACCCTGTTTCAACAATTCCTCCAGTTAGGCTTTTAGCTCATATAACTCTGTTGTTTTCATCCTGTATGGCACTTTAGACTTAGGTTCCACACCCGGTATCAAATCGATTGAAAAATTGAATACTTGCTTAGGTGGTAGCTCAATTAGATCTTCAGGGAAAACATCCTCAAATTCTTTTAGAATGGGATGATCATTGACTGATGATTTTGTCTCATTGAGGTCCTTGACCTTTATTGCATAAATAGTGCATCCCTTTCGGCTTGCCTTCTTTAATTGCATGGCAGAGACTTGCCTAAGTTCCAAAGGCCTTTTTACACCACAAATCTCCACACGATTTCCTTGGTCATCAAGACACCTTATTGATTTCTCTTCGCAATCCACAAGGGCCTTATGTTTAGAAAGCCAATTTATCCCTAAAATCACATCATAAGATCCCAATGGTGCTACATATAAATTAACTTGTGTTTTGAGACTAAGGAGTTCAAGTTCACTACAAAATAGGCATTGTTCTACCTTCCTCTCTACCCGGTTCCCATACTGAACTTTCCATGAATTTTCCATATAGCCCGGTCTAACTAATAATTTAGATACAACATGAGGATCCACAAAACTATCAGTAGCACCAGTATCTATCAAAATAGAAACAATACATCAAAAAAGTTTACCCGATAGCTGGATAGGAGTGGATTGATAATCTGCTTGGCGATTGTCAACCACCGCATGAATATGATGTTGATTCCTGTTGTTTTGTCTATTAACCCTCTGAGGGCACACACTAGCGTAATGCTCACCACCACAAGTATAACAACCCCCATGAGGTGCTTTAGGCCTGTCAGAAAAATCCCTCCTTTTATTGTCATTCTTCTTATTTAAATTAGCCCTCTTATTGTTATTCTGGTTTCCATCATTCTGGTTCTGAGGACTACCACTCCTTTTCAAATTTATGATCTGCCTGTTATTATTTCCTTGGTTGCCCTGATTGCTTTGATTGCCCTAGTTATTGTTACCTTGGTGATTTCCTTGGGACTTCTTATTGCCATACTTGGCTTCCCTACTTTTCTTGTAGTTTGCAACCTGTTGCATTTTATGTTCCTGTAAGAGTGCCAATTCAAAGGCTTCATCCATGGTAGTCAGTCTATGCATATCCACCTCATTTCCAATTTGAGGCCTAAGCCCCATAATGAATTTATGAATTTGAAACCTCTCATCTTGCTGGTACTGAGGTACATATTTAAGCAAGTGAGAAAATTTCTCCCAATATTGTTTCACTGTCATTCCTCCTTGAATGAGCACCTAGAATTATGTCATTTTCTCATCAAAATAAGACTGTGGAAGCCACCTCTTCCTGAAAGTCTACAAAAATTGTTCCCATGTTACCTTTCCAGGCAAAAAATGTTTATCAGCCCTTTCATTCTCCCACCATGTAGCAGCTTCACCTGTGAGCTGGTAGGATCCCCATTCCGCCTTAGTTTCCTCGGATAGGTTACGAAGGGAAAAGTACCTTTCCATTTCAATAATCTAGGCTTTTGCCCCATCACCAAAGGATTTACCATCAAACTTGGGTGGCACAACCTTCTTGAGGTACTTACCCAATTCCTCAGCTACCTTTGTTAGCTCACTTTGATTCTTTTCAATTTCAGGGATTTCTCCATTTGGTTCATTTCTGATGTTTTCACTTTCACCAAGTTCAGAACTTGTTGGCACAGTTTGTCTTGCCTGCTCAAGGTTATCAATCCTGGCCTCTTGCCTACTTAAAATGCCCAAAATCTAATCCAACTTATCATTGGGATCACCATAGGATCCTCTTCCCCGTTCCCACTTATAATATCTACCCTCCATTAGGGTTACCCTAGAAAAACATAACATCAAGTGTAATTAGGCATAGGTCCTAGAGTTGAACCTTGCTGCTCTGATACCAAAATGTAACGCTCAATAGATGATGTTCTATAAACCACATAATTTTCCAATCTTATTACATTCCAAGTATATTAAAAAGAAAAGGATGCATAGATCAAGATCTTTCCATAATTGCTCAAAGGGAAAATTCAGTAATGAATTTCATTCCATGTATACAAAAGAAGTAAATTTCATTAACAACAAAGATCATTGCAATGATACATATGTAAATGCCATTTGCATATCAATGAGTTTCCATAAATTCATTCAAGTTTCTATTACATCAATATCTTTCAATTAATACATCTATTTCAATGTTACATCAAAACTTGCATTCCAATACATTTATTTCAATGTTACAATACAAAATTTCAAAAAGAGTTACAAGTGTATTTTACAAGCCATTCAAAAATAATACATGAATACATTTATAGCATATAAACCTTTGAACCCCAACCGCTGGACACCACTGCCTCGCAAGTTGGGGCCAAGAGTGTGATTAAGGCACCTTTTCCACCCAACCACGAAGTACATGACTTCCTTGAGTTCCTTACTAGCTCAAAGAAATCCCCGGCCCTACATGAGGAGCCTAGCAACCTAAAACAACAACGCTAGGAACCTGACATGCAAGCCCTGATGCCTATATGCATTCCTAACATGAGAATCACATATTTCTTGCAAACAGGAGGTGGAAGAGACCTATATTCATTTAGTTCTAGGCTTTTAATTCCATCTATTTCAATGGTGCAAGTGCTTGGCCAAGCATAATTACAATAAATGATAGTTTTAGAAAAGGTAAAACTATCATCTCTGTGGGTCCACCTTCGGCATCCTATCCCGAAAGTTTCTCAAATACAGTAAATAATGCATTTTCCATCTAATTTCACATTCGATTTTTACACATTTCTAATTTCAAAGAAATTTCATCATTTTCCAAGGTTTTCACAAAGATTGTCAAAATAGCTTTCATGCATGCATTAAGTAAATAAAGTTTTCTTGTACAATTTCAAGTGAGTTTACAATGCAAAATAAATTCAGTTCCAATTCTATTTTCTAAATTAGTTTTGATCATAGTAAATAATTTTAATAGTTTCAGCAAAAAGAAGTCCACTCTTATCAGAAAATTCTCTAATTTTGAATGTGTTTTCAATAACCTACACTTGCTATAAAGTTTCAATTTCAGCCTTAAACATAGCTTTTAAATATTTCACAAAAGTCTGTGAATGAAATATGGTGACTCAACAATGCTTCCATATTCAGAAAAATAACGGCTTAAGAAGAAAAAAGAAAAAAAAATACAATATAAATTTCCAGTTTTTCACTTGACTACAAGGTTGCTAGAGTACACAGTCATTTAAGTGAATTTTAAACTACTCCATCTAAGTTTCCACCTTTAGATGAAATCATCCAAACTGCTTATATATATTCATTATATATATATATATATATATATATATATATATATATATATATATATATATATATACATGTATATATAAATACATAGTGGTCTTATAGCTGATTGTGTATACTGAGCTGTGTTTTCTATTTGATACTAATGACAGAAAGTAATGTTTTATGTGGATAACATAGATATTTATGCCAAGTATAAGTATTTATATACAAATTTGTGTGAATATATCTACATTTATATATGTTTTCTATGTATTTCCACTAACAAAGAGATACATTTTCTATAGAAAATAAAATAGAGTCAGTATATTTGTGTATATGTATATGTATAGGTATGTGTATATACATACATATATATATAGCTATGTTTATGTGTATATATATATAATTTATATATAAACTAAGCATACGTTACAACTGTCTGTGTTTCCAATGCCCAAGCTAAAGATTATATTTCAGATTCTTTTGAAAGGTAAACAACTTTTCATAAAATGCAGTCTCCAAAAGCCATGAGGGCTGACGCCTCCCCCCATAGGGGAGGGCATTGGCTATGAGGAGGCAACGCCTCCTCCATAGGCCTTGGCCTATGGAGGGCGCTTCCCTCTCACAGCGCTACCCATCCTCTATGGACAAAACTGGGGAGTCATCCCCTCATTTCTTGCATAGAGTAACAATTAAAGTCTTTAAATAAGTTCGCTTATACAACCATTTATAGTTCCAGAAACTTTATTAACAGTATATATATATATAATATAAATATATATATATATAATATATATAAATATATATATATATGTATATTATATATATATAAATTTGTTCAGAGTTTCAGTATAAAAGACTTAGCATTCAAAAAAGAAAACTATGAACCACAGTAGCATAGGAAGAAAAACCCCAATATATGAAAGAAGTAAAATTGTGCAAATTCTTTCAATGCACTCAAGGAATTAAACATTTTCTCTGATTTTCACAATCTTGCATACAATTCAAACTGGCATTCAAATTCTTCAAAAGTATCTACATATTTCAATCAAGATTTGTGGAAAAAGAATAGAAAACCTAGACCTTATGCTTCTAGGTGGAGATGCTCTCAGACAACTTCTTTCCTTTGCCCCTGTTCAATCTGGTTTTTCTGAGCAAGCTTCTTCTCTTTCCTTCTTTCTAGTTTTTTTTTTTCCAGCACTTTATTTTCCTACTATCCTCCAAGGAAAATTCTCAACTCACTATTTTAAAGATTCAGCATCTTCTTGGCAGTCATTCAAGCAAAGATTGCAGAGCTTATTTTCAAGAAAGTTTTTCAAGAACCGTTACCTTCTTGGGAACTCTTTTTCCCTTTTTAAAATTTCTTTTCCTTTCCATTTATACCCTAATCTTGAAATGGATTTTAAAAATAATAATAATTTTCAATTTAATTGCATGTAAATCTCCTAAATTGAAAATATTTACCCAACAATAAAAAATAAATATCTTATAACTAATGGTTAAAGTTCTTATTAACTCAAAGTTTAACACAAAATAAAAGAAGAGTAGAATGCATAAGCATTTAAATCAAGATTTATAATTAACTTTAATTAAAATTTAATTCTTTATTTTATCATACTTTCATTTCATCATTTATTTAATTTACTATTTATTGTTTAATTTGCAAATAATTCAAAACAAACACACAAAAATTAGACATTCCTAAATGCAATCTATATGAATCTAAGTGTGTGTGTGTGATCGAGAGGTCTTCCTACTTTGTCCTGTCAAGAAGCTAATCACCTCTCCTTAATCACACCCTTGGTCTTCAACTACCTGCAACTCAAGTGCACTCAGGCACACAACAATAACTGAATTAGTATCACATAAAGATATAAATAAAGCAATACATTACATTATTTAAAGTGTTTCTACTCTATTTTGCTTCCTTTTCAAAGTAAAACATATTCAATACTATTCAACTTTTCATAATTTAAATAAACACTTTCATTTATCTCACGCCAAAACATCATCATATTAATCATTATTCTACCAAGCATAACAAAACATGTAACAAATCCACACAAATCCAAAAGTAACTTGCATCAGGATTGAGACGTGACAACCTCCCCTACTTCCTTTTCGATTTGTTCCTTGCCAGTGAGTCCAGGATCCTTTGCTTCGCTACTGCCACATCTTTTGTTGTTTCTTTAACTCTTGCTGCTTTTAATTGTGGTCTACCAACTTTATTGTTTCCTCCCACATTTGGTTTTTTATTTTCTCATGATTTGGTGTTTATCCATCCTTTATCATCATTGTTTTGAGACATTTGCTCCTCCCCCATAATTGGTTCATGGTATTCCTAGGCTGGGGTTAAAAGTTGTTCCTTTTGGCTTATTATTTCCCCCTCCTCCTAGACTTCATTTTGTTGTTCTTCCTGAAATACTGGAGGTGAAGCCATTCCCTTATCCTCCTTTACTTTATATGATTTCTCCAAAGATGGCGGTGTAGAAGGTTCATTAGCAACCTTTGAAAACCGCCTCTCCAGACTATCTTTGGGACTGTTTTCTTGATCTAGGTTAAAGGATTTTTCAGTAATCAACAATTTTTTATTAGGAGTTGAAATTTCAAATTCCTTTGAGTTGTTTGCCAAAGTCTTGTTTGTCAAAAAATCATTCTCTTGTGCCTCAATTTGGGGAATCTTAGGCATAAGAGGAGCTATTTTACAAGTATCCTATAAGTGTCCAAATTTATTACATCCCTGGCAAAATTTTGTAGCTCTCTCATATTCTAGGGGCTGAACCCATTTTCCAAACTTAGTTTTTAAGGTAATGGAAGTGGTTAAAACTATGCTAACCTCAACATTAACAAAAATTAATGTATAGATTAATCTTGCTTTACGAAGAGTAACATTGTCAATGGTAACCAAGGAACCCAAGGAATTTTCTATTTCTTTAAAAACCTTCTAATGCCAGAACTCCAGTGGCAACCGAGGGAATCTAACCCAAGTTGGGGTGACTTTCCCCAAATTAGCAGTGGCATCAAACCTTGGTTTCCACTTACATAAAGAAAAAATATTTTTAAAACCACTATCAAAAGCCCATGGTCCACCTATAAGGACCTTTAGCATATCCTTAGGGATAACAAAGGTAAACAGAGATAGACCCTTGGGCATATCACTTATAGAAATGTTTCCTTTGAGTTTCCAAGTGTCAGGGGGCCATTTTCATACCTAGTCAATGTTGGGTCATCCAGCAAAGAATTTCCCAACCAAAGATAGCTTCAACCCCTCCATGGCATCATTCAAAATGTCATCTGGGACATCAACTTCATCCCATACCACCATACAAAAAGCCATCATGGACTTCTAAGGTGTCCTAGTCGAAGTTTGACCTCCAACAAGTTTTTCCACAAAGGAGGCCTTCTAGGCTTCTAGGCCATAACAAGACTTGCCTTTAGGAGAGAAAACCAGGTTTTTCGAACCCCCAAACACCAGAATATGCTCAGAGCATGGGGGAGTTCTCCCACATGGAGAAGCAACATTATTTAGGAAAACAACATGCTGCTTTGGTGGGGGAGCCTCCTAGGGGCCCCCTCTAGGCTGATTCATTCTAGTTGCAGGAATTCAAAATTGTAGAGCGCACACTTAATTAACCATATAAATTGTTATTTATATAAAATATCTAACATTTATTTACTCTTGTATTTACTCATTCTTCAATATTATATCAAAATGGAGTTTATTTTTATTCCCTAGAATTTTTTTTAATCAATTTATTTCTTCAACTTTATCAAAACTCCTATAACATCTTTAATTTTTTAATGATAATTAAATGCTTTCTCAATATAATAATGGGTTAAAACCTTAATAGTATAATATTTGTAATAAGAGTTTACATTGAACCATGGATTAAATTTATATTAAAGGGTTGAGTAAAAGATTTGATATTTCATTCCTTAGTGGTTAAATTTTCAAAGAATTTTTATAGATTAAAATATTGCATATTGCTATTTGCTTTATGTATTATTTTATAGTGTATTTGCATTATTGTCTATTGTATAGATTTATCAAAAAAATAACTCTATAAATAAATTTAATATTTATTTTAATTTTAATTTGAAATAGATATTTTTAATTAAATTTATATCTAACCACTCAATCTATTAGGATCCAACATTAAAAGTTTGATAATGGATTAAAACTTTAATAGTATAATTAATTTACAAGCCTTAAATACCTTAATGGATTATCTTAATATAGTATATCTATTAATATTACATAGAAAATGGTATCCAACATTTAACAATATTGCTTATACTAATGGTGTCCTACTATAGTAAATTAATGGATTAAATATTTAATAGAACTGTTGTAAGGTTATTATTTTTATTTATTTTTAAGGTTATTATTGTATAGATTTAGTATTTAATAGATTTTAATAATTTTAAATTATAAATGTTAGATATTTTATGTAAATAACAGTTTATATGGTGTTAATTAATATGTAATATTTGAAATTATGTTTTTGATAAAAGTAAGGTAATGTTTCAAGGTATTTTAACACTTGTATAAAACCATGTTCTATGTTTCTATTAAAGGGTTGAGTAAAAGATTTGATATTGCATTCTTCCATGGTTAAATTTTCAAAGATTTTTTATAGATTAAAATATTACATTTTGTTATTTGCTTTATGTATTATTTTAAAGTGTATTTGCATTATTGACTATTGTATAGATTTATCCAAAAATAACTCTATAAATAAATTTAATATTTTTCTGAATTTGAATTTGAAATAAATATTTTTAATTAAATTTATATCTAACCAGTAAATGTATTAGGATCCAACATTAAAAATATGATCATGGATTAAAAAATTAATAGTATAATTAATTTACAAGCCTTAAATACCTTAATGGATTATCTTAATATAGTATATCCATTAATATTACATAGAAGATGGTATCCAACATTTAACAATATAACTTCCCACACGCGTGCTTTCAAATTTTCAATGATGTCTATAGGTTCTCGGGAGGTTTTTTCCTCCCCTCAGCTTGACCCCCCACCTGATATGGATAAGATTCATCTGCATGTGGCACATGGAGATGCAACATTTGTGTCATGTGATTCCAATGCACTTTTTGGGTCTCCTGCTAGTGGGGACAATGGTAGCCTCAAGGGTGCTGACTCATCTAGGAGTGTTGAAAGAATGTCCTTACGAGGACTAGAAATAATACCCTTGAGACAATCTATCTTGAAATTGTTCAAACAGAGGAAGGAATAGAGCTTTTCCTACCTAAAATGATCATGGATGAGGTTGCTTCTTCACTACACCTTGCTTTGGTGGGAAGATTCTTGGCTTTTAGGCCGACTATCGATATGGTCCATAGATGGGCTAACACTTGATTGAAGTTGAAGGGTAGTGTGACTGTATCGGCAATGCATAGTGGTATTTTCCTTTTTAAATTTATGGTGGAGGAGGATTTGATCTATGTCCTCTCGGGTACATGGGCCTATGGTAAACATTTTATAACTTTGGCTAAATGGAAGTTGAGGTTTGACCCATCTGCTAAACTGACTCATATGCCCCATGTTTGGGTTCAGTTACTGGGCCTTCCATTGGAATCCTAGGATGAAAGGATTTTCCAGTGGATTGGTAACTCCTTTGGTAGCTTTGTGGTCATGGATGCAGTCACTCTAGCTAAATCCAGGTTCTTTTTTCTCACTTTTGTGTTAATGTCTCCATTAGCAAAGCTCTCCCTAACTTTATCACTCTCAAATCTAAGTTGGGAAAATGGACCCAGGCTCTGGTTTATGAGAATTCCACCTTGTTTTGTCAAAAATGTGGCAAGCAAGGCCATATTATTGCAGAATGCAAGATTATAGCACCAAAAGAGCCCTTTTCTAAGGGGAAAAACCCATCATTCCCCTTTGATAAGCAAGAGAATCATTTGGATCCTAGCACCAGTAATGTGGGGGAGAGTATTAAAATCAATGAAATGGATGATTATCCATTTATTGATGGATTGTATGAAATGATGAAATCCCCTGACCCTGGGGTTAAGACCAAAACTAATAGTGAGGATAAGAATATTTCCCCAGATTCCTTGGAGGATGGAGAACTCTCCCCTCTCAAGGATTTTGGTCTGGTGTTGGGTCCTTTTGCCTCTAATGGTGAAGAAAAGGCTATCATGTCTCCTTTTTCTGTTGGTTGCATGGACTTGCGGAACAAGAAATTGGGTTTTGTTGCTGCTGGAAAACCTCTGTGTGTGGCTTCGATGGATTTTGTTGTTACTACCCTACAGTTGGTGGGGTCTGGGGTAGTTACCCATACAAAATCCAGTAAGGAGGTTGATGCCTAATGCATCTTCTCTTCCCAGTAGGATGGTGTGGAGGATTGTGATGGGGAAGTAACCAAATCTGTCATTCTCACTTCGAACTCCAAGTCCTTTTCCTCTAAAGCTCAGGTTGATGGGGATAACATGGAGGAATAACAAACTCAAAAGAGGAATACAAGGACCAAAAAAGTAGACATGGGAACTGATAATAGAGTTGGAAGACCTTCAGAGAGACTGTCAAGGCATAAAGCCACTGCCAGGGATATTTCAAGTGGTCGGCAATCAACCCTTGATTCAACCCATCAAAATAAAAAATTAAGTTCCTTTCATGGAACATGCGAGGACTAGATATTCCTCAAAAATAGTTTTCCCTAAGACAATACATTGTTGACCTTAAAATTGATGTCCTTTTGTTGCAAGAGGTTAAAATGACTTACCAAATTTTTTCTTTAATTGCTAATAAAATTTGGTCGGGCTCCACCTTCTTCTATAGCAAGGCAGATGGTGCCTCTAGTGGTATTTCCACCATGTGGAATTCTGCTAAAGTTGATTGGGAAACTTTTTTGTTCTCTCATAGTTACCTTGTTGTGACCCTCAAAGCTGACAATCACACATGACACATGTTCAACATCTACGCCCCCAATTATAGGGGAGGAAGGAGGAGTATGTGGGAGGAAGTTTTGTCTTTAATCTCGATTGACAAAAATTCCTTGTACATGGTGGTAGGGGACTTCATCTCCCCCTATTCCCTTCAGAGAAGCTTGGTGGCCTTATGGATTATATTGACAGTATGAATGATCTGTCAGACTTCATCAACAGGTCTGGGTTGTTCAATTTGGAGTTACAGGGTAATCCTTTCACTTGGTCTAACAATAGGAAAGGTAACCACCTTATTCAGGTTCATCTGGATAGGGTTCTAGTATCGGTGGGTTGGGACTTGGGGTGCAATGCTACTCTTGTTTCTCTCCCTAGAATTGTTTTTGACCATAGCCCAATTCTTCGCTAGTGGATAAATAATCCATTCCTTGGCCCTCACCCCTTTAGATTTGAAATTATGTGGATGACACATCAATATTTTAGAAAACACATTGAGAATTGGTAGGGCTATCCGATTTAGGGATCTGCTATGTACAAAATTTCCCAAAAAATACATCTTATTAAAAAGGAAGTTAAGGGGTTGTCTAAAGCTACCTTCAGTGACATCTTTAAAACTAAAAAGATGATTAAGGACAAGCTTGAGGGTGTTCAAAATCTTATGGCTAAGGGCTTTCTCCTTCAACCCTTGCATGAGGAGGAGGAAAATTGGAGGAGGAAACAAAAATTTATTTTAAGCAAAGAAGAAATATATTGGAAGCAGAGATCTAGGGTTGAATGGCTAAAAGAGGGTGAGAGGAATTCAACCTTTTTCCACAAAATGGCCTACATGCATAAGAAAAGAAACACCATTAAATTATTGATGAATGAAGACAACCAGGAGGTCATGGAGGCTGATAAAATTAGAGAAATAATGGAACACTACTTAGATAGATTTACTTGGACACTGGTAGCTCCCCCTCTGTTGAAGTGCAAGACAGATTTTTGAGGCATCTCCCTTCTAGCATCAATGAGGATGATAATTTACAGCTCTGTGCCCCTATTTTGGAGGAGGAAGTTAAGATGGTTGTGTTTGCTATGGGTGCCTATAAAGCCCCGAGGCCTGATGGTTTCCCCCCGAATTTCTTTTAGGAATACTAGGACATTGTTAGCTATGATTTAGTCATGGCTGCCAGAGACTTTTTCAGAACTAGTAAATTGTTAAAAAAACTTGAATAATACCTTCATTGTTTTAGTCCCTAATATGTTGAGCCATAGTATATGGCCAACCTCAGGCCTATAAGTCTTTGCAACACTATTTACACAATCTTTTCCAAAGTCCTTGTAAACCGGCTTAAGCCACTATTGGACAAGATTATTAGCAAATGCCAAAATGGATTCGTTCCTGGAAGACAAATCCTTAATGTTGTTATTATGACTCATGAAATAATCCACTCTATAGAGAAAATCAAGAATCAAGGTATGGCTTTCAAATTAGACATTTCTAAGGCCTATGATAGGGTTAGATGGAAATTTCTTTATTTAGTTATTGCTAAATTTGACTTCAATGATAATGTGATTGGAATTGTTAGAGAATGTGTGGAGTCACTCCAGTATTTTATCTTGGTTAATGGGATTCCTTGGGGGTTCTTTATGGCCAAAAAAGGCATTAGAAAAGGTGACCCTCTATCTCCATACCTGTTTATTATGGTTGCTAAAGTCCTTGGTAGGAATTTTCTATCCTTGCTTCACTCTGGGAAATTACAGGGAATTAGAGCTGCCTCCACCCTCCCCCCCTTTGTTCTTCAACAATTTGTGGATGATACCTTCCTTTTTGGAAAATGTTCTGTGATTGAAGCTAGAGAATGGAAGGGCCTCCTTTAGGATTATGCCAATGCCTCTAGGAAATGTATAAATTATAATAAAAGTAGTATCTATTTTTTCAACACGAAAGTTGATCTTCAAGCTAAGATATTATCTATTCTAGGTTGTCAAAGTGCTACTCTTCTAGGGACTTACCTTGGTTTACCCCTCATTGTCAGGGAGGTTACTTACAGTTTCTGGAATAATATTTTAAAGATAATGCAAAAGAAGCTTGCTGGTGTGAAGGGTAAACTCCTTAGTAATGCTGGAAAATTGCAACTACTCATGGCCTCCCTCCAAGGGATCCCAGTCTACTTCCTCTCCCTCTTCAAGATTTCGGGTTCCATGGCTGAAAAACTTGAAAGAATCCAAAAATATTTTCTTTGGACTGGTGTTGAAGAGAAAAAAAGGTTAGCTTTGGTGAACTGGGACACTATCTTTCATCCTAAAAGTCAAGGGGGTCTTGGGATTAGAAATATTTCTAATTTGAACAAAGCCCTCATCACCAAGGTTGGTTGGAATCTAGTACAAGGAGAGGTTGATTGGTGCAACATAATGAAGGATAAGTATCTAAACCAAGGACACTTTTCCAGGGCCCTGGATCTGATGGGTCTCCCCTCTGGGTCAAAAATTTGGAACAATATTCTAAAATGAAAATCTCTTTTGAAGGAAGGTATTAGATGGAAAATTGGGAATGGGTGATCAATAAGATTTTGGTAGGACTGTTGGATTGGTGGTAGACCCCTTGCTGACAACAATTTCAATATTTTGTGAGAACATGCTAAGGAACACATTGGTACTTTTATTGTAGATTATACTACACCTAGAGCCAAATGGAAAACTCTGGAACAGAGTTTCATGGATAGACCTGACCTCCTCCCTAAGGTTTCTAAGCTCCAAGATCTTTTAAATGAGGTGAGACTTACTCTCTTTCCTAGGGAGGACATGGTTTTTTGGACAAAGAATCAATCAGGGGCCTTCTTTGTTAAGTCTGCTTACCATATGTTGCTAAAGTTTGATGGTGATGAGTATTATTGGAAGAAGGTGTGGAACTCTCAACTCATCCCCAAAATCAACTTCTTTTGGTGGGCCTCCATTCATGGTAAAATTTTAACTATTGATAACCTTGTCAAAAGGGGATTTTAATTTCCCAATAGGTGCACCCTCTATAAATTGGATGAGGAGACAATCTCCCATCTCTTTATCCACTTTCAATTTTCTTCCCAAGTTTGGAAAAATGTCTTACAAAATCTCAACATTCAATGGGTTTTTGATAGAAATATTCATCAATTTGTTCTCAATTGGAGGTGTCCCTCTAAACACTCTCTAATCAGGCAACTTTGGAACTTATTCCTCCTCATTTGTTGGTGTCTATGGAAAGAAAGGAACAAAAGGATTTTCAGAGAGAAGGAGAACGATGTGGACAGTCTGTTGATAGTTCTTAGTAAACTCCTTTTGGATTATAACATTTCAGTTTGCCATTGGAAGATCCCCAGTTGCCCTCCAACAGGCTGGGATAAAACTATGGCCATAACTTGGAAGTTGTCTAGTGACTTCCAAAAGTTTGATAACTCCAAGAAGATTGTCAGAAGCAACATGAAATGGAAAACTTCCAAACCATGCCCTAGTTTAAGCTAAATTTTGATGGGGCGGCTAGAGCTAGGAAAGTTGTTAGGGGTGGTATCATCAGAGACCATAATGGTTGCTTAGTTGCTACCTACTCAAGGAACCTGAAGGATCACACTAGTAATCAGGGGGAAAGTATGGCACTCCTCTGGGGCCTCAAAGTTGTCCTGTCACTCGACATCAAATCCATGGAAATTGAGGGTGACTCGCAGTTGGTTGTGGAAGCCACGAAAGGCATGATTTTTGTTGGATGGTCCATCCAAGGGATAATTGAAGACATTTTATCTCTGCTTACCAGTCTTTAGAAGTTCACCATTCAGCATGTCTACAGGGAAGGAAATGCGGTTGCTGACAGTCTAGCTATAGTTGGTCTTGATCTTGAGAGGCTACGGTGCTAGAGGAAAGAAGATTATTTTCCCCCATCTATTGTGGAACTTCTAAGAAAGGATATTAATGAAATTCATCATGGTTCCTAAAAAACTCTTTCTAACCTTGGTGTGGTTGTTACTAACTTTCATTAGTAATGTTGGCAGGAGTTTTTATTTAAATAACCGGTCGTTGTGTGGGAGGATTTTCCACGTGACACATACAACCTTTATTGGATCACCATCGGGACTCGTCATGTTGATCCTAATGACCGATGGGGTCATTATTTTTTGAACCCCCTCAATTTTTGTGATGATCTTTTCAAACTTGCGGATTTTTTTTATTTTCTGAGCTGTCCAGATTTATTACCGCTATCATTTCTTATTGTTCCTTGGACTTCTCGTATGAGGGAGCTGCTAAGCCTGCATTGGATATAGGAAGTAACATTTATTTTTATCTTTCACTATGTTACAAGTTACCTTTTTTCGACCATTTTTCTGTGGCTTTTTCCATATTTGGTTAGATTTTTGTATCTGCCCTACTATCTCTTTTCCTTTCACTGTTCTGGTTCTTCGTGAAAATTGTGTTGGAGTAATGGGTGGTGACTGGGTGTGTGTGGAGTCAGATAAGTGTGATGAATGGAAGACAGACGACATCGTCTAGCATATATGCAAGGATGATGGAATTTCCTAGTTTATGGAATGCCTTACTAGATATGATGAGAGCCTCTCCAAAGAAATTGTCACCTCTTGGGATGCAAGAAGGGTCACTATTGGAAGCATTTCCATTGAAATCAATGAGGAGTTCATCGCTAAGGCCACAGGTCTTGCTTTGGATGGGCATGCATGGAAGAAAACCACCAAAGTTGCTGACTAGATCAACCTCAACCTATTCTTCTAAGGTGATGAGAAACTTGTCAATTTGTGTGGGGGCTATGACCGTGAGGCACTTCCTGAGCCATGGGACAAAATTTTCATGGTGGTGATGAAATACTTAACTCTTGAGGGAAGATACGGTGTGTATTACTACTACCATTTCAATTTCCTCAATCACCTTAGAAACCACTTGTTAGCTGATTTTTTAGCTTTCAACTGAAATCAGGTAACCTAGTGTTTGTTCTTTTCATGTTGTTTAAACATTTAAAGATAAACCATAAAACTGCTAGTTTCAATATGCATGAAGGAGTGATTGTCAAATAAAGTAGATTACATTTCGTCATTTCAATTTTGCATTACAGAAAATGAGAAAGAGAATCATAGATATACAAATGTAGTCTTTTATTGATAATCCTAAAATGTACATGTCCCTCACAAGCCAAGGGACTAAATTTCTTATTCAATGAAAATATGAAGCAATTCATACATCAATAAGTAAAGGAAACAAACAATGTGCGTATAAGAATGGAACTAGTCATTGCCTGAGAATGACTAGTTACAAGTTGCCCACTTCCATGTTTTTGCTGCCCCGAACTGCTTGTGTCCTTCCCAGCTCTGTAGTGCTCCTAGCTCCTACATCTGGAACAAATAATGATATTAGAGCAAAGGTCTAAGCAATGAAAGATTCAATCCTTACATACACACCTACCTATGCATGTATAAACTGATCCATAAGTGCATAAAATAAGCATGCAAACCTTGGATGTCCTGGAAAATAGTAAAGTCATCAAACACATCCAACATATGCATTTATTTTCTAACTGTTTGCTTCATGTGCAAATTTAGGACAAGTCTGGTTACTATTTTGATTAAATACAACATGTGGGGTAAATGTGGCTCCCACAAGGGTAGAGCCCAACATACTTTGAAAGGAAAAGGAAATTGAGCAACTTGATCAAAGATTTATCTATTATCAATGCATTAAATCAATATAGAATCACACCAGTTGATCAACTTTCATTATCAGATTCAAAAGATGCAACACACTTTGTTGGATATGTCTTTCAATCTTCTCAAGTGAACCCTTGATCCATTTTATAAAAAAGAAGTGATTTTGGAGATGCATCAAGTCCAATCATAGATGCAACAAGTTCAATTATGCATCTATTAAATAATGAGAAAGTGTTCCAAGCATGTCAAATTGGATAGGAACAAAAACAAAATATGAAGTTGGGTATGTGCAGGATCATCATGGAAAAAATAGGCCCTTAAGTGGCAAAAAATTTAGAAAAACCAGAGTTAGGCAACTTGACTTAAAAATTTGAATAAATTATCTATACTATTTCAAAAATATGTAAGAATAGAATCTGTAGCAAATTAAATTTAGTTTCTAAACTACTAGGTATATTTTTTTTTAAATAATCTATTTGGTGAAAATTTGAAATTTCAATGCAATAGTACTTAAATTTTAGGGAAAAAATAAGAAGTAGGTGTATGTCTGACCACACTAACCACAATAAAATGATAATATTTTTTTATAAGATTTTAGATATAAGTAGAGGACGATGTCCAGATAGTGATGCATATTTTTGTAATTTTTTCCAAGTAAATAATTAATTATGAATTTTATTACAACTTTTAAAAAATATAAAAAAATTGTATGTCTAATTACCTTAACTTGGTCAAAACTTCATGAAATTCATTTTTTTTAATCTTATAGTACGCGAAGCATAGAATGTGACGCATGTTTTGGATTCAAAAAATGTGATATTGTTTGTAAGCTATAGATTTTTTCTTAATCAACCTATCGACAAGACTTTTAGTCATAATCCAAATAGAAAATGAATATAATTATTTATTAAATTCAAAGTAAAGCATAATTTATATTGGTGGAAAAGCTAAGAATCTCCTTTAAACCATTTCGCTCATCAATTTTGGGTAAAAAAGTCGTCAGCCACATACCCTACACATACCCATAATGTCGCCACTTTTTGGCCCATCATGATCCTGCACATACCCAGTTGCACAAGGCTAAATTCAAGGCCTTCTCAATCAAACATTAGACAAACAGGTTTGCATATAACATTCAATGCATGATGTTTTAAGGAAAGGCACAAAAGGAAAAGACATTCAAGAAACATCAACTCTAGTTGACATAGATATATGCCTATTATGAACATGTCATTACAAGAAGTCATGATAGCAATGGAGCCCTCATATGATGTGATCAAGATACAATTGCTATGCCATAACACAAGGAACATGGGTCCTCTACTCTGTATATTGGGCCATCAACTTATGTCAATGAGTGAGTAGGTTGCCAAATGGTTTCCTCTGGAAATAATTCATCTAAGCATAGACAAAAGGAAAGCCTTGAAATAAATGAAGCCTTATGGATAGCCACACAATGAAGGGATTAGCCTCACATGCTTTAATGAAATCACATGCTGACATGAATCATGAAACCTGGAAGAAAGGCATTAAGCAATGACAAATGTAGAGAATTAATGAGCAATGACATACTGTGTGGCAGATAATGAAAAAAAATTAAGCAAAAAGTGTACAATGTCATGACAGAGCAATAAAGGAGGACAACATTTGTAGCTACCAGTGAAGTGTTCAACATCTTTTAAGTTGCAGCTAGATCATCATCTATGAAGAGAATGGAGGAAAGGATTCCTTGTTTGAGTTTCATGGAGGTACCAGTTGTGGTGTCTATTTTGAATCTTGCAGATAGCACTGTAAACATGGTTGCTAACTCTATCCCATCAATAATTGAAGGAAAGTCAGCCTCTTATTTGGATCAAAACTCTCATTATTCACTTACAACTACTAGGGAACCATAATGTACAGTACTGGAAGTGAGTAATTTAAGTTCATCAGGTATCTCAAAGCAACAAAGAAGGAAACAAGGAGAAGCAAAGGAAAATACAAAGGGTTTCAGTGAGATATTCCCGTGACTTATGAGGTAATCCTTTATATGTATCATGGTGCCAAAGTTGCATATAGTAATGGTTTGTCAAGTATTGAAACTAATGCATAGGTTACCACGAGTGTTATGAACACAAAGAACACAACATCATTAAAGGAGTATGGTATTCTCAAAAGAGTACATACAAAATCCATTCACAGTGATAAGCCCACTTTGGGGTTGTGTCTTTTAAAGACATTCTACATAAATGAAATAAATTGCAAAAAAAAATTAGATGCTCATTGAAAAAGCTTGTTTAGCTACAATTTGAAGTTTTATAAACTTGTTTGTTGATAAGGATGCAAACAGAATTCCAGTATAAACATCAACTCAAGTTTTAGTGCAACAAAATGAACCATCTCATGTAGTTGTTTATTCAGAGTAGATACAGTGCAATAACATGGAGACTCATTTTTTAACAAAATCTGAAATTGTTTTCAAATTGAAAACATACCCATTTGGGTTCATCATAAAATTTGTGAGGGAAAATGGAAATATGGTAAACATTCTACAAGATTCAAAAATGAAAATCCATTCATGTGTTATGACAGGTCATGGAAAAGATTGGCCTTTTCCTACAAAATGTGAAAAACCCCCTTGGGGTTTCAATAAGTGGAGCCAACATTTCTATTTCTATAGAAAATGAAATGAACCTGCAAAAAATCATGTGTTTTGCAAAAAAATCTGAGCTCTACAAAGAAATCATGTAACCCACTTGGGTTTTTTACAAACAGGTTGCAAATTCATCAAAATGCATGCTACAGGAAACCCAAACAAGGGTTTTTCTCAAGACAAGAAATTGAAGCAAAAAATCATGAATACAAGAAGACCCAGTTTGCATAATGGAGGCCAAACCCACGATTGGTTCTTTTCTTTTTCTACATTCCAAGAAGCCCATCTGGGTTGTTAGATTTGTTGATGCAAAGAAGACATCAAAAGAATACAGGAGGGTTTTGAGAAATAAGCATAAAGACACTTTGTTCCTGTTCATAGTCGCGGCCAGCATGAGCTATTATGTCCATGAAGCAACAGAAAATGCACCAAATCTATTCAAAACTGCAATGATGAAGTATTTCCAAATGCTATTACAAGAGTGGAAAACAAAATGAGAGACATTTTAAAGCTTCCATTTGAGCTCTTCTTGCTCACACAAGGAGAAAAACAGTGAATGTGTGGTCGATTGAACTTACCCAGAGTTTTTCTCATACAACCTTTGCAATTTGCAAGTTTTTTTTGGCTCAAAAGCTTCATTAACTTCTCATGGTGGTTGTTAACAAGTGAAACAACAAACAAGGAGAATGAAAAAAGTCCATCAAAATCCTACAGGTCGTAGCCTGTAAGTCCAAAAATGGCCTCCAAGTTCACAAAAATGCAGATGTATGCCGAGTAAACACATTTACCTAAGTTTCCATGGTGTTTACATGAAGAAAATGTAAAAAAAAAATTGACTGAAAACCAGTGTCAACACCTTTTTCTTGTATTTCCCAAACCCTCATGGCGGAAGAGCAGCATTTTCCAATTTCTTCGAAGATCAAATGATGATGTTTTTTCATCATTTTGGGTATTATGATTAGGGTTTGACCTCTGTTGGCATTTCGATGGGATTTTTTATCCCTTGTTTTAAAAATCAAACACATGGTAAATGTGATGGGGTTGAAACATATGTTGTCTCCCTTAGGCATTTTATGCCTTAAAGACTTTCCCATTTTTCAAACTTTGCTAAGTCATCATTTTGCATCATATGTTATCACTTAGTCATTTTATGCCTTAGGGATTTCTTCCCTTATTTTGACTTATGCTAAGTGTGCAATGCAATATGGAGTATGTCATGTGACCCTTGTGTGATGCCTTGTGTTTTCCCAATGTAATACAACTTGGAATATGCTTTCCAAGGGACTTGGAGGTCGGCCATATTGGCCAAGTGCTATAATGCCTTTGCAAAGCAATGTGCATGACATGTGTGAGTAAAATGTAGAATATGGTGAGTTGGTGGTCAATGCCTTGGAGACTTTTGAAAATCTTTTAGCCATAACATTATATGTTGCATTGGTTTTCAATTTTTGAAATATCAAATAAGTGATTTGAAAATCACTTTTAGTTGCTTCAAATACAAATGTGATGCATTTTAATGGTGGGGCCCTTTGATTTGCACGCTTAATTGTAAAGTGATTTGTTAAGTGATGTTTTATGAATCACTTAACAAAATCACTATTTTTAATGTTTTAAAAGCCATGTGTTTTCAAAAACACACATATTGCATGATGGGGAATGCGGTCAAATATTGTGAGAAGACCAATGATGACTTGTAGAAGTGTGGGAAGTGTGAGATACTGTTCGCACTGATTTTGGTGAAGGGGAGGCCAGGTGGAGGGATTTTTTGTCACATTTTGGGGTGACTATTGACTTGGCCTACTTTTCCTTCATGTGGAGGGAATTTTGGAGATTTCTAGAAGGTTCTTTTGGGTCCTTTTCTATTTTATCCAACTAGAATCTTCTAAAAACACTTGTGTGGAGGTTTTTGATGGTTTTGGTTTAAGTATGTTGTTTTTCATCATTTGGAGTTCGTTCTTTTCTAGCAGGAGGATAGCTTACTTTCTTGGAGTTATTTTCATGGAGTTGTATTGTAACTCAGACAGACCTATTATATAGTACAAGCACTTTGAATTAATAGATTGGAGTATTTTTATCTTCTCTCTTCATGTTTTATGGTATGTCATTAATGGTTGATCATACTGTTTTGTGAAAATCCATCTTTCCTTGCAAAATTGTCCCATGTTTGATGCATCCATTTGATAGAAAATGTATGTTTACAAGTTATAAACTATGTTGTTTAGTGGTGTTATTGATTGTGAAATCTATTTTTTTCTTTTTGAAAATACTGTTATAGACCTCTTTATAAATTATTGATGTGAACTGCATTGGATATGGAGTTGTGTGAGTTAGCTTTGAGATATTAATTTGAATGTGTAAGGCTATTAGCAGGTCTAGGTTGTTTTGGTGTATCACCTTAGTTTCTTTCCAACATTAGGTTTATTTTATGCAAACTCTTACCCTTATCTTAGCAATTTTAAAGTTAGGTGACATCAAATGGGGAAGCCGACCCATAATCTAGAGGTCTGTTTTTGAACAGGTTACCCACAACCTAAGAGTAGTTCCATGTTAGTCCAAATCTGCTAATTTCACTCAAGGCTTAGCAAACAGGGTACAGATTTGGGGAGCTAACACCACCACAATATTTCCATTCTATTTTGTCTCCTACATTCTCTTGAAAGTACTGTGCTTGATGTGGTTGAAGCCATGAATTTGAATAAAAATTTCACCATCCTCCATCAAGGGTTTATGTCTAGACTCTACCATTTTCACCTGACCCTCTACCCTCCTTGACCCATCAGTGTTGAAGAGGTTATGGTCTCTTCTACTCCTTCGTCTACTAGCT
>VDFB02018296.1:30047618-30070501 GCA_007258455.2 Sequoia sempervirens | reverse complement strand
TAGATGAAGGATATGATGGATATGATGGGTATCCCTTGTCATAGGTAGAATAAGGAGCATGGTTAGACATTGATGAAGACATAACAGGATAACTCGATGGGGTGATTGGATTTTGGAAAGCAGACAAAGAAAGCTTACTAGCAATGATAGTGTCAAGGGAATCTATGTCACATTCTTCTTGATCGACAAGACTTTTGCTATCATTGTTGACGTAATTAGGGTTTCCCTTGACCACTATTGATGGAGGATAATGGTTCATGATGATGAAAGGATAAAGAGGATGGATCAAAGATTATGGATGGGAATGGACTAAAGCTCAAATCAAGATTTAGGTCAAGCTCAAATAAGGATTGGATTAAAGCTCAAACTAGGATGATTAAATGATGCGATGGGATTGATTCTGACGATTGGATTTGATTATCAAAGGATGATTATGACACCAAATCTTCTTCGAGATGGAAGTAGATTGATTGGTGAAAGGTGATTGGAAAAGGATGCAATTGGATTGGATTGGATTAGATTGATTGATGATTGGTAAGATCGAATGATGGATTGGATAGGATGATGGAAGGGAGTCTAAACCTCATTCAGAGATTACCTTAGGTGATTTAGGATACTAATTGATCAAATTAAAGGATAAATGGATGATTGCAGCACCAAATCCACTATGACATTGAAAATGGATTGATTGGGCCAATGATGATGATTAACTTAGGACATATGACAATCAGATCAGACACTTAGGTCAATTTGGATAATCACCCGAGACGAAGCTCAGGGAATTTGGATGGGGAAAAGGATGATTTGATTAGAGAAATGGATGATAGAAATGGATGAATGAGTACTCAAAATGAGTAAACGATTGATCAAAATAGATGAACGACTACTAGAAATGAGTAAATGACTGCTCACAATGGATGAATTATTCTTGAAATGAGAAGAAGGTTTGGAATAGCTGAAAGATTACTCAGATTGAGTAAATGATTGATTGGGATTGTTGAGGGGGGAAGGTATGGCTTCGAAGGAGGGTGGGTAAGGCTCTAGAGGAGGGAATATATGGCTTTCTAGAGGGGATGCCCCAGTCTCGCAATTGAAGGTTTATGACGGAAGATTGAGAGAGAATGGTAGGGTATTCCCCCCTCGAGAAGGTAGATGGAGAAGGAAAAGGGGCCCCATACAACTTCTCAAAAGTATGAAGTGGTATATGTCATTGGAAAGAGCACGAAAAGTTGAGAAGATTGGCGCTTGAACGGAGGAAAATGGGCAAACAATGTGCAAATGGTAGTGCATATATCGTTGCCTGTTAGGGCATATCCGACTGAGTAGAGGTTAGGTTTTCCCAAGGAGAAAAAGTTGGTTAAATTTTGTTAAAACAAACCTGAAAGGGGTGGGTCAAAGGTCAAGTCCACCCAAGGAGCAAAAGTTGGTCAAATTTTGCTAAGACAGGCCTGAAAGGGGTGGGTCAACAGGTCAGGTTTGCCCTTGGATGGGTTAGGTCCACCCAAGGAGCAAAAATTTTTATAGAGGAGGGAAAATACGACTGTGCAGAGGTCAGGTCCGGTTGTCTATGAGGGAAAATATGACTGTCTGTTAGGGAAAATCCAGCTATCTATAGGTTTGACTTGACTTTTGACAAAAAGACTAAGGCAAAGGACTCAAAACAAAACAATCATCAATAAAAAGGATATGGCTGAGTGAAATAAATCAGACAATCACTGGTTTCACACAGAGAAGACAATTCAGACAACACAAGCCTAAGTCTAGTAGAAAGGGTATGGTTGACAAAGTCTTCTAATCTAGGATGGACATGGTTACTAGGGAGTCCTCAATTTACACCTGGTATGTGAGGCCCAAACCGCGAACACGAACCTATTACAAGTGTGAGTCGGGAACCTTAAAGGTTCAGAAGAACTCTTCACATCATCTCGATGCTTCAACAATTACAACATGGTTGGATTAAGGTACAACTTTCGCTCTCCCCCCTTTATATAACCTGCCGGTACACGTGGTTGGAAACGTCCCTTGGGGTGATGAAATCCCCAAGTAGGTTCCGCTAAGAAAAATAAAAGGGGTGGACTCAAAAGACATGGTAAGCTATGATTTCTCGTCACCCAGGATTGCCGAATGGTGCAAGGGGATTGGATACGTCAAATAGCTCACCCAAAAACATAGAAAACATGGTTTATTGACACCTCCTAGTTAAACTATGTTCCTAAATTAGGGGTTAAAAACCCTTAAATAGCCAAAAAGATTGCTAAAAAGTTAAATTTTACTTTCTAGAAAATACTGTCTAGGGAAAATCCGGCTGTCTATGACGGAAAATCCATCTATCTGTGAGGGAAAATCTAGCTGTCTATCAGGTCAGGTCCGCCCCTCTGTGAAACTTTTTCCAAAACAACTTCCAAGGTCTATGGAGGGCAAGTCAACTTGTGGGAAAGGTCAGGTCTACCTATAGAAGGCAGGTCCACTTGTTTGTCAGGTTAGGTCTGCCCCTGTAGGTCGGGTCTGCCCCAGGAAGGTCAAATCCGCTACTCTGTAGGTCAGGTCCCCTCCTCTATAACCCACACCTGCAAAAAGTCAAAAAAATAGCAAATGTGAAAGCAAGAGACTCGTTTGTGGGTCTCACCGGGCATGCTAGAAATGTGATAAGGTGAATTTAAGTGCTAGAATACAAACAACAAACAAAAGAAATCAAATAACACTAAAAACACTCTACACCTCAAGATTAGCCTAGTTGGATTCAATACAAAATAAAGACAAAAAAATGGAACATTTTACCTTGTCTCGAATCAATATTTTGGTCGTCCCTTCGATCTTTGGTGTTGTATGCTCCTTGGATGGCAAGAGATGCAAGTTATAAGATAGATGGAAAATGGATGAAAGCGGATGCAAGCATGAAAAATGACTAAGTATGGATTGAGAATTTTTTTTGTAAGAGTTTGGCTTGCATGAATGATCTCTCCCAATATGAGAGAAAAGAGGGGGGTATTTATAGAGAATTTTGGATTCTCTAGGGAAATGGATGTTCAAGATTAATCCACCAAGATCAATTTGTAGGGCCAAGGTGAGTTGAGAACTCACAGGCCCTCACATCTTGACATGTGGCATGTGATATGGCTTGAAAAGATGATGTGTACATGAGGTGGAAGGATAGTACATGACATGGAGGTACTATAGAGTACCTTGGGATTGGACAAGATCTCCTCATAAATGAGGTCCTTTCCCCCCATGTGGGTGAAAGGACATGTGAGGAATTAAAAATTCCTCAAATATTCTCATGGGGATGAGAGAAGGAATTTAAAATTCCTTTAAATGCATTAAGGGATTAAATGTGAATTAAAAATTCTCATGGGGAATGGAGTGCCTTGTTCAAAAAGAGAAAGATTTTAATGAAGTTGACTCAATTAAGTGATTAAGGTTGTGTAAGTACTTGATTATAGTAATTAATGAAGATTAGAAGAGGGTTAGATTCCACATGTGATTTGATGTGACAAGTCAAAGATCACATGGGGAAGAGAAAAAAGAATTTAATATTCCTTAGAAGGATAAAAGGAATTAAAAATTCTTTGACAGGTTGATTAGGCTAGTTAATGAAGGATTAGAGGAGGGTTAGGTGGCTAAGAGAGATTAGAGGACAACTTGCAAAAGTTGGAGGATGTGACACATCCTAATCAAGGTTTAGGCTTGTGCACATCCCTAATGATGATATTAGAAGATGGATTAGGATTAGATAAAAATGATGGAGGATGTGACATATGAGGAATGAAATAAATGTGATATTTATTTATTTCATTTGATGAAAAGGAGGATTAAAGAGATAAGGTATTTATTTATTAATTAAATACCTTAAGGATTTGAAAGAAGTAAGAATATTAATTAAATAATAGCGATACTACCTAATTAATGTGGATAAGGGGATGCTTAGGCGAAAGGGGATACATTTGGATAAATTAAGTGTCCAAATTTAGGTGTCTACATTTTTCCCCTCTTTGAGATAGTGTTACAAAGTACCATCATTTGAAAGAATATTAAAACATATAACCTAGAAGAAGATGGTTAGATTGGGAGAGATGCCCAAGTCATTCAAAAGATTGACTAGGAAGGGAAAGATGATGAAAATTAGGGATGAAGGATGCCCCCTCGAGAGGACATGCAGGCTTCAGAGAACACGAGTGTGCTCTCGAAATAGATGAGATGATGCAAAGGGAGGTGAAGAAGAGGATGCAAAGGGTAAGAAAGGATGAAAAGGTGACAGGAGATTGGGAGGGGAGAGTGACGAAGGATGAATGGATGGGGGGATTTTGATAGATGAGAGGATGGAGATGAAATGCAATCCAAATGTAGTTTTCCATTCTTAGGAGCACTGATTTTTACTATAGCAGAAGTCACAATACACCAAGGTATAGAGGACCAAGGAAAATTAATGTCTAATGCATGAAACAAACACATGAAATAAGAAGGTTATCCCAACACCCCAAAGTCGTGATGACCTTGGTCGGGCTAGGTATTGGGATAACCACAAGCACAAAAAGATGCCCTAGCGTAACAAAAGACCTCAGGGATCTTGGTGGGTACTATGTGGAACAACCGAGAAGACAAAGAAAAGATCAAGATACACCCCTATGTTGATTAGTCAAAGCACACCATGTTATGATGGATCAAGGCAACCATGGCAAGTGATGATAGGGAGCTCAAATGATAAAAAAAAGCCAAAAGCATGAAAAGATTGCAATCAATTTCAAACGCCCTTTGCCATAGGATCATTAGGATGGATAGGATTGATGAGGTCTGTTAGGAAGGATGCATCTTGGTGAGACCAATGAAGAATACTAAACTGAAAGACCGATATGACGCAGGATATTCAGAATTGATTGGATCTGATGATACAAGTGGATCTTGTTTGTTAAGAACCAGCTAGATAAGGGCATAGTTTGATGACGCGACACAAGAGACATGACACAAGATAGAAGATTGACACATCCTAGTGACCTAGGGGCTTGAGGGCCAATCAAAGATTAGCCTTGCCTATGTGGAAGTGCAAAGCCCTCATAGTTTGATAAAAGGCTGAAAACAGACCATGGATAAAATTGGATGATAGGATGGACAAAGAAGAAAGATCGATGATAGATGATGAAGGAGTAGATGGACAAAACCTTGGGGGTGGATCAAATGATCGACCTTTCCTAAGGGGCAACACAATTTGACAAAAGGCCAAAGACAAGTGATGGATAAAAGATGATGAGATAACCCTAGATAAGGGGATAAAATGATTGGATCGACACGATGGGACAAGATAGAATTATTTGATTTGATAGGATGATGGCGATCATGAAGCTTAGGGATGGGATAGTTATTGAAAGATGAATTTGGAGGATGATAGGATGGATAGATGAAAAATTCCTGGAACTAGAAGATGAAGGTTTCAAATAGATGAAAGATTACTTAGAATGATTAAATGATTGATCGGGATTGTTGAATGAGAGTTCAAAATGATAGAAGGAGGTTCAGAATGGATGGACGAGTAAATAGATGTTTGAGATGATAGATGAGGGTTTGAAATAGATGAATGTTTACTCGAAATGAGTGAATGGATGATTAGAATGGATTAATAGAAAAAAATTGAAGAAGATGGTGGGAGGGATCTTAAGATTTGTTTCGATATGCAAAGATCTTGTCTACAGATGGACTAAAGCTTAGATTAGGGTTTCGGTTAAGCTCAGATTGGGATTAGATGAAAGCTTAGATTAGGGATTAGATGAAAGGTCAGATCAAGGTTGGATTGAAGATGAGAATAATTGGAGGATGTGATAGGATCGATTCTACACCAAGTTTCAGAGTTTAAGGGACGTAAGGTGTTGACAAACATATTTTTCCAGATTTGGCAATTTTCAAATATTGTCAAATTTTTCCATTTTAGGAAACTTCACGGTCATATGTTTGAGAGTTCAGTTTTTTCCCAAAAAAAAACCCAAAATTAAGATAGGATGAATTGCCAACTAACATCCCAAAATTGATACATGAATTTCGAGTTATTGATGCGATTTTGAGGATCAAGTTGAAACTTTGAGGCCTCAAAAATGTGGCGAAACGAGGTCCAACTAACTGGGGGTCAGTTGGGAATCCACATACTACCTCATAATGCAACTACCCATGAAATTTCAGCTCAAATGGAAACCCGAGTCAAAATTTATGGCCTTTGAAAGTTTCAGCATAAAAATAAAAATTCTTGAAACGAAGTCTAAGTTATTGGGATGGATGACCCGATGATAGATATGGACTCCGATGAGGTTCGGGTGGGTCCTCCCATGAATGGGGGCAGTGGAAGACTCCGCTTGAGCTTGGGCGCATCCACCTGCAGCCAGGCGGGTTTGCTCAAGCGCGAGCGGATCCGCCCACAGCCGAGAGGGTTTTCCCGAGTGTGGGCAGGTCCGCCCAAGCTAGGGTGGGTTTTCCTGAGCATGGGAAGATCCACCCATAGCCGGGTGGGTCCACTGGAGTTGGGGAGGGTCTGCCTGAGTGAGGCGAGTCTTCCTGAGTGAGGCGGGTCTAGCTGCGAACCCAGGCGGGTCCACCTGAGCCTAGGCGGATCCGCCCATAGACCCGAGCAGGTTTGCCTGAGCCGGGGCGGATCTGCCCACAGACCAGGGAGGGTCTGCCCAGACCAGGGTGGGGGCGGGGATCCGGGAGGACCGATGAAAGGGGAAAAGGATCATCTAGATGGATTGGATAGAGGGATAAGGATTTGGGTGAGGAAAAGGTGGCTAAATGGATGGAGGAAAAAGGGATGCTATGATGGAAGGATAGGAAGCTAAGGATGGGGAGATGGAAGGGCGACGATGATGGATGGATAGGGGGATAAGGATAGGGAGATGGGAGGGATTGTTCTGATGGAATGAATGATATCTCCAAGGACTATATCACAAAGGAAGATAGATTCCCCCACTCTAGATATGTCATGTGCAAGGAGGCACGAAGGATGGATAGGAAAATAAAGGAGTGAGATGGATGAAGATAGGATGAATGGATAAGGGGGATTGAAGGTAGCATAACGAGTGGATAAGGAAGGTAGATGAGTGCGAATGAGGATTAGGATAGTGTGCAAATGAGGGGAATATATGCTAAGAGGTTCCCAAAGCACTCTTATATGCTTTCCCTTGTTGTTATCAAGATCACAAGGAGGATAGAAGGATTGGGATAAATGAGATATGCCAAGTAGGATGTGTAAGATTGGTAGCATAGAGGGGATGAGAAAAAAGGATGTATAGCAAGAAGATGGGTGCATAGCCGGAAGCGTAGCAGGAAGCACAGAGAGTGGAGGGAATGGATATCAAGAAGTTGCCCCCAAGTGCAAATGGGGACTTATGCATGACGCCTATTTTCTAGGTTTTCATCATGGTACTTATCCAAGGTGCTTGTTTGCCATGTTTTCACCATTGTATAGATTATTTATCTATACTATTTTTATTTTTTGGATTGTTTTGATTTTTTTGATAGCATGTGGAAGGAGATGGATAAGGATAGGGAAGTGAATAAGTTTTGTATTAAGAGCCCATGTTTGAACTGATTGTTGGATGTTGGTACAACCTTATTAGGCAAGAGGATGAATTAGCGAGATTTGATGGGGGAGATATGAAGAATAATGGATGAGATGTTGGAAAGTGTATGGATGGAATGATGGGGTGGATGTGTGGCGGGACGATGTGTTCAGGACCAACATTGGCACATGCGGTGGTGGATGTGAAAGATAAGAGGATGAATGGATGGAGAATGTGGGGATAGTGGAGGAGATGGGATGGTTAATTTTGGGACATAAGGACCCAAAAAAGACTTAGGAGATGAAAGGGGTGTATGATTAGCTTTTGGGTTAGAAACTTTGGATGTTCTTACCAATTTTTCATTTGATGGCATTGCATCTTTTTTCTTTGGGTTCCACATGGTTTTGATCTTTTCTTTGGTAAGCCTTTGTGGCTTACAAATTTGATTTGGATTTAGATTTTTATTCTCTTCACCATGTCTTTTAGAGGGGAAATGGGGAGCCTTAGATTCATGTGGATGTTTGGATTTATGTATTTTTTCTTTAACATTTAAAGTGCTTTTAGTAGCAATGGGATGGGTGTGAGGAGATGGATGATGTGGAGCGATGGAGGTAGGATTATGGGGATTACGTGTAGATGGAGGATGTTTAGGTATGTGCCTTTGTTGATCCTGATTATGGGATATACGAGAGGAATGTTTATGATGGATGAAAGAATGAGATGGAGGAGGTGATCTTGGGATATATGAACCCAAGATGGATGGTGTAGATGAAGGATGGGAGATGGTGGATGTAGGGATGTAAGGACCCAAAATGGATGGAGCAGAAGAAGGAGGAATATGGATGGTTGTTTTGAGGTGATATGATGAAGGAGGAGGGATGGAAGCATATGGTTTGGTAGACCAATGCGAAGAGCCGACATTTCATTTGGAAAAGGCTCATTAAGGACGTCTAGAGGTTGTACCAACATCTTTAGATTGTGAGTCTTGGGAAATAGGTCCAAGACCTTGCATGCAGATTTGTTCTTTGACTTGGATGGTCTCTAAAATACCTTGCTCATGAAGGCCTAGACCTTTTCTTTGATAGTTCATTTTCTTGAGCATGCAATCCATGATAGGATTTGTGTTATTCTAAAAAAATGATGCAAGTCCATTATTAGGTGGAGGATGATGGGTGGAATCTTTAAGTGGGGAGGATGGATGGATGGAGGATTCAAAACATTCATGGAAATGGATTTTAGTGACACTAGGAGTGGGAGGAATGGATGCGACTTGTGTGTCATTGATGGGTTCGACAACTCTTGGAGTAGGAGGTGGGTGTTCAATGGATTCGATAGATGTGATGGTAGGAGATGGTGGCTCAATGGATTTGGAGGATGTGATGGTTTCGACAGTTTGAGTGGTGCTAAGGGTGATATTATCAATGATAGGTGTTGGGTAGAGAAGATTCTCGTCACTAATGACCGTGGATGATGGGTTGGGATGGCATGATTCCATGACTTCAAGGTGTGGAGTGGGAGATGTCTTCTTTGTTATAAGTCCTTGGAGAACTTCTAGAGTGAGAAACATGCATACCTAGGTTTGGATGGCGAGGTAGGAGTGGGTGAAGGATTAGGGATTGGTAGGGGATTAGGGCTATGGATTGGTCGACTAGGATTAGATGGTGGAATGGGATTGGATGCAGGAATGGGAATAGATGGGGGATTAAGATTAGATGAAGGGTTAAGATAGGGGTATTGGCATGGTGAATTAGGACACAATGATGCGGGTGGTGGATTGTAGTAAGGGTATGGGGATGGTGGATTAGGATGGGAAGATTGAGGTGGCAGATGGAGATAGAGAATTGTAGATATCGGATTAGGATAAGTTGATGTGGATGTTGGATTAGGATGGGAAGGTGTGAATGTGGGATTGGGGTGAGTAGATTGGTATGGAAGATTAGGGTAGTGGGTATATGCGAATGAAGGATTGAGATAGCAGGATGTGGATGAGGGATAAGGATAGGAGTATTGTGATGGTAGACTAGGATACGAGAATGCAGGTGTAGATGAAGGATATGATGGATAAGAGGATGATGTAGATGAAGGATATGATGGATATGATGGGTATCCCTTGTCATAGGTAGAATAAGGAGCATGGTTAGACATTGATGAAGACATAATGGGATAACTTGATGGGGTGATTGGATTTTGGAAAGCAGGAAAAGGAAGCTTACTAGCAATGATAGTGTCAAGGGAATCTATGTCACATTCTTCTTGATCGACAAGACTTTCATTATCGTTGTCAACGTAATTAGGGTTTCCCTTGACCACTATTGATTAAGGATAAGGGTTCATGATGATGAAAGGATAAAGATTATGGATCAAAGATTATGGATGTGAATGGACTAGAGCTCAAATCAGGATTTAGGTCAAGCTCAAATAAGGGTTCGATTAAAGCTCAAACTAGGATGATTGGATGATGCGATGGGATTGATTCTGACGATTGGATTTGATTATCAAAGGATTATTATGTCACCCAATCTTCTTCAAGATGGAAGTAGATTGATTGGGTCAAAGGTGATTGATAAGGATGCAATTGGATTGGATTGGATTAGATTGATTGATGATTGGTAAGATTGAATGATGGATTGGATAGGATGATGGAAGGGATTCTAAACCTCATTTAGAGATTACCCTAGGTGAATTAGGATACTAATTGATCAAATTAAAGGGTAAATGGATGATTATGACACCAAATCCACTTTGAGATTGAAAATGGATTGATTGGGCCAACGATGATGATTAACTTAGGACAAATGACAATCCTAAGAGGATGTTAATGATGATGATCAGATCAAACACTTAGGTCAATTTGGATAATAAGTTGAGACGAAGTTCAAGGAATTTGGATGGGGAAAAAGATGATTTGATTAGAGAAATGGATGATAGAAATGGATGAATGAGTACTCAAAATGAGTAAATGATTGATCAAAACGGATGAACGACTACTTGAAATGAGTAAACGACCGCTCACAATGGATGAATGATTCTTGAAATGAGAAGGTGAAGGTTTGGAATAGCTGAAAGATTACTCAGAATGAGTAAATAATTGATTGGGATTGTTGAGGGGGGAAGGTATGGCTTCGGAGGAGGGTGGGTAAGGCTCCAGAGGAGGGCATATATTTCTTTCTAGAGGGGATGTCCCTATCTCGCAAGGGAAGGTTTATGACAGAAGATTGAGAGAGAATGGTAGGGTATTCCCCCCTCGAGAAGGTAGATGGAGAAGGAAAAGGGGCCCCGTGCAAATTCTCAAAAGTATGAAGTGGTATATGTCATTGGAAAGAGCACAAAAAATTGAGAAGATTGGCGATTGAACGGAGGAAAATGGGAAAATTGTGTGCAAATGGCAAGGCATATATGGTTGTCTGTCAGGGCATATCCGACTAAGTAGAGGTCAGGTTTTCCCAAGGAGCAAAAGTTGGTCAATTTTTGTTAAAACAAGCCTGAAAGGGGTGGGTCAAAGGTCAGGTCTGCCCCTGGATGGGTCAGGTCCACCCAAGGAGAAAAAGTTGGTCAAATCTTGTTGAGACAGGCCTAAAAGGGGTGGGTCAACAGGTCAGGTCTACCCCTGCATAGGTCAGGTCCACCCAAGGAGCAAAATTTGGTCAAATTTTGTTAAGACGGGCCTAAAAGGGGTGGGTCAACAGGTCAGGTTTTCCCCTGGATGGGTTAGGTCTGCCTAAGGAGCAAAAGTTGGTCAAATTTTGTTAAAACAGGCTCCAAAGCACTAGTTTATAGGTTAGGTCCACCCCTAGATGGGTCAGGTCTACCCAAGGAGAAAATTTTTTTATAGAGGAGGGAAAATATGACTATGCAGAGGTCAGGTTCGACTGTCTGTGAGGGAAAATCCAGCTGTCTCTTAGGGAAAATCTGGCTATTTGTAGGTTTGACTTCACTTTTGACAAAAAGACTAAGGAAAAGGACTCAAAACAAAACAATCATCAATAAAAAGGATATGGCTGAGTGAAATAAATTAGACAATCACTAGTTTTGCACAAAGAAGAAAATTCAGACAACACAAGCCTAAGTCTACTAGAAAGGGTATGGTCGACAAAGTCTTCTAATCTAGGATGAACATGATTACTAGGGAGTCCTCGATATACACCTAGTACATGAGGCCAAAATCATGAACACCAACCTATTACAAGCATGAGTCGGGAACCTTAAAGGCTCAGACCAACTCTTCACATCATCTCGATGCTTCACCAATTACAATGTGGTTGAATTGAGGTACAACTTTCGCTCTCCCCCCTTTATATACCCTGCGAATATGCATGGTTGGAATCGTCCCTTGGGGTGATGAAATCCCCAAGCAGGTTTCGCTAAGAAAAATAAAGGGGGTGGACTCAAAGCACGTGGTAAGCTACGATTTCTCGTCACCCAGGATTGTCGAATGGCACAAGAGGATTGGATACGTCAAATAGCTCACCCAAAAACATAGAAAACAAGGTTGATTGACACCTCCTAGTTAAACCATGTTCCTAAATTAGTGGTTAAAAACCCTTAAATAGCCAAAAAGATTGCTAAAAAGTAAAATTTTACTTTCTAGAAAATACTGTCTAGGGAAAATCCGGCTATCTGTCAGGTTAGGTCTGCCCCTCTATGAATTTTTCTCCAAAAACAACTTTTAAGGTCTATGGAGGGCAGGTCCACCAGTGGGAAAGGTCAAGTCTGCCTATGGAGGGTGGGTCCACCTGTCTATCAGGTTAGGTCTACCCCTGTACATCAGGTCCACCCCAGGAAGGTCAAATCCGCTACTCTGTAGGTCAGGTCCGCCCCTCTATAACCTTCATCTGCAAAAAGTCAAAAAAATAGCAAATGTGAAAGCAAGAGACTCGTTTGTGGGTCCCACTAGGTGTGCTAGAAATGTGATAGGGCGAATCTAAGTTCTAGAATATGAAAAACAAACAAAAGAAATCAAATAACACTAAAAACACTCTACACCTCAAGATTAGCCTAGTTGGGTTCAATACAAAATAAAGACAACAAAATGGAACCTTTTACCTTGTCTCGAATCGATCCTTTGGTTGGCCCTTCGATCTTTGGTGTTGTATGCTCCTTGGATGGCAAGAGATGCAAGTTATAAGATAGATGGAAAATGGATGAAAGCAGATGCAAGCATGAAAAATGACTAAGTATGGATTGAGAATTTTTTTTGCAAGAGTTTTGCTAGCACGAATGATCTCTCCCAAAATGAGAGAAAAAAGGGGGGTATTTATAGAGAATTTTGGATTCTCTAGGGAAATGGATGGTCAAGATTGAGCCACCAAGATCAAGATGTAGGGCCAAGGTGAGTTGAGAACTCACAAGCCCTCACATCTTGACATATGGCATGTGATATGGCTTGAAAAGATGATGTGTACATGAGGTGGAAGGATAGTACATAACATGGAGGTACTATAGAGTACCTTGGGATTGGACAAGATCTCCTCATAAATGAGGTCCTTGTCCCCATGTGGGTGAAAGGACATATGAGGAATTAAAAATTCCTCAAATATTCTCATGGGGATGAGAGAAGGAATTTAAAATTCCTTTAAATGCATTGGGGGATTAAATGTGAATTAAAAATTCACATGGGGAATGGAGTGCCTTGTTCAAAAAGAGAGTTTTTAATGAAGTTGACTCAATTAAGTGATTAAGGTTGTGCAAGTACTTGATTAGACTAATTAATGAAGATTAGAAGAGGGTTAGATTCCACATGTGATTTGATGTGACAAGTCAAAGATCACATGGGGAAGAGAAAAAAGAATTTAATATTCCTTAGAAGGATAAAAGGAATTAAAAATTCTTTGAGAGGATGATTAGGCTAGTTAATGAAGGATTAGAGGAGGGTTAGTGACTAAGATAGATTAGAGGCCAACTTGCAAAAGTTGGAGGATGTGACACATCCTAATAGAGGATTAGGCATGTGCACATCCCTAATGATGAGATTAGAAGATGGATTAGGATTAGATAAAAATGATGGAGGATGTGACATATGATGAATTAAATAAATGTGATATTTATTTAATTCATTTGATGAAAAGGAGGATTAAAGAGATAAGGTATTTATTTACTAATTAAATACATTAGGGATTTGACAGAATTAAGGATATTAATTAAATAATAGGGATATTACCTAATTAATGCAGATAAGGGGATGCGTAGACAAAAGGGGATAAATTTAAATAAATTAAATGTCTAAATTTAGGTGTCTACAAGTAGTATGTACAAGGCTTTCTTATAAAGGAAAGCTAGGACACAATTAAGGGCTATGAATGAGACAAGTGTCCCAATCATGTGTAGGGTAGATAGAAAGAAATAATAGATAATTCCATGAAAGGTGGATCACCCACCTAAAGTGGAATTATTATGCCATGAAAAAGTGGAGATAAAAAGGTGATAACTAGATCAAATCACAAAGAGTGGAATTTATCCTACACACACTTAACTAAGTTTCCAACTTATATCTCTCAATGTATGCACAAACCTAGATGCAAGATGCAAATAACTAGGTGTCACAAGTGCAACCTATAATGATATGCATTCCCTAAGTAAGTTTAAGTAAAGTGTAATAAGTAAAATACTTATTTACACCAACACCCCTCCTTAAGTGCAACATGGGGAATGAAGACTCAAGCTAACCATGCAAGATAAGAGGCAAGACAGTTCCCAACAACTAAGCCATGGGTCATCCCACAATAATGGGTTACACTTTTTGGCCAAACTTGACATTGAAATCAACATTTTCAAAGAAAACTTCACTTTCTGACACTTATAGTAGGTAAACTATTAGAAATTTGAAAATGATGTAAACTAGTGATTTGTAAGATTTTTTCTATAGATTTTAAATGTATTTTTTTAAAAAAAAATTGAAATTAAATTGTAATTTTTTTGCGTCTCCTTTGATAACTAGTTTTTAATAGTAAACAACAATTTTAAAAAGTGGTGTGTACTTCGGCTCACATATATTCTTTTCTACAAAGGATAAAATTTTGATTCTTTTGAATTTAGGTTGGGAACACAAGTATCTAGTGCTTTCATTTTGTTTCATAGCATTTTGTTGAATATTTTTCTTTTATTTAAGTTTTGAAGTGAAAACATTTATAATTTAGACATAGGTGCACTTCGGCTCGCATAAATTTTTTGGTATGTATTGAAATTCAATTTTTCTTTTTTTGTTGGAACGAGGATATCAGTACCTAGTGTGTATATATTTTTCAAATTTTTTTCTTTTCTCAAATTTACTATTTTTCCACAATGATTTTTCATCAAACTTGATGTTTGGTGAAAAACCTATGTACAATAAAACTATAAAATTATATATATATATATATATATATATAAAATTTATAGTTGTTGGAAAACACGTTTCAATCACTACAATCATCCAACTTGGTTTATCAAGTTGAACCCATTTGCACTTCCTTCCCAAGCTTCGATAGTAAAAAAAATGCATAAATTTTGAAATGGTGGTGGGGAAGGTGAAAAAAGGGGGTTCATTCAGCCCCCCCTATATGGTGCAAGAGGGGGTTCATTAGAAGGGGGGAGGGGTTCATTCAAAGGGGGGTTCATTAGAAGGGGTGTTGTTCATTTGAACCCCATTCATTAGAAGGGGTAAAGCATTTTATTTTTTTTGATGGGAACTTATAATTTTTCTTCATTTAAAAAATTGTAACCCACTATTGTGAGTTTACCTCCATGTTAGGTACCCATGTACAAATGCAATGCAATATTTCACAAGTGAGGAAAGGGAGAAAACCTCATGGGAAAAAATCTCCCTCAAAATAGAGAAGAAGACAAATGAATGTACAAATGGAGAAGGAAAAAACCCCAAGATGAGGAAAAAGTCCCCCAATGAAAGAGAAGAACAAGAGAGACAAGGCAGCCCCCCCTTAATGTTGAGTCTCCTGCAATGATGGTAGAAGCTCGACATTGACTGTTGAAGATGATCCAATGTCACTGAACAACATTCCTACCCTTAGGAAGAAAAAAAACCATGGATGTATGTAGGATATCAAGAATATGGATGATGTGTGATGATCTCTCTGAAGCATGCTCAAATGTCTCCATGTCGATGTTGAAAGTTGACACACTCCAAATAGGTTTTCTAGGCTACACTGCTGAAGAGGACAATCCAACATCTAGTAGAGATGAATGTAGAACATGATCCAAAGGTGCATGAATTAATTCTACCCAATCCACAAGTGAATAAGGAAGAACCCTCAAAATGTAAGGAGTCTTTGAAATCTGCTCAAATTGCGCCATGTTGATGTTGAAAGATGCCTTTTCCAAACCATTTGAAGCTACAATGGCAAGTGCAAAGTTCACAGTGTATTCACTTCCTATAACCTATGAAAAACCCTTTGCAACAACACTCCCATCTGCTAAAAAAGACAACTAAGGTCTAGCAAGGATGAAGGTAGAACATACTCCAAAGACGCAATAGTCTCCTCAAGAGAGAAAGTGGCCTCCTCCAACTGTTGTACATATGCATTCACAATCACATCAACCTCAAAGGATTAATCATGTAGAGGAGGGTCAAAGTGTTCCCTCGCAACAATTGAAGAAGAATCACCTTCATCAAAGAGAAGATGTAAGTAATCAAATGTGTCTCCCAAATCTGCAATGTAGGACTCCACAAATAAGCTACCAATATATGCCAAATAGTCATCCCATGAAACTATTGTTGGAGGACAAGGTATGCACTATTGGAATGAATCACAAGCAACTAAAACTGGCAGAACATAAGTATCATCAGGTACAATAGTCAATGTAGGAGACAAAATATCAACAATAGGCTCAAGAACTTCAGGAGTAATAAGCACTCCAAAATTCAAGTAACCATACTCATTCTCCTCAAGTGTGTCCACACTAGGGTGAACTGAATCATCAATAGGAACAAAATATGAGAAGGTCTAGAACCGAGAGCAATGATCAACCTCCCCAACTACAATAAGAGCCCTACTATGCAAATCCTGAACAATGACAAAATCTAGTGTGAACTCTACACTGTTTCCTATACCACTATGTATAATTTGATAGATGGAAAGGATGTTCTTTGACAAAGTAGGCACACATAGAACATCATTAAATGATCTAACTTCAATGTCAATAGACCCCTTCCCACAAAATTCCAAAGAAATGTTGTTGGCCATCAAAATGGGTGGTGATGAACAAGAATAAAATGAAGAGAACATATCCTTGGAAGAAGTTATATGATGTGAAGCTCCTGAATCAAGGATCCACCTATTTGAATTGAAATTTGCAACTGCAAGAAATGATTTCCCCTTACGTTTCTCATGTTGAGATGATGTAGATGAAGGAGATGAGCTTGATGTTGTTGCCATGAGAGTTGTTCCTTTTCCCTTAGAAGTAGAAGTGGAAGGAGATGAGTCCTTCTCCCAATATGCATTTGGAAAGTTGATGTTTCTTTTCATGAGGATGTTTGTCAACTCATCAATTTTCTTAACATGACAATGATGCTCCTCATGACCAAAAGTTTTTCAATATGCACATGTTGGTTTCTCCTTCTTGCTTGAGTTGTTCTTTGAAGAAGAAGATGATGAGCCTTGTTGTGGAGGAGTGGATTGATTGTTCTCTCCTTGTGGCTTTGGTGAAGATTGCTTTTGGCCTTTCCCTTTGCCTTGCTTGTTGTTTCCATGATTGACCATCAATTCTTTTGAAGTTCAAGACTTGAGAATGCCCATTTTCATCAACTTATTTTCCTCAAGAATCAAAAGATTTGTGAGAGCCTCAAAATATGGTGATTTAAAGTTGCTAATTTTCAATCGTTGAGTCTAAAAACTTGAAACAGAGGTTGCATACTTGGCTAGAAGCTTTTCCAACAAGTTGAAGACCAATTGATCATCATCTTTCTCAATACCACAATCTTTTAGTTGTGCTCTTAGCTCATTTTCCTTAGTGACATAATCTTGAATGGTGTCAAAATCCTTGGGATCAAGGCTTAGGAGATCATGTTCAAGCCTATATCCCTTAACCTTGTTAACCTTTCCATACAAAGTAGCAAACTTATCCCAAGCTTCCTTGGCTGTAGTACATTTATCAACATGAAAAATGAGATCTTCTAAAATGAAATTTCTAAGTGGAATCAATGTCATAGAAATTTTAGTGAGATAATCCATATATGCAGTTGGATCTACCTTAGGATCTGAAGGTGCAGTTATGGTTCCATCAATATAGTAAATTAAACCTTTTTCCATTAGTTTACTCCATGCACATACTTTCCATGTAGCATAATTATGGGCAGTTAAGAGTGGAACTTTAGATGAACCCATGATGGAATGCAAGACCATTTGAGAGAAAATAGGCACAATCACACAAGAGACACCCCTCCCCCCCCAAATTCACTCAATCAAAGTACCCCCCCACCCAAAGAGATGATTTTGGCACTTTATAATGTAGTGCGTGTATAATAGGCAACATGCAACTTGGCTAAGTGGACTTATGATTTCTGATTTACAACTTTCCACAAATAGGCTGAGAACAAACTAGAACAATGAAGCAAAGACTTAAATTTAGATCTATGCAATACATGTTCCAATTAGGCCCAAAAAAGACCATATGCTAAAAGTAAAAAATCCACTCAATATCTCTTCAAACTGATTGTAGATTCAAGAAGTAGACAAAAAAATAATGCACTTTAAAAAAAATGGCATCTGAAAAGGAGTTCGTATGTGCCTGTACGAAGCCTCAGAAGTTGCAGAAATGAGGATTGGATAGGTACAGTGTTGAAAAACTAAAAATTCTAAAAAATTTGTCCACCAAAATTAGAAACTGAGCACACAACTACGAAGTACACAAGAAATTAGCTCAAATAAAAAAACATTTCTTAGAAAAAGGACCTAAAATGAACAAGATATGGGCCTCCAAAGTTGGACTATGAAATAAAAAACTCCATTAGCGAGGGGGTAATTTTTTTTTGGAACGCCAGGACATCTTTGTTGAAGCCATAATGACATCAAAAAACTAATCGATTAAATTTGATGGCTATTTTCCTGTTAGAATGGAATATGCTCCACACTTAAGGAATATTCTTTGAAACAAAGCTTAATGTTGAGGGGTGTTTGACTGTTGCTCCTCAGCCTATTCATTGGAATATTTGTTGAGAATGTGCTCTCAACCCAATCAAAATATTCCTTTTCACCTTATATTTTGTACAGTTCGATGTTCTTTTCTTGTTGCCAAAATTTATTTTCATGTTGGTTGAATATTTTGAAACCTATTATAATCTTTTACTGCCGATGGAGATTTTGTGGTCGCTGGCTTTTTTCACCACAAATATAAAACCACCCACCGACTGGAGTTTTGCTTGTTGTCCATGGACATTGATAAGATTGCCAAAGAAATAAAGACCACTAGTTCTCTTCAAAAACTAACCATCGATTGAATTATTTTGGTCATCGTTCAGTGTGGGGGCCTATTGATTCAAAAAATCTCTGCTAGGATTTAATGCCGACTGTCGGTCTGTAGTTGTTGGCTGGTATTTTGAATTGACCACTAGAGTTGTGTGGATGGGGCCTGCAGTGGAGTTGGGGTACGGTGTACCTTGTCTACAAACAAGGTACACTGTACTCTATACAGAATGCCCACATTTTTTTTTTTTGCTTGGTTTTTTTTTTAATTTTTTTATTTATAAAAATTTAGAAAACTAAAATGCATATTTTTTAATTTTTACAAAAATTTGTAGAAAATAAAATTTGCAAAATTTTTGATTTTTTCAATAAGAAAAACTTTTACAATAAAATTACTCTTGTACAAATTGAGATTTAAAGAAAAAAAATTCAAAAAGTTTCAACTAAAATGTTTTTTGTAGATTTTTTTTTTCAGAACTATTGAAAAAATTTAGAAAATTGAAAAAATGCCCAAATAGGTGAATTTTTTCGATTTAGAGCTCCCGATGTCAAATTTCAATGAAACAAAAAGCTATCTTGACTAAAAACAACCTTCTAAATCCGAATTTGAGGTTAGATCTGGTCTAGGACGCACCAAAATGTTGTTGCTCCTTAAATTTTCCTCTTGAGTACCTTCACATGAACTAAGATCTCCCAGCAATAGCTATGTAAAGAACCTCCAACTGCTCTAATACCATGTAAGAACTTATTAAAATAAACAATAGGATCAAGAGATCAAAGATAACACAAAAAAGAGAGAGAAGATGAGAGAATATGATATTGTATTCTAAATATGCATGAAGATGCTCAATTACAAGTATGTACAAGGCTTGCTTATAAAGGAAAGCTAGGACACAATGAAGGGCCATGATGAAACAAGTGTCCTAATCATGTGTAGGGTAGGTAGAAAGAAATAATAGATAATTCCATGAAAGGTGGACCACTTGTCTAAAGTGGAGATAAAAAGGTGATAACTAGATCACACCACAAAGAGTGGAATTTATCCTACACACACTTCCAAGTGTCCAACTCATATCTCTCAATGTATGCACAAACCTAGATGCAAGATGCAAATAACTAGGTGTCACAAGTGCAACCTATAATGATATGCATTCCCTAAGTAAGCTTAAGTAAAGTGTAATAAGTAAAATACTTATTTACACCAACATATATATATATAATGATAGATAGGAACCCATGCAAAACCATAAACAAAATGTGAACCAAACAATACTCATTTTCACAAATTATATACTCTTTTCTCAATAGCCCCTTATGAAAATTAGCAGAAATCAATAGTACCTTAAATGGAGAATCTAATGAAACAATATGGCAAACGGTTTTTTCCATATGCACCTCTTCCCACTTATTTCAAGCAAACCTCTTTCCACCAACTTTCTCTAGGCTGCCTTGTTTCTCCAAGCCTACAAACATACACATATAATAGAAACAATAAACACAAACCCACAAAAAAATCATAGTATCAAATCCATGCAATACCATGCACACAAAACGCGAACCATAAATCAGACAAGGTATTTGAAACAATCATGTTCAATACCTTATGGAATATCAAGAAATATATCCTCGCATAGACCACTAACCACAAATCAAACTATATCCCAAGGGTTTCTTCGAGATACACCTCTTTCTACTTGCTTCAAACACACATCTTCTTTCCAACTTCCTTGGACAAAAATGAGAAAAACATTATCACATGTGACACTTTTCTTTTTCATTTCCAATCATCTCCCCTTGCAAAAAACACAAAATAAACTCCACTCACCTTTGTAGAAGCTGCATAAATAATAATCTAGCTTGCACCCTCACAGAAGCTTACCATCATCCCTCTTGGCTCTCATATCAAGTATAGCAATAGAATGACATGAAACAATTCCTTATTGAAAATTCCCCAAACATTCATTTTGTTCCCCGAGGCGTTAAAGGGTGGTTGTTATTACGATGATCCCCAGTACATGCAAAGCATACAACAATTTTAATGTTGATCCAAAACAACATTTAACTTTTGCAACCTTCTCTATGCACGTAGCCCTACAAACACCACCCTATCCCCAAAGCAGCCAACAACCACGTTCGCCACCTTTTTCACGACAATCAGAAGGCCAAAAATTTGGGAGGCTAATGAAAATTCTGGCCAAAGCTATAACCCACCTGCCACCTTTCTCCTAATTGCCAAAAGCCTCAAAAAATGATGAGGCTGATGAAAATTCTGAGTAAAGTTGACACAAATAGCCTATATGTATATATATATGTATGTGTGTGTCTATATATATATATATACACTTACATAAACGTATTCACCAACACCCTATCAAAAAATGGAACATTACAGCCTCTTGAGCACCACCCTATCAAAAATAATTCTTTTTGGAAAACAACATTAACTCTATAATATCAACTATTTTATTATGCATTGCAAATGAAAGTATATAGCCAAATTAGAGAGCAACAATTAGCATTGGGCTATGGGAAACATTGGTTTTAATTTTCGGCAACATTTGTGGCTCTAGGTCTCCGACACCATGTAGTAGGTATTGTATTTTTTTTTAATTAAAAATCATTTGGCACAACAGTAGAGGAGGCCGGTGAAATGGCATTAGCATTAATCATTGTATGGTTTCCATGTAGTGTTGATGGTGCAAGTAACATCTATGTTTAAAGTCCTCGGAGAGCAAAGTGAATGTCTATGCAATTTTTAATAATGGATTGTGCATATATATATATATACATATATGTACATATTTATATATATACATATACATACATATATATATATATATACATATACATACATATATATATATATATATATATACATACATACATATAGATATATATATGTATATACAGATACATATACACACACACATATATATAAAGTAGAAGTATAGTCATTTTTCAACAAGCTATATGTGTGTATATATGTAGATTTTTGTACCTGTATAGATATGTGTGTGTGTGTGTATGTATATATGTAAAGCATGAATTGTGTTAGCAATGTAATTCCCTTGTAGACATGGCTACAAAGTTGAAGGAGTAAACAAAATCCTATACCCAAAAAATTGCAGTGTGAAGGCCATGTGAAGACATATTGTTTTTCCCTCAACAAAACCTAATTGAAAATTGAAACAATTTGGGCTTGTCAATAACATCTTTTTTGTTTTCTTCATTTTATGCATCAAATTCACGTGTTTCTATGGGTTTTTTCATCTGGTTGGCTCTTGAAACCAATATTGTTTCATTCTGTTGGTTGTTGTTCAAAAGACTATATAGTTTTATGGGTTTTGGCAGGAGGGCGACTATTGGATATATTGTTTCATTTATGGCTTCAATTATCTATGGATAGTTATAAAATAGCGAATTTGGTATCTTTTTGGTGAAGCTTGATATCAAGATTTATTCTATTTTGTGGGTTCTAGTATGCGGGTGGTTGTTACCAATATTGTTTCATTTATGGTTTCATTTATATGCACAATAGTGCCTACATTAAGTATAGTATAAAGCAAGACCCATCTTTCATCTCACACTCTATATATAATTAGATAAACAACAATTACAATCACAAGTATTGCAAGCACATGCAAACGAAAAAACAACTAATCTTGAAACCAACTAGCATTCAAGAGACCAAACATCCACACAACATTTTCCCTCAATTGACTAGTTGAGTAGGCTACAAATTAAAATCTTTTGTTTCCTATAATAATTCTTTGCTTTAGACTACACAATATATTATAGCCAACAAATTTTTTGAATTCCTAGCCTTCTTTTTCAGGCAAATGAGGGAAGATTTAGTCTGGATGTTTGTTCTCTTTATAATTATGATCAAGCTAGTTGCATATCGAGGAAAAAACTATGGTATACACATCTATTTAGATATAGCAGTCTCTACATA
>VDFB02018296.1:29995118-30042618 GCA_007258455.2 Sequoia sempervirens | reverse complement strand
TTATTTTATTTTGTTCCAACCATAATAAAAAAATGAAACCCATAAATCAAACAACATTGGTTTCAACAGCCACCCAGATGCAGAAAGCCACAATATAGCCCGAAATATACAATAAGAATTGACCAAAACTCCATAACCTTAACAATTTTAATCTTACATATATATATATTGATATTAAAATATACCCAATATAGCCTAAGGCGGAGAATAATAATCAATAATAATTAATATAACCAAACATAGAATCAACAACATTAATTATTTTATTCTGTTCCAACCATAACTAGCATATATATCTTAAACTTAAGATATATAAATTGCGCCGAGATATATCGAGGCATTTAATTTTTCAATTTAACCATCATTGAGCTTTAATACAAATGTATTAAATTGAAAAATTAAACGCCTTGATATATCTCGGTGTAATTTATATATCTTAAATTTAAGATATATATGCTAGTAGTAACTCTAATTGAAACCTATACATGAACCTAACTTATTTTTTAACCTTTATTTTATTTATTCGATTTTTTAATTTATTTATACTAAACGTTTTCAAATCTTTGTGATTTATCTTTGATTTCTTTTTGTGATCAAATATCTTTGATTTGATTTTTTTGTTTCATCAAATCTCTTTCATTTGATTTTTTTGTTGTCTCATCAAATATCTTTGATTTTGACTTCTTTGTTGTTTCATCAAGTATCTTTGTTTTTTTTTTGTTTCATGAAATGTCTTTGATTTTCATTTTTTTATTTCATCAAATCTATTTGTTTTGATTTTTTTGTTTCATCAAATCTTTTTAACTTTTTGATTCATGAAATATCTTTGATTTTTTTTTTGTTTTTGAAATCTCTTTGATTTTGATTTTTTGTTTCATCAAATTTGTTTGATTTATTAGAAAGCAAAAAATATATTTGAAATTTATTCTAAACAAAAAAATTTAAAATATTTATTTGGCTCTTAATTTTCTAAAATTTAGAAACTGTTTTTTAGTCAAATTTTAAAACTTAATTTAAAAACTAATTTTATATGAAATAGTAAATTTAGAATATTTTTTTCTTCCACTTGATTTTCTAAAATTTAGAAAAAAAATTTAGTCTAATTTAAAAACTTCTTTTATATGAAATAATAAACTTAAAATATTTCTTTTGCACTTAATTTTCTAAAATTTAGATTTTTTTTATATATTTAATTTTAAAATTACTTTTATATGAAATAGTAAATTTAAAATATTTCTTTTGCACTTAATTTTCTTCTTTTTTATCTTTTAGTAAATTTAGAAAAAAATTAAGTCTAATTTAAAAACTTCTTTTATATGATAAATGGTTGTTGTGCTATTACAATTGCTATAATTGGCGTGTGTCTCACAAAATAGATTTATTAGTAAATTTTATGTGCATATTCTTCAAATATCATAATTGTTGTGCAAATGGGTCTATTGCAGCATTACAGAGGGGAGGTTGTACATGAAAAATTACTAGAAATAATCTGAGAATGCCCTATTTCTCTTTCATTTGCCTAAAAATAATGAAAGACTAAATCATCATTAATTCTTGTCACCAATGCATGCATTGCTAGTAATTATATTCTTTTTTTTAATCGATTATTAAATTTAATTGGGAATAAATAGATAATGGTTGGTTGTTCTGTTACATTGGGTGGTAACTTACACATGTCAGGTGTTGCAATATGGGCCCATAGCTAGAGGAAAGGTCTTTATGTGCCTTCAATAATAACATAAAATCTGAAATTGTAACTCCTCCAATATAGAGTCCATTGCTAACAACAATCTTTAAGAGAGTTGGTACTTGAGATATGTCAACAATCGCATCATAGAAGTATTTGAGATAAATCCCAAGTGATGTATTTACTTTGACCATTCTCACTGTTCTTTGATTTATATAAGCTATGAGAACATAATATAAATCTTCCAAAGAAAGCACCCATATCTAGGTAATCCTTGTTTTTTAAAGTAAATGCCTTTTTACTAAGTTTCTAGGAATTTCCCTTATCAAAAATATCCTCCATGTCAAGCTCTAACTTCAGAAAACTACTTTTATCTGCTTGATTGTAGTTTCTATCATTTGCACATGCAAATGTATGAAAAGCATCCAATAAGGGGCAATATCCAGATAATGTATTTGTGTCATTTGAATATAATTAAATAATATTTGTCTATGGAGATTAAGTTTTCATATTAGTAGTATTTTGAACATTGCCATCACACCTACACAGATTGCCATCAATCTAGTCTTCAACTTCTCACAATGACATATTTGGATTTTTCTTTAGCAAGCCATTCATTACCTAGAGAGTAAATAAATATGCCAAATAAACCTCAATGAAATTTATATTCCCTAGAAATGACAACAATCCGTGTATATTCAATTAAATAAATACTATTGTTGACTCTTAGAAAGTAAAACAATTGAGGCATTATTTTGTCTCTACTTGTATATATATTGTGAAATCAGTTTGTATCATATAAAAGTACTTATGTCCACAAATTTTCTCTGTAATCCATGGAAGAAAAAGTTTCTTGGATAATGAGGGTTCACTTGCTTGGCATTTATCTTTCCTACACAGGCTCAACCTTGGGATTTCTACAAAACTCAAGTAGGAGATTCAAACACAAAGTAAGTGAAAGAAAAATTATAAAAATATTAAAAGACTATATAATATCTAATCTAGTTGTTAGATTAGCCATCGGCTAATAGGGATAAGCTCTAGCCACCCATGGTTGCACCAATTGTTGGGCGCATAAATCGTAAGTCTCAAGCCAAGTTTGAATGCATGTAGGCATGCTAGATCGGGGGTTCAATCTCCCAACTGTGGATTCCCATAAAACACACCACAAAATAATTGAATTAATCAACCTCGAATCGCAGGGGAAAAGGAGCTACACTAGTTATGTTGCAAGTATCACCATCATAGATGTCGCAGGTTATGGCTCTAGTTACTATGAAATTTACTCCATGCCAATACTATGCCTCAATGTTCTTGAAATATGGATCGAGGAATGGGAGACCCATATCAAAAGTTGTTAAATTAGAATCAAAGTATTAAAAAAATAAAAAGATAAAAAAAATTCCCTTCCATAACACCACCATTCTCTAAGAGATCTGATTGTACGGACCAAAATTTGAGACAAAAATTTTAAACAATTTTTCAAGAACTAAGCACAAAAGAGATCTTATTATATAGTAGTGACAATTACCAAGAAAATCGACAATGAGATGATCGTCAGAAAAATGGGTAGCAGGAGCAAGGTAGACCCAAATGGGAGCTTCTCTAATAGAGATCTGAAGGGAAATGCCTCTTCCACATTTCCAGTGTCATTGTAAAATTCTCCAAACACAAACAATGCCGATGGCCTTGCTGCTGCTCTACAAGGCAATAACAACAATACCATCCATAACATCATCATTTTTTTTTGTGTTTTCCTAGCAGAAATTGTATGAGAACACCATTGTCAAGCTACTATGAAGTTAGAAGAATATGTTAGCATAAAAAATTAGTCAGAGATTCCTTGGCACAGACCATCTGACATGACCAACCAAGCTTCGTATCCTCTGTTCTACCAAGCTCAGTATCCTTTAGAATTCTTCTTCTTTATAATTTCTTTTATGATGTATTTCCACTCCCATTAGTAGAACCTTCCACTTCCATTGGAAGATGATGCATTTGTAATGGTTTTCCTTTCATTTTTATGTATTCAGGTCTTTTGATCCCTTGCTGTGACTGATAGAATGCCTCTCAACATAACTAGAAAATGAAAGCCATAAATCAAACAACATTACTTTCAATAACCACCCACATGCAGAAAGCCACACTATAGCCTGAGCTATACAATAGTAGTCGACAAAAACTCCATAATCTCTACAATTTTATTCAGTTGCAAAAATACCCACAAAATGCAAACATCAAACACAAACCCTATGAAAATTGACAATAACAAAACCATAAAAAAACACTCCTTTCTCAACACAACCTCCACAAAAATTGAAACAATACAACCTTTTCAACAACACCTTCACCAAAATGAAACAATATAGTTTAAGCAATAGAACTATAATTGACAATGACCAATGGAAGCTAACACAAAGTAGATAGGATTGACTATTTTATTCCACTGCAACCATAACCACAAACTGGAAGCCATGAACCAAACTATATTGGTTTAAAGACTAATCCAGATGAAGAAACCCACAAAACAAAAAAAATGACAGATAGGAACCCATGAAAAACCATAAACACAAAATGCGAACCTTAAACTAAAAAATACTCATTTTCACAAACTATATACTCTTTTCTCAATAGCCCCTTATCAAAATTAGATGCAATCAATAATACCTTATGGAAAATATAATGAAACAGTATGGAAAACGGTTTTTTCCATATGCACCTCTTTTCGCTTGTTTCAATGAAACCTCTTTCCACCAGCTTTCTCTAGGCTGCCTTGTTTCTCCAAGCCTGCAAACATATGCAGATAAGGGTAAGTGCACAAAGTTGAGTCCACGAAATGTGGAAGTTTTTTCCTTAACCAAAAAATTTAAATCGGCATTGAGGAAACGGGATCCCGATTTTAATAAACGGGATCCCAATTTTTAAAAATCTGGATCCCATTATGGTTCGGGATCCTGAGCCTGAGACGAAATGGGATCCCGCTTTTTAAAAATCGGATCTTCGTTTCCCATCGGATCCCAAACCGATGGAAAAGGCACGGGATCCCGATTCTCACAAAACAGGATCTTGATTACTATAAAGCGGGATCTCGATTTCTATACCGGGGATCGTTTTGTAGAAGTGGATCCCATTCTATATTGCTTTATTTAAAAAAACAGATTTCACTACAGCGGACAAGACCCAAGTACTGGCGATAGCAACCCCACAATCAGCTATAGGTACCCCCCTACATGCCATTTTTTTGCATTTTTTTATTTTGAATTGAAATTTTGAAGAAAATAAATGAATTTAGCATGTTTTTTTAAAATTTATTTCACGTTTTAAGCATTTTTTTAAACTGTTATAGTAGAAATGAATAATTGTAAAAATAGACGAAAAAATGCAATGAAACCTGAAGGTTTTTTAATAAAAATGAAAAAATGAACCTTGAATTGTGTTTTAGAAACAAAATTTAACTTTTGAAACCTAAATTGTTGATTAAACCCAAAAAAATTGAATTTGAAACCCTAATTGAAACAAAAAAATTGCATTTCAAAACCTAGAAATGAAATGAAATAAAAACATTGCATTTACAAATCCAAATCAAACTTTTGAAACCACGAATTCAAATCAAACGAAAAAAATTGAATTTGAAAACACTAGTTTGAATTGAAACGAAAAAATTGCATTAAAAACCCTAATTGTTTAAAATTGAAACCCTAAATTGAATTGGAACAAAGAAATTGTTAAAACCCTAAATTGGAATTGAACAAATCATTTTGATTTTGAAAACTAGGTAATTTCGAGCTCAAAAAAATTCATTTGCATTGCTTAAATGTTTTAAATTTTATTTGCTTTGTATGGAAAAAATGATATATATTAAACTTTAGTTTCAATGTTAAATTATAATTAGATTAGAAATCAATATGTTAAAGAATAGTTAAAATTCATAAAGTGTATCTTGATGTTTGTTTGCAAATTTAGTTAACAAATTCTTAAATACTAACTTGCAAGTCTAAATTATGCCAAGGGCCACCCAAACTTCACCCTAAGTTTGCTAAACCCTGGACCCTAAACTGTAAAATCTAAACCCTCAACACTAAAGCATTTGAAATTTATGAACCCTAGACCCTAATCTTTCATTGGACATATTGAAAATTATGTAGGTTCAATGTCAAGAATGGGTCTATTTGGTAGATTTATGAAAACTATTTTGAATATCTAGAATGCCATAAAAGTATAATTATAGCAATTCCAATTGGAAACACTTGGGTACATATATATCATATGAAATTTAAATCTAGGAAGGTGTCTATTAAATAGGAGAGTTGACAATACATGGAAAGAGGTTTGTATGGGAATATATGTATTAAGAAAAACATACCACATGACCTCTATAGGATTTTTAAGATGTGATCCTAGATAATAATCCACCCATCCTCAATCATAATGGATTCTTTAGCAATTAAGAGAGATTCAATAACCATAAAATTACCTATATTTTGATACTATATAGATTTATGTGGAAGGATGAAATGCATCAATAAGGAGACCAAGATGGAACCATTTAACACCTACAAGGTACACCTATTACATGGGAAAGGGAGGAAGTACATGATGATAGTTTGGAGGAACTACATGCTATTATTACAATTTAGAGATAGGAGGATGATTCATATAAAAGAAATATAATTAAATATTTATATTATTTAATATAATATATTAAATAATATAAATATTTAATATCATAAAATATAATATAAGATTACAATTAAGGATAGGTAATGTTACAATTTACTTGGGGTTTTAATGAGGACTAGGCTTAAGATTCAATTAGGTTTGTAGTAAATAGTTAGGTTACAATTAGGAATATATAATAAATATTAATATAATTATAATACAAATATAAATTAATTTAACTATAATATAATATAGGAATACATTTAAGATTAGGTAAAGGTTATAATTTAATTAAGTTTCAATTAGGTTTCAATTCAATTAGGATATGGTTAGGGGTGGGGATCATTTAGCATTCTACTATTGTTAGAGTATGGGTTACATTTAAGATTATTGTTATTTTTGTGATATGTATAGATTGATTCATTTTTAACATCATGATACTTTTTTATTAGAGGGGTAAACACTTTTGACCCAGAGCTAGATGGAACCAATGAGGCTATAGTATGACTAAATTTGGACCTCACTAGACATCTAGATCCCCTTAAGCCATCCTATCACCTTAAATTGTAAATCAATTTCTTAAGGGGATCAGAGAAGTTCTTAAAATTTGGTGAAGTTTCCCATGACAACCAAATTTAATAATAATAAGATCGTGCAAGATTATAATATGAATGAGATTTCATGATCTAGGTTGGTCAGTTGAAACAAGAGTAGATCTCAATCAACTATTCCACAAGAAAATGTTCTTCACTAACTTGCAAGTTCATTAAATATTCCAAGAGGCACCAAAACTTTACCCTAAGTTTTATAAACCCTAAACCCTGAACTCTAAAATCTAAACCCTAAACACTAAACCATTCATTTTGTCCTACCCAGCACCATAAAGTAAAATTTGGTTGTCTTAGGAAAATCCACCATATTTTATTCCCTTATGCCATGTAATTTTGTCCTAGGATCTCACTACATGTACATCCCCTTAAGTTATCCTATTACCCTAAACCCTAAACTCTAAAGTCTAAACCCTAAACCCTAAAGCCATCATTTTTTCTTTAAAGGCTCTTAATGAAACTTGGTTGCATTGGGAAACTTCACCAAATTTTATTCACTTGAGCCATGCCATTTTATCATAGGACCTCACTAGACATAAATCCCCTTAAGCCATCTTGTCACCCTAAATCGTAATTCAATTTTCTTAAGGGGATCAAAGAAGTTCTTAAAATTTGGCAATCAAAGTTGCTATCATGATCTAGGTTGGTCAATTGAAACAAGAGTAGATCTCAATCAACTATTCCACAAGAAAATGTTCTTCACTAACTTGCAAGTTCATTAAATATTCCAAATTCTAAACCCTAAACACCAAACCTTTCATTTTGTCCTACATAGGATCATAAAGTGAAATTTGGTTGTCTTAGGAAAATCCACCAAATTTCATTCCCTTATGCCATGTAATTTTGTCCTAGGATCTTACTACATATATCCCCTTAAGTTACCCTATTAGCCTAAACCCTAAGCTCTAAAGTCTAAACCCTAAACCCTAAAGCCATCATTTTTTCTTAGGCTCTTAATGAAATTTGGTTTCCTTAGGCAACTCCACCAAATTTCATTGCCTTATACCATGTAATTTTTTCCTAGGATCTTACTACATATATCCCCTTAAGTTATCCTATTACCCTAAACCCTAAACTCTAAATTCTAAACCGTAAACCCTAAAGCCATCATTTTTTCTTAGGCTCTTAATGAAATTTGGTTGCCTTAGGCAACTCCACCAAATTTAATTCCCTTATGCCATGTAATTTTTTCCTAGGATCTTACTACATGTAGATCCCCTTAAGCTATCCTATTACCTGAAACCCTAAACTCTAAAGTCTAAACCCTAAACCCTAAAGCCATCATTTTTTCTTTAAAGGCTCTTAATGAAATTTGGTTGCCTTGGGCAACTTCAAATTTTATTCACTTGAGCCATGCCATTTTCTCCTAGGACCTCACTAGACATAAATCCCTTTAAGCCATCTTGTCACCCTAAATCGTAATTCGATTTTCTTAAGGGGATCAAAGAAGTTCTTAAAATTTGGTGATCAAAGTTGCCCAAGGCCCAACCAAATTTAACAATAATAAGATCCTGTAAGATTATACAATGTTAATTGTATTTTCATTCAAGTAACATGTGCCTTAGACATATAAATGAGGCTTACATATAATTTAATCATTTGTATTCAATTATTTAAGGCCATTTATATTGAATGGTTTAAAGGTATTTCCTAAACATGTATCTTACATCTTGAAATTAAAAATCTAATGCAGGTTCACTCATATCTTAAAGATCACATGGATCCATTCAATAATATTCACAATCCACCTCCACGCCATCCATCTCCAACACCTTCACCTTCACCTCCACCTCCACCCACTCCACCTCATAACCCCCCACCTCCACCACCTGAAATCAATGAACATGCTCGTTTGCAAGCACAAATCAATGCTTCTGCTAGAACCATCCAGGATCAAATCAACATTATTTAAAATGAAGAATGTGTCGCACCTCCTGTGAGGATGTTTGCATGTAGGATGTAAACCCTTTTTAATGCTGTCAGGGCTATGGATGGGATTATAGATGAGCATCAACAATGGCTAGACGAGAGGAGAACTCCTGATTTTGAAAAGGAAAACACAAAGAAATGAAGATCTACGCAGTAGAGAGCCATAATAGTTTATAAATTAAAACAATGATCTTAAATAGTTATGAATTTATAAATTGGGTGAACGATGGATATCTTGTGTGATGAATTTATAAATTTGGTTCCAACTGGATATTTTTAGTGACATGAATTTATGATTTTGGTTCTAGATGGATGTTTTTAGTGACATGGATTTATGAATTTGGTGGAATTTATGAACTTATAATGAATAATATATAATAGTATATATTTTATGACTATCTACTAGATCATGATTTCTCCTGCTGAAAAATTGCAATATATACGTGTGTGTGTGTGTGTGTTAGACATAAAATAAGATTTTGTGAATGTTTCAAGTTTATTGTTTAGTATGTATGTGCATGTATTAAAAATTTGCATATATAGTTCTTAAATTTTAAAATTTGTATGTATGTACATAGTTTAGTTTAATGATTTGTATGCATGCAAATTATGCATCATATTTTTTATTTTAAGTGTACATGTACATACATTTAATTTTGAATTTTGTATGGGCATGCTCTTGAGTTGAAAAATCAATGTATATATATGTGCATTTTATTTAAATATATGATCTTAATATATATGTTGCTCATCCTATTTCAATTAAATATATCATCTTAATATATGTATGCACATGGACTATTTTGTATGATTTAATGCAGGCGCACATTTATATCAAGCATATCATGGATGATTTTAACATTGATGATATCATCAATCCATCACCTCAGCCACAACTAGATCCGCCTCCCTCCCCCCCTCCACCTCCACCTCCACCTCCACCTCCCCCTCCCCCTCCTCCTCCCCCTCCACCTCCACTCCACCTAATATGCCACATCCAACACCTATCGCATCTGACGAGGCTCGCTTGAGAGAATGAATAAATGATCAAGTTGCATCCTTACAAAATCAAATCAATGCTATGTAGAGTCAAGCATTGATTCCTCCACATGTGAGACGTTTTGCATCTGCAATGCAAAACATTGTTGATTCCATTAGGATGATCGATTCTGATCTTGATAGGCATCGACGAGAGAGAGAACAAATGAGACAATTTTATTCTGATGGTCTCTCTTATAAACAAATATTAGACCTTAAAATAACAAAAGCCCATCTAGCCCCTACTTTCTTGACCCCGTTATCGACAACCCATTCCACCCAACAAATCTAGAATATCCATGAGGTGGTGCATACATCCGCAAATGAGTGCACATTTTTGGGATCGATGGTATATGGTTTTTGATAGTCCCCCACATGCTAATTGGGAGTGCCCATTGTATTTTTTGAGAAAACTGTATGTAGAGTTTGTTTTGGGGCAAAAGCCCAATTATTTTGATTTTAGATCATTTCAAGGTGTTGGTGGTGGCATGCCACAACAGAGATTAGGGGCAAGGGTTGATCCCCGATGCCCCGTGCATGTACAACCCCTTGTTGTTGCTCCTTGTCCTCCCATTCCTGCACCTATACATCATCAAGCTTTGGTCTCAACATTAGGTTCCCTTAGTACACTCGCAGGAGACCTTGATCAGTATGCTTCTGCAATAGCGAGTGGGGAGCATAGAGATGATGATGATGATGGAGGAGTTTTTTATGGAGCTGGTCCGAGTACCACTCCAGGAGTGTCGAGGCCTATCCCCCATATATGTACTAGTTGTCATCAAGTATGCCATGGACCTGATTAGGCCACACCTAGTTGAGGTGGACGGGGAGATTCTGGTGGTTCAGCTGGTCGTATCAGTTCATTTGTAGAGTTCCTCATAGTAGAACATCACCCTGAGGACACTACGACACATGTATAAATATGCATCTAGATGTATGTTCATTTTATAAGAATTTTGATGGTTGTATATATCAAAGAAAAGTTTGTAATACATTTTAACAATCAAATTGTTTGGTGTACAAATGACACTAACGATGCAAGGGAAATCATCTGTTCCACGAGTACATACATCGACACCAGTCATACTCGGCAACCCTTATGGGGTATTTTGATTTTAATTTTTAAAATTATATATGAAATCATAAATTATTTAACTTGAGTTTTAAATTTATAATTGAATCACATATATGTTTCAAATATTTATGTTGGTTTAGGTGAGTCAATCGGCATCCATGTTGATTCCTCCTGAGGGATTTTCAAGCACTCCTCCACTATCGAGCGTCATAGATTAGGGGTAGGTACATTCATATTGTAAATTTGTTTAAAGTTTACATTAGTATAGTTACAATCTTATGAGTTTTGAATTCACTAGATATATGAAACGCATGCATGTACACTTGTAAATATTATAAGCATTAAATGTCTATGTACATGTATGCCTAGGTTGATACCACAATAAGAATGGGCATTGGGAAAACATTTGATGCTGCAGTTACTCGTGAGGCCACTGATTTCCAGGTTGTTTACAAAACTTTCTACACAAAATGTGCAAACTTGAATATATATATATATTAACCTAATTCAATTGCACATGCTTTAATTTTGATCTTGTAGGACTTTGTTAGTGCAACTTTCAGCCCTGACCTAAATAGAGTTACACCATCAGGAGGACATGTAGAGCAGGTTTCAGATCAAATGGTAATTTAATTTTTTTATTATATTTAAAGTCAATTATAAATTTTAAATTGAATATATACATAATATGAGATTTTTACATATTCTCTTTCTTTTATAGCATGAGACACATCTTGTAGTTGAGCATGTACAGACAGGTCCTAGAGAAGAGCCTAGTGCACAACCTCAAAATATGGTACAATTAAAATATGATAAATTATAAATTAAATTGAATTAAAAAAATTTAATTGTAGAGTTGTACATCTAATTTCAAATTTCTTTGTCTTGTTTATGTAGATTGATTTAGATAATTTAGAGGTTGCTTCAGGTGCACCAGAGCATCCAAAGGTAGATATGATGGTAATTTAATTTTATGATGGATTATAAATTAAATTGTCATTAAATCATTTTTTATTGTCTTATATCTAATTTCATCTTTCTCTTATACAAAGTGTTTCAGGTCATCCACATAGTCCGCATGGTGTGAAGAGGTCTCTTGATTATAGAGACAGTACATGACCTAGAAACATGTGATTTTATGTGTTATATTTGTTTATTTCATGGACTATATTACTTGTTTATCATGTACTCTGTTGGACTTTATTTCATGTGCTTAATATATTGGTTTTATGCACTTAATATGTTACATAAATTATGGACTTTATTATTGTTTGAAATTTTAATTTACACATGTACATTTATGCATTTTATGTTCATAGTCAAGACATTAATATAGGACATTAATGTGAAATTTAGTGATCTCATACATGGATTAATATAGGACATTTTAATATTTATACTTTGCAAATTTAGCGATTTCATACATGATATACATGATATGTACATTCAATAAATAGCGATAATTACTCAATGAACTTATTCAATTGAAGTCAATCAATAATCAGTCAATACATCATAATTTACAAACAAAAGAAATCTATTTATATACCAAAAAGGATAAAATTTTAAGAAATAAACAATACCATAGAAGATTAGAGAATAAAAGCATTAATAAATACTATAAATAATAGTTCATCTAACACTAATTTATAAGTTGTCAAAACAAATAATGACGTCTTAAGGGGGTGTCTAAAGGAGTCATAATAGAACGTCTTAAGGGGATGTCTTAAGGGGTTATAATATGTCTTAAGGGGATGTCTAAAGGGGTCATAATAGAACGTGTTAATTAAGGGGATGTCTTAAGGGGTCTTAAGGGGATGTCTAAAGGGGTCATAATAGAACGTGTTAACTAAGGGGATGTCTTAAGGGGTCTTAAGGGGATGTCTAAAGGGGTCATAATAGAATGTGTTAATTAAGGGGATGTCTTAACGGGTCTTAAGGGGATGTCTAAAGGGGTCATAATAGAATGTGTTAACTAAGGGGATGTCTTAAGGGGTCTTAAGGGGATGTCTAAAGGGGTCATAATAGAATGTGTTAACTAAGGGGATGTCTTGAGGGGTCTTAAGGGGATGTCTAAAGGGGTCATAATAGAACATGTTAATTAAGGGGATGTCTTAAGGAGTCTTAAGGGGATGTCTAAAGGGGTCATAATAGAATGTGCTAATTAAGGGGATGTCTTAAGGGGTCTTAAGGGGATGTCTAAAGGGGTCATAATAGAATGTGTTAATTAAGGGGATGTCTTAAGGGGTCTTAAGGGGATGTCTAAAGGGGTCATAATATAATGTGTTAACTAAGGGGATTTCTTAAGGGGTTTTAAGGGGATGTCTAAAGGGGTCATAATAGAATGTGTTAATTGAGGGGATGACTTAAGGGGTCTTAAGGGGATGTCTAAAGGGGTCATAATAGAATGTGTTAATTAAGGGAATGTCTAAAGGGGTCATAATAGAACGTGTTAATTAAGGGGATGTCTTAAGGGGTCTTAAGGGGATGTCTAAAGGGGTCATAATAGAATGTGTTAATTAAGGGGATGTCTTAACGGGTCTTAAGGGGATGTCTAAAGGGGTCATAATATAATGTGTTAACTAAGGGGATGTCTTAAGGGGTTTTAAGGGGATGTCTAAAGGGGTCATAATAGAACATGTTAATTAAGGGGATGTCTTAAGGGGATGTCTAAAAGGGTCATAATAGAACATCTTAAGGGGATGTCTTAAGGGGTCATAATACGCCTAAATGGGATGTCTTAAGGGGTCTTAAGGGGGTGTCTTAAGGCGATGTATTAAGGGGTCATAATACGTCTTAAGGACATAATTGATTTAACAATAATGTATGCATGATATTTAGTGATTATACACATAAACATAAATTTTCAAAGTAGGAAAACATGCACATTTAAGAAACAAAATATATAGAATATTGATTTGATACATAGAAGTACATAGAGTATGTTTAATTTTGTAAGTATGTATGTTTGTATACATGTTTAATATGTATGTTTGTATACATGTTTAATTTTGTTTATATACATGTTTGTAGCTTGAATCCAGGCATCCTCTCCTTTTTGTTTCAAAGTATGAGATCAATGCAATGATGGCTTTAGGATACAAAAAATGACAATAAATCAATTTTAAAATTAATGTCCAAGCATTATCAATATGTAATCAAAACATGTATTTAAATATAATTTAACTAATAATTACCTGTTTTTACCAAGTATTCCATGTTGTCTAGGTTGAATCTGCATGGACTAGATCCTTTTTGTGATTATGCCTTAAGGATATATAAAAGAACAATTTAAATCAATTTCAACTAATAACACACTTGAACAATGTTGAAACATGTATTTAATGTATTTAAAAGGAAAAAATAAAACTAAAACTATATTTACTTGTATTTACTTATTCCACTGTACCATCTGCATCCTCTCTTTTTTGCAATGCTTCTATGATTGCCTCATGCTCTTCCATAGAAATTGACCATAGCAATTTTTTTGAAGGTCTTCCACGATACCGCTCTAGTTTTATATTTGTTGCCACCACCAAATGTGAATAATGCATAATCTTTTTATGTGTTTCATAGTCTTCAAATGTAGGTAGATCATTCTTTCTTCTCAAGTATTTTCATAGCCAAGTGCCAACCACCACCACCGATCCTATTGGAAAACATGTTCAAAAACCATCATCAAATAAATTCTCAAAATTTTCTTAAGGATCAAAGACTTCTAAAAAATTGCTTAAGGGGATCTAAAACTTGTTATCAAAATTTGCTTAAGGAGGTGTCTTAAGGGGATCACTGTACCTATTGGATAATGAAAGCCATCATCATCTTCTCGAGGTGTTATCAACTTATGTTTAGTTTCCACACAATGAGCCAACCAATATTCTGTTTTCTCTTCATTCCCCTCAGGTACAATAACAGCATACACATGTCCTACCAAAAAAATTTGATTTAATAACTTGTGCATATCCATATAAATAATTTTGTATTAAAAAATAACTTAATAAAGTGAAATAAAATGAAATAAATTAAATTAAAATTACCTTCTTGTACAAGGTCTAAAACACAGTCATAATCTTTAGATGCAAACAATTGATCATTTTCTTCAATAGTTTTTTCATATTGATTATGTGCTTCTGCACGTGTCAACGATCTTTGCTCCCACTGTTCAACCCATTATGTATTTTCACAAGCTTCCCAATCTCCTGAGATACAAAAATGGAAAAAATATGCAAGCTCCCTTGTCCATATAGTCCATGTGCTTTTTGTCGCACTCCTAAATGAATGCCATTTAGTAGATCCACTAATTGTCTCACAATCAACTCTAGATACAATGTTCTCTTCTTCCACCAACTAAAAGAATCGATGAACTGTAGAGTAACCACTCGAACCAGGTGCAAATAATCTTCTATTACACGAATCCACAATCTCATGTGCATTTTTAAATTTTACTGAATCCTCGAATTTTAATTGTTCTCTAGCAAGAATTCTTTTGACACACGCACCAGCTCCATCATGTTCTCCTTTACCATGTCCAGCTTAAAAAAAACTCCATATATGTTGGACATTAAGTTCCTTGTGAACCCTATTTAACCAATAGAACATTCTAGCATTTTTGAACTGCCCCGTACAATTATCTGACCATATGAGGTGTTCTTTCATATGGATTCCTCTTTCTCTTAAATTTCTATAAAATATACTAAAATAGTATTGAATAAACTCTGATGAGTGTAACCGATTGTCACTCAAATAAAAATGATACTCCCTCAAAAATTTTCTATCATCCTTAGTGCTATCTGTTGATAGGTAAATAAAATCAAAGGTTTAAATGCATTGAAGACAATAAACAAATTAAATCCTATCAAGCACCATGAAGTACAAACTAGAATGAAAATAAAAATAATAAACAAAGAACGTGCAAACCGATTTTCAAACTAGCGTTGATTGATCTCCATGTCTCTTCTCCACCTACACAAGGATGCAAGATTTCAAAGGTTGAATGTTGGAGGAATGCTGGTTGCTTAATTCTACAGCATAACGATGTGATAAAGGTTTGAAGGAGAATGATAAATGAAAGATATAATATTTGAAGAATAATTTTGACAGAGTGAGGATACTTAAGAATCAACCCCCTAAATGAATTGTGAGAGGTTGCATTTATAGAGTTTTTCAAAAGCTTCTGATTGGCTGATATGATCAATGGCTATGATAATTCTTGATAGATCAAACGGTCGAAGATGGATGAAACTGAAGAAAAAGATAGAAGAAAAACAAAAAACAAGCTTTGTTTTCTTTTTCAAAGAAAGATAAGATAAGATGATAGAAAATAATCTTTTTTTAGAAGATATTAGAAAGATTTAAAGATGATAAATAATGAATTAAAAATTCAATTATTTACTTGTGGATGACATGCAACTTTTCTTAATTAAATAAAATATTTAATTAAGCTTTTAAAGAAAGCAGAAGAAAGTTTGTGATAAGAAGAAAGATTTAATTAGGATTTTTGAAGAAAGCAAAAGATATCATATTAAATAAAATATTTAATTATGATATGAGAAGAAAACATAAGATAATAAAATATCTAGTTGTGATTTAGAAAGAAAGCATAAGATATTTAATTAAATAAGGTTTATTTAATTAAATGAAATTAATTAAATGAAATATTTAATTAATTAGAAGAAGAATTTAAAATAGAAGAAAGAGAAATATTTAAACTTAATTAAATCAAAAGATTTAATTTAAATTTAAACAATGATAATTAATTTAAATAAATAAAATGTATTTATTTAATTAATTAAGTGGACGTATGAAAATAATTAAATAAAATAAATTTATTTAATTATGAAGGAAGAATAAGATGAATGAACAATATAATTAAATTAATTAAATTTAATCATATGTAGAGGATTTTAGAAAACTAATTAAATAATAAATATTTAATTAATTGCCAGGATTATAGACATGACCATTTTGATGCGTATACATTTTGCCCCTCTTTGAAGTGATGTGTGAAACACATTGCTTCAAAGAAAATAAATTTTTTTTTGCCCCTGATATGTTTCTAATTTTTGATATTGATGATGCCCCCTCGAGAGGATAGGTGGGTTGGACAAACATGGGTATTCTCTCAAAATGAAATAAAATGATAAAGGAGGGATAAGCTGAATGATGCAAGAGAGAATGTGGATGAAGTAGATGAAAGGATGTGCTACGCTACAATGAAAGTGAGCAACCATGATGTTTGATACAACACTAGACGTTATGCACCAAGGTATAAGGACCAAGGTGATGATGTGTCTCGTGCCCCAGCGTAATACAACCTTGTCTAGATGTATGAGGAAGTAAACTTAGAGCATTAAAGTCCTAATGCACAAAAGGTATTATGTGACCTTAGATGCAAAGGATAATGCAAAAAGATATTCCAACACACACAAGATATGAATATTAGCTAGAATGATATGGATCTGATACAAATGCAAGATAAAATGATAACACACACAAGCAAGCAAGCAAGCATGCACAAATGATACAAAAACAAACAAGGAAATGCCCCCGTCAAGCTGTAAACCATTGATTGATTGATTGATTGATGATGATGATAGTATTGTCATTGTTAGGAGCGACATGTCCCTAGAGCAATACAAGGATGATGATAATTGATTGATTGACTAGTTGATTTGGTTTACGACAAGATTAGGATCAAGACCAAAGGATGTGATTAGATAATTTGATGAGATTGATCGATTTGATTGGTATGGATTAAGGATTGACTTGCATTTGGATTATTGCTCAGAATGATTGAAGATGATTTGATTGATTTGAAGAAACTATTTGTAATGATATGATGATTGATTGGATGATAGAATGTGATGAATTGAATAGAAGAATTGATGTGGTTGGAATGATTTAGGTTGAAGTGATTTGATTAGATAATCGATTGATTGAATTTAAGAATTGATTTGATTGGAATGATTGTGATTGAGTGGATTGGTTGCAATGGTTTTGATGAAGATGATTGATTTGGTGGAATGGTTGAATGATTGGATAGAAGAATTGATGTGATTAAAATGATTTTATTGCTTGGATTTTTGTTGGATATTTGATTTTTTTTAGTATTTTTTCAGGACTTTTTTTGCTGTTTTTGAAATTTTTCAGGACCTTTTCTAATTTTTTTGTATTTTTGAAATGTTTTGATTTTTTTTGGAGTTTTGAGGTGTTTTGATTTTTTTGGACTTTTGAGAATATTTGGAGGTGTCAAAGGATGAAAATTTGAGTAGCCTTTGTGCTAGATACCAATGATAAGGGGAAAACCAAGGCTAGGTGCAAGGAGATAAAGGGGATTGATGGATGAAATGGTGGGTGATGGGATAAGGGATAAAAGGCTCATGATATATGAATGGATGGAAAGGATAAGTCATAGTGAATGAAATGGATGTATGCATCATAAGAGAGCAAGGATGTGATTTCCAGAGACTATGTTGCATAGGAATAACATGCCCCATTCTAGGTACAAGACTTAGGATTTTTCATGACAAAGCTTATGGAAATAGGATAATGATAGGCTTGTTTGGAAGGATGGGGTATATCAAAAGATATCCAAAGCATGTTTCAACATTTTGCCCCTATATCTTCATCAAGATCAAAAGAAGAAGGGTGGATGAATGGACTCAATATAATAGGTATGTATGATGGCTAAAGATGGTAGGTAGGATGGAAATGATATGACATGAAAATGATAGGTTGGATAGATAAGACATTGTGCCCCCAAGTGTAAGTGACATAGAAGATCAACCTACGTATGACGCCTATTTGCTAGGTTTTCATCATGGTACTTATCTAGGGTGCCTGTTTGCCAGGTTTTCACCATTAGGCGAAGGGATTTCTCTTTACTTTTTTATCCTTTTTGGCTTTTTGGATAGGAGAAGGGGAATATGGATAGGATGGAATCAAGTGTCTAGTTGCATGAAAGGTGATAGTCCCACTAGATATGGATGTCATTGTATGGACCATGTCAAATGCCATTATGCTCATAGATGTTGGTAAGGGATGACATGAAAGAGAAATGGCGTAGGTAGATGATTGATTATGATGGTCTTATGTAAGAATGGATGGGGAATAGTGGATGATGATGCAGATTGAATACAATTTGTGCAAAAGGATGGATGGAAGGTTTATGCAAAAGCATGGACCATAGGAAGGTGATCAGGAAGATATGTATGATAGTAGTTGAAGGATGAGGAGATGGAGGTATGTGGAATTGTTGTGAAATGGAAGGGAACCATGACCAATGGTTGCACACACTATGATAAACATTGAAGCTTTTGTTGTGGATGGGGTGTATGAAGCAATGGAGATGTTTGCTTAGGAGGTGGTGGATGAAGTGATTTAGGTACCCACATAGACTTAGAATTTTTATGATTTTTATTTTTCTTGTGGGTATTAGGAATTTGAGACTTTTGAATGGAATGAGAATGTGGGATGGAAGTGGATGGTTGGGATTTTTGTGATGTGGATGCCTAATTTAACTTGATTTCTTTTTTCTTAGGTACCCAAACCATTTTAGTTTTGGCCTTTACTTTTGGAGGTATGGGCTTATATAACTTTTTAGATGGATTTTTCTTTGAATTTTTGTATTGATGTCCTAAGGCACAAGAAACCTTAGGATTTTTGACTTTATAGGTAGAGGCATTGGAATTATTTCTTTTGAATTCCTTGGGTTTGGTGGAATGAGTGGAAGCTTCATGTTTATACACTGTGTGCATTTGTTGGTCATTATTAGGAATCTTAGGGTATTTATGGATGGAGGGATAAGGGGATTGGATAATAGGGATATTAGATGTTGGGAGAAGTGGAGGTAGATTAGATGGAGGGATATTAGGAGTTGGAAGAAATGGTGGTAGAGTGAATTGAGGGATATTAGGAGTTGGAAGTAATGGTGGTAGAATGGATGGTGGAAGGTGTATGGTCACATGCTTTTGACATTTATAGGATGACGGTGGTGGAATGACAACATATGTTTTGGGTGTACGATAGGTTGTATGATGGAAAGTGGACTTAGGAGGCATGGAGGAAGTACCAACATCTTTATGTTGGTGTCCTTGAGATGTATGCCCAAGGCCATGAGAGCGTGGAAGGATTTTGACATGGATGGGCTCCAAAATACCTTGTTCGTGAAGGTCTAAACCTTTATCTTGGTGGTTCATGTTTTGGAGTGTGCAATGGATAATGAGACTAGGTGTAGGTGGAACACTAGAAATGAGTTCCTTATTGGATGGAGAAGATGAAGCAAGGGAAGATAATGGTTTTTGTTGTTCTAAGGAGGAACATTCATGAATGAGGGTGGAAAGACCAATAGGATATGATGGAGGACTTGCAATGGGGTCGATAGTGGGTGATGGAGGATCATTAGGATCTTGATTAGCATTGTGTTCACTTAGCTCCAATGTATTTGTTTGATCTTCTATGTGTGCTTGGGAGGCATATGTCTCATCAAAGGAAGTGGATGTTAATAGATCATGGATAGGACTAGGTAGGGGGTAGATAGGAGTAAGGGATGTTTCTTTCTCATGGATAGGTGAAGTGATAGGCTCTTGACCATGGAATGCATAAAGTTGGCTAAGAGGATCATCATAGTCTTCTTGATCATAAAAGGGGTCTTGATCAAAGATGGAAGGTTGATCATGAACAATATTAGGTATGTTATGAATGGGATCATTGAGAGGGTGTTGATCTTTATGTGGATGAGGGGGTAATGTTTCCGCATGTTTAGGATTGTGCTCTTGAAATACCTCATGACTTATTGGAATGGAGGTGAAAGGGGATTTCTCATGGAGAGACTTGTCATGTTCTTGATGGTCAACAACATAGAAGCATGATAGAGGGTGACTTGTACTTACGAGGGGAGACTCTAGAATTGGCTCAAGGGGTTGTGGATGACATGGTTGGCTTGAAGGACTTGGCATGATGTTTGAGGATTCTTTTGTATGTTTAGGTATATGTGTTGAATGACATGGCGATGTTTGATTCCTTGCTAGTAGCCCTTGGTTCACATCCTTTATAGGTGTATGAGTGGAAGGTGTTGGCTTAGGATTTTGGTTTTGATTCGATGATGGCAAGGGTGCATGAACTGGATTGGTGTTTCCCTTGTCGAAAGTGGCATTAATACTTGAGGAATTTTGGCCTTGTTGCAAGGTAGAACTTAAGTTCACATGTGTTTGTTGTGATGTGGCTTGATAGGCTGATGTGGCATTGACATATGAAAAAGTGGATGGATAAGATTGGTATGAGGTGGAAGGAGAAGCCCCTCGAAGTCTGATTTTAGGTTTTGGTTTTGTTTCATTATTTGGACTATAGAAAGGGACTCCTTGAATTATGATCTCGGGCTTAGGTTTAGGATTGGGCTTGCTTATGATTATGACCATTTTGACAAGTGGTGATGGTGATGATGTGGAATGATTAGATTGGAAGACTTGGATTGATTAGGGTTGATGATGATTGAATATGAATGTGTTGGAAGAATGTGTAGAGTGACTTTATGTGTTTGGTTTTTAGCTTGATTGGACAATGTTTAAATGAATCACACATGTACAACCATAAATCACTCATGCAAAGAAACATAAGCAAGTTTGAATTTTGAAATTTGCATAATGTAATAAAAAGAACACATAGAAGACACACCAACAAGCCCTATGACTAGTCAAGTGGGGTATGTCCAGTTAAGTCTCAAGCTAGTTTGCACAAGGTTGACTGAGGAATGATTTGAAAGAAAAATTCTGCCAATAAGCCAGGAGAAAGGGGTAACCCACCTTTCACCTTCACTTCCCAAAGGTATAAAGTTCTTTGGGGCTTAGCTCAGAGTGACAATATTCCAACTTCCAAACAAGCGTGTCTTTCGATTCACACTTTGATTGAGGTCATCCCTTGGAGGGGTGTGTGCTCCAAGCAGGCCTCCTAAAAAGGATATGCTAAAAGCGAACCAAGAGAGGTGTTTTGGAAGACACACACACTTGATTCACGCTCACAGTGATTAATTTCCCTATAGAAAATTGAAATGTTTAGAAGAAAACAATGAAGCTCTCATTCTTTTTAGATCCCAAATCGAGATGTGATGGAAAAGAATGATTAATTTTAGACCCAATTTTTGAAATGTGATTGAAGACAAGATTTTTTTTAAACCAATTGTAATGATGTGATCAAACAAGATTTGGTTTTATGTCCCAAATTGAAAGATGTGACAAACAAGATTAAGAGATGAAGGATGAAACGAGTGCACCTGGTTATTTTCGCTTTCCAAATTGATGTTGTGACTGATTCCAACACTTTTCCAGCTCCGTATGATTCACCAAGAAGTCACAAGGACAAAATAAACAAATTAAAAATCTGTTAGAACAAAAGTCATATGTGCTGAAGAATATATGAAAATTTGAAAACTTTAACTCTTTAAACATTGATAAAAACCAGTACCATTGGATAGCTTGTGAAATTATACCCCAAATAAAAAAAAAGCACTGAAAAAGACCAAAAAATGACCAAGATACGACCATTTTAAGATTGACTAAAAAAATGCTGAAACAGAAGTGTATGCGCTAAAACAGACCTCATATGTGCTAAAAAAATTCCCATATGCACTAAAAGAAGTTCCAGATGCGCTAAAAGAAGTCCCAGATGCGCTAAAAGAAGTCCCAGATGTGCAAGAACAAAACCCAAATGTGCAAGAAAATAACCCAGATGTGCAAGAACATAACCCAAATGTGCAAGAACAGAACCCAGATGCGCAAGAAAATAACCCAGATGCACAAGAACAGAACCCAGATGTGCAAGAACAGAACTCAGATGTGCAAGAAAAGACACTATATGCGCTAATTAAACTTCTAGATGCTCTTCAGAAATTCCCAGATGCGCCATTCTGTTTCCTATATGCCCTTTAGAAATTATCGTATGCACCGAAACAGTCTTCATATGCGCTAAAGTACCTGCAAAACGAAAAAATTTTGAATCTCCCAGACGCGCTGCTGAATGTCAGAAAACTTGCAAGAAAAACCTGCAAGAAAACCTGCAAGAAAGAAGTCTAAAATGGGGGCATAGGCCCCACGGTGGGCGCTAGAATGTTGATAGGTAAATAAAATCAAAGGTTTAAATGCATTGAAGACAATAAACAAATTAAATCCTATCAAGCACCATGAAGTACAAACTAGAATGAAAATAAAAATAATAAACAAAGAACGTGCAAACCGATTTTCAAACTAGCGTTGATTGATCTCCGTGGCTCTTCTCCACCTACACAAGGATGCAAGATTTCGAAGGTTGAATGTTGGAGGAATGTTGGTTGCTCAATTCTGTAGCATAACGATGTGATAAAGGTTTGAAGGAGAATGGTAAATGAAAGATAGAATATTTGAAGAATAATTTTGACAGAGTGAGGATACTTAAGAATCAACCCCCTAAATGAATTGTGAGAGGTTGTATTTATAAAGTTTTCAAAAGCTTCTGATTGGCTGATATGATCAATGGCTATGATAATTCTTGACAGATCAAACGGTCGAAGATGGATGAAACTGAAGAAAAAGATAGAAGAAAAACAAAAAACAAGCTTTGTTTTCTTTTTCAAAGAAAGATAAGATAAGATGATAGAAAATAATCTTTTTTTAGAAGATATTAGAAAGATTTAAATATGATAAATAATGAATTAAAAATTCAATTATTTACTTGTGGATGACATGCAGCTTTTCTTAATTAAATAAAATATTTAATTAAGCTTTTAAAGAAAGCAGAAGAAAGTTTGTGATAAGAAGAAAGCTTTAATTAGGATTTTTGAAGAAAGCAGAAGATATCATATTAAATAAAATATTTAATTATGATATGAGAAGAAAACAGAAGATAATAAAGTATCTAGTTGTGATTTAGAAAGAAAGCATAAGATATTTAATTAAATAAGGTTTATTTAATTAAATCACATTTATGAAATTAATTAAATGAAATATTTAATTAATTAGAAGAAGAATTTAAAATAGAAGAGAGAAATATTTAAACTTTAAATCAAAAGATTTAATTTAAATTTAAACAATGATAATTAATTTAAATAAATAAAATGTATTTATTTAATTAATTAAGTGGACATGAAAATAATTAAATAAAATAAATTTATTTAATTATGAAGGAAGAATAAGATGAATGAACAATATAATTAAATTAATTAAATTTAATCATATGTAGAGGATTTTAGAAAACTAATTAAATAATAAATATTTTAATTGTATTTGCGGATATAGACATGACCATTTTTAGCTAAATGCACTATCATCATGTCTATAAACATGGACAAACATGCTTTTGCAGCGGAATTATAATGTGAGGTTGACACCTCTTGTGGGCGAGTATAATTCCATAAAATCAACCCACTGAGTATAGTAGCAATTGAAATGTGTTTCACATGCATGAGAATTGGCCATCAAGCCATCCAGATGTTTAGAGTGCATAATATATTTTGGGTACAATTTTATTATTAAATTCACTCATAAATGCATGCACACTAACTTTTTTAAGTAACTAAATCATGCTTTCCTATTTTTCCATCTTTTAAAGAATAGTGAACATTCCTAAATCTTTTGACGTCTACTAATTGTTGTCCAAAATTATGATCGACACTTTCATGCAAACAAATTCTTAAAAATGAAAAATTTCCTCAATTAATGCATTGTCCAGAAATACAAGAACTTAAATAAAATAATTTATCATTAGATTTTTCACAAAACAAACCTGAAATAAACTCTCTTATTGCTTCATGTGGCATATCAATACCACAATCCTGTAAATCATGTTAGAATGCAAGGTACAATGTATATATCGAAAAACATCATAAAAATAACAAAATTGAACATGTATTTTACAACAACAAGATATTCGTTGCTTATTAATTTTTTTACATACGGGGTTTACATTTTTCAAAGACCTTTGACTTATTTTTAATATTACGGTAACATGAATTGCTACAAAATTTTCTATAAAATTAGGTTTGTGTTGTATCTAATAGGTGTTTTGAGTAGGATGTGAACTTTGGACCCCCCTTAATTTTAAAACATCTCTAGCATTAGATGAAACCCTAGTATTATCATGCCAATATTTTTCAATCAAAGATTTAATTTCAACATTCAATTTTTCTCGGACCTCTGTAGTAAGATCCCTTGAAACTCCAACATTGATTGATAGGATCATTTTCTATACTTTCTCTTCTTTTTGCCACTCTTAGTAATGTTTTAGGATGCATTTTTAAAACTTCACTAATATTGCTTACCATTCTTTTATTCAAAGTTTTTTTATTAACTATAGCAGTAGTTATAGCTCTTCTTGCTGCATTTTTATCTTTAGATCGACTATTTTTCCCAATAGATTGAATGGTACTAGCAACATTAGACATAACATGTTTTAATGATTGATCTTTTCTTTTTGGTTTAACATAAAAGCCTAACCTTTTCATTACTTTCCTCATTTTTTGTATTCTCATCAATTGCATCATTAGTTGACATTGAAATGTAATTTTTTTACGATAAAATAATTTGGTGTATATTCTATTCGCATGTGTTCTTATTTTCCTCCAAGAAATTTGACCAGAAAGATTATCGAAAACACCACTTCCAATTTTAAAAAAAGTATTTTTATTGAATTCAACATCATATTCTAGATTTTCATCTTCATTTTCATCTTCATCTTCATTTTCATTTACATTTTCATCTTGATTTTCATCAACAAAACGGTTTTCATTTTCATTTTCATTTTCATTTTCATCAACAAAACAGTTTTCATTTTCATTTTCATCTTCATTTTCATCAACAAAACGGTTCTCATTTTCATTTTCATTTTCATCAATAAAACGGTTTTCATTTTCATTTACATCTTCATTTTCTTGAACAAAATGGTTTTCATTTTCATTTTCATCAAAAAAATGGTTTTCATTTTCATTTTCATCTTCATTTTTCATCAACAAAATGGTTTTCATTTTCATTTTCATTTTCATCAAAATATAAGTTTTGTTTCATTTTCAAGAAAATGATCATTTTATTTTCATTTGCAACAAAATATTTTTTTATTTTTTTGTTTTCAACAAATTCTATAAAAGTTTCATCTCTCTGAATATAGTCAATGTCAACATCATTATATCCAACATCTTGTAAAAATTCTACATACAAATTTACCATTTCACTAACATGTGGATTTGAAGATGTACCTGGATTTGTGCATATTGAAACATTCTCCATAGCATTCAAAGAGGGATTTGAAGACATAGTAGGACTTGTTTGTATAATCATATTCTTCTCCAAATTGACTCCTTGCAAATTACCTTCATCTACAACCATGGTATCCTCAATGTTTTGATCTTCAATAGTTGTTGAATTGGTTGCTCCACCATCATTCATTGATTTCATTCTCATTCTTCTTTGTCTTTGTCTTTGTCTTTCTTTTTCTCTATTTGCTTCAACTTCTTGAGGATTCAATGTCTTTCTTCTCTTATTACGAGCTTTATCTCCCATAATTATAAAATTCTCAAGCACAAATGAATGTTAATAGTGAAATACTTTAAAATATTCAATCCAAATTGGAAGTTGAATACCTATTAGGACAAAATTCTTCCTCTTGTGTTCCTCAAAAGAAGTAGAAAACTATCACAATTCCACTTTAAAAATTGTTTTCTTGAAGCTTCCTTTGAAAAATTCAATCCATATTGCAAATTGAAACCTTTTGTTCCTCCAAACAAACACAAAAATAACACAATTTCACTTCAAAAATGGTGTAGATGATGCTCCATTTGATAAAATCAACCAAAAATCAAGTTCACCATCTATAAATACAATAACTTATGAAAAATAATTCACTTTTAGTGCTCTCGGCCGTACATGTGAAGTTACAGACTTCACAGTAATTCTCCACAGTGTATTTAAATAAAATAAACGGGATCCCACTTACTATAATACGGGATCCCAATTATTAAACAGGATCCTATTTATTATAAACGGGATCCCGTTCTATAATCGGGATCCCGTTCACTGGAATTGAATGTCGGAGCTGTTGTAAAGGCAACGGGATCCCGTTTATGAAACAAGATCCCGTTCCATTCACAACGGTATGAATACTGCCGAGTGAGGAATGGGATCCCAATTATAATACGGGATCCCGTTTATTAATAAACAGGATCCCGTTTTTTAAAATTTGAATTTTGTTTTGCATTGTGGTCGGGTTTTTGCCTTGGTTTTTGGTTCAGGAAAAGCGTTGGAAGTCTGAACCTAGGCCTTCAACCTCGTTTGACCTACAAGTTGAAGGTCCTAACAATGTCAAAGAAAAATACCGACTTTGAATATATGGTTGATGACCTTTTTTGTAGAATTTTTTGACGAAATTAAAACCCATTTTAGATGAAACAATGTAGATTCTAAATATGTAATTTGTTTTGCAATTGAATTATATTTTCTATTTTTCAATTAATTTCTAATAAAATTGGTCCATAAACTTTAAATATCAGAGTTTTTTACTATTTTAATAACTTTTGATCAACATAACATTTTGACAAATGGATTGCATGAGAAAAAACTTTAGACAATTCTTTTCAATTTGAAAAAAAAAATGAAAAAATGATAAGTTTAGGTTATCTTATGCATGTCGTACATGACGATTTTTCAAAATGACAAATCTGCCTAATAAAAATTTAACAAAAAAAAAATATTCAATAAAAAATTACAAAAAAATATCAAGAACAAGCTTCAGTGAGTCATAAAAATTTTCCCAAAAGGATTTAGAAAAATACGATAATTTAAGTCAAAATATGGATGTCGTACACGTGCATGGTATGGTAAAAAGAAATGACTTTTAAATAGTGGTTTTTAGAAATGCCTATTAAAACTCAATTTGTACAATCTGGGTATTGAAATAAATTATATATTTGGAAACTAGACTCTGAGCACTACATTTTATGACTAGTGACTTGTTAAATATTTCATCTCTAAGTGCTTCAAATTTTAAGGTCAACTATGTCAAATTCTGAAAATCAGGAAAAACACTTCCACTTTTTGGCCAAAAAGTAGACTCAACTTCTTGCACACACCCATAACATAAACCATAAAAAGAAACCCACCAAAAAAATCATAGTATCAAATCCATGCAATACCATGCACACAAAATGTGAACCATAAATTAGACAACGTATTTGAAACAATCAACAGTACCTTATGGAAAATCAAGCAATAAAGCCTTGCACAAATCACAAACCACAAATCAAACAATATCACCAAGGGTTTCTTCAACATGCACCTCTTCACACTTGCTTCGAACACACATCTTCTCGCCAACTTCCCTGCACAAAAAATGGGAAAAATATAATCACAGGCGACACTTTTCTTTTGCATTTCTAACCATCATCCCTTGCAAAAAACACAAAATAACCTCCACACACCTTCGTAGAAGTTGCACAAAGCATAATCCAACTTGCACCCTCACATAAGCTTACCCTCATCCCTCTCAGCTCTCATATTAGGTATAGCAACAAAATGACACCAAACAATGCCTTATTGAAAATTTCCCGAACATTCATTTTGTTCCTCGAGGCATTAAAGGGCAGTTGTTATTATGACAATCCCCAGTACACACAAAGCATACAACAATTAATGTTGATGTGAACCAACATTTAATTTCTACAACCTTCTCTATCCACGCGGCCCAACAAACGTCACCCTATTCCCAAAACAATCAACAATTGCCTCCATCACCTTTTTCATGACCATCGGTAGGCCAAAAATTTGGGAGGTTGAAGAAAATTTTGGCCAAGTAATAACCCACCCACCACCTTTTTTTGATCGCCAAAAGGCTGAAAACTGGCAAGGCTGATAGAAATTTTGAGCAAAGTTGACACAAATAGCCTATCGGCTAATTATATAGAAGATTAGATGGTTTGTTTGAAATCTTTTTTAAAGTATTATATATATCTTTTTAAATTGTAATTGTTTTATACAATTAAAATGATCAATGTTATGAAAATATTTCTTCAAAGTGAAAAGAAAATTATGGAAGTATTAAAAGGAGATAGAAAAATAACGGATAATATGATCATTTGGTTAAAATAAAGATTAATGAAGAAAATTATTAAAAATATTATAAAAGAGAGGAATAATTATAGTTATTTAATAATAATAAGATGCAACCTTTGCGAAAGGTTATGATGGTTTGAAAACGAACCCTTAAGACTTATATAAAAAAATTAGTAAGACTTGGAAAGGGATATGGAGATCACTCAAGAAAAAAGATGATTGTTTGGTAGGTTATGAACATTTGAGGAGGGGGCACACAAAGTGTGTCTTACTCTAGGTTTAGAGCACACTCAAGATTGTCCTAGTTAAAGCTTTTGTGTAAGCACACTGTATTTTTACACATGTTCTTCAATGTGTGTTATAGCCATGAGGACCAATACCAATGAAATAATCCTAAAGTGAGAATGAGCTTTTCATGTGCTATGATTCAAATAAGTATTGAACTTATTAAAATATATTTTAATTATGAATGAGATATAGTTGAGTCACTTCAATTGCTTTATGATGTTATTTTCTTCTTTTGATCATACTCGTATTGTCAAATGTCAATCCGTATATTAATGATGTTGAACTGAATGTATTCAAGTACTAAGTTAGCTAGCATTGATAAATATGTATTTTATATATTTGAAATTGAAGTGATAGATATAGTTTACAAATTTATATTTAAAACTTAGATAATAACATTAATAAATCTGCTGCCATATAAAATTAACTCTATTATATTTATCTATCCAATTCTATACTTGGAAAAAGTAGTGATACATTATGATATCAAAACCTCATTGAGATTCAAAGTTATATATACAAGATAATATCATGTTAACTACTCAATAATTCATATTAAATATGCTTAAAATTATAAAATTTTCACTAGACCTCTTGTTAACAATACAATGTCTATAAAAAAATGTGAACTATAAATTTTAACAAGTTGTTATATATTAAAAAAATAGACATAAAATATAATTATAGCAATATAAATAAATAAAATATAAAGACTTACATAACTATAAATATGAAATAGAAAGCTGGTTATAATATATGAACGATGTGGTAGATCGAGGTTGCAGACAAGTCAAAGGGGTGTTCACAATAGAATGTATCCTTATATAATGGGAGGGTGTGTCTCCTAATAAAAATCCTTGATAAAAAATGAAAATAAGGAGTGGAAGGAGCCAATGTTTTGATCATTTGGTTATATTCTTATCCCTTTTCCTTGTTCAAAACCAATAAGTATATAATGGGAGGTTGTGTCTCATAAAAACCCTTAATAAAAAATGAAAATAAAGAGTGCAAGGAGCCAATGTTTTGATCATTTGATCATATTCTTATCCATCGTTCAAAATCAATAAATATATAATGGAAGGTCATATCTCCTGATAAAAATCATTGATGGAAAATGAAAATAAGAAGTGCAAGGAACCAATGTTTTGATCATTTGGTTATATTCTTATAACCTTTTCCTTGTTCAAAACCGATAAGTATTGATCACACCCATATTCCATTCAAGTAGATTCATTGTATGTGTTGCGGAAGTGCGAGAATGTAGGAATTGTGACTCACTGGTGATGATTTCATCCAGGGTTATCAAGAATTAAACTAGGCTTGGCTTTCTTATCATATTTATTGCCTCTCGCACCATCACTCGTTTTGAACAAACATATAAAATATCAAGAAAATTGGAGCTTGGACGTACTAAACATTTAGAATTTGGCATACAAGTTATCTAGAATTCAAACTCCTAGATCCCACAGAGAAATAATGTTTTTGAAATTTATGATCATCATTCCAGTGCAAGAGATTTCAGATAAAATGACAATGGGGAGGAAGACAGCCATATATCTCACTTGCTCTTCGTCATTTACCCTTTCCACTTCAGTTTTCATTTCAAGTAATTAATTCTCATGCCGAACAATTTTTAAGCCATACCTCATGCACTCCAGAGGTATAACAAATCGAACAGTTTAGTAATGGTTGTTATATTTATATTAGGGTGTTGAGGGCATCTCCACTATCTATATGATCCGGTAAAGAGTCCATCCATTGGTTGTTTCTCATAAAATATCACACGGTAAGTACCTCTTTATGTTTATGATTCACATGGAAACACATGAACAGAATGCCACATTTAGAGACATGACCCTTAGAGACATGACCCTAACACAAGGGGCCTTATAAGAGATGTATTCTTTTAGTGTGGAGCCACAATCTGCTCAAAGTTAAGAACACAAAGCCACATTTAGAGACATGACCCTAACACAAGTGGCCTCAAACTTTGAGAGATGCATTCTTTTAGTGAGGAGCCATAGTCTATATACAAATGCTCAAAGTTAAGAATACAAAGCATCATGAATGGTGAAGGAAAAATTATTGTGGCAATTAATCTAGTTTCATATTGTTATGAAAGATGATGGAAACACTCACGTGCCTTAATGGAATTAAGATTCATGGTAAGATCTAAAAAAAATAAAGCAAAATTTCTTTTTGACAAATTTAATAAATTTAAAATTGTGTTATATGGTTGTTCAAATTAGAGTTCCTTCAAGGTTAGTGGCACAAGTTTATTTTTTATTCATATATATATATTTAAATCAAAATCTATTGTATAAAGTTATTAATTGCTCTTCATATTTCAATGTTGTATTACGAATTACTACAAATTGACAAGATGTTGAAAATATATAAATTAATACAAAACATATTTACACATTCTATAGAATATACAATAGTTATGAAATCACACCAATATTATATGACCATCCTATCCTTAAACAAGGTTACCATCTAGAGTGCCTTCAAAATTCGAAGTAATATTTGAGTAGGAAAATAATAATATGAAAAGGGATAATTGCATGAAAATAGGAGTAATATTTGAGTAGAAAAATTGTAATATTATAAAAGGGATAATTATTGAGCCACCTTACTACCCTTGGGCATACTATTTATGTTACATATACTTCTTTTCCTTAGATAAACCCTAATATTTGGTCTAGGTGATTGCTTGTGGTTGATTAAAGACATACAATACCGTATGATGAAGGAGAATAAATAAATGAAAGATATAAATTGTCTAGAATGCAAGTGAATTTTCACATATAGTGGTATAATCTATATATTCTATAGATGAAATTTATGGATGGATGTGCATACAAACTTTGACAAAAAAGGAATAAATTTATTATTCTTTCAAAATATTTCTAGGAAGGAGTATATTATAGATATTCATTTAGAGGCTTTGTAAGTAAGAAAATAAACAAATCTTCAAATCATGTAACCATAAATGTATGACGAAAGTGTCAAAATAGAAAGACAATGAAAATATTGTAAGAATGGATGGTAAGAGAATGATGAGATCAAAAGTCTTCATATAAGAATATATAAATTTAGAGCATATAATTTAGATATGTCAAATGTTGGGTTATTCTTAATGTACACTTCTTTTAGTGGCTAAAGTTAAAATTTGACCAATAAAAATAAGACAACTAATTACCACTTTTTATAGTGAGTAAAATATGACATTCAAATAAAGTGCTTATGCTAACTAGCCTATGTGTTTGACTCAAAGATATTCTTTTATTGATGATTTTTATATAATTGTATTAGATAAGAGAAGTTATTCTAGACAAGTTTTTTGCTAATTATTATTACTGTTAACACAATAGTAAATATTAAAAATAATAATAGGACTATAAGATAATAGTAATCTATTATTTGAATATGTTGGACTCTATAATTATTGAGAAAAGCAATTTATGTTTGATGACTAGTATTGCCTCATATATCCTAGATATTTATAATTAAGAAAGAGAAAAAAATACATCTCCTAAATAATTAAAAAATCTCAAAATACATTTATTAAATTATGGAATAAGTATGATAAAAGATAATAGTCAATGCTATCATTATATAATTGATTGTGCCCATTTTGTGGATTTTATTCATACTAGTGATCTTGTACAATACTAAATGAGAAAATAATATATGGATTTAAGAGAATTACACAGACAATATTATATTTAATAAGAGCTTGGACTTTATAGTTAAATATGAGTGTGATATTGAGCCAAGTTATATTTTGTATTAGATTAGTATTGAAGTGACATAGTGGAAGTGTGGTGGGCTAATAACCCACATGTCCTAAGCTAATCTGTCTTAAAAGTGGTAAAATATTAAGTTATTATAATACATCGGTTAAACAATTAAAATGGTTTACAAGATAAGGAAATAAAATATTTCTCTTAGCCTTATACATGGGGACATACCAAAATTTTATAGGGGGAGAGTAGGCCTTCAAAATTTCCATAAATAAGAATTGGTTATTTGTGTAAACATATTATACATAAATTTAGAAGTGTTGTAAAATTTATTAATAAATGATCATTATTTATTATTATTTTATTTTGGTTAAGATGTCTAATGAGATTACAATATTTTATTTTGTTGTACTTTGTTATTGTACTTGATCAACCCAATAAATTTGCACATGTTGTAATTCTTGGATGTCATATCATGTCATTTACCTATGAGTCTATGACAAGGTGTTATGTGTTAAAAAGATATTTTTAGGTGTTATAAACATTCTATTGATAGTAATAGGATATTTTATATTACATTATTATTATATTTAAATTTTTTTGAAAATCTTGATTAAACAATTGTGTGAAATGATATTTACTTTATTTAAGGATATTATGTATTTTTTCCCATTTGATTATTTAGGAAAAGAGGATACTCATGTAGTCCAGAATGCATGGTTAACATCTTGGAATTTTCTTGAATGCTAGTAATAGGTGACTTCATAACACATGTTGTGCATATTATTAACTAATTATCTTCTATATAATAATATGATAATATATATTTTTTATTTTTTTGAAAAATAATAAAACATCTTTTTGCAATAAGAGTCTATGAGAACGGGAAAACTTCAAAAAGTTACAAGATGAAATATTTAGTATATAAACCTGCATTAGCTCCTTGTAAAATAATGATTTGCTTCATATAGTTGTAATCTTGTTATTTCTTAGAGAAGTATTTATATTGATCTAATTTAAAATTAGAAGAATTGATAAGATCTAGAAATTATGAAATAAAAATATAGGTGAAATTAAAGTGAGATATTTACGAATCTAGTGATTATTTTTGTGAGTTGTGATGTAGATTTAAGATAACCTACTGAGGACAAAAAATTAAATTACAAGGGGAGAAATTTTATGAAAATTTTTCCCCAAAGTGGAAAGAAAGCTATGAAGTATTAAAGGGAGATAGAAAAATAAAGGATAATATGCTCATTTGGTTAAAATAAAGATTAATGAAGAAAAAATATTAAAAATCTTATAAAAGAGAGGAATTAATTATTTGTATTAAATAATAAGAAGATGCAACCTTTGTGAAAGGGTATGATGGTTTGGAAACCAACCCTTAAAGACATAAATAATTTATGTGAGACTTGGAAAGGGGTATGGAGATCACTCAAGGATGAGGAAGATGGTTTGGTGGGCTATGGACATTTGATGAGGGGGCACACAAAATGTGTCCAACTTAGGGTATAGAGTACACTCAACATTATCCTGACCAAGGCTTTGATGCATTTACATGGTGCATAAGAACACTTTATGTTTTTACACATGTTCTCCAATGCGTCCCATAGCTATAAGAACCAATACCATTGAAATCTTCCTAGAGTGAGAATCAATTTTACAATTTCTATGATTTAGATAGTTATTGAACTTATTAAAATATATTTCAATTATGAATAAGATGGATGTAATTTACAAATTTGTATTTAAGACTTATATAATAACACTAATAAATTAGTTACCATATAAAATTAACTCTAATATATTAAATTCATCCAATTCTATATTTGGGAAAAATTAGTGTTACAATTATTTATATGATTAAATATGATAATAAGACAATCAAATTTAGGTCTTGTTTGGAGATATAATTGGTAGAAAAGTGAATATGAGCAATCGTATTTGTTGTGTAATGTACATGTTGATAAATATTTGTATTTACTACAGTGACACAAGGAACCATGAAATTCAAAAGAAACAAAAATAAATAAATTATTTTTAATGTAATTCACAATACAAAGGGGACCTAATAAGGAGTTGGCATATATTACTCTAAAAATTCCTATTGAAAAAAGTTTATCAATATCATAAGTGACCATTCTCCCTTCTCATGAGCCAAATGTATGCACTATCCTACATCTTAGCATAACATTGGTATTTGAAGTTTAGAGAGATGTGTAGATTTGACAAGTGCTAGATTCAAGAGATTATAGTGAACAAAAAACCTTGGTGACCAATGTCTTTGATGTCTATCAATACTCTATCAAGCGTAAGATCTTGGGATTTATGGATAGTCAAAGCCTATGACATCATAAGTGGGACTTGGTGGTGAACACCATGAGTAATGAGAAGAATTAATACATGACATGGGTCTACCACAACTCTTCTTTTATTATTCATCATCTTCCACTTACTTCTACAATTACATATTGCATTAGCATAATCTACCATATAGCATATGATCAAAGTAAAAGTAGAAAATTAGTAATATAATTATATAAAATATATCTAGTATTATATAAATACAATTATTTATCTTGATAGTGAATTTATGTCAAATCTATTTACTATTCAATAATTATTATATAAAATTAATAAATAAAATTCAATCTTAACAATTGTCAATAATACAATAGAAGTTGACAAAGAAACATTAGAATTTTTAAAGTTGATTGTTATATTAATTACTCAATTGGTATTGATGGTCAAAATAATGACACATCAAGATATGAACAATAGTAAAATTTGTTCTCTCCTTAAATAGATAGATAACTCTTCAAGAATTAAATCACTCAAACATTTCAAAGGTCTATTGTATTGTTGCTATGCAAAGCCCTTAATTTGTTCTCTCCTTAAAAAGATAGGTATATCATCAAGACTTAAATCACTCAAACATTTCAAAGGTCAATGGTTTTATTCCTATTAGAATACCTTTTTATTGATTTTTAGATTTTCTAAATTTACAATTATCAATTTTACTATGCTTTCAATAATTTCATTCAATTTGTAGTTATTTTAATCTAATTTTTATTCTTGACTCAATACTTCTATAAATGCATAATCTCAAGATAAAATTTAATTATTTAACAATTGAACCCAAATAAATCCAAGACAATATTTATTTTATTCTAATATAAATTAAAGTTATTTGAAATATACTCTTAAATTTATCTAAATAATAAGCATCGAAAAGACTAAGATTAAGGAAGAAAAATAAATCTAAGTTTTCCTAAAATCTTATGTTTGATTAATGAAAGAGATAACTTCAACTTTAAACTATCAACAACTAGACTTATCCTCACACAATCGTAGGCTAAGGCAATTCAAGTTTTAAAAATATTTTGATTGACAATATTCATGAACAAAAGATCACCATTTATAATAATTAATTAGATCATATATCTTTAAACTTGAATTGCAAACGTAAAATGTTCAAACGTTCACACTATAAAATTAAGAAGGAAAAATTGAAATATAAACAAAATTTTATTTACAAGACCTATATCTATATTTGTTTTGATCTATTCTATCTAATGTATCTTTTTTTTACAATATATATATTTATATCATTTCCTTGAGTTGAAGATAATTACATTCGCTCTTAAAGACCTTTATTAGTCCCTACTTTAGTAGAGGCTTATTTTTTTGCTTGGTCAATTTGAATAATGACTGTAAATTGACAACTTGAAGGGGAATATTTGAAATCTTTGTTATAGTTTTAACTTTGGGAATATTTGGTTGTCCTCACATATCTAGTTATTTTACTCTTCATTTATTTTAAAGAAATAGCAAGTTGGTGAAGAATCATTAATATATTTGGAAATTTCCTTTCCTTGCCAAACCCTTTAATTATTATTTTGCAACATGGAATATATGTGTATAAAAGTTTTAGAAATATTCCTTGTAATATGCAAACTCTTATTTTTGTTTCAATGTCATTAAATATTTTTTATAGGCTTGCATTAGGTTAGAATTTAGAACTACTTGAAGTACATTGCTTTTTACATTTTGTTCTACCTTCTTTGAATAGACTTCAAGTATTTAGAAATGATCAGGAATGAAAGCTATAAATATATCCAACAAAACAAATAGAAATGAATTGTTTCAATTCATAGCCAATGTGACTTAGCTTTCTTGAGGTCTATGTATAATGAATCTTGAGTTAACATTGCTTGTAATGCTAGAGTCTTCTACAAGTTGGGTATTGACCCTCAGATAAACATCACTTTCCCTAGTATTTGAAATTTTTGCAATCATGTCATGTCACAATTGTTCCCATCCACATGCCTCTACATTATCACATTACATCCATAGAAAAATATGATACTCATGTTGACTTATATCCCTTTGATCAAATTGTAAATAACACTAGGAATTTAAGGTTCTCATTGTGGGTATTTAAGGTTCTTGTTGTGGCTTATTTTCAATAACCCCCTTAAGCCACTCTATAGATGCTTGGGGCTCCTAACCTAGTCTGATTCTAATACCATGTTGAGATTTTTCATAGACCAACTATGAATTGAACCTATGACCTTGCATTTGCTACTAGAGTACTCTACCATTAAGCTACTTGCCCCTTTGTGGCCAATATATCTTTGGTCTAGGTGTGACTTATTTCCACCACCCCCTTAAGTCACTCTATAAATGTTTGGGGCTTCTAGCTTGGCTTAGATATAATACCATGTTGAGATTTGACATGGACCAGCTAGGACTTGAACCTAAGACCTTCGATTGCTATATCAAAGTGCTCTACCACTAACTACTAGCCCCTTTGTAACCAGTCCATCTATAATCAAAATGTGACTTATTTCCAACATATTATACAATATAACATTAATTTAATATATTACACTTGAAAATCTTAGTAGTGTTAGTTTAAAACATAAAATTTATAGATCAACTTTACTCACAAAAATGGGCTAAACAACCACCGCAAAGGACTGTATTACAAGCTTGAGATATTCACTAACCATGAAATGAACTATTCGCATCCTTTAACAGAACAAGAGAAATATTACAATCTATTTTATTTTAAGACAGAACCATATCATATTGTGGGCCAATCATCCGCAGCGTTGGCGGGGACTGCAGCTGCACCTTAGCCCTCGCTAAAATGGATTATTTCTGAGTAAATGGTCAAACATGAATTAATATCCACCACCAAGATGCCCTCTTAATATGTCCTATCCATTTGCTCACGTTTCCCTATATTAGAAGATAATGATGACTTGATATTATGTTTGAAGTCATCCACATTTCGACATTTTATCATCGCCTTCAATGAATTTGTGGACTTTTTGCTCTGTGGAATGGTCTGATCTTTGAAGATAACTGAATACCAATTTACATCCATGAAACTGTTTTTATTGTTACCACATTTACTGGTGGAATCTAACACAAATCTGGATGCATTTAAATCTAGTGTGGAAATTGTTATTAGAATATTAATTTCAACCATCAATATTAAATGAATCTCTAGTGGTTTCTTATTCTGGTGTGTTCTACCACCTAACCAATAGGAAATAGGTGAAGCCATTAAATGCTATATGTCGGCTTTTCCTATCTAGAAACTTCTTGTAATTTCTGAACTCCTCTATAAAAGAGGACTAATGTAATCAATTTAAGCACACTTGTGATAATATCTTGTCTCCTCTGCCCCACCTTCAATTTCACTGTCCGTGCAACATTCTATTCCACCTTTGCATAAACTTCAATTATTTAGAAAAGGTCAATAATGAAAACTATGAATATATCCAACAAAACACAAAGCAATGAACTGTTTCAGTTCGTAGCCAATATGACTTGGCTTTCTCGAGGTCTATGGGTATTGACTGTCGGGTTAACGCTAGCGTTTTCTACGTCGCCTTCCATGCCCCGCTATTTGAACTTTCTACGTTCATGACGTGTCACAATTGTTGAACTTTCTACAGTCATGGCGTGTCACAATTGTTCCCATCCACACATCTCTACACTATCCACAAAGAAGAAGATTGATACTAATGTACACTTATATCCCTCTTGATGAGAGCGATATGAATTAAAGTATGTCGTTGTGGGTATTTAATTTTGTAGCTCTGGGTGCTATTTCACTACACTCTGCCATTATGTCAGTGTTAGCTTCAGATTTGGAAGAACAAGGCAATGACATTGAAGTCAACTCATGTTTTGAATATTGTATACGTTTGATCCAATGAAAGAAAATGTGTCATCATCAACCCTATCTACTCTAAAGTTTGTGGTATTCAATTTTCTAAAATGTAATCCAATTTTCAATCAACTTTTAGTGTCAATATCATCAGGTTTTTCCCTATTTTGAAGATGCAAGAACGTCTCTAATCTTATCTGAACTATAATAATCAAAGTCATGTGTAAAATTCTATGGTCTTGTATCTTGGATTATTGACTACTGTTTGATTGGAATGCAACTGATATCATTTTATTGTAACCAAATAAAATTGAAAGGATAAGATCAAAGAATAGTTGTGGTTTAAAGAAAAATCAAAGATATCATCTTAAATGTGAGGATGTAATTTCTCTATTCTTGGTGTATGAACTACAAATCCACTGATTCTCAAAAGAGATACGTAATTGGGGACATTACAAAATGAACCTTCAAAATTTAATTCGAGCCTAAGAATAACCCTAACATTTTGAGTCTATTGCATTCTAGTGTAAGTATATGATTTGTGGCATAGAGTTTTCTACACAATTATAATTGGAAAAGCCATAAAATTGACAATTCTAATTTAATTGGAAGATACTTGACTAATTAAATTAATAATAATTGTGAAAATGAAAATAATAATAATTAAGTAGTTGTTACAACTCTATAATCTATTTTATTCTTTAACTAGAATATATCATAATATACACCAGTCATCCAGAGCCTTTAGCGGTGCTGCAGCTACACCACAACCCTCATCACAATTGAATTAAAAGATCCTTAATCAATTAAATTAATGCACAACTATGATTAAAAAAGCAATTAAATTGACACTGCTAATTTAATTCAAAGACACTTGATCAATTAAATTAATACTAATTGTGAAAAAAAAAAATTAATAATTAAAAAAAGCTATTACAACTCTACAATCTATTTTATTCTTTAACTAAATCCTATCATAATATACATGGTGCTTCAGCTACACCACAACTCTCATCACAATGAATTATTTCTGAGTAAATAATCAAACGTCAATTAATGTCGTCCACCATACCATTGATTATACCATTATGACAATAACAAAATTCGCTTACATCCCCCTTAACATCCCCTATCCATTAGCAATTCATACATTTATGTGTGAAGTCATCCATATTTTTACATGGCTTTTAACGAATTTATGGACTCTTTATTCTATGTGGAATGGTTGAAGCTTTGAATTTAACAGACTTCCAACTTACATTTATGAAATTATTTCGATTGTTGCCACATTTTCTGGTGGTATCCGAATTCTCTAGCAGCCTCCTTCAATTATGTTGATAGCATCCCCTTATCTAGCACACATTTTGGTGCATTTAATATGTCCCTTTCACACATGAATATTCATGTCCACATGGGTAGCCTTGCTATTTATCTAACACCATCCCTTTTCCCAGTGTGGAAATTCTACAGTCCCTACAACATTTTGTTCTACCTTCTTTGCATAGACTTCAAAGTCATACAAAAAAATTTCATGATTTCACACAAACAATTTATTTGCTCATACAAGCTGAGAAAACTGTTTGGCAGATGTTCAGCGTTCCCTTTGGGATGCATAATAAGAGACTAACCACCTCTCATGCGATCCATGTCTCTATCATTTGTATCAGACGTTGATAGATCAATCTTTTAACACAACAGTAAACTAGAACCTATGTAAACCCAACAGCATCCACAGTTATCCTATAACACACCGATTGAAACTACAAAGCTCCAGCCAACGCATCACTACATCATGACAAAATCTTGTGACAGAAACATTGGACAATTCTTATATTTATAAACTAATCACATGTTACAAGATCCCAAGAGCAAAATATGGTCGCACTGCAACTAGTGTAAAGATTTTACCTTTCCTTCCAAAATATATAACATACAGTCTTCAGTAGTCAAAACAAAATCTTACATCCTTGGCAACAAGATCATAAAGAATGTAACAAAATCTTACATCATTGACAATCGCTTGTTAGTCCTGAAATCACAATCAGAGTAGATGTTGACTCATTCTCAGTCTGTGTAGGTCTTTGAACAATATCAATATTTAGAAAAGTAAAAAGATTAATAATTGTGCAACCTTTGTTAGTGCAGGAAACGTTACAATTTGCTGCAAAATTTCCATCACTGATATCCAAACTGTAACTCTAGGACGCTTACATTCAAGCTTAAAAAGCACAAAAATTAGAAAGAAAATCGATCACAAACTGGTTACTTACTTTCTCCTTATATGCAATTTTTACCTATGATGTTTTCTATACTTTTATCCATTTATTATTTCTTTATTTTCAAATAATTCAATTTTATTAATATTAATACATCTTTTTAAAAAACGAATGAATTTGAAAATGAAACCATTTAAAAATGTTATCCTTAAAAGATTTTGACAAACAATTATTTGCAAAAGGTCAATAATTAAAGCTATGTATATCCAACAAAATACAAAAATTGACTCTCCGGTAAAAGTCGCTTGCAGGGCTACTGTCTTCTACGTCTGCTTCTATCCCTTCGAACAGATCAGAAAGGACAAGGGAATCTGATTCTATAGTTAAGGTAGTTAATTTTATAGTTGCGGATACCATTCGCCATTATTTCATGATACAGTCATTTCTTCAACTACCGTGCTGACTTGTTCAATCACTGACCAAACCCTATCTGCTCGAATTTAGTGAGCAGTATCAATTTAACACGTTTCTTTTCACTTATATCTATAACAAAACATGTATTTAGAGGTCAATATTTTTTTAAAATACATGATGAAAAATTTTTATTTTAAATAAATAAATGGAAATGGTCAAAAGAGGTATGGGAAGAAAAGATCATGTCTTTTACAAAGTGAGACGTGTGTCTTTTTTAGTGGAATGGTGAAAACAAAAAGATACCTTGTTTTGGATTTTATACATAGTGGGACGGTTGAAACAAAAAGATAGGTTGTTTCAGATTGTAAAGCTTAAAAGATATCCTGATCAAGTACATAAACAATTTAACAAATCTAAAAAAAAATAAAAAATTATAAGAATTTAATTTTATGTCTATAATATTTAAATTTTGTCATTATTGGTATCATTGTAATGCGCTCTGTCATTACTTCAATGTTAACTTCAGATTTTAAAGTCAAGTCATGGTACAACTATTACTTCACCTACTAGAACCAAAGCCTAGTGTGTGTAAATTTAGTCCTCGCTAGCCAATTTAAGATTTTGTTTTATCCTTTTATATTAATAATAAAATGTCTATTTAGAGGTTAATGCTTATTGAATATCAAAAAATTTCTTCTTTTAATTGAAGATGAATTTTCATTTTCATTGTTTTTATGTGAAATAAGTAGAAGGAAAATGTCAAAAGAAGTATTTTGAATAGTGAGAAAAATATCCTATTTTAGATTGTAAAGCTTACATAGATATTTGAATCAAATACATAAATAATTTAACAATAACTTCTTTTGAGGACTTAGGACTAAATAATTTAACAATAGCTTCTTTTGAGGAATTAGGACTTATTCAATGAAAAGATGGTTGAAAGAACGAGAAAATTCATTACGAAGTTGAATGGCATAAAATCAATACTCCACGAAGCAAAACTAGTAGGATCTACTCTCATAGACCATGTTTTAACCTTGTGAATATTTCAAATCTTCTACTCTATTCAACTACTGGAGTTCTGAAGGATTTGAAAATGGTGAGAAACAGGATTGTAGCCAAAACTTGGTTAAGAAATTCTCTCTTGCCCTTTGCTATGTATATTCTACTGCATAAATGCCAATCGTCGACTATCGACAGGGGAGACACACTTCCAGTAGGGACTGCCCTCGTCGGAAATCAAACCCTGGTCTCAAAGAATCGCACGTTTGCATTGGGATTTTTCAGTCCCAAGGACAGCAATAACTGGTATATTGGCATCTGGTATGCCAGAGATTCGGAGAAAACTATTGTTTGGGTGGCTAACCGCGAAAAACCTCTGAGAAACATGCCGGGAGTTTTAAATTTATCAAGAGATGGTTATCTCCGACTGTTTGATTTACATGGACGATCAATTTGGTCGTCCGATAACAGCTTGAAGGCGTCCCGGGCATCAATTATGGAATCGGGTAATTTGGTTATGGTAGGAATCCGTGCCGGCAATATTTCTGAAATTGTTTGGGAAAGTTTCCAACATCCGGTAGATACATGGTTGCCAGGGATGCAGATATGGAAAGGAATGAAATTAACTTCTTGGAAGAGTTCTGCTGATCCGGCACCTGGACCTTTCTATTTCCAAATGGATCCCTCACCAGGAAAGACTCAGTTTTTGCTGTTCTCTAATGACAGTGATCCGTACTGGTCTAGCGGAGAGTGGACTGGAGAGTATTTCGCAAATATGCCAGCATACGCCATGCCGGGGTCTGGTGTTAAAGTGGTGTTTATAACGCTTTCTCGTTCAAGAATGTACTGCACATATACCACAAGCAACGGTATTATAATGGGACGCTCAATTGTGCAAAAGAATGGTGAAATGCAGGCGTACGTTATGATGCAAAATGGTGGGTGGCTGCAGTATGGGGTCGTACCCATGGATCAGTGCACTGTTCATGGTGCGTGTGGGGCTAATGCAGCGTGCATTGGCTATACAAAGTTGAGTTCCCATGTCACAGGCAATGCCAATGATTCATGTACATGTCTGCAGGGGTTCAGGCCCAAAAACAACCGTGCTTGGGATTCTCAAGAGTGGTGGTTAAGTGGTTGTGTTCGTCGAAGTCCATTGCAGTGCTCTGTCACAAATTCTACCGACGTGTTTGTGGAAGTGAAGGGCAAGCGTTTGGCCGACGATCAAGCGGCTCCATATCCCAAGGAGCAAACTCTGAATGGATGCGAACTTGCCTGCCTCAACAACTGCTCGTGCATGGCCTTTTGGCTCAGTAACTCATCTCTTCCTCTATGTCGATTGTGGTTTGGGGATTTGATGAATGTCCGCGACTCATCCGGCGGGCAGTCGTTCTATCTCCGTTTGGCAGCTTCTGAGTTACGAGATTCGATATCCAAGCGAAGCAATAAATCCTCTGGCCTTCACATTTTGCTTCCTGGGGTCGCTGCGGGTTTTGTTCTTGTTCTTGTTCTTGTTCTGGCCGTGTTTATTATGTGGAAACGTGGAAGACTTAACCAAGATGACGTCCAAGATGACGTCACCACGTCGCTCAGAACATTCACTTTCCGAAGGTTGCAGGTTGCAACCAAGAATTTTAGGCATAAGCTGGGAAGCGGATCATTCGGCTCTGTGTTCAAAGGAACTCTGCCAGACAAAACTCTGATCGCTGTCAAAAAATTAAAGGGTTTAGCGGGAACAGAAAAGCAATTCCGTGCAGAAATAAGTACCATTGGTGAAATACAGCACGTGAATCTGGTCAGGCTGTGGGGATTTTGTGCGGAGGGATCTCGAAGGCTACTCGTTTATGAGTACATGCCCAACGGTTCTCTTGAATCATTCCTGTTCAGTGGGAATGACGGAGAAGCGCGTGGGAAATTGTTGAATTGGAAAACCAGATTTCAGATAGCGTTGGGCACTGCACGAGGATTAGTTTATCTCCACGAGGAATGCAGAGATCGCATCATTCACTGTGATATTAAGCCAGAAAACATTCTCCTTGACGCCGACTTTTGTCCCAAAGTAGCCGATTTTGGGCTGGCAAAGCTGGTGGGTAGAGATGTCAGTCGCGTACTGACCACCACCAGAGGAACGATAGGTTATTTAGCTCCAGAGTGGATCTCCGGTGTTCCCATCACTCCTAAGGCGGACGTATATAGCTTTGGCGTGACACTGCTGGAGATTATATCAGGACGAAGGAATATGGACCTCAATGCGCCCGAGCCTAGCGCCTATTACTTCCCTCCCTGGGCTGCCGATCAATTCCACAGAGGAAACCTAATGGCAATTGTTGATGGGAGGATATCAGGTGAGGCAGATGCTCAAGAGATGAGAAGGGCTGTTACAGCAAGCATATTATGTGTCCAGAGAGACGAAAATGTTAGACCAACCATGGCCCAAGTCGTGCAAATACTCCAAGGGGCAGTGGAGACATACGCACCAGAATCTCAGGCGTCTCTCGACAATCTTCCAGATCACCATTGAATCCAGGAAGATGGCAATCTTATTCAACGGTTAGTCATTTTCTAAAAAGCTTCTATGCCTGGTCATTGTAATAGTAGCTAAAACTAGAAGTTAGCCATGTTAATACCATCTTTCTAGATTTATTAGCAGAAATGAGCGATGGAAACTGTCACAATATTTTTATAATATTGTTTAAAAATAATTGTTAATTCTCCTTAGTATTTGGGTGTGGGATTGATTACTTATTCATTAAGTGCAACTCAAATAACTCTCTACAAATATACAAACATGAATAAAATGTTTTATCTTTCAAATTTCTATGCATAGCAAACCTGATCAATTTATCTACTACAACTACAAAGAGAATTATGTTTATTCTTAGATTTTCGAAATTAAGAAATAAAATAATAGATGGTATTATTTTCTAGTAGTTTCTGGGGCTTTGTTAAGTCTATATATTAAAAGCATGGGATAGAGGATTCATGAAAGGTGTTTTTTAACATTATAATGTTAGCTTTCTACTAGAGGAAGTGGATGTTGATATCCATGAGTTAAGGAAAGAGATTGATATTGTATTGTGACTATTTGTTGAATAATATATTAGTTAATTTCTTTAGAAGGTATTTTCTTCTTGAAAAGATTTTTCCAAGATATATATGTGCCATTTTATTTTTCATGGATATTTCTAGTCTATCTCTCTTTTCTTTTTTCCTATTTTTTTTACATGTTGGAACACTATTGATTTCTTTTATAAATTTGATTATTGTATTATTCTCTTCAAAGAGTTGATGTGGAAATACTTGCATTCTTAATAATTATGTTCAATCTCTTTAAATTGCAAGGGGAACAAAGAAAAGGTGATAAAGTGTTTTGAATGTGTTTGAATGTGGTTTGTACGTGCTTGCATGTTATGGATCCATAGTCATTTGGTTGTGAGTATTCCTCCATTATTGATTTCTTAGCTTACCAAGTTTGTGAGAATCTATTGGAAATGGATATTTTTCAATTCATCATTGTATGAGTAGGATATTACAATGGATCTAGTAGTTATTTAAATAAATAATATAGTAAGAACTGTACTAGAATGGTAGAGAATCTCAATAGAAACTATGTTGGGTTGTCGAAGATAAAGGTGGTGGAACTTGGAGCTGGTCATGTGTTTGCACATTAAATGGTGGTGACTAACCTCTAATATAGTGTTAATGTTTCTTTGTCCTATGGTCATGTGTGGTGAAAGAGTGTTCATGTTGGGTGCCTACTTTTCTAACATTTCTCTTTAGTTTTATTTTTAGAAAATCTTGCTACACATTGAAAAGGAAAAAGAAAAATAATTAGAATAAAGTTTATGGTGATTTTAATGTTTTCTCCTTTTTTTTTTCTTTTTGATACTACAAGGGTGTCCTCGCGACCCAACCCAATGACATTTTCTCCTTTGTATTTAATGTTTATTCCATAATCTATATAAAATTATAGAATAATGTTCCAAATATTTATTTGAATATTATGAAGAAGTGAATAGTGTTGACAAGGGCATATCTTTTTTTTTATGTGCTAGTTATTTTTAAATACTATGTATCATTAATTTTTAATATTTTGATGCAAAAAATATTGTCAAATTTATGGTAAAGGATAAGATTTTTTTTTAACACACTCATATCATTACACTCCACCTCTTGTTGGCATTATAGAATGACTCTCAATATTGATAAAGATTTATTATTATAATATTAGAATTTAAACACTTTCAAATTGAAAATTAAAATTCAAGTAAATAAAATTCAAAACATTACTACACCAATATCACAATTAAAAAATTAAGTTGTGCTCTTATCGAGGCTAGACTTCTTAATGTATCTTAGAAACTATTGCTAAGAATTTTTAGGAACTTAATCATGAGCAAGATTAAAAGTTGAAGCTCTAATTTACTAAGAAGCTAGTGATTTCATAATTACTTTTAGATACAAGGAATGGAAAATTCATAATTATTTGATTAAATCTAAAACAATATATTGGAAAGAATTTTAAAAAATATAGATGAGTGACATGTGGTAGCAAAAAATTAGGAACCATGAGAGGAAAACTT
>VDFB02018296.1:29919970-29995018 GCA_007258455.2 Sequoia sempervirens | reverse complement strand
TCATTATTCTTTGCTAATGCATATGCTCTTATTTGAGGGCGATTATGGCTAGAAAAGGAAGTTGAAGTTGAGATTAAGAGATAATGAGAATAATGTTTTTTCCAGTACAAATGTGGACACACATTTGGGATCAGGATTGTCCCAATACCAATTATCTCATGTTTACTAATATTATAAGGTTTGGTATCCTAGAAGCATTAGGTGTAGCACCTATTCACAAGATTTCTCCAGCAATCTAAAGTATCATGCACCCAAAAGATATACCAAGATCAAATGCAACAAATAATTGGGAAGATTGGTTTTTCCATTTAGAATATACTCTGATCAGAGCCTATGGGGTAAGGTGGCACCACATTGTTTGCCCCTATATGTCTCCAACAGATTGGCCTTTATGAAACTCATGTGGCAGATTGATGTTATGGCCTATGAAATGTTCACGAAGCCCAAGAAGGGTACTATGGTGAATCCCTAATGCACTTTTGCTTACTTCAAAGTTACTACCCCTGAGGGGTATGAAAAGTTTGGGATCATGGTAAATAATCTTAGATTGCCTATTGATGAGGTTAGAATTTTTGATTCAAAAAACTTTGTGTATGGAAAGAGTCTAAGGGATAAAAACTTATCAGTGATACATCACCAGTTCTTGTACAAGGATGATGTATTGAGAAACTTGACAAGTGATGAGGTTGTTCTATCTAGAAAGAAGGAATGGACATCCATAATGGACATTGAAGATAGTATCATGAAAAAGAATGCCTTTTATGTAAGTCCATATGATGTAATTGCAAACCCTTTTGAAAGCTCTTTCACCAAGCTAAGGGATTATCAAAATGGTGATTTTAAGGTGAAGGTGAAGGAGGTTGTTGATAAAGCACATTCTCTCCTAGAACAACCATAAGCTATGGATATCCCATAGCATCCTACATATGTTCAAGAAGTTAGGGAGGAACAAATGGAAGAACATGTGCTAGGAGATGAGGAGGTGGAGAAGAAATTCCCTCTCCCTAATATTGAAGAAACCTTTAGTTTAGAAGTTCCCCCTAATAGAATTGTCAAGTGGCAATATGATAAGGAAAGTGATGATCCTAGGATCAAGGAATGTGATGAATTCCTTGTAGATGATAAGTTTGTGTAGTCCAAGGAATTTTAGGAATTTATGGTTTAGTAGAGGAGTAAAGAGATAAAGGAAAGGCTTGAACTAGCTTAGGCTAGTTGAACCTTCTCAACAGGAAGAAGTTGGGGAAGCAAAGGAAGAAAATATCAAAGCTAAAATTGCAATTATTACTCCCACTAAGGCTAGGAAAATTGTCAGAGATAGTGGAATCATGTTGTTAACGAGATGCAGTATCACCTCAACTATAACATATGATGCAGAAAGAAGAGACCCTCAGGCTTCAATATCTAAGGGGTAGTTTGAGGATAAGGTGTTTGGATCTGGATATGGCCCAAAGTTGCACACTCTTGCAATTTTCTCTATGGCACCTAATACTGGAAAGCATGAGGTTACTAGACCTATTGAAGAGGTTAGAGGTTCCTTGGTGGTCAAAAGAGCAACAAATATAATTTTTGTCCAAGAAATTAAGTTAATTGCTCACGCTGCAATGCTCAGTGTGGACACTACATAGATTTCTCAGAAAAATTAAGATTCTCTAGTGAAGGAATAAAATAAGTCCTTAGATGAGATAAACAAGATGAGGGCCACTGCTCAAGCTAGTCAATTAGTAAGGACACTATCCTTGCCATCCTCTTCTTCCTCAGATTTGTCTACACAAGATATGGAAACCTTGGCATTGAGAATTAAAGATTTGAATGACCAACAGAGTACTAAAAATGAAAATGTCAAGAAGGCTAAACTTGAAACTATTAAGGTGGAAAATGAGATCTTTGAGGATGTATTGAAGCATAGGGTGACCAAGTTGGTCAACAGGGCTGATGATGTTTGGGCTACCTATAAGAATATTAATGAAGGAAACACAAAGTATCTACAGGTACAAGAAGCCTTCAAGAATGAATGGAGTAACTAGAGTACTAGGGTGGGTACTTTAAGAGAAATGATACCTAAGATGGAGGAGGATCCCAAGCCACCTACTCGCATCCCTGAAATCTTGCAAAATATTGTTTCGGTTAATGAGATAACCACCTTTCATGGAAAGATAGGTGTACAACTCCAAACTAAGCTAAAGTTATTTAAAGAGATGGAGGAATGTGGTATGCCTCGGGTGTTGAGTCCTAATGGTGAGTTGCAACCATTTGACACCTAGAAGAAGGATCTAGGAGGAATGCTTGTAGTAGCTATGATAGCATTGACTATCACCAACTACATCCTATTGAATTCAAATATTGATACAATGGTGGAGATTGAAACAAAGATGGATATTTTTATTAAAGAGGCCAAGGCCTTAATTGATGCTAGGTACTCTTAGCACAGTACTAAGGTGCACAGTTTACTGAATGTGAAGTGTCCAATTGAAGAAGAGTACAACACCTAGTTAGAAAATTACACCGAATGAATTTGTGTGGGGATAGATAATGGACAAGGTGAATAATGGATGGGAGAAAACAATACATAGCCTGGATGTAGTGCAAATTAGGCTTTTGATAAAACATTGTAAAATATTGTTCTCTCCTCAACTTAGAATGGTTGGCATAAAGTGCTGATGTGGATAAATCAAATTTGTCTTTTTATCTGCTTTCCATGTTTTGTAATTTTGCTGATTGGATTTCCTGTGGGGGAGACTTTTTGAGCATGTGGGAGATATTTTGAAGTTGTTGTAACAATTGAATGATGCCTTTTTGAAGTGGGACTAGATTTCTACAATGAGCGAGGGTTAATTTTTCCTCATGTTTTTTTTCAACACTTGAAGGCTCGAGTGTAACTGAAAAAGGAATATTTGTTACAGTGGTCCAATGAGGTTTTGACATTTGTGCTTCCTAGCATAGGGCTTGTTTTCCTCTTTCATCATTGAAAATTGGATTGACACAGTGAATTGTAATAGGAATACAAAGCATTTTTTTGTGTTTTGTCTTAAGTTCATAGTTTATTGTCATGTATGTAGTTTTGATAACAATATAGCAAATACAATATAGAGTGATACCAATTTCATTGCTATTATCTCTCCCTGTGCTCATTTTATGAGTTATGAATGAAAGAAATCAAGGATTCTTTTGTTTCTCAATGGGTGTTTAATTTAATTCATGCTTATTAGTTCAATGAATTAATATAAATGCTCAAGTGAGGTTATTAACTTATAAAAATAGGTACTAGGTTAGTTGTAAGAAATAATAATCATAAATGTTATAAGGGAATGCGGTAATGCAGTGTTTCTTAAGACTGTATGTGCTATTGTTTAGTTGTTATCTGGTCATATAGGTTGATATTGACTATGTGCTTGTGATAAGGCACTAGTTCATGCACAATATTCATAATTTAGTTTCTGGGTTGATTCATTAGCTAATCACCTTTATTTTATAAACTTTCAAATGGATACCACCAAAGTTGTTTTGTGTTGAGTTTCATCTTTTCATGCTCTAAGTGTAGGATATCAGTAAATGAGCTGCCAACTTGTTTGATATGCTACGTAGTTGAGTAATTTTATGAGAATTATTTGTTATTGACCATGTATCTAAGTAGTAGCCATACAAATTCATGAGTATACATTGTGGGATCACCCTCCCAGGTTTAACGAAGCCCAAAGTGTAGGAGTAGAAGTCTTATAACTTTTACTCATTCGTTGGCCAATCCCTCTGGAGTACGAAGTACTAGAAATGGAAAAGTCCATAGGTATTTCTGAAGATCAATTTGGTTCTTAAGAAATAACCAACATATACAAGGATTCACATGAAGACATTCTCAAAGAAGAATTGCAAGTATAATTATATGAGAATTCTATCGATCAAACACAATGTTTCTTCTCATGCTATTGATCCACAAAATACATACACAATATCTTCTCCAATAATAAATTATCCCTTTTGTGCTAGCATTAGTTTCTAGATGGTATGCTTTAATTTTTAACTATGTGTCAAAAGTTGTTAAGATTACAGTCTAAAACCTTGATGTAAATAGTTTGTCTCTATTTAAAATTATTACTTATTTTATTCAATGCAACCAGATAATTTCTTTCACAAATATATGAGCATAGCTAAAATATTATATCTTTCAACTTTCTAGGCATAAAATAGACATACTTCATTAATTTATCTACTACAACTATAATACAATCATGCCTTGTATTTTGAAAATTAAGAAATAAAACAATGGATATTATTGTTTTCTAGTGGGCTTTTGGGCCTCCTTAGGTCTATATACTAGAGGCATGAGATAAAGGATTTATGGAAGGTGTTTTTGTAAGGTTGTGCTACTAGTTTTTTACCAAAAGAAGAGGATGTTGATATCCATGCTAAGGAAAGAGATTGATATTATGTTGTGGCTACTTGTTGAATAATACAATAGTTTGGTGCTTTACAAGCTACTTTTTTCTTGAAATTTTTTTCCCAAGGTATATCTGTGTTATTTTACATTTTATGGTTATTTATATTCTATCTATTTTATTATTTCTAAATTCTAAGTGTTGTTTGCATGGTAGAATTCTATTGAATTTTTTCATAAATTTTATTATTTTGCTATTCTCCTCAAATGGTTAATGTGGAAATACTTACATTCCTAAGAATTGAGTTCAATTTATTTTTAATTGCTAGTGGATTTGTAGATACTTCTCCTAAAATTTGGGATTGAAAAAAGGGTGGGTATTTATTTTGCATGTGCTTGCATGTGGTATACACGTGCTTACGTATTCTTACATATGGGTTATATGCGATTGCATGTTGTTGCAAGTGATGGATCCATAGTCATTTGGTTTGGGTATTCTCAATTATTATTTTATTAACCTAGCAAGCTTGTGTGAGTATATAGGAAATGTGCGGTTTTCAATTTATTGTTGTATGAGTGGGATATTACAATGGATCTATCTTGTTATTTCAATAAATAATATGGTAAGAACTAGTGGAATTGTAGAGATGTTCAATACAACCTATGTTATATTTTGGAAGCTAAAGGTGGTTGATCTTGGAGTTCGTCATGTGTTTTCACATTACATGGTGGTGACTACCCTCTATCATGGTATTAATCTTCCTTTATTTAATGGTCATGTGTAGTGGAAGAGTGTTAATTTTGGTTGCCTACTTTTGTCCCTTGATCACATGTGAAACTACTAGTTGTGTTGACTATCATATGGAATGCTTAAGTTAGGTTAACGGTTTTAGATCCCAATTTCATGAAAGAACTATATCAATAGCCTCCTCTAGTATGGATGTTATGTTCCTTTATTCTATGGTCATATGTAGTAGAATATTATTAATGATGGGTTCCTAATTTTGGTCCCCTAGTTGCATGTGAAAGCACTAGCTATATTGAATTTTTTATGAAGTGATTAAATTGGGTTCATGGTTTGAGCTGCTAGTTTCATGAAGGCACTAGATGATTAACCCATTGTTGCATATGTGTTGTGAAGTTATTCTTTTGGTGAATTAGAAGTTTCTAAACAACCTAGGTCCTTCATTTACATATACTCAATGATGTTTGTGAATTTGGTCTTCAAGTGACCAAGAGGTCATGTACAACCTCTCATCCTTTTGGATATTTATACTTTATATTATAGATTCATGTTGCTTGGATCGAATTTTTTATATAATTCCTATTTGAATATGCGGTTATGCTTATATATAATATTCCATTATTTCAATATTAATATTGTTATAGACGCTTGAATGGATTGATATTTGTATCAAAGGTTTATTTGTTTTGCATGCTAACCAAAATCTATAATTTTGTAGATGTATGAAGAGACTATTGTTTAGATTTTTCTAGGTGGAGATAAGTATATGTTTACATGCATGATTCATGCATGGTTTGAGGAGGTTGGTTATACCTTTCTTATGTGTGGAAGTATTGTATGTACTTCATCATTAAATAATTTTATTGTTTTCCTTATTCAGTTCCTAAATTGTGGTTACTCTTTAATGGATTTCAGTAAAATTAGATCTAGATTTGATATAGTGCTTGAATTATGGATAATCTACATGTTATCTATGGTTATATTTATTTGCATGTTACTTGATGTTTTTATTTACTATTACCTCTAAAACTACACCAATAATGGGAAACCTTTCAAATGTGGGATATAATTTGTTGGTGTGAATAATTCATCTATTCACTATACTTAAGTGTACTTCGGTTGATGAGGTTAGATAACTTGTCTAAGTGTGCAACATTTAAACCTTTAGAGGTTACCAAATTATTTGGTTAACCTCATGCACAAACCTTTTGAAGTTGGAAGACTTTCCATCTCACCTCAAAAGTCACTCAACACTTGGCACACAAGGTTGATGACTTGGTCATAGAGGTTGTTGATGACTTGGTCATAGAGGTTGTTGATTTTCACTCTCCAAGTGATCCTAAGGTTGATAACTATTGGAAACTTGTCTACTCATTTGTGCCACTTCATGGGGCACTTGTCAATCCACCTCATAGGTGGATTGCATCTTCCTTTCCTATTTAGGCAAGCTCATATTGTAATCATCTTAACTCTTTTATCAATATCATTTTGATAATGGAAGATTAGGCATATTATTTGCAAGTGTATCTTTGTGGAAACACAAGGTTTTCACTGTCATGATCTTGGATGAAAATCCTAACATGGTATCAGAACCATGTAACAAAAATCCTTCCAAAAATCTTACTTCAAATCTAGTTTAGAGTTCCATACAATTTGATGCAATCTATAGTTTCCTCACTTTTTTTTAAGCAGAGGGCCAATTTTCCCTTTGCCAATGGGTAGAAAATTTGATTAGTTATAGATAATTTTGACTAGTTTGGCATTGAATTTTCTGTAGGAGATCAAAGCCTGTTGCCATTTATTGGGATGCAACAATCATTTTTTCATGGAGGAATGAAGCCTTGCATAAATAAATGCCAAGCTTAATTATTGCCTTTATTGGTGTTAATTGAGAGAGGTGATTTGCAATATTGTCTTCGGCATGGGTCTATGGTGTATATTGGCTGCGACTCGGTGGGTGATTTATTGTCCTCATAGGTGGATTTTATATAAAATCTCTTTGATCTTGGCGTGTTCAGAAAACTTCAAACTTGGCACGCCTCTTTTGCAGTGCCCTCTACTAGTGCTTCACTCTTTGTGCCATAATAACCTGCTCGTGGGTTTAGTGGCTTTTAATTTGAGTTTTGACATGTTGCATAAATTAAGGGCACTGGAAACATTGATGTTTTCTTTGTGATCTGCAAGCATTGCAAGCTACACTATTTGTCGCACCCCCTTGAAGATCCGACGCACCTTGTATAACTAGCCACTGTTAATTTCTTATAACCCAACAATAGATTAATTGCTCAATAAATTCACATAATATAATCAAATATCTGATTTATAACAATTAATACTACTAGGTTAATTAACAACTAATAATAGCGAAAGCAAAAATAATAAGAAGCCAGTCACAAAAAGACAATAACACATAATTACCCAGGAAACCCCAATGCGGGGAAAAACCTGCAAAAGTTGGATCTTCTATTCAGCCTAATAGCAAACTTTTCTTTTGAAAATACAATGAGTTTGCTATAACAACCTTACATTTATAGAGCCTAGTTGATTTACTTAGCGTGCAAGGAAATAATCTTTCCTTGCTTTATTTGGCTTTAATTACACATAAAATCACTCTTGGATTTAACTTATCCTCACAAACTTAGAAACATTCTATTAAAGAATAAAAATCCTGTTGTTGCTAAAAATCCAACTCAAATTATTTTAAAGCACATCTAGCTCGAGTTGCTTTAAAGTGATTTAAAGCATATCCAACTCGAGTTGCTTTAAAACAACTCCACATCCCACCTTTCGAGCTACAAAAATCAAAACTCTCTCTTACCGAGGAAGGTGTTCTGCACCACACGCAAGTTGTCCTTGAAGAATTCAAACTTGCTCTTCATCAAGGCCTTTGTCAGGGTATCTGTTATCTGTTCATTCGTAGGAATGTAAATGAGCTTCACTATCCCATTCTCCACACAATCTTTGATGAAGTGGTACTTGATCTCAATGTGCTTTGAATTGTCATGAAACACTGGATTCTTAGAGAGTTTGATACAACTCTGATTATCACAGTAAATGACTGTAGGATCTAGCTCCTGATCAAAGAGCCCAGCTAGAAGTTTCCAAAGCCAGATAGCCTCACATGTAGCCATACTGGCTGCCATATACTCGGCCTCTGCATAACTCAGCGCAATTGACTTTTGTTTCCTGCTATACCAAGAGACTGCTTCTAATCCCAAATTGAAACTACACCCTGAAGTGCTCTTCTGATAAGATGTACTACCTGCCCAATCTGCATCGGTAAACCCCTCGAGCTTCACTCCATCCTGATTAACATACTTTAGCCCATAATCAATTGTTCCTTGGAGATATCTCAAAACATGCTTCACAACCATCCAGTGCACATGTTTAGGTTCCACCATAAACTAACTGAGTGAGTTCATTGTAAAACAAATGGCTAGCCAGGTGTTGACCAGATACATAAGAGAGCCTATCAACTATCTGTATAAAGTCAGGTCCACTGCCTCTGATCTAGAAGAATCAATATTCTTCTAATTGGTCACAAGTGGCATTGACATAGGCTTACAATTCTCCATTCCGAATCACTTCAAGATATCAATTAAGTACTTCCCTTTTCCAAGGAAGATCTCTCCCTCTTTTTGCCACAACTCCAATCCCAGAAAGTAATGCATCAACCCCAAGTCCTTCATCTCAAACTTTCCTACAAGATCCTGCTTGCAGTGTGCTATGAGCTCCTCTGACCCTGTGAGAAATAGGTCATCAACATATAACACCAATATGAGTTCACCCTTCACCTGAACATAGTATAGGTTCAGATCTGCCTCACTCTTGATGAAGCCCACACTCTGCAAGTAACTATCAATACATGAATACCATGCCTTGGGAGCCTGCTTGAGTCCATACATTGCTCTTTTCAACATTCATACATGAGAATCCCTCTCATGTGCTTCAAATCCTTCTGGTTTCTCTATGTAAATCTCTTCCTCAATCACTCCATTGAGGAAGGCCGTCTTTACATCTAGTGAATCCTCCAACCCATTTGTGTTGCTACAAAAATGATAGCTCTTATGGATGAGTACCTGGCTACTAGAGTGAAAGTCTCATCGTAGTCAACTCCTTCCTTCTGAGAAAACCCCTTAGCCACAAATTGGGCTTTGAACTTTTCCACAGTACCATTTGCAACATGCTTAATCTTATACAACCATCTCGATCCCACCACAGACTTATCTTCTGGTCGTGGTACTACTTCCCACACACTGTTCTTCATGATGAAAGAATACTCTTCAACCATGGCATATCTCAACACTTGGTGCTTGGATGCCTCATGAAAGCTGGAAGGCTCCACTTCAATTAATTCACTCATAAGTGCCACATACTTAGAATAGTGTCTGGGAGCCCTTCTCTATCTGATTGAATCTTGAGGATCACCTACATATTCTTGAGCCTCTCTTAATTTTTTTGTTCAGCTGCCCTGTTTCTCCTCTTCTCAATAATAGGAATATGAGGTTGAGGAATTATTTGTTCCTTTGTCTAATCATCTTGCTCAGCCTGCTTGCTCTAGACTGTCCAACTTGTGTGACTGAAGTTTGAGGAATTTTTGCTACCTCAACTATGGGTGATTGTTCCTCCTCATTCATCAAGTTGCTTGACTTCTGAAGAGCCCTCTCTTCCTCAAATTTCACATCTTTGCAAACCACTATTTTTCTGAGAGTAGGAATGTAAACCAAATAATCCTTAGAAGTTTCACTGTACCCAACAAGGATACCCTTCTCTGCAGTAGGTTCCAACTTGGTTCTCTTCTTAGCAGGTATGTGACAATACACAAGGCATCTAAAGATGCGAATGTGCCCCAAATCTAGTTTCTTACTAGTGAACACCTCTTTTGGAGTCAACTTGCCCAACACTTTGTGAGGGCTTCTATTCTGCAAATACACAACTATATTGCAAGCTTCTTCCCATAAGAACCAAGGAAGATCCTGATCATGAAGCATGACCTTGGCTGCTCCAACTATAGCCCTGTTCTTTCGTTCAACAACCCCATTATGATGAGGGTTGTACGAAATTGTCAACTCTTTCTTGATAACTTCCCGAGAATAGAAATACTTGAAGGAATTCAAGGTATACTCGCCTCCATTATCGGACCTCAATATCTTGATCTTCTTCCCAGTTTGGTTCTCCACGAGAGCCTTAAACTCTTTGAACCTACTGAAGAACTCATCTTTATTCTTCATAAAATATATCCATGTCTTCCAAGAGAAATCATCAATGAAGTTAACATAATACTCATATCCATTTAAGGATGTTGTTGACATGGGCCCACACACATCTGAGTGTACAAGATCCAAAATCCCTTTCGGATCTAGTGTCGTTGCTTGGAAAAATGGTCTTGGTATATTTCCCAAGAGCACAACCCTTGCACACCTCATGCTTTTCTATCTTCATCTCAGGCAGCCCCGGCGTCACTATTTCCTTAAGAATATTAAGTGCTACATGGTGAAGGTGAGCCATCCTACTATGCCACAATTCTCCTATCCCTTTACAAATAATAACCAATGCATGTGCTGGCTCAAATTGTAACCAAAACAAGCTACCATGCCTGACTCCAATCACTTTTACAACCTTGGAATCTTTGGGACGAATATAGAATTTTCCCCTCTCAAAGGTCACGATGTAACCCTTGTCTTCCAAAGCAGAAATTGAGATTAAATTCTTTGCCATACCAAGGACATACAATACATCCTCCACCAACAAAGGTTTTCTAGACTCCCTCTAAAACTTGACGGTGCCAATACCAGTTGCATGGTACTTGGCATTATCTCTGAGCTCAATATAGAAATCTAGCTTCTTCTCCTCCAACTTGGTGAAACATTCTCTGACTCCCGTCATGTGGCAAGAAGCCCCACTTTCAATATACCATACCCTATTGGTAATTGAACTTGAGAGATAGGCAATGAGTGAAAACTCATTCTCAAATTGTGATGCAAACTCGTCCACCTCTGCTATAGTAGCAACTTGCTTCTTCTGCTTGTCCTTGTTTTTTTTTATTCTGACATTAACTGACATAGTGACCCATCTGATGGGAGTAAAACCATTTTATTTTTCTCAGATCTTTCTTCTTCCCACTCTTGAAAGAAGAACCTTCTGATTGCTCTTTATTGGACTTCTTCTTACCCTTGCTTGCAAGAGAAATATTTTCTTCATCTTGACCCTTCTTTTTTTGATCTCCTCGATGAGCACCTTCATAGATCTCCTCCTGAACAAAATCATCCCAAATTCTTTCCCAATCAGGTAGTCAATCTCTTCCGACAACACACTTGAAAAACACTTCCCAGTGCTTTGCAAAACCATTCAAGGCTATACACACCAACTCATCTTCATTAATCATCTCTCCAATAGTTGCAAGCTCATCCCTGACCTGTGTTAGCTTGGACAAGTAAGAGGTCACACTCTCACCTTTAGACATCTTGGTATTATGCAATTTGTCCTTGAGCATCATCTTATGAGTCTGATAGTCGCTTTGATAAAGTTTTGTGAGCGTATCCGACATCTCCTTGGTGGTGTCTTTCCCCGATAAATGAGGAATTAAATGATCTCTTACTCGATCCAGGATAATCCTCTGAGCTTGGCCTCTTTGACTTCATGCGAATCTAAGGTAATAGGATCATTTGTTGGTGGTGTCACTTCTGTACTAGCATAGATCCATAGCCTGTTCTCCTTGAGAACAGATGTAATCTGAACCTTCCACTACAAGAAGTTAGATGCACCCTCAAGCCTATCCTCGTATCGAACACTGGTTGCCATAGCCACAAAAAGAACTAGAGACGAAAAATATGATATTTTTCCTTGAAATCTGTGTCACAAATCTTGGCTTCGTATTCAGAGTTTAGTGCTTTGATACCATGTTAATTTCTTATAACCCAACAATAGATTAATTGCTCAATAAATTCACAAAATATAATCAAATATCTGATTTATAACAATTAATACAGCTGGGTTAATTAACAACTAATAACAGCAGAAGCAAAAATAACAAGAAGCCAATCACAAAAAGACAATAACACAGAATTACCCAGGAAACCCCAATGCGGGGAAAAGCCTACAAATGTTGGATCTTCTATTCAGCCTAACAATAAAATTTTCTTTCAAAAATACAATATGAGTTTGCTACAACAATCTTACATTTATAGAACCTAGCTGCTTTAGTTAGCATGCAAGGAAAGAATCTTTCCTTGCTTTCTTTGGCTTTAATTACACATAAAATCACTCTTGGATTTATCTTATCCTCATAAACATGGAAACATTCTATTAAAGAATAAAAATCCTGTTGTTGCTAAAAGTCCAACTTGAATTGTTTTAAAGCATATCTAACTCGAGTTGCTTTAAAGTGATTTAAACCATATCCAACTAGAGTTGCTTTAAAACAACTCCACATCCCACCTCTTTAGCTACAAAAATCAACAACCGCCTATTTGAATCAAGGAGAGAGCCCGAGCAAGAGGGTCATTTTTTGACTCAGCGGAGAAGGGCAAGGGAAGGAGTAAAAACATTTGTGATGGGGGTAAAATTCGCCTTCCTTATTATGCACCCTTCACAATCTTTGCCACGCCACACATAAGCTCCAAAAGCTCAGGTATACTGTGGAGTTTGCTAAGATTTGTCGGCCTCATTGAGTACCTTTACCTAATGTTTTATGTGCATACTCTCCTCTTATTGTAGTTTTCAATTCTACTTTAACCAGCTTATACAGTGGTGTATGTGACCAATGTGACATTGCAAGCCATGGTTATCTGTTGGAATTTTCAATTATAAGTGACTTCCAACACCTTTCAAATAAATCCTTGTGAAACATTAGCTCTCCACCCACACAATCCAATATGGAGTAACAAATAGGTACATGCATCAGCATCATTATTGTTCTTGTGTGGAATGTTGAGTGCTCAACAAAAGGAGTTTACCTTGGCAGGTGTGCAGATATCAAATGCTCCACGTTTTTTTTTGGGTGACCATTTGTTTGTTTGAAATTGTTTAATGAAATTTTGCATATAACAATTTTTTTGGTGACCATTTGTTTGATATTGTTTAATGAAATTTTGCATATAATATTTTTTTTGGGTTTAGAGTTGATTTTTTTTTTAATGAAGAATTGTTAGATTTGAGGCTTTTTGTCTCAAATTTCAACATTTGGTATCAAAATAGGTTTCAAAAGAGGTCTCTCTGAATTCACTCCACTCATGTTTCATGTGTCAAGTTGATTAAGGTAATGGATTGTGGATCCCATGCTCCTCCACAACCCCATTATCTTTTTCCACCCCCATCTGCTTGTTGTAAAGTCAAGAGGTGCAAACAAAGGACTAGGATGATCCCATGCACCTCATGAAAAACATGGAGTTTGTAGCATCCACCCTTCTTGCATATTTTTCAATTATTCTCATTGGGATCCCACGCTCCTTGAAATGGACTCATTAATATTCTCCATTCATGTGCATTGTATTTCTCTCTTCCATTCTATACACTCTGTTTGAGGTTTTTCCTTCATTTTGTTCATTATGTTTATGGTTGGATTTAGTTTTTTTGGTTTTTGTCCATCAGAATCCCTTATGAATAATTTCTATGATTATATTTGGTGTCATTGAAATGATTAGATAATTGAATCATTGATCTATGATTATATTTGGAGTGGTTGGTTGAAGCAGTTAGATAATTGAATCAGTCATGAGGATGAAGCATTCAGGGTGTGTGTGCAAAATATTTTCCTAAAGGCATGAAAAAAAAAGATAAAACCAATAATTTATTGAAAAGATAATTGGTGTGTTTAATAACCAACTTAAAGATGAGGATGGGGAACCAAAAATAGATGTACATGATGATTCCAAATAAAAAATAGATATAGATTATAATGCTCTCTTGTTTCCATTTGATTATAGATATACAATCAAAGGTCTCGAAGATCATCTTAAGGAAATATTTAGCACAAACACATTGATGCAAGATAACAATAGGATTACATGAGAAAAAAAAAGGAGTCACTAAAAAGGAAGGAAAATTAAAACCATAAATAGACGCAAGCAATGGCATTGCCATAGATGTGACCAATGCAAATGAAGCAAATACTAAAAGTTCTAGAAAAGAAAAGGCTCCCTGTGGAACAAATGCAGGTCACCAAAACTCTAGTGATTCAATTCCAATAAGAGAGTTGCTTAACATAGGTTAATTGAATAAAATAAAGATTAGTTGTTAGTTGTTTTGTGTTGTTAGGTAGTTATTGGTTGGAAGATCTTTGTTATGCTTTAACCTCTATAGTGTGTATTAAGTTATGATTAGTCGGCTTGTGACTACCTTAACTCTTAATTAAGTCATATTATCATTATTATATTGTTATTTAGTTATATAGGTCGGCCTAGGACTTATATAGGGTTATCTAAGTTGGTCTGGGTGATATCCTAGGTATAAATAGGTATATATAGGAGGTTGTGAGTCTTATTTCATCATCATGTTGAGTATCGAGTTCTTATTGAAGACTATTGGAGGTATCCCCCTCAAAGTGGATTAGGAGATTTCCCCCTCAAAGTGGCATATTATTATCAAGTATTTTAAGCATATTTAATATTTTATTGTTCTTGTGCAAGTTATTTCATTTTTATCAGGACATTACAATTTAATGGTTTAGAATTGATTTTTGTTGAATGAAGAATTGTTAGATTTGAGGCTTTTGTCTCAATTTCAAACAATATTTATATTTTATATGTAATTTATTTTAAAAAAAAAATGTTAGATTTTTTTAGATTTTATTATTATACTCAACTCCTTGCACCTTTGGATATAATTAGAAATAAAGTACAATTAAATTAGATTGAAATAAATGATTTTGTTATCATATATTTGTTGTCTTGTTGTTTCGAAATTTTGACGGAGGAGATTCTTTGAAAATATCTATTTTATTTTTAATCAAAAAATTAAATTAGGCAAATTTATAAATTAGAGTTTAAATTTAGTAAAATCAAAGATAAATTTACTATATTATAAATGTCAAATAAATAGAGCTAAATTAAATTAGAACTTAATTAAAATTAATTTTTAAATTGTAATTTAAACTAACATATTTATGTTTAGAAAAATATATGTAAAAGATGTCAAATGATGTTATTTTGTAAGTGTTTATTTTCTATTATATTTTATTAAAGTAGAATATAAATTAAAGATAAATTTACTATATTATAAATTTCAAATAAATAGAACTAAATTAATTTAAAACTTAATTATAATGAATTTTTAAATTGTAATTTAAACTATCATATTTATGTTTAGAAAAATATATGTAAAAGATTTCAAATGATGTTATTTTGTAAATGTCTATTTTCTATTATATTTTATTAAAGTAGAATATGTGCCTCTAGAATAATATCTCTTAACACCTTTTACATATATTTTCTAAAGAGAGGCATGCTTATTTTACTTTATAAATATCTATCAATTATTTATATTAATTTAGATTGTTTCTTCTTCATTTACATTATTTTTCAAAAAATAATATAAAATTTAAATTTATTGATATATCTTTTAATTAATTATAAATGTATAAATTGAAAATTTTAAATAATTTTTTAATATCACTCAAAATTTGTTAGTAATACATTATGTGATGGATATTTTTTTGCATTATGGTCCTTGCAACCAAGGTTCAAACCCCTATTAGGGTGATATTACTAAATTTTCATGCTGGGGGATGAGGTCTCCCACTTGTGACCTCATGCTCTAACCAAAATTGTTTACCCCCACTCAAAATTTTATCTGTTGTGTACAAATACTCTATAATATCACATTTTAGTAGAGATCCTCTTACTATATAATATCACATTCATCATATTTTGTAAGAGATTCAACGTCAATAGTTATTTATTTTTATTAGTTTTGTTTTAGTTTTTATTATTTTTCTATGTTGGTTGTGTTGCAATTTTAATTATTTTTGTACATTGATTCTTTAACTATTTATGTTAACATTCTCACATCAGTACACTTCAAATTAAGCTTAGTTATAATGCTTTTATTTTACTTCTCTTTTGACTTTGATCTTTTACTTTTGGAAAAACCATCATTCATTATTTTGGTAATTAGAATTTTAAAAATAATTTATTTTCATCTAAGTTTTTATATTTATATTTGAAAAAAAAAATATTAAAAATAAAATTTTATAAATATTTTTTTAAAAGAGATTAATATTTTTCATGTCAACAAATAAAAAAAATTGCGAATAAATTTTAATTATTATTTTTTCTATATTTTTTAGTTAATTATTTAACTTTTAAATAATAAATAATATTTATACAATTATCCATCTTTTTGTTGATTTCAAATTCTTATTTATGTTTGTTCTTTTATATTTTTCATTTAGTTAATTATTTAATTATTTATGATCTATATCTTTACACAAGCTTACATCCATCAATATTTTAACTATAATAAACTAATATAGAATGTTAAAAATTTCATTCTAGGAATTAAATAGTATGAAAACTAAACTCACATAGGAATTCTACTATAGTATGTGATGATAAATTGCTACAACCCACAATTTATTCTTTCAAACAAAATATGTTTATTAGTAGAAAATACAACATAATGAATATACTTGTATTTATACACATGAGACAAAATAATATCTAAACATGTCCATGATTTGATGAATCTTTTACTTCTTCCCCTTTTTCCAAATTTTCCCTAAATCCATTTTGATCTCTTTCTTTTTTCCTCTCCTAAACTCACAAAACCTTCTACCTTTTCCTTCTTAAATTTTGATAAAATAACCATAAAAATGGACCCCACTACCTCCACAAAGGGCTCCATTCTCACCCTAACTCATACCACCAATCTCTCCAAGCTCTTGCACTATTTTCTCCATGTTTCTTTTTAAATTTCTCAACCCTACAATATAGGGCTTATTAGGATTCACATTTTTTCTCTTTCTTATATATATATATATTAATTTCTCCTTTTTGGGTTTTCAATCCATTTATTCCAAAATGTTTTTTCAAATCATGTGGTTCTAGGTAACAAGGGTTATGAAATAGGGGCAATATATCAATGTTGTTGATACTAGAAGAGGTCAAAAGTGTTGAACACACTTAGATATTGAGAGGGGGGTGAATTAGTATATTCAAAACTTAAACCCTTCAATACAATGCAAATTCAATCTTCTAACAAGATCAACAATACTTAAATATATCAACAACTCTTAAATAGAATAGAAACAATGAAAGATAAAGCAATGAACACACATTCACAAGATAACACTAGATATACATGGAAAACCCAAGAATGGAAAAAGCATAGTGAGAAATCTCACAATATATGAATAAGATTACAATTTATTTTAAGGCTTACTGCCCAAGGAAGCACATTTCTCCTTGAATTAGGGCAAGATATAAGGACTAGCAGGTTGAGGTGCACAACCTTAGGGCAAGATACAAGGAATTGCTAGGAAGACTCACTATCTCCAAGCAAGATACATAAAAATCTGGATCTACAACATATGTCAAAAATACACTTTGCTGACTGAGGTGATGAAACACATCTGATTTATATTTTCCACTACTATATTATTCCACACTCTCACATTTGCAACTATTTTATCTTCCATTTATATCATCCAAAAGTAAGGAAGACATAAAATTAGGTCAACCAGAATAAGAAACAACTGATGACCTCAACAAGTCAACCACAAAACCTAATTGTGGCGAAAGCATTCCCATCTAGGAGATAAAGAGGACCAAAAAAACTTGTTACATTTTCCAATATGATCCCAAACATCAAACACACTAGCACATATCATCCCAAGTCAATAATAAGGAAATGTCTAGCACATTACCAATCTACCTAAAAACACATCTTCCAAATGTGGTTCTCAATAGGATAAGGTAGGACCCAAACTCATCTGAACACAACCTCAATTGCTAGTGTAGACTCCCAAGCACATATCATAAGAAAGGGAACAAGCCCTATCACCCAAACATCTGCAAATCACCCAAAGAACCAACTCAAATAATATGCAACACCAAAGAGATCAACCAATTATGTGCAAAACATAGAGAGATGTTCCATGAATATCTAGAAATACTTCCATATACTTCTTTCTCATAGTCATACCAAAAACAACTAGTGTAAACCAAGCAAAAAAAATAACTTCATCCTGGAAGCCTAAAACATACAGTCATAAGATAGGACATTTACAAACCAACTTGTGGTAAACTTCATCATATTAAAGCTGAACTGAGACACTACAAAAGCACTAAAATCATGTCCACCAAGTTGTAGGAATAGAAACAACAATGCAGAGAGATGCAAAACATTTTCTGAACCAATCCAAACAAGCAACAAAACTACCAACCCATTATAATTTCTAGAGGCCTCCTCAGCAACACTAGTGGCTTAAAAAATAAGATTTAGTGTCCACAAAACATAAAAATTAAACACCCAACAAAAAGAAAATATCTTCAAAAGTGAATAAATGTGAAGCATTCTCTTGATCGGTCTTCAAAGAAACTACCTACAATAGAAACCTTTACCAACATCCAAAGACCTAAACTTTCTTGTAGCAACATATACTTCCTCAAGAGAAACAAGAGAGAGCATACAATATACTAAAAACAATCAACATTAATTCTAATCCTCATGTCTTAATACTTCTAATCCTAATCTTAATATATCATCTTGATATCATCTTTGTTGATAAAAAAAAAAAATTTAATACTACATTAATTGATATCAAACAAGGCATGCCATCTAACCATGAGCATCAACAACATCACTGTTAGCACATCATTATAGTATACCATCAACACACAAATGTAAGCATTAATGACAACCCAAACTAAGTGTTGACATGAATGACAAACTTAGGTAACATATGTGAAATAATCTCCCCCTTTGGCATTGATGGTAACACACACTTGCTCATTACCCCCCTTGGAAATCAAGGACAAAGGGAAAAAGTCTTAATTTAAATCATCAGGACATACTCAATAATTTTTCTTCTCCTTCAAACAATTATACATGCTCCCCATATCAAAAACAACCAACCAACTACCTACTCCCCCTAAGAGGTAGCTCACACCAATCTAGGAGAAAAGGTTATCACATGCATTTCTCCTTCTAGATAGATTCACTATCTATGCATCTAGTTAGAACAAGAAGGGGAAATAACCCCTAAATTCTACCGAAGATACCCAAAAGTATCCTTTTAAATCTCCTTAGAGAAGACCAACCAACTACCTACTCCCCTTGAGAGGTATCTCACACCAATCTAGGAGAAAAGGTTATGACATGAATTTATCCTTCTAGATGGATGCACTATCTATGCATCTAGTTAGAAAAAGGAGGGGCAATAACCCCTAAATTTGACCAAAGATACCCAAAAGCATCCTTTTAAATCACCTTAGAGAATATGTCTATAATCTAATTCTTAGTAGGAACATACTCCAATTTGAATTCTTTCTTTGTATCCATATCTCTAAGATAGTGATACCAGATAGAAATATGTTTGGTCCTTGAATGCATCATTAGATTCTTGGAAATTTTTATTACACTAGTATTATCACATAATAAGGGAATGAGTTCATCATACACTGCCTTTATATCCTTCAAAGTATGCTTCATCCAAAGCACTTGGGTGTAGCAAGATGTTGCAGTAATATATTCAGCTTCTAATATGGATAAGGACACTAGGTCTTGCTTCTTACTAAACCAAGAGACTAATCTATCTTCTAAGAAAAATTCACTTCCACTGGTGCTTTTGGTCATCCACACATCCTACCCAATCAACATGAGTATAAGCACTCAAAGAAAATTTATCATCCTTCTTATACCATAAACCATAAGCTAGATTTCCCTTCAAGTAGATCGAAATATTGTTTTTATTCATTAGTTTTCTTAGGATTAGCTTGATGTCTAGAAACCAAACATACTACATGCATAATATCAAGTCTATAAGTAGTCAAGTACAATAATCCTCCAATCATAGACCTGTAAAGAGTCTAATCAACCTCAGGTGACTCATCAGTCTTACTCAGGTGACAACCGGTAACCATAGGAGTACTTATTAGTTTGGAATCCTCCATGAAAAAATTCTTCAACATCTCTCTAGGATACTTAGCCCAAGAAATAAAGATATCTGTTGTGCCCTCAGCACACACGCCCCGTTCGGAACGGGGACCTTCTTTTCTTTCGCCTCATCGGGTCTTTTGGGCCACCTCATTTTGTGTGCCCCTCGTTTTGACTTCCCGCATGGTCGATATTATCCTAAAGTTTCATCATAAAATCGACTACGCTCTCCCTTTTGGTTTTTTTGCTGCCCTCCGGGGCCTCGTGGGTTCCTTGGGCCTTTTGGGCTCCGGGGCGGACTCGGGCCCCTCCGGGCTCGGGCCTCCGGGATTCCCTTATCGGGCTTCCCCCTTTCGTTCGCCGCCCTGGCGGTGTTCCCCGGGTGTCTTTCCGCCCTCCCGGGCCCGCCCTGTCATTTTCCGTTTGTGGTTCTTTGGGGGTTTCCCGGGCGGCCCCTGCTCCTTCGGGCCCTGGGCTCCGGAAGTCCGCATCCGGACTTCTGTCCCGGGATCGCTGTCCGCGACGGCGATCCTCCGGCAGCCGCCTGCCCCTCGGGCTCCCAGGTTTTGCTCGCCGCCGCCCTCCAAGTGCAAAGCGAAGCCCTCGGCGGCGATCTCCCGATGGCCTCCCGCCCACCGGGATCCGAGCATCCCCTTGCCGCCGCCGTTCGAAGTCCTCGTAAAGTTCCGCGGCGGCCGTCGTTGCACGGCTTCCCGCCTGCCAGATCCTGAAGTCTTCACCGCCGCCGCCGACTCAAATTTGAAACCCACCAACTTTTGGCGTGATCGTACGTGCAATAAATGCGAGCATTAATGACTGATAGGGTATATAAACCGTGGTCCCCAATGTCATTTTAACTTGGTGAATTTGAGCAAATTGGAGCAGCGATTAAATTGGAGCCCACTGCAATCAGCATCATCACGATCATCGACATCAGCATCGCCCCGTCAACCCTGCCGGTGAATCCCATCAACTTCCCGCTTAGCAAATTGGAGGTAGGCCATCTTCGTTCGCCCTCCCGCTATTTTTGATCTTTTGTGGATTTCGTTAAAATGAACAATGAATTAAATTGCGTAAAATTGAACATCACCCTGTCGCGCCCATAACCCATGTCTTCGAATTTGCCGGAACCCATTGGAATCACCCTCACCGTCGGCTCGGGACTTGTCCGCGTCGTGGGCGTTCTTCGCACAGTGCAAAGGTCCCCGCCGGGCCCGAAACCCTCCATCGCCGTCGGAATCCGGAGCCACAAAACCCCTGACGGAGGTCCGCCTTTCTAGGCCCGGGTCTCCGGGTTTCCCCTCCCGGACCTCCGCCTCAAACTCACCGCCGTTTTAACCTCAAAATCTCTCGGCGTCTTTCGGCGTCCTCCTTACTGCCCCGCGACCCTTCGGGCCCGGTCGTCTGGAGTTCCGTCCCCAGAACTCCGTGACGGTTCCGCCGTCACTCACGGCGGAACCCTGCCGGCTACCCAACCTTCGGGCCCCGGGGATACTTTCACCGCCGCCGTCGCCTGAACTTTGATGAAATTTCCCAGTGGCCGTCATCCCGCAGCGCCCCGCCTCCCGAGCCCCGTGGGCCTCTTCGCCGTCACTATTTGTACTTCGCGGCAGCCCGTGTCTCCCATCTCTCCGGTCGCCGGGTCCTGGTCTGTCTTTTGCTGCCGCCATTGAAAACATCGCAAAATGCATGCGGCGGCCTGCACCTCGCGTCGTTCCGCCTCCCGGGTCCCGGGACGCCTTACGTCGCCGTCGCCTGTGAGTTGTCATAACTTCCCGACGTCCGTCCCCTTGCATCCTCCCATGGTCCGGAGCCCGAACTTCACCTCGCCGTCACCGCTAGGCCACATTGCAAAGTCCATCGGCGGCGAACCTCCGTCGGCTCCTTGCCCTCCGGGCTCCGGTTTTCTCCTCGCCGCCACCGTTCAAAATGATCAAAGATTACGCGGCAGCCGTCAGCTAGCGTCCTCCCGGCCTCTGGGGCCCGGTGCTCCGAGTGTCGTCTGGTCTAAGACTGTTAAACCAAACCTGATGACGGCCGTCTTTTTGCTTCCCGGGTTCCGGCCTCTGGGCTTCCGCCGCCGGACTTCTATCCAATTTCCGCCGCCGCCGGCTTCCTTCGCCTAACTGCCTTCCGGCCTGAAACCTCTGAGGTCCTTTAAATCAATCCAAATCAATTCAAATTGGGAATCTGACTTCGACCCACGTCCTAAATCACGCCGTTCTCCATCATAGCCCCCTTAAAACATCAAAATTTGGCCAACGGGGGTCTCCGGGAGCTTTTGCTTGTGTTTTCCCTTCCTGACAGCATTCCTGCCAGGGAAGTCCGGCCCTCTGGGCCCGGATTGTCCAATTGCTCTAAAATGAAATTGATATCATCTGAGGATTAAATTTACGATGTATTTGAATGATTATTTAGATGATATGCTCCCAATGTGGACTAACATTAACGTTTTTGATGTTTTGTTTTGCTGACTTCACCCTTTGCTTACAGGATATATAGAATCGGCTGCAGGAACTTCAGGGGCCTCTACCGAAAAGGACAAGGGTAAGAAATCCAGAAGGGCCGCTCGTGGGAAGGAGGATAAAGATCAGATGAAATTCCAATTCCAGGGGGAGCCACTCCAGTCAAATGTCTCCACTGACTGGAGAGAGATCTCGGACACCAATATCGGTCAGGTGGACATAGATGAGTTCACCCAGAGGGTCAAGGTCGACCCTAAGACAAAGAATGCCAGGTTAATACGCCAAAGTGGAATCGCCAAGGCTGCAGGCTTCCCTTCGTCTCTGGTAGCACCTGAATTAGTAATGGCTTGCCGAGAAGCCTACCAGACGGATACCAGAACAATCATGGATAAGGAGGGGAATATCCTCACCGACATGTCTCCGGAAGGAATCACAAAAACCTTCCACATTCCCACATTCCCACATATGCAGATCCCCACGTTGGAGCAGTGTCAGGTGGCATGGGATACCAATCCATTGGGCTGCAAGAAGTCAATCAACATTTACTGGCTTAAGGAGAAACGGGGTAGTGCTGCAAAGGTTCCCCAATAACTGTTCCGCAGTGACTTCCACGAGGATTATCATGACTTAGTGACTATGCTAAGCAGGGTCATGGGCCTCTCCCTATGTTGAACAGATCATACGAGGGAATGAGGACGTAAAAACTAAGATCTCATTCGACTGGGGAGGCATCATCAGTAACTGTTTCCATGAGCAGTTCGTAAATGTCAAGAAAAGCTCCAAGTTCTACATGACCTCGTACCTGGTATACTCCTTGGCAGGTTAGAGACAGTATAGTGGGCTCTTTGTGGTGCCGAATGGGGATAAAAAACGAGGACTCAAATCTTTTGACCAGTACCCTCAACTATAATATCGCTACTTCAAGAAGGAGTACTGCCGAGTCAATGATGCCTTCATAGGCCACATTATCAGATTGGTGGCCAGGAACTTTGAGAGAAGGGTATCTCACAGCGCCAGGGCACTCCTGAGGGAGTATGCCTTCATATATATTCAATTTCCCAAGTTCACTTACATCCGAGCCCAGGGATTCACGGAACGGCTGAACAGGCTGCCAAGATACCTGAACGACCAGATCATTCTCCTAGAGCTTTCCCGGCAGCTCCAACATATTCAGACAGTCTTCAGCCAAAAGCATGTAGCAGGGATCCCTTATCCCATGACCCTCGGCCAGGGCCTGTATCGACTACAAACATCTCAATGCGCCGACAACTCAGAAAAGGAACTTAAGGAATATAACTTTGAATGGTACACGACTCGCCCGCGAATGGACCCACACGGCCATGTCAGGAAGGCGCTAGGGCTGGCATACGCCCACAAGTACCATGTCAAAGATTTTTGGGTGGATTGTAAAGATGATAAGGAGGTCCGCATGAGACACTACATGCAAATGACAGTACAATTTTTGAGGAAGGTACAGCTGTTTCCGGTGCCTGATCAACTTGAGGAGGATGAGTCCACCCTTGTGCACCCGAGGTACCCTGCGGTTACCGACCTGGCAATCCCCTCCATCGACTGGGACGAGCAAGAGATCGAGGACCTGGATACCATCACGCAGCCAATCATAGCTCGCACTAAGGAGTGGGTTGATGGGCAAGTAGCACAACTGAAACAACAGGGGGTGACTTTAACTTATGAAGCGCTCAAAAGTGAGCCAAGCGCCACAGAGGACGTTGCTGCCTCCCCATCAGCTGGTGAGACTTCCAAGTCTCCCCCCATCACCAGGTCCCAGAAGAGAAAAAAAGTAGAAACAGCACAGTCTGCGGACCCCAAAGAGCAAATAGCAAAAGGCATGGGAGGCTCATCCCCCAAGAGACTCAAGCAGACAATGACTACAATAGAGGCGCAGCCCCCCTTGCTCCTTCCTCCCCCAACTGGTGTGCTACCCGCCTCTCAGGCCGCAATCGCCTCATCTCCACCGGCGGTGGACATTTCTGTTCACCTTGCCTCTTCACCCCCGGCCGGGTCGATAATCAATATTGACTCCTCCTTTAGCATGACCACTTCCCCTTCCTCTGCTGCTGCCATGTCACCCATTACGTCCCTGCCTCTGGCAACGATAGCATCGCTGGTTCCCCTTTCCACTATGCCCGAGGCTATTACACGACACCTGCAGAGTCTTCCCCCTGAGCTCTCGCAACTCCTAATGGACCCCGCACTCCAGGCGGCCCTCGCCCAAGCCCTCGCAATAGCTCAGCCTTCGCAACCGCCAACAGGTCCACCGACCATGGAGGCCACGATGCAGATTTCCAAAGAGTTGGAGGAGATAGAACAAGAGGCTTCAAAGCCTATCGAAGAGGAGGCTGATGATTATTATGAGCAACCTGAATATGAGCATAGAACCATCGACAAGGTTGCCTATGAGGAAGAAGAGACAGGCTCTTCTGAGGGCGGGGATGGAGAGGATGGCTCAGGTGCCAAGGAAATTATTCAGGTCTTCGATGAAGACGAGGAAGAAGAGTTGGCTCAGTAGCCAAAAGATGTTGGGGAGGAGGTAGAACAATCGCCACGTGGTGAAGAGGGACAGCCACAAGAAGAGCAACCTATAAAGGATATAGATATCACTGAGGCTGAGACCCACATTGTAAAGAGCCCCGAGGCTGAGGCTGTTGAAGAAAAGAAAGAAGAAGAGGTGGCAGGAGAAGAAGATCCCACCCGGATACTGACTACGAAGGCACCCGTTAAACACCTCGTGTTTTATCAAGACTCTGACGAGGAGGAGGATGATGCCAAAGGAAAGGGAGAAGCCCAAAAGGAAGAAGAGGTAGAAATCTTACAGTTAACGGAGAAGGGTGAAGGCAGCCATGATACACCCAGGGACAAATCTGTTATGCCCGATTGGCTGGAGAAGCAGCTTGAAAAGACTACTCCTATTTTGAGTGACCCGAGATCGAGATTGGAAGCCATCTTGGCTCGATCTCTAGCCACCACAAAGAAGGAGAAGAAGCCTAAGGTCCGTTCCAAGATAACCATGGATGCTTCTGGCTCCCGGGCAGCACAAGTAGCGACGCCAACTGTTGGCCAGGCCAGAATTAGCTACAGCATCTCCACTATTGACCTAGGGACATCAACCAGGGAACAAAAGGTCAAACACCTCGAGGAGTCGGTGGCCACGGTGGTGCATCTAATTAAACAGGATAAGGTCACCAAAGACGAGCTAAAGGCGCAAGTTGCTGCCCTAACCGACTACATCCAGCAGTGGTCTTCAATAGACGACCTCCCCACTACCTCTACAGCTGCGCCACAACTGCTCTCCAAGGAACAGATAGATAAACTAGAAAGGAGGAAGAACTTGGAGAGGACCACTAAGGATTGGTTCTAGTAGGTCATAAGCATTGGGAACGTAGGGATTGGCTTGGCTGTGCAGATAGCCAATAAGTTCCTGGACCTGGTTCAATCCTTGGAAGGCACGAAGAAACTCTACACCGGCTTCCTTGCGATCTACGACTCTGCCTTCCCAAGGGTTGAAGCCATCCTTCAAATGCCAGAAAACACATGGGAAGAAAAGCTAGAACTAAAGAAGGAGGATCACTAGTTGGTGGACGTGTGGCGCAGAGACCTCATCAACCGAAAGGAGAGGATGGAACAAATCCAGAGCAGGGTGGATCCGGATATTGCATGGATCAAAGAAATCTGGGCAGAATGCGCCAAGTACCTTAAGCTGATAACGAGCCATGATATGCCCACGGTGCAATTGGATGCAGAAAAGGTCAGGTCATACTTTGAGGAAAAGATGAAGGACGGGACGGCCGAAGATATCACAACGGACTTCCTAAGTTTTGCTGCCCATGCCTTCAATAGATCAGAGCTATTCAAAGATCAGGGCTCAAAGTATGACGAGGACTGGAAACGGCTGGAGGAGAACGCCAAAGAATGGAGCTACCAGGCGTTGAGATGCGAGGTCCTCGAGGTAGACAAGCTCTAGGCCGTCATCCTCAAGTACATAGAGCATGCAGCCTCCGAAGAGCGGAAAGACAACCCAGCCAAGAAAGAAGACCTCCCAGAAGTGTAGCTACAGCCAAGAAAATAGCAATTAGCTACAGGACAAAAGGAAAATAGTGTCATCCACTAGATGACAAAATAGGGAAAAGACAAAAGATGTTTTAAAATTGTAAATCTATTTGGGGGTAGGTGAAACCCTATTTTGTAATGAATCTTGGCCACACAATTGTAATGAATCTTGGCCATTCATTTGACTTTTGGAAACTATAAATAGAGCTCTCCCCTCTTTTGCAAAGGGGAGAGAGTTGAGTTGTTGTAAAGACATGCTGCAGAAATTTATAAGAAATAGCATTGACTTGGTGCATTTCCTTGTTTTCTCTCATGTCAATTGATTCACTTCTCCAATATTAGATGTTTAGCTTAGATCTCTTTGCTATTTAGTTAGCTGTTCATGTTTTTTGGGTAAATCTTAGGAATGCTGTTTGGTGTTTATGAAAATTCCTGCACTGTTGATGATCCCTTAGTCCATACTTTTTGCTGTTTGCTGAAGGTAGACCGCTGTGCAAAGTTAGCCTGGACTTAATTAAAGCTGCCCCAAACACTTATCTTTAGTTCATACATGTATGTGGTGGATGAAGGATAAAAATCTGCAGCCCTTAGAAGATAGCATGATTTCCATGATACTGTGAAATCCCTAGTTAATTGGGATATCGTTTTAAGGAATTGTCCATTGCAGGAACTCCATTGTCACTATTCATTGCAAGCTTCAGACTTAGGAACTTTCCTTCCCCTTTGCTCTTTTTCACTTTCTTTAGAAACTGAACAATACCAAGGTTCATTGCACATTATAAAGCCAAATCTAATAATCAGATGGAGTTTGAGACTGCTGTTTGAACCTACAGCCAACACATAACTGCTTTCATGCTAAAAACTCCTTTTGGAAGATCCAACTTCATACTTTTTGCTCATACTCTGTATTTCTGTAAGGCCGCCTTGTGATTCCAGCAAATCACATCAAACTACTGAGGTATCTAAGCATTGTCATGACCTGACATCCGAGAGACCTTGGGATAGTGTTCTACAATCTGATTGTGGAAGATTGTCTTTCAAGAGAGGTAGTGCACTTATGCATTGCCTATGTTGAAGAGTGCATAAAAACACCATCAACAATATCATCATCTAGTTAAACAATTTAAAGTCCAAGGAAGAAATACAACTCACCAATTATAGACATCTCAAACTCTTTCTGCATCTCTTCTGCGAACCTCTTACACATGTTATCATCTCCACCAAAGATGATATCATCAACATATACAACACCAATCAAAATTTTGTCTTCCTCTACCTTAATGTAAAGATTACTATCTATGGTACCTTTCTTGAAACCTTGCTGAAGTAATTGCTTATCCAACTGAGCATATCAAGCTTGATAGGAGCTTTCTTGAGTCCATATAAATATTTTTCAAGTGTCTACACACGAATTCCAGATCTTTTGATAGATGGAACCCATTTGGTTTCTCATTATAGACCTCTTCCTCTAAATTTCCATTCAAGAAGGATGACTTGACATTTATTTGATAAACCTTGTAATTCTTGTGAGCAGAAAAGGTAAAAAATATCCTAATAGCTTCCATTATGGCCACTTATGAAAAAGTCTCCTCAAAATCAATACCTTCAAATTTTGAATAATCCTTACACACCAATCTCTTTTTGTTCCTTAGATCTTCACCATCTTCAATTTAGCTTATTTCACAACACCCTCTTTGTTCCTATAATATTCTTATAAGTTATTCTAGGAACCAATTCCCATTTCTAATTCTTTTATATCTAATCCAGTTATTCTTTTGTTACTTTCATCCATCCTTCATCTTTTCTAGCATCAACAAAGTTCTTGGGCTCTACCTGTTACAGTAAGAAAAAATTCATTTTCTCACTTGCTTTCGCAAGCCTTCTCCTAGTCTGTACACCTTCATTCTTATCTCTAATGATCTAATCTATTGAATTGTTCTTTTGACAATACTTTTCTAGAGCTCGAGGGGCTATTTTTATTCTTGTTCCTTCTCTTCTTTCTCTTCTTCTTCTTCAATGTTGGGAGGTATATCAGATCTACAAACCTCTGATTCTTATGAGGTATGACACAAGATTTCATCTCCCTTAACATTTTTGCTTTCAATCATCTTTCCCAATCTCTTGTTGTAGCATATATAAGCCTTTCTTTTGGTTGAGGAAGCAAGGAAGATCCCTTCACACCTTGATTCAAAATTTCCAAGGTCTTCTTCATCTCTCCTAATGTAGCCTTTGTTTTCAAAGATCATGAAGTATCTGATAGTGGAAGGCCTTCCATACCATAGGTCATAATGAGTCTTTGTGGCATTGACCTTCAATTGTACTATGTTAAGAAAGTAGACAATAATGTGAACTACTTCCTTCCAATACATATCATCCAGCTCTACATCTTTCAACATTGCCCTATCTATCTCTTCAATAGTCCTATTCTTCCTCTCCACTACCTAATTTTGCTGAGGGGGATATGTGCAGGATCATCATGGAAAAAACAGGCCCTTAAGTGGCAAAAAATTCAGAAAAATCAGTGTTAGGCAACTTGACATAAAAATTTGAATAAGTTATCTATATTATTTCAAAAATATGTAAGAATAGAATCTGTAGAAAATTGAATGTAGTTTCTAAACTACTAGGTTTATTTAAAAATAAATAAAATCTATTTGGTGAAAATTTGAAATTTCAATGCAATAGTACTTAAATTTCAGGGAAAAAATAAGAAGTAGGTGTTTGTCTGATCACCCTAACTATAATAAAATGATAATATTTTTTTATAAGATTTTATATTTAAGTAGATGACTCATGTGGATGTGATGCATATTTTTTGTAATTATTTTCCAAGTAAATAATTAATTATGAATTTTTATTACAACTTTTAAAAAATATAAAAACTCGTATGTCCGACCACCTTAACTTGGTCAAAACTTCATGAAATTTAATTTTTCTTTTTTAATCCTATAGTATGTGAAGCATAGAATGTGACACATGTTTTGGATTCAAAAAATGTGATACCGTTTGAAAGTTATAGATGTTTTTCAGCCAATCGATCAGGACTTTAGTCATAATTCTAATAGAAAATAAATAATAATTATTTATTAAATTCAAATTAAAGCATAATTTATATTGGCGGAAAGCTTAGAATCTCCTCTAAAAACCCTTTTCGTTTCATCAATTTTGGATTAAAATAAAGTCGTCAGCCACATTCCCTACAAATACCCATAATATTGCCACTTTTTGGCCCATCATGATCTTGCACATACCTAGTCCTAGGAGTAAATAGATGTCTCCTAATACCATGATCTTCACAAAAAAAATCAAATTCATTTGAAATAATTCACCTCCTCTATTAGATCTTAAGCATTTGATCTTAGCATTCAATCCATTCTCAAACTTTTATTTAAAAATATTAAACTTACCAAAATATTTTGATTTTTCTCTTAAAAATGTAACCCAAGTCATTCACGAGTAATCATCAATAAGAAACTTGAAATTCCTTTAACCTTGTTGAATCTTTGTTCTTGTAGGTCTACATGTAGGTTAGTGTGAATAAGATCCAATGGCATTGTAGAAGAATATTCCTTTCTCTTGAAACTTGTATTTGTCTAAGTTTCCCCACTTGACACTTGGTTATCTTAGGCACATCTATCACTACATGAGTTGAGCTAATATTCACCATATTTTCAAAGTTGATATGTCCCATCCACTTGTGCCACAACCAACACTCATCAGATTGAGCCAATAAATAGGTTCTTCCATTGGAACCTTTATATGATAAACATTTCCATTTCTCCTAGTACCTTCTACAACTAATCTTTCAAACCCTACCTTCCTGATCTCATAATATTTTGCATGAAATTTAAAGTTGTATCCTTTACTACACATTTGATTGACACCGAGGAGAATGTGCTTCAACTCTTTACATAGATGACATGTCCTTAATCGTGTTCTTTCCATCAATGGTTATAACACAATCCTTTCCACAATTTTTTGCTGACTCATCACCACCAAACTTGATCGCTGTAGACCATTTAACTTCTTAAGGCTAATGAACATCCTTTGTCACCTGTCATTTGGTTAGAAAAACCACTATCAATTACCTAAGCATTTACTTCTTCTTTCCCATGAAAGGTAGTCCAGACAACCATTGATTTTTCATTATCTTTGTTAGCCTGTAAGGTATCAGACTTCTTGCATTTTTTAATATCACTCTTTTTATCACAAAATTTCAAGGCCATGAAGAGTTTTTGATCATTTGAATCATCATGATCCTCATATTCTGAAGAACAACTACTCTCCTCAGAATAAAGAATTATTTTAAACTTTTCTCTTTTATTGATATCCTCTAATTCTTTAAAATGACTTTAGAGGGAAAATGACTCATTCTCGCACAACTGAAGCCTTTGAAAGATAACTTACCATTGTATTTTTGAATTCCCTTCAATCTTCACACAAAGTTCACTTCTACCTCATCAAAGCCACCATACTGATCAATTTTTTCATCTTCGACCTTCTTATTGACTTTGAATTTTTCTTCTTTCTTTGAAGCATCTTTTTCAAACTCTCTCATTTCAAAGGTTGTGAGAGCACAAAAAAATTTATCTATTGAATAGTTATCCAAGTCCTTAGAATCCTCAATATTAGATACCTTATGACTATAATATTTAGGGAGAGATCTCAAAAACCTTCTTCATAATCTCATCTTCTCACTTCTCCACAAAGACCTTTGATGCTATTAACTACTTCATCCACCTAGAGAAAATAACTAGCAATATCTTCATCGTCTGCCATCCTTAGAGTCTCAAATTTTCTATTGAATTTTTGTATCTTGACTTGCTTCCTTTATTATCTCCTTCATAAATGTTGCTAAGTTTTTCTAGACATCAGGACTTAGAATATTGTAATTCATCACCTTCAGAAGTTCTAAATCATCTAACCTATTCATGATAGCGTTATTTTCCTTGGAATTATTCTCATACAATTTAATCTTAGCTAGATCTATTGGAGGAGAAACAAGAGCAGTGTAAGTGTAACCATCCTTGATATATTACAAAACACCAACCCCTAGAGAGGATAGATAGCCTTCCATTCTTACTCTGCAAAAGGTGTAATTTGTTCCATTAAACCTAGGTGCCTTGTAAGATCCATCTTGTGCCATCCTAGAATTCCTCAAGTGGTTAAGCTCCTTTTGAGGAACTTGTTTCTATTACCAATTGTTGAACACACCTAGACACTAACAGGGGAAGGGTGAATCAGTATCTACAAAACTTAAACCCTTCAACACAATGTAAATTTAGTCTTCTAACAAGATCATCAATCCTTAAACTGATCAAAAAATCTTAAATAGATCGAAAATAATGAAAGATAAAGCAATGAACACACATGCACAATATAACACCAACTATACATTGAAATCCCAATAAGGGGAAAAGAAATGGTAGAAATCTCATAATATATGAATAAGATTACAATTTTTTTTAAGGCTCTCTTCCCAAGGAAGAACATTGCTCCCTGAAAGAGTTGCAAGCTAAGGAGCACAACCTTAGGGAAAGATACAAGGACTTACAGACCGATGCACACAACCTCAGGGAAAGATACAAGGACTTGCTAGGGAGACTCACTATCTCTGAGCATAATACATGCAGATTTAGATTTACAACATATGTCAACAACACACTTTGTTGGTTGAGGCCCGATGAAGAACATTTAATATATAATTTCTACTACTGTATTCCTCCACACTCTCACACCTACAAGTAATTTGTTGTTCCATTTATATCCTTTGTGCAAGTAAGGAAAACATCAAATTAAGTCAGCTAGAATAGGAGACAAGAGATGACCTCAACAAGTTGGCCAAAAAACCTAATTGCAGTGAAAGAGATCCTATCTAGAAGATAGAGAGGACCAAAAACAAATTTTTACATCTAATGTGATCCCAAACATTAAATGTGATGGAACACAACATCTGAAGTTGAAAAATAGGAAATGCATAGAAGAAACATGTAGCACATTACCACTCAGCTCAAAAACACATCTTCCAAATGCATTTCTCAATAGGATAGGGCAGGACCCAAACTCATCTTAATATAAACAAGAGAACAAGCCCTACCATCTAACCATCCATAAATCACCTAGAGAACCAACTCAAACAATATGCAACACCAAAGAGATCAACCAATGATGTGTGGACCATAGAGAGACGTTCCATGGACATCCAACAATACTTCTACATACTTCTTTCTCACTATTGAATGCTAAAAACAATTCTAGAAAAACCAAATAGAAACAAAGCACTTCATCTCAAAAACCCAAAAGAAACTATCATGAGATAGGACATTTAGAAACCAACTTGTGATAAAATTCATCATAGGAAAGCTGAACTAAGGCACTACACAAACACTACAAGTGCGTTGACCAAGTTGTAGGAAAAAATGCAACAATGCGAAGAGATGTAGAATATTTTTTGAACTAGTCGAGACAAGAAACCAAACTACCAAAACTTTACAATTTTTAGAGATCTCCTCAAAAACACTAGTGAATTGAAAAGATAAGAATGCAATGTCCATAGAACATAAACATTGAACCCCAAACCACAAGACCATATCTTCAAAGAAACTACCTACAACATAAACCTTTACCAACATTTGGAGACCAGAACTTTCTTGTAGCAACACATACTTCCTCAAGAACAATAGGAGAGAGCATATAACATAATAAAGACCACCAATAATATATCCCCAACATCAAGATTACTTCTAATCCTCATCTTAATATATCATCATGATATCATCTCTTTGAACAACAAGCATACTCAATACTACTTTAATTGACATCAAACAAGGCATGAAATCCAACCATGAACATCAACATCACTATTAGCACATCATCATAGTATACCATCAACATACAAATGTAAGCATCAACGACAACCCAAACTAAGTGTTGACATCAATGACAAACTTAGGTAGCATATATGCAAAAACAAGCAACTCAAAGTAAGAATAGATGTATAGTTATTTGAAATGTTATGAAATCATCATTTAAATTAATTTATTATAACCCAAACGCTTCTACTTTCACCAAGAAAATAATAATAAATACACCTAAAAAATAAGTGTAATATTTACTTGAAACAATGAAAAGTAAATATCAAATTAACATTTCTATAATATTAGACACTATCAAATAGAAATTTACATATTAGACATTAATTCTTGCATTGTAACACCTAATCAACATGTAAAAAACAAATTATAATAAAAATATGATCTACAAATAGAGTAAGTGTGCATTCTCAAATGACTTGGTATTATGTCCTTGTATCTATAATCCATCTCTCCATCCCAAATGATGCTCTAACTCTTCAAATAAGAGGGGGAATTGTCCATGCATCCATGTCATGAACATAAAAATAGTATAAAAATGAATAAAAAATAATAATCATTATCAATCATTAATTGATAATAATCTTCATAGTATATAACTAAAGCAATAATCAGTACCTTATAACATCAATAAAATCTAAACAATACCATGAGTCATGCATTGCTATCAAATGGTATATTTTTTATATCGCTGGCCATATCCCAAAAGAAATACTTCAAATGTAATCTACAAATCTATATGGTACTAGGAGGGTTGTAAAATTTTGATCTCAAAAGTAACCTAAAAATTTAAAGGACCTACAAGAGAGAAAACACTAGAAAATATCCACATAAGATAATTAGTTAGTGGTTTAATGTGTTCAAGTTGAGCTCATTAGAATGAACTTAGAATGAAATTGAAATAAGACAATAAATTAATAAAGGAAATAAGAAAGAACACAATACCCTTGCTTAATGTAAACCTAAAATCAAGCCTAATTTAACAAATTTCTTATGAATGGATGTGTATGCAACTTAACATTGTGGATTTTGATAACAAATTTTGATAGATTAAACTTGCATAAAGACTTGATTAGTGAAAGTGATGAAAGGATAAAGCATTTATAATTTTTTTATAAAATTTAAATTGATGGATGAGGGTAAGTTTGTGACTAGGAGTTAATTTAACTAATTATGGATTCAAATTGAGAAAGTTGACAATGAAAGTCAATTGATAATTTGGAAAATTGTCATTTTGAATTCCTGGGAGAATAATAATGAATTTTTCTAATTCATTAAATTGATAATGAGAAGAAGTTTCTTTTGGAAGAAAAATTTAATTAGTGAGGTGAAAAATAGAAATTTATTTATTTATTAAAAATGGATAATTAGATCACATTAATTAAATAATAAAATATTAAATTTAATTAGTGGATAAATAGATAATGGAAAATAATAATAATTAATTAATAAATGGTAAATGATGTGATATATGATTAATGATCATAAATGATTTAATTAAAAATATGGTAAATGGGTGATATATCAATAATTAACGAATATTAAATATTAATGGTCAATATTTAGAGGAATAATTTAGTGTCTACAATAGTATTGAATTACTAGAAGTATATTGGAGCATGACTCTTAAATTGTATCTTAATGCTAAAAGTTACACATAGTATCAAGGTACTATCATAGATAAGGTTAGTTATCTTTTCATGAATATTGACATGAATATGTCTATGGAAATTAGTAAAAGATATTTTTTGCTTTAAGGTTTTATAGATAGGAATCTTTTTATAGATAGGAATCTCCTATGTAAGAAAGACATTGTGGACTCTAACTTATGATGTGAAAATATTGATGCATTTGACTATCCATGGTAGCTTGAGAATCAAGGGGAATGGATTTACTATTTTTATTTAAGGAGTGTTGGCTATGAGGATTTCTTTCATGGCCTTGTTCATGCATTAGGTGTTTTATCAAGAAGGATGTCATAATATAATATGATTATGATACTTGATATCATTGAATCATATTATAGTAGGAAATCACTTGTAGTTCTAATTAAGGATTATTTAAAATTGTTATCTTGTGATGATATTCTAACCATTACTTCTTCGTGCTTTGTTATGAATAGATGCAATTTATATTAAGTTGTTAAGTACAAATTTATGGTTATGGATTCAATTATTTCAGTAGTCCTTATAAGACACTATTATAGTAATTGGTGTATCATTTAAGATGGATTATAATTTAATGCTTACCTAAGTACATAAATATGGTTTAAAATTGGTATCATCGCATGTAAAGGTTACCTAAGAATCTTGTTCTCAATAATATGTTATCTTAGCATGTTAAATTGATTAATTTGGGTAAAATCATATATAGTTGTGATTTGTTTCATCTATATGGTTTTCTTTTCTTGAGATAATCACTAGCTTCATTAGGGAAACTTTTATGTAAAGGTTGGGAATCTTAGAGGGCTATACCTTGCAGATGTAGGTGACACAATGGTTCTACCTAGTTTCTATATAGATTATCTTAACCTAGGAAAGATCAAGTTTTTATCATAATAGTTGAAATCCAAGAATAATTACATAGGAATTTTATCTCATTTTAAAGTAGGTATGTAGGAATTCCTTGGGTGAATGATTCCCCTATGAACCAATTTTATCAGGATAGTTTTGCATAAACTTAATCAATCTTCCTTCTTTAGTATGCTTTAGTTAGATGTTGAATTATGCATTAGATGGCTATGAGGACATTCTCTCAATAATATGTCCCCAGTATCTAGGTTTGATCCACTAAAAGAAAATGTGTCATCATCAACCCTATTTGCTCGAAAGTTTGTGGTATTCAATTTTCTAAAATCTAATCCAATCTTCAGTCAACTTTTAGAGTCATTATCATCAAGTTTTTTCCTATTTTGAAGATGTGAGAATGAATCTAATCTTATCTAAATTATAATAATCAAATTTATGTGTAAAATACTATGGTCTTGTGTCTTGGATTATTGACATTTATAGGAGGGTATAGATTATCCTCAAGATATTATGTGGCCTAGTCTACCCAATATAAGAATATGATAGAATTGACCATGACATGACTATGATTGAGTCACAAAAATCTACTCATGTGTATTTAATGATGATGTCAAATTAAGCCATTATGATATATTAGTGTAATCAATTGTTATCGAGCATGAATGGTCTTCATACTCCATATAAAAACTTGTGATTGTCTTGATATTAGGACATAATTCCTTATGACTAGCTCTCCTATTGGTGGGTAATTAATAGTATGTACTACTAATTTTTTCTATCGTATTTTACCTTATATCTTTTAGGTAGATAATGGTTTAGCCTAAGAATTGTGATTGATACTATACAAATGTTACATACTCAAAAGTAGGATATTATATAACATTACCACTATAGGTTTAATTTTCTTACAATAAATGATGCACATTTGAATAATATTTTTCAGATAACACCTAAATAAAGTGAATATAATTTTAGTACTCTATAATTTAGTATTTATTTATGTATATGTGTTGAATGAGACATATGCTTTAGCTAACCCCATGTGTATGTGTGATGTGTGTAAGATCTAATCATCTATGTGTGTGTGTGACACAAGTGGGATCTAGCAACATTAGAAATAGATTATGTATGCTTAAGCCAATCATTATGAAAACATGTGATGTTCAGACAATATGGTCCTTGTGTGGTTTGATGTGTGATCATACAGTAATGTTGGCATGGAACTAGTTCTTGATTGGAATGCAAATGATATCATTTTATTGTAACCAAATAAAATCAAAAGGATAAGATCAAAGAATAGTTGTGGTTTAAAGAAAAATCAAAGATATCATCTTAAATGTTTGGATCCAATTTCTCTATTATTGGTCTATGAACTACAAAACCTCTGATTCTCAAAAGAGATACGTAACTAGGGACATTACAAATGAACCATCAAGGTTTAATTCGAGTCTAAGAATAAACCTAACATTTTGAGCCTATTGCATTCTAGTGTAGGTATATGATTTGTGGTATAGAGTTTTCTGCACAATTATGGTTGGAAAAGCCATAAAATTGACACTTCTAATTCAATGGAAAGATACTTGACCGATTAAATTAATACTGATTGTGAAAATGAAAATAATAATAATTAAGAAGTAGTTGTTACAACTCTACAATCTATTTTATTCTTTAACTAGAATATATCATAATATACACCAATCTTCTGCAGCCTTTAGCGGTGCTGCAGCTACACCACAACCCTCATCACAATTAAATTGAAAGATACTTGATCAATTAAATTAATGCACAACTATGATTGAAAAAACAATGAATTTGACACTGCTAATTTAATTCAAAGATACTTGATCAATTAAATTAATGTTGATTGTGAAACAAAAAAATATTAATAAGTAAAAAGTAGTTGTTACAACTCTACAATCTATTTTATTCTTTAACTAAATCCTATCATAATATACACGGTGCTTCAGCTACACAACTCTCATCACAACGAATTATTTCTGAGTAAATAATCAAACGTCAATTAATGTCGTCCACCATAAAAGTAATGAATATGAAAATGAAACCATTTAAAATTACATTTTGAAAAACAATTATTTAGAAAAGTGAAAAGTCAATAATGAAAGCTATGTATCCAACAAAACACGAATTTATGAAGTGTTTCTGTTCATTTGTCTGTTGGTATTGACTCACCGGTAAAAGTCGCTTGAAAGGCTACCGTCTTCTACGTCTATACATTCAAACAAATCGGAAAGGACAATAGGAATTTGATTTTATAGTTAAGGTATTAAATTTTATGGTTGCATATACCATTCGCCATTATTTCTTGATAGAAACATTTCTTCACCCACCCTGCTGACTTGTTCCTTCACTGACCTTTTCTCTCCGATTTAAAATAGCAGCTATGACCCAACCCTATCTGCTTAAATTTAGTCATCAGCAGTCAATTTAAGACTTTTCTTTTCATTTCTATCTATAACAAAGTGTCCTAGGGGTAATATATTTTTAAGAATAGATATCTTCTTTTTGACTGATGATATCATTTTTATTTTAAAGAAATAGATGGAAAAGGTCAAAAGAAGTATGGGTAGAGAGAGTATGTCTTTTGTATAGTGGGATGGTTGAAACAAAAGGACAGTTTATTTTGGATTGTAAAGCGTATAAAGATATCTTGATCAAGAAAATAAATAATTTTTCAAAATTTTCAAATTGAAAAAAATTAGCAATATTTGTGATATTTAATTTTGTCATTATTGATACCATTATAATGTGCTATATCATTATTTCAATGTTAACTTCAGATTTTGAAGTCAAATCATGGTACAATTAATACTTCACCTTCTATTGACTTGTTCCTTCAATGTCCTTTCCTCTCCCATTTAAACTTGTTACTAGAACCAAAATCTACATGCATAAATTTTGTCTTCACTAGCCAATTTAAGACTTTGTTTTATCCACTTATATTAATCACAAAAGGTCTATTTAGAGGCTAATTCTTTTTGGAGATCAAAGATTCTCTTATTTTAATTGAAGACAAATTCTCCTCGTTTTTTTATGTGAAATAAGTAGAAGGAAAAAGTCAAAAGAGGTCTTTTGCATAGTGAGACAATTGTAACAAAAAATATCTTATTTTTGATTATAAAGCTTACAAAGATATTTAGATCAAGTACATAAATAATTTAGCAATATCTTCTTTTCAAGATTTGTTCAATGAAGATATGATTGAAAGAATGAGAAAATTCATTATGAAGTTGAATTATAGAAAATAATATTCCACAAAGGAAAACTAATAAGATCTCTTGTCCCATTGACCATCTTTTAAGCTTGTTAATAGGGGAGAAGACCCAGTATCTGCTAGGGCTAACTTCACACAACTGTAGAATTCAAACCATATGTCAAATTAGAATTTTTTTTTATGGGTTTTTTTCGCTCATGAGTTAAGTGCTTATAACTAAGGTTTTGGCTTCTGGGCAGTTCGGTAGAGTGCTGGAGTTTCGAGTATGTGTGCGGAGGTAAAAAAACATCTTTTAGAGGTGTCGTCTGCTCGCCATCACCTAATGTCCCACTATCGACTAGCTATAACCACCAATTTTTTTAAAAAAAACACCAAAATGTGTCACTAATAACATTTAATTAAAACTATTTTATCATTCAAATCCGCTCAAAAGTCAATGGGTCTAATTCACATTAGCACCTTATAAAATCATTTTGGCACCCATTAAAAATCACTCCTACGTATTTATCTCCTTACTTTAGCACCGGACACCAAACACATTACACCCTAATTAATCTTTATTTGGGGTCTAATTAATGCATGACTAATGTTCTTTTTGTGGGCATCCCATTCTTTCCCTCATTTTACCACATGCTCTATTTGGAAGGTTCTCAGTGATGGAAGCAGATGCAGATGGCGACGACTCTGCACGACCTGAGGTAACATCAAACATCATTCTTCTTTGATTATGCCAACAATGGTATTGGTTAATCATTTTCTTCTGCATCTTTCATTACCCAGGAAGGGTTTATTCAATGATTAAAAAATTATTACTGCTTGTCTATGTAATAAATCATTCCTCTTACATGCCTTTTCATAATGTGATGTTTGATTTTGTTGGGTCATGGCACGTTGGCATTTTACACATGGGTTTTTTTGCATTTAAATGATTTCCTCCTCATTTTACCATACACTCACAACTTGGTAAAATTGATTGTATCATGATTTTGTTTGCAGAAATGATAGAGGAATTTTGTGGGTTTGACCACATGTCTACAAAAAATGATTTTTTGGTCTGCATCGACCTTTTTATAAAAAACCCATGTGAATATGGGCATAAATCAACAAGCCCATTTAGTGTACGCCATTTTTGTGAAAACCCTTGCATTGTTTTTCCAAATACAGGTTTTTTGGGGTTAAATGATTAAATACGACCTGGTAAAGTCAATTGTCTCATGATTTTGTCTCTAGAAATTATGAGGAATTTCATGGCTTTGACCACATGTCTGCAAAATAATATTTTTTGGTCTGCTTCGACCTTTTTATAAAAAACCCATGTCACTATGGGCATAAATTGACAAACCCATTTAAAATACATATGTATTTGTGAAAACTCTTGCTTGGTTTTTCCCAAATTTGTGTGCTTAAGGAATTAATCTCATGAAACCCTTGCCTAGAATATTCCTCATCTATCTAAAAACACACTTCTATATTCCTGCGAGTGAGGAATTATTATTATGAAACCCTTGGTTAATTTCTTGTGCACATTTCTAAAAACCCAAGTGTGTAATCGATCTACCTCTATTCAAATTAATATCCTATTGCTATTGAATATAGCACAACTTCTTTCATTTACTATACAATGTGCTTTGTACATTCTACTTATAGTTATTTTCATGAGTTGTGCATTTAACATTAACATTTATACACTCTATTTTTACTTTAAATGATAAGTAAATGAAGGTCTTTTTTGGTGTCTTTATAAGATCTGCAAAATGAATTCTCCTAAGTTTTGTAGCAATTCTTTCAACTTGGTCATGGGAAAATTGAAAATCTCATCATTGTATGCAATTTTTAGTTCTTTAATTCAATAAGCACACATCTTATTGAATTTGTACATGAATGTGTTTTTTGTCTCTTGTTCATTGAACAAATTGATATATATGTCTGTATCCTTTGCCTATCCTTTCAAAATGAAAACAATGGTATTGGTTAATCATTTTCTTCTATATCTTTCGCAACCCATGATAGGTTTATTCAATGATTGGAAATTTATTATTGCTTGTTTATGAAATAAACGATTCCTCTTACACACCTTTTCACCATGTGTTGTTTGATTTTGTTGGGTCATGATGCTAGTTTTTTGTTCCACATTGTATGTATGCATGTATGTATAAAGTTGTGTGTCCATGGTTTGAGGTAACAACAAACATCATTCTCCTTTCAAAGTGCAAACAATGGTAGTACTAGTTCTTATTAGGATGCAATTAAATTATATATGTATGTATACACACGTGTTATTCATATATATATATATCAATGTATGTATGTATGCATGTATGTATGTATGTATGTGTATATATATATGTATGTATGTATGTATGTATGCACATACATGCATACATACATATATATATATATATATCTAAAAACGCACTTATGTATTCTTGCGAGTGAGGAATTATTATTATGAAACCCTTCATTAATTTCTTGTGCACATTTCTGAAAACCCAAGTGTGTAATCAATCTACTTTAGTTAAAATTAATATCCTATTGTTGTTGAATATAGCATAGCTTCTTTCATTTACTGTACAATGTGCTTTGTACATTCTACTTATAGTTATTTTTATGAGTTGTTTAATTAACATTTATTTTTATGCACTGCCTTTTTACTTTACTTTATAAGTAAATGAAGGTCTTTTTTGGTGTCTTTATAAGATCTCAAAAATGAATTCTCCTAAGTTTTGTAGCAATTCTTTCAGCTTGGTCATGGGAAAATTGAAAATCTCATCATTGTATGCAATTTTTAGTTCTTTAATTCAATAAACACACATCTTATTCAATTTGTACATGAATGTGTTTGTTGTCTCTCGTTCATTGAGTAGATTGATATATATGTCTATATCCTTTGCCTATCCTTTCAAAATGCAAAAAATGGTATTGGTTAATCATTTTCTTCTGTATCTTTCACAACCCATGATGGGTTTATTCGATGATTGAAAAATTATTACTGCTTGTTTATGAAATAAACGATTCCTTTTACACACCTTTTCACCATGTGTTTGATTTTGTTGGGTCATGATGCTGGTTTTTATTCCCACACTGTATGTACATGCATGTATGTATAAAGTTGTGTGTTCATGGTTTGAGGTAACAACAAACATCATTCTCCTTTCAAAGTGCAAACAATGGTAGTACTAGTTTTTATTAGGATGTAATTAAATTATATATGTATGTATACACACGTGTTATTCATATATTCACATATATATATCAATGTATGTATGTATGCATGCATGTATGTATGTATATATATATGTATGTATGTATGTATGTATGCACATACATACATACATACATACATATATATATATCTAAAAATGCACTTATGTATTCTTGCAAGTGAGGAATTATTATTATGAAACCCTTCATTAATTTCTTGTGCACATTTCTGAAAACCCAAGTGTGTAATCAATCTACTTTAGTTAAAATTAATATCCTATTATTGTTGAATATAACACAACTTCTTTCATTTACTATACAATGTGCTTTGTACATTCTACTTATAGTTATTTTTATGAGTTGTGCATTTAACATTTATTTTTATGCACTGCCTTTTTACTTTACTTTATAAGTAAATGAAGGTCTTTTTTGGTGTCTTTATAAGATCTCAAAAATGAATTCTCCTAATTTTTAAAGCAATTCTTTCAACATGGTCATGGGTAAATTTAAAATCTCATCATTTTATGTAATTTTTAGTTCTTTAATTATTAAACACATAGCTTATTGAATTTGTAAATGAATGTGTTTGCTGGCTCTTGTTCATTGAGAAGATCGATATATATGTATGTATCCTTTGCCTATCCTTTCAAAATAAAGCATTCCTCTTACACGCCTTTTTTCCATGTGTTGTTTGATTTTGTTGTGTCATGCTGCTAGTTTTTTTCCCCACATTGTATGTGTGTATGTATGTATGTATGTATGTATGTATGTATGTACCTTCCATCACCATGAGAACCTTCCAGAGAGAGTGTGCATTCAAATGATGGAAAAGAATGGGATATCAAAAAAAAATAGTCATATGTATCAATCAGAACCCAAATGAAGTTTAATTGGGGTGTAATGTGTTTGGCATCTAGTGTTAATGTTAGGAGATTAATATGTAGGAGTGATTTTTAATGGGTTCCAAAATGATTTCATAAGGTGCTAATGTGAATTAAACCCATTGAATTTTGAGCATATTTGAATGATAAAATAGTTTTAATTAAAGTTTTTTGAAAGAGGAAAAATGGGTTTTACAAGGACCCGAAACCACCAAGTTTACAAAAAAAGAGATAAAAAATCAAAGAACCTAGAAATAGAGAGGTTGTAGAAAGGACAAAAAAATTACAAAGCAATAGCCACCAAAAAAATGCCAGCAAAGGCCACAAAAAAAACCCAGAAAAGACCACATAAAACACTAGCAGCAACTAAGCTTGGGACTTTAAAATTTCTGCTGTCTCAACTCCATTTCATTCATCTCTTGAATCCCTCTCTTTAAGATCTGGACCATCTGGGAAGTAGGAGGCACTTTCCTCTTAAGGTTGGCATGGGTCCTCTTCGATATTCCCCTAACCTCATTCTTGCCTTTATCCTTGTTCTCTTCCAAATCAATAACTAGCAAGCCTTGTTGCAACTTTTCCAACTTTTTAGACATTGCATTAATGATAATGGCATTGTGCCTTGACAATCTATGGTTTTGTTTCACAACAATTTTCATATTGTTTTTTATTATAACAATTTCAGCTTCCAGAGTCTTATACTTGTCCTCAATGTCATCATCTCCCATCCTAGTATTATTCTTTTTCCATTTTCCTTCTTCATTGTTCAGAGTTGGAAACTTCAATTCTAGTTCCTCCAACTTACTATTTAGAACCATGTTTTTGAGATTAAGATCATTGGTTTCTTAATAGGCCCATTTCATAACCCTAAAAAATATCACCAATGCCACATCTAGCAAAGGCAAGGATGTCTCTAGATTGATCCCAATCTAAAATGAGGTTGAAATCACCTGGTTTGGGGGAGCTAGGAAATCTAGTTCCAATATGTTTGACAGAGGAAAGAAGGATAGAAACATAATCTCTACTAGCTTTAGGGTTCATAGTATTGTCCTACAGAGAGTCCGTAGAGTAGGAAACCAACTTTTTGGTAGGGGAACCCTTGAGAATGGGTTTCTTTAGGTGTTTTTTTGCTTTGCATTATATATTAGTGATTTTTTGCAATGCATATGTTTACATGAATACATGCATGTATGCTTATGTTTCTATGAATGTTAGCATGTATGACTGTATGCATGCATACAAACCTGCAAAAAATCATAGATAGATAAGGCTCCCAAAATATTTAATGCATAATTCAATCATATCATCTCTAAAAACCTACGTAAGTGGCAGCTACAAATTCAAATGCTATAACAAATTCAAATTTGAAACACAACAATCAAATTGAATGCATTCAATTGTCAGATTCAAATTTCTAAATAAGACAGATAGCAACTAGTGACATTCACAATTATTCTCCTATACTAATATCCTCTCCATACTACATACCATTGAATGCCATCCTTTGCACATTCCTCATATATCCAAGGTTGATGAGAAACAATGAATATAAGTTGATTAAATCTTGGTATACAATTCTATTAACATTTATATGTTTCTACATATATTTATCTATTCCATATGGATCTTTTAATATGTTGAACTTGATTAATTATGTGCTATTGTACATGCATTATTTCAAAGGTCATATGATGTTTGTATGTTACTAGCCTTGGTTGTGACTACCCATGGTTGTAAATCTTTTCTTGCAAGCATGGGAGAACAAGGAGAGGTGGTGCAACAATTTTCATGGTGGGAAGTTTGGTAATTATGTTTGTCAACACACCAAATAATTAAGGATTTTTTGTTCAAATGGCTCCAAGTTTCAATTATTGTTCTATATTATTGACTAACTAGTATGTCTTTTTATTTATTTCAATAACTATTTTCCATGTTTGTTTGTTCTATTGAGCGGGTGCATGAAGTTGGTCGCACTTTTGTGGCCAAATGGAAAAATGTTTTTGAAAATAGATAACGCGAGCACATTATAACGCACTCGTGTTATGTGGTTTTAAAAGAAAAAAAAGTGAAAAGTGTATCATTTTCTATTTACTATTTCTCAGCTCTTCCCACGGCCAAAAACCCTCACTTTCACGCTCGCATTCTCGGAGGAAGGATTTCTACAAATTTCATCAACAACAATTGGATTTTCTTTGCAAATATGGCACCATGATGATGAAGAGGTGTGAGAGGTAAGTATTGTTTGCTATTTGTTTTGAATTTCTTAGTTTGAAATTGATTTTGTTTGTTTTAGGTTAGATTTGACTATTTCTTTTTAAATTTGTAGGAAATCCTACAATCCTCAACAAGAAGAGGCAAATCCTCAACAACAAAATCCTCAATAAAATCTTCAAGAAAATCCTCAACAAAATTGACCTTAGCAACAAAATCAACCTCCCCCACCAATCACTCAATACCTTATTGGCACTCAAGAAAATTTGAGGAGTGAAATTGAGAACAATAGAGAACAACTTGAGGATTTTATCAGTAGGTTGAGTTATCCAAATGCTTCAATCACAAAAAGAATGCTTCTAGCAAATTCATTGAAGGATATGTTAAAAAATGTAGATGCAATTACCCAACAAATATCTAGATGGCAAGATAGGAGGTAGGCAACCATGGCATATTATGCAGACAAATTATCATATAAACAAGTAAAAGATTTAAAAATTACTAAAGGTGATTTGTGCTCTCTATTCACTGACCCTAAAACAAATCAAAATCTTACCCTCAATGCAAAGAGGTTTCTTATTCATTGGTGCCACCACCAAGAGATTAGGAACCATTTTTATGATAGATGGTATTTGGTTTTTGATTACCCACCGTGCAATAATTTTGTGAAGTCCCCCAATATTTTCTTAGGAAACTATACAGTGAGTTTGTATTGAACCAAATCCCAAATTATTTTGATATGAGGGAGTTCTAGGGGAGAGGTGGGGGGTCAGCTTAGGATAGGCCCGGTGCACAGCAGGATCCTGTGTGGCAAGGGAGACGGCCTCTCGCTAGGCCGCCTCATGAGAACATTGTGATGCTTGCCATTGCAAAGGAGAGTGCTGACGTAGAGACATTGAAGGTGATCACAATTTTGACCTAGAGTGTCATCCATCACACTAGCCCTATTGTACAATGCCATCCAGGGGAGTCTTTGGGTGGTGGCCTTTGAACCCATGTGTTTCAATCTTGTGGGGTGACTTGTTTGTATGACCCTACCGACACTTAGGAGGGTGCTACGCATGATCCATATGCTACTATGCGGCCTGATCTATATGCATCTATGGGGATGGAGAGGACAACTGACATTTTGCATGATGCATATGGCATTAGCACTCAAGTAAAATTTAGCATGTTCATTGAATTTAATTTATTAAATTTTGATTGTGAAATGCAAGATTAACTTATTTAGTTTTATTATTTTAATAAAATTTTAGGGCCACAATGTTGAGACTGGATACACCAGTGCTTCCCCTATTTATTTTTGCAGTACACCTATCAGTGGGGTATTTAACTAGTAAACAATTATAAATTTATTACATGTTAATAGCATTGTTTTACGAATGGTATTTTAATATGTGATTTTGGATGTTGAACAAGGTAATGTTGGAGGTTTCAAGGAAACACCTCCTAGTGCTAGTAGATTTGATCAAACGTTCACAAAGGTAATATAGAATAAAGAGATCTTAACTAATGAATTCTAAGTTTAATAGATTTGTGTAGTTTATATTCATATTGTTGGTTACGTTGCATTACACATCATTCAAACTCAAAGCATTACTTCAAATCCGATAATTAATAATAAAAAATATATAGTTTAATACTTGTACTCAAAATTTTGATCATTAGATCTCATACATTATAAGTCATCACGTGGATCGCTATTGTAACATTTTTGTGATTAATAATTTATTGTTTTATTTTTAGATGTTGGTGATAGAAACACTGCCAAACATTAGGAGGTCAATGGATATTGGTGTTTCCTCCTCTATACAATCCTTCATGGCTCTGATATGGGAGGTATGAGGCAAATTACTAAATTTCAATTTACATTCGTTGTGATAGATGAACTAGTTCTAATGAAAAATCAAACCATTATTGATTCGTAGTTTAATTCCTATTTGGATGGTTTATACAGGGCTTGAGCACACCTCAACATCGGTGTGCAAATATTTCCATCAAGGAGAGTGATTGTGAGATGGTCGTTAGTTATTATTTTGTAAAATATATCAGTTTTTATAAGTTAATTTCTATATATTAATGTCTTTACTTCTTATTGTAACAGTTAAAACTTCAGCAGGAGCTAAACCCTAGGAGGAGTAGCAGGAGCACTCCTCGAGCACAAAAGAAATGGGTGACAGACTTATCGCCATTGGATCACCAAGCAAAGCAAAAGAAAATTGTATTTGAACCAGAGCATGGAGAGAAATGAATTTTGAATGCATAGCCCTTTGTTGTATGCCTACATGGAAATTTTGTACATATTTTATATTGGATATATTTGACATTGTATGCCTATATGACATTCTTGTAAGCCTATATGGCTATTTTGTAACTATATTTTATACTTATATCGACATATATTGATGTTTGCATACATGGCTATTTGCTTTTAATACAAATATTTTTTATCGACGGTGTCCATATTTGCATTATAAATTCATGGTTCAATAGATATGATTTACGTGTATTCAAGTGTATACTTATAACTTACACACATATACTTTTTGACTTACGTGTGAATATCGAAAAGTGTGAAAATTTTTGTGTGTGGAAGTCAAACATAAGCCAAATTTTCAATTCTCAATTCTTGCATACTCAATCTTATAGACTTATTCCTTCCTAGCACATATTGTGAATATATCTCATTTGGTGTAGAAGATAGATTCCTCATTTTTGAACCACTCATAGGAAAGAGATTCACAATAAGACTTTAGCATTGGAACACTACTCCATACTTCTCTTGTCTAGACCATAAAGGATTGAAAATTCTTAATTTGATGCAATGATAGTCCTAAGATGAGAATCTATATAACCATGCCTATTTTAAAACTTTGCATCTAATACTACATCAACAAGAACTTAAGAAGTGTTGCATAAGAGTGTTAGGTTTGATAGGCCTTCTCTTCCCTAAGGGAGGAGAGCCTGCATCTTGAATTTTGAACAAAATTTTAAGAAGCAAACATTTTACCTAAAAGCTTCAAACCTAGATGACATATTTGGCTAAGTCTATCTTGAAAATTGTCAATGCGTTCAAACTCTAAAGGAGATTCTCCCTGAAAAGAAAACTTTACCCTTTTTCCCAAGGAAAGAAACTGCAACAAGTTGCATGATTTATCTTATTTCTTTCTCATAGTTCCTGGTCAATCATTCATGGCTTAGGATAGTTCCGTTCTAAGGCAAGGACACCCAAAAAATCATTGAGATTCTTCTACAATCTGCAAGAAAAAGGTTTTGGCTCTTTCACAATGTAAATAATTATGTAACATTGTTTTCTTGTTTTCCTTCCACACAAAAAAATGTTCACACTTTTAGATTGTTCAATGATCAATAATGGTTGATTGTAAACACTTGACATTTTTTATGTTTGAACTTTAATTTATAATTTTGTATCATGACATTCGAGTATCAATAATATTTTAATATTTGACTATGAAAGTGATGGTGTATTTTTGTTATATTATTTGAATATTAATATGGTGGTGTTTTTTGAACTTAATACTACTACAAATATGTATATATTTCTAATTTTTTAATGTTTTTGTATTACTGAACCCAAAACGAACCCAACCCCAAAAAAAAAATTCCCGAACCGGTGAACCAGGTTGTCGAACCCGAACCCGAACCCAAAACCAAACCAGTAACTTAGTAAAAAATAGATTTTTGTAGTTTATATTCATAACGTTGATTAAATTGCATTGCACATCTTTCAAACTCAAAGCATTGCTTCACATTGCATAACTAATAACTAGATGCTGATAGATGAAAAAATTTCAATTACAATATAGTTTTACAAAATCAACCTAAGTATGGTTATGCAATTACTTTACATTGCATAACTAATAACTAGGAGCAGTTGCCAATTGCATTTGCTTGTCATGGCATTCTATGAGACCATATTTATTTGAGGCATTTCTTCAAACAATTCACTGCCTTGTCTATACTACGACATTTTTGATACATGTCTACCAAAGCATTTTGTCAAATAGTTCAAGTGTTGCCTTGTTGCTATGGCTGAAAGCCTAAAACAAGTGCTTTCGAACAAGCTATGGATGCTTGGAAAAAAGCTATCAAAAGCATAATAGTAAGCAATATCATAGACAAGGTAGTGAACTCTTTGAAAAAATGCCTCAAAGAAATGAGGTCTCATGACCTAATGGAATGCCATGACAATCAAATGCTTTTGATTGTCATGGCATTCCATCACCATGAGACCTCATTTCTTTGAGGAATTTTTTCAAAAGTTCACTGCACATTTTTCATACATGTCTATCAAAGCATTTTATCAAATAGTTCATTGCCTTGTTGCTATGGCTAAAACCCTAAAACAGGTGCTTTCAAACAAGCTATGGATCCTTAGAAAAAATCTATCATAGCATAATAGTAAGCAATAACATAGACAAAGGGAATGAACTGTTTGAAAAAAATACCTCAAAGAAATGTGGTCTCATGGTGGTGGAATGCCATGACAAGCAAATTGTTGTGGATTGTCATGGCATTCCATCACCATGAGACCACATTTCTTTGAGGCTTTTTTTCAAATAGTTTGTTTCCTTATCTATGCTACTACATTTATCATGCATGTTTATCAAAGCATTTTATCAAACAGTTCACTTCTTTGTTGCTATGGCTAAAAGCCTAAAATACATGCTTCCAACACTAGTAGAATTTGGCAAATAAATGACTATGTGACTAAAAGTTTTAGTCACATGACTAAAAATTTTAGCCACGTGACTAACACTAGTAGAATATTGCAAATAAATGACTAATTTGGTCATTTATAAGTGACTAATTTGGTCATCAGGTAAAATCAAAACTAAATGACTAAATAAATGACTGATATTAACAAATAAAAATGACTAAATAAATGATTATTACTCCTCTATTCTTTTTTCTTTCGAATTTGATCATAATCCATAGAGTTTAAACCCCCCTCACATGACCCCTACATAAGCTTGTTCCCCTCCCAAGGGCATGTTCTTATGCATTACTCACCTATTTTCCACTAGAAACACCACTTCCTTGTTCGACTTGCATGTGTTAAGCATGCCACCATCATTCATCCTGACCCAAGATCAAACTCTCAATAAAATTTAGAGTTTCATTACTTATTACTTATAACTCCCTTCTTCGTGAATGAAATTGATTCACGAATTATCTATCAACTATATATAGATTCTATCAAGTCATGTATATAATATTATTATATTAGATTAATAATATATTAAATAATATTTATATTATAATATAATATAATATTATAATATAATATAATATTATATAATATTATAATATTATATTATATAATATTTATATTATAGTATAATATACTATAATATTTATAATATAATATAATATAATATAATATAATATAATATAATATTTATTTATATTATATTATTAGTTCTTGCCATAGGTGGGTTACTATTGCAATCCTTTGATTTTTATTTTTTTGGCTGGATTAACCAATCACATTGCATAATTTAAATATATATTTTCTTATTTCTATAGTTTGTATTTTAAACATATTTTTTATTTTTAAAAATTATTATTTCTCTTTTTTCGTTGGTTAGAGTAGCTGTATAATTATTTTTCTTTTAAAAAAATGTGAGAAATTAAGTAATCATAATATTTTTGGTGGGACATTATAGTTAATAGAAGCTGCTGGAAGGAGAAGCTTCTGGAAGGTGAAGCTGCTAGAGAAATCTCCACGGCACCAACACAGAGAAAACAATGACAATGGCAGCAGGCTGGTGACAGTGTAATCTTTGGAAAATTAGGCGGTAGACACCTTTCATGTACGCGAATATGGTGAAGAACTAAGGGCTGTGTTAAGCCATGAGAACAGAAGCTGGACATCAGAAATCTACACAGTTGGGGAAACAGTAGATTTAGAAAATGCTATTTATTTGAATCCTTATTGGTTTATTCAGTGAACACTCAGTGCATAAATAAAATTATTGTTGTTTTTTTTTTCATTTTTTTTTAATCGATGCAAAATTTATTGCTGCTTCTGCCATTTTCTTCTCCACATATTCTTTGGTCTCTACCACCTTCTCAACCATCTGGCAGGCCTATTCCCTTGCCCACTATTGGGCTGCTTCCAGGGATTGTTTGGTTTGTTCTATAGTTTCCACCATTTTCTTCTCCACAAAATCTTTCGTTTCATCGGCCTTCTTTGCTATTGGTGGCTCCATAGGCCGACTCCTTCACCCTTTCTTTGGTTTGCTCAGTCTTTTCACCCGCCTGTTGGGCAGTTTGTTTGGCAGTTTCTTTTGCATTTTCATAGTTTTGTGTGAGGCTTTCCTATGCCTTGCTTATTGCATCGTATGTGTTGTCTTTAGCTAAAACTAATATGAAGAAAAAGAAACAAAATTTAAACTGAATGAAACAAACTTATCTTAATAGCCACGAAAACATTTTACAAATAAACAAGAACCCACTTCTCATGTGATTTGTCTTTCATATTCTTTGCAGTCTTAGTAGAGGCTTGCATTGTTTCATGGGTTTTTTCCTTAGCTACTGTGCTCACATCAACATTGCAATTTAATATCACAAAATCATTTCAGTCCTCCCAGTTTCCTATATCACAATATTAAATAATTCATTCTTATCAGGCCTCTGCAACCCAAAATCATCATGACCATAATCATCTCCCTCTAACCCTACACCACCCTCACAATTCAAATCCTTCCTATGTATATTAAAATGCAAATTTATAGACACTCGCTTCTCTTTCTTTGCCTTGGTGTGGCATCCTCCTAACGGTAACCCCGGACGTGAATGCTAGCCATTTGGGTATTGATATAGAGAGCTTAATTTCCACCAAGAGTGTTGATGTTTCTAAGATTGAACTTATTGTCAATGATGGATCCCAACTACATGTTTGGATCGATTATGATTCATGGTCCAAAATTCTAGAGGTTAGATTGAGCAAATCAGGTCTCGTTAGGTCCTCTGTTCCACTGATTTCCCATCTTGTTGATCTATCTAGCCTGTGGAAGGATGAAATATATATATTGGGATTAGCTCCTTCAGTGGGGATTCTTCTCAGACTAATCTTGTTTACTCATGGAGTTTCACTAGCAGCCCTTTCCGTTGGCCTCAACACTCATTCCCTGCGAATCCTCATGCAATCTCTTCACAGAATGGACAAAATTGCTCACACTAGAGACCCAATGAAATTTTGGTCATTCTTTTTGCTCTATTGTTTGGTATTGGGTACAGTGCCATGGCTGCATTGATCATGTTCTTGGTGTGGTCCCTCCTTATTAGTAGGTCTTTTTTTACATCCACGGAGTTTAGTTACCGAAAAATTGCAATGGCTAGTCTAGTAGACCCTAGAGATTTTGGGTGCAGAAAAATTACAGTGACAAGTGACAAAGAAGCTCTAGGTGACAAGGAAGCTCTTGGTGACAACGCCAAGTAGGGTTTTGTTAAAAACCTACTTGGTTACCACCTTCTTAAAGGATGGATTTAGTGTACAGCATAAATTCCTTGAAGATGTTGGTAAAGCCTAGTAAACAGTTAGTTGCAGAAACATTTGTCATTGAAGTAGAAGCATATCTGACTGAAAAGTTTGTAGCAAAACTGTATAATAGATAATTTAAGTGTCTAGGACATTAAATGTAGATGTTATAATTAATATTGTTTTGAAGAGTTACTTAGACTATATATTGATTCCTCATGTTAATTTGGTAGAAATAAATTGCAAATTTGTATATATGATATACTTCTTACTTTTTAAAGCATAGTAAATCTTAACTATTCGTGTTCATCTACAGTTTTATAGCTAATTTTTTTTATTTGATATTAGAGACATTAGATTTCCACAGTCCATATTTGATATTTTTTCTTTTTTTGAAGATTATTGTCAATTTAGAACTTTGATAATGCAGTCCATTTTCTTAATCAGTAGCAATACAAATGGGGAAATGCTTTGATCCTTGATAATTGGATTAGTTTACTCAAAAAATTGTTTTCCCTACTTCCCTTATCTCAGAATTCAAAGCATGTAATTTCATATAGACCAAGATTTAATCAATGTGGTGTTCGTGCTATAATGAATAGTTAATTGTTTTAAAAATTTCTATTGATAAAAAGAGAAATTATTCCCAAAAACTCATTATGAGAAGAGGAAATTTGGAAGCAGAGGAAGATAAAAAGGGAAAGAGTTTACTAAAGTGTTCTAAGTGAATACAATCTGTATCAAATTCAGTAGAATCCCTTGTAGTCGAACTCTTTGAGGAAGAATTATTATCCTTGTTCAGGTGTTAATTTTTTACATATTTTTCAATAAGTGAGCCTGCTTAGAGTTGGAATAAGATGATACATCAGTCTATCTGTTAGTTTGCACTAGAATAATTTTTTAGTGATTCAATCCATATTATTTTGCATTAGAATGGTCCATTGATAGTTCGGTATTTCTTACTAGTAACTTTTAAGACTATGTAAAGTATATCTTGCTCTTTTAAGCCAGTCTCCTACAAAAGGAACATAGTTTTAATGGATCTAAGGGCAGTTGTTTTTATTCCTTTAGTAAACTGTAGTTTGCATGTTAAGGAATTTGATATATAGAAGAAATATATTTAATATTGACCCAGGTAACAAATTGCTTGCTAATTTAAATTGGTGCATCTTCCAATTAAGATGGTGTGTTTTTTTTTTTTTTAGACTACAAGAATCGGGTAGCACAACCCCCTATAAACTGTAGTGTGCCTGGTAAACTTTTTAATGTGATCGGTGGTGCTGGCATGACATGCCCTCCAGTACCACAGGGGTGGGGGAGACTAGACCTCATGACCAACCTCTTGCAACAGGAAAGATTTAGCCAACCGAGCTAGGGCCCCAACCCCTATGAAGACAGTGTGTTAATGCAGCTGCATGTGAATGATTCTTTATTTATTAATTCATGATATTGTTCATTTTGATGGTTTAGCTTATTGGACTCAAAGACGGAGATGATTCTTCTGTCAAATTTTGGATGTGGTCTTGAGTGTTTATATGCATTTTTGCAAGTATGTTGGAAGTTTTGGTGAAAATAATTTACAAGTTTTTCTGCTTCTTACAAGTTCATAAATATAATCATATTGTTCTCATAGGAAGGACATTTTAGTAATATAGGATGTTCACCTTTTGTTAGCCTTTGTTTGTATATCTTGCATGTGTTCCAACCACAAACATTACGAGCTTTCCCATCATCTACTTATGCTATATAAATGACAGTACTCTGCCCTTCATTTCTTTTCGAGCAATCTTAATGTGTGCTAATTAAGTTCTGTATGAATCAAATGTATTTTTTCATAATTCCATAAGATATTGAATGTTGTTCCCTTTACAAGCCTTCTAGATTGAGACTTTTAGGAAATTCCAATAATCTTCATTTTCCAATTACTGTGCACTGCTTTCACATGCAAACGAAAGAAATGAAATTCTCGAACAAATTCCATGCAATTTTACATGCAAGAAACTAATTAACAAGAGACCAAAACAAAAATGAGCTTAAGTATTCATTAACTTTTTAATAATTTACATTCTTAACTCTTTGCTCATATTTAGATTCCCCAAACACAACTTCATGTGTTTCTATGTGATGCTTTGTCGACGAACATTCCAATCTCAAAATCTATTTGTGAAACAATGTCTTACATATCTTCCTGGACTCAATTGAGGTTGTATTTTAATTTGCTTCATTAAGTTGTATGGTTTTTGCATACATAGCATATGGTTGCTACAAGACCTCATTTCAAATTGTTTCGATCATCATTGAAAGGATCAGATAACAATAGTTTGACATGTGACAATATAGTTTTCAATATCCAAATTCCAAGGGTCTATTGCAATTTGACAAAAAACATAGGTGGGTTTTGATTCGTATCTTGTACTTGTCATTTTTTGGAAGAAAGGGCAGTTTTTTTACTGCTGAAAATGTATTAGGTGCTATGGGACATTAAAATGCAGATTTTAACAAGAAAGAGAAGATTTTAGAAACTATAATGCATATTTTAGCAAGAAGAGAAGATTATAAGCTAATGCAGGTTTTAGCAAGAAAGAGAAGTTTAGAAACTAATGCAGGTTTTAGCGAGAAAGAGAAGATAAGTTGCGGTAGGCAGAAAAACAAAATCATTGGGGTCAAAATGAAATTGTTGGTCTATTCAAGTTGGTGAAGTTGTTACATTAGTTTGTGGCATTCTAGTTGTCAAATTTTCTTCATTTAGGTGCATTTTCTTATTCTTTTCAGCTCCCTGGAGCATTGTAAAGTTATATGTGGACCATGTGGATATAGGTTAATCATCTTAGAAGCTTGCAATACAAGATTAGAGAGATGTAAAAAGATATTTCTTATTGCAATTTTCCATGTTAGGGATTGTTGTAAAAACAAAAGTAGAGAAATTAGTTTGTAAGAGCGTTTTTAGAGGTGGTGTTCAAGTTCTTTATATGCAATGGCTTAGACCTTATTGTAAGCCATTTTGGAGTACTTAAGTGAGACTTGTGCACCTTATAGTTGGAGTTTCAACCTAAAGGGGGTTTCTTTGGGGTATATTTGTCTCTATCTTCATTGCTATTGATTTCTTTGATTTGGAGTTCCTTGTTCATTAATGTTTTTATAAGTTCAGTCATCTATCTTCATCAACTAAGATGATTTATCTAAATGTTGAAATTAGTGTGGTATAAATATTCAATTTTATGGATCAATTGGCATTAAAGTATGTTCTTTCTTTTTGGAAAAGTAGTTGGGAGTGTTTTGTAGGTACATGTTGATGAGTATGAGTAGAAAACTATTTGGCCTTTGCAAAGAGACATTGAAGTGGAGATGTCAGTTAATAAGCATCGCAAGAGAAGAGTACATTGATGTTGAAGAAAACTTTTCTAAGAGGTGGATAAAGCCATATGTAGATGCTTATTTCTTGCCACCTTCTAATGTCACACTTAACATTACATTTCAATACTATGTCACATTCTAATACCATTTCCTAATTCTAGACTAATTCTCTTTTCCTTTTACCACCACTAATTAATAAAGTAATTCATGTTATTTAGCTAATTAGGCTAATATTTATCCAAATAAATCTATTTTCACTTATTCTCCATAAATAATTAAATAATTAATTACTGAATCATTCCATCATAACTTCCTATAAATTCTCCAATTTTTAATCCATGTACAACTAATTAGTTAAAATAAATAAATAAAGACTAATTATCCACATTCATTTTAGATCGCATTAAAAGTTCTCATAACTCTTCTTGACTATTCTTAGTCAATGAAGATTCTCCACTCCTCTTAATCAATTTAAATCATTATTGAAGATCAAATATTCACTATTCACACCCTCATCCAAAATTTATAAATCAACCATCTCCTTCATCAAATTATGAATAACTTATTAACCTGTAGGTACATGCTATTGATTTAAAAAGCAACCTCTATTTTCACATCAAGTCTTCAAAAGCATATCCAATACATCTCAGGTTTGCATCTAGCAATATTTTGTTGATTTTGTTTTGTATTTGCATTCTTTGTTGCTCTAGCTTAAGTATTTTTGGGTTTGGAATATGGATGTTAGATTTACATTAGTTTCCTATTATTCATTCCAAATTTAGGGTATATACTCTTGCATGTCTAGCTAGACTATCTTTTGTCTAATTTTATTTTTGTAGATGTTTCACAGTTTGATTTGACATGTTTTGTGTGGAGGATTTGTGTTTAGATAATGCAAGTCACTTTGGCACAAAACAAACTTTTTTGTTGGATTCAAAGACATGAGAACTCCTAAATCCATATAAAATTTGTTAGTTTTGAATTAAGAGAAATTGAGGCAAATTAATTTTTTTGCCGAAAGAGACCATATGATCCTTGCATAGGTGTGTTGTACCTCCTTGTCCATCATCAACCTCTGCAACAAATCTTTGGAAAAAGCAAGATAAGTTGCAGCAACACCCTGATAAAAATTACTCCTATTGTTTGAATCCACCGTCTGTGCTATCAAAACACATTCCTACAATCCCACATTACTCCCCAAAATAAGCAGAATTCCCCAATTTAACACAAACCCAACCCACCATTTCAAATTCCATAACAAGGAAGTAGACACTTCCACTTTAATTTTCCCAAAATTACATTCCATGGGTCCTTGACCTGATTATAGTGGTAGACCAATCAACAGATTAATGTCTTATAAGATTTGTTCCTGGTGGGAATTCTTAAGGATCAGATCTGCCATATGAGAATCAACCTATCTTGAATGTAGCTTGTTGATGATAGATTTTAGTGGGGTAATGCTTCAATTCTAAAAGCAATCAAAAGCATAAAATCAAAACTTATCTTTGTTTCTACTATTTTGTTCAAAAGTAAATCGGTGTACCTTTTCATAGTATGGTATAGTAGTTAAAACCCTTTTGTGATGAGTAAAATGTCCTATAAACCACACTTACGAATTCTAACGAGATCTTCATAATGATTTCTATAGCACACACTACCCCAATCTCTAATGGATATGTCAAATCGTTCAACACAATCTTGGACTACTTAAGAGTGATTTGTGGCATTCTTTTTAAGAGATGATTATGCTTTCTATATGAAATAGTTATTAATGAGTTGTATTAAGCACAAAAAAGGAATAAAAATTATTGGTAACAATTAAAAGACTAGCATAAAATAGATTAATAGTCAAAACATATAGTCATAGCTGGTTTTAGATTGACAGATACTGTTGTAAAACAATATTAGAACAACATTATGTTCTAAAACTATCAATTCTTATCTAGACATAGAAATGATAAGAGAAAAGTAAGTAGAGTTGTTTCTAACCTCTATCCTTGCGTCACTCTCCATCTATCCTTGTATTAGCTCTCTGAACAATGGGAAATATTGTAATTGGTGATGATTTGTAGACTCAGGTATAAGTTTATATTGCCATTTTCTTTAGATTTTCATATCAATAATTAATTGCTCTTTTTACAAGTGTATGGTGCTATCATTGTACTATTTCATTGACTTATGTTATGGTGTTTCATTTAATTTCAGTACATAATCAACGATCAAGCACCTCATTGCCTATGAGATCTCCTAACCCATAATCACAAGAAGAGCATCAAGAAGGAAGCTCGTTGGACCATTTCAATCATAACCACAGGAAACAAAGAACAAATTCAGGTCTTTCTATTTGTTATCTCGACTAGAGAAGCATCTTTGTTGAATAGTGTGAAACTAAATTATTTTAAGGTTTTCTATTTGTTAATGGATATTTTGGTTTTCAGGTTGTGAAAGATGCAAACATCATTCCTCCACTTGTTCAGCTCCTTCAAACTATTGAGTTTGATATTAATAAAGAAGCAACATGGGCCATATCAAATGCAACTTCTGGTGGTACACATGAATAGATCAAGTATGTATTGTTTTAACATATAATTGCATATATATAAATATATTATTAATGTACTGAGATTATCTGTAGAAGTAAAAAAATTAGGCTTACAATGTTAGGATGTGTTCTAGAGTGCTTACGATGTTGGAATCCATAGCTTGTTTGAAAGCACCTATTTTAGGCTTTTAGCCATAGTAGCATGGCAATGAATTGTTTGATAAAATGCTTTGGTAGACATGTATTGAAAATGTGGTAGCATAGACAAGGCAGTGAACTGTTTGAATAAATGCCTCAAAGGTCACAAAAGTCAACCATGCACACCTAATGATCAACTATATATGTAAATTGTAATGCAATAAGGGTTACTGACGTGTGAAGTATGTGTAGACCTCATCCATTAAACCTACATGACTGCATGCACCTAGAACCTAAGCAAAGCTTACAATATTAGGATGTGTTCAAGAGTTCTTCATTAATTCAAATATTTTGAGAGGTTCCTTGTAAAATCCATTTTGTGCACATTTTTCAATCAATCATTTCATTCCATGAGATGACATTTCTTTAATAGTGCTCAGCAATACATAAGAAACTAGTACAATTTGTCCATTAATATGTCCAGATAATTTGAAGATCAATAAAGCACTAGTATGTGAATGGAAACACATTGTCATTGATGGCATGGTTTGTTGGTGTTTAGATGGTGTTGTTTCAACGCCCACCTAGTGCCAAGCCCTTGTAGGGCTAGTGGGCTTGTGGGCCACTTTACTCATGCACTTGGACTGTTGGTTGTTAGGGGATGGGACCCCCTATTTTTGTTCCCACTAGCTTGGCCCGATTAATGCCAATAACTCAAGCTGACGGCCCATTCAAAACCTTAATTTATAGAAAAAATACATAAAACACATTAATTTACAGGTTAAAGCATAAAGGTGACATGCAAAAATTTCTTCAAGAGATTCTCATTCAACCCTGATAACAAGTACAAAACTGATGAAATTATTGAATTGGACTGTCAAACTTTTGAGGATAGATGATCCAAATATTGATTTTTTTAACAGCTTTCCTATAAGATTGTTGATTTCAACAAATTCACTCACTTATGTTTATTAGTATTTAAAAGCTATTGTTTTATTTCCATACATATGTTTTTGTGATATCCTTATTGTAAATACATTTATATATCATCAAATAGAGAATCATACTCCAACTTAATTGGGGATAAATCTTCATTTGTTGCTAAAACTCTCTTGTGGTGGAGGCATATGTTGTAATGCATATATACAAGGTCATTGAACCTTTGCATTAACAACCTACTACACTTTTGGAGTGTATGTTTTCAAAAATAGTCCAATTGCACTCACAACTTGAAGTTCTACATGGCTGGCTCAAAACTTGGATGACACTTTTCTAAAGATTAGGCACTGAGTGCAAAAATTCTCCCACCATGCATATTAAGGATAAATATTTCCAAATTTTGGGTAGGTTTAGTAGGATTGAATCAACATAAATAAACTAATTTAAAAATCCAAGAACTTAACTTCAATGATTTGATAAACAAACCTTCAATGACTATTAGCATTCCTTGTAGCCATGCTTATGGGAACTGTCAAAAACAACTTGAGTGGCAGACCTCTTTTTCTGACTGTGATCATTATTTTGGATGCCCTTTACAGGGTTCTAAAACATAACAAGAAATCAATATATGTTCATTTGGAAAAACATACTCCAATATGACTATCCACGTAGCAATTTATGCCTAATAAGGCTTGAACTAAATAGGGTTTATTGAATCTTCTATGTCTAGGTTCAAGCTCACTTACTCAATGCTTCAAACAACCTTTTTTTGACTTGCTAAAGCTTTAAAATCCATTAAAATTTCTTTTCCACGTGTATTTTTGCAAACCCTAGGTCTTATGCTTCTTAAAACTCTGTTTTAGCAGACCGAGACACAAATTTACATTCAAAGCTTAAACTCTTTGCACATATGCCTTCACCTTATGGTCTATAACCTTTAAAAGATGAATCTATATGCAACAAGGAGTTTACACACCAAAAATTGAGAGCTTTCACTGGATTAAGTAGAAGAAACACAAATTCTAAAGCCATTATTTACCCTAACAAGGGTTTTGACTTATCTGCAATAAAATTACAATATCTTCCTTCATACTTGATAAAAATGAATGAAACAAACTGGAAAATGAAATAGAATCATGGATTTATCCATTCCCATGACTTCCCCTTAATAACATGATTGTACTTATCCATACAAATGGTGCTGGAACCCAATTACTTAGTTTCTTGAATCTTGAAGCTTTTTATGAATTTGGGTTTTAGAAATTTTCATGTACACATGACACTGAACTCCCATCGATGTCTCAAGTTCCCATATAGTGAATTCCTATGTTTCTCAAATTCCCAAATCCTGAATTGTACTTCATAATTATTCTTATGGTGATGCAACCATGTTTCTTAGTTTCCTAGATTCTCAAATGTCAAATAAGAGATTATACTTAAGTTTTGATATAGAGTTGGAACTTTCAAGTACACAATAACATTGTATTTCTATAACTCAATTTTCCAAAGTTTGACATCCTATGTTTAGGTTTACTTTGAAATTTGACTTTTTTGTCACTTCTTTCTGAAACTTACAAATTTCCAATATGAACTTAATAGATCATCGCAGGCTTTCTTTTAAATTCATTCATCAATTTTTTTGTGCGAAATTCCTTCAAAAACTTGCATAATCTACAAGAAATTCATTTTAATGTTGCAACACTTTTCCTTCATATGCAAATTCTCTAAAGATATGGTTTAATTTTGCAACCTATTAACTTTATTGATAACTTTTTTGGTGGATTTTGCAGCTCTTCAGTTTGATTTATCTTAGAAGCTACTACCCTTCCACAACCTTTGTGGCTTGATGAAACCATTTTATGGATTTTTTTTTCCCAGCCAAATCCCTCTTTTAATAGTCATGATATTTCCAAAGCCCATAGTGATTGTCAAAATGTAACTGTTTTTCCTCTTCCTGATGATGGATCACAAAGTGTGGTCCAAAAAGTTGGTTTTAAAAATCTTGATGAATAAGTTTTATTAGTTTTGGACTTGGTATTGTGATCCCTTTATGTAATGTACTCAAGTCCTGAGGTGTGACAAAAGCCCTTATATTAAAGTAATGCAAAGAAATTGAAAACACTTGTTCAAATAAATATAGTTTTCACTATATTTGTTGTAACTAAAAGAAAATCATTCAGCATGGATATAAAATTTCTTCAATGGCATGCAATATAGTTGTACACTTATTCATATACTTCCCTACCCTATTTCAAAATAATGTAACCAACCCCACCTCCATACTCATATCCCTCTTTTCCTGTACTAGGGTTATGATTTCACAAGGATGGAAGGATGCAATTGTGGCTGAGACAAACAATGCAAAGGGTGTCAGCTATTGTATACTATGTCACCTCAGAACCATAAGAAAAAATCATCCTCTTTGCCCCAGTAGCAATCCCTTTGGCCTGATACTGTAGCCATTGTATTCATAAAACTTATTTGCATACCATTTCTTATGGACTATGGGAAAATTTTATGTTCAATATATTATGCAAGTAAAAATAGAGAATTCTTATTACAGAATTCACAATGATAAAGAAATTCCCAAAATTTATATAAGAAAATCTCAATACCATAGTAATGGTAAATCTACAGATTAGGCTACCATCTATTCCCTAGAATCTTTTCTTAAACGTATTTCCCACTGCTACATTTTGGCTTCTAGGGTCTATTTTGTATGAGTTATGTATAATGTTGTACTTTGTAGTTAAGGTTGTTTTACTTGAATCCTAGTTGAACCATTTTTTTCTTAACATTGCATATTTCTTAACATTCAATTCACTTTCTACATAGCCCAATAATGGCAGCAATAAAAATACTTAGAAAATGTATTTCAGACTTGTACATGTGGATAATGAGACAATGTAATGAGCAGATATGAAGTGCTTGAACTCAGAAAATGATACAGTGACCAAGTAAACACAATATATGTTTCCAGAGTCTGCTACAATAACACAAACCTACATTTACATTCATTTTTTGTTCATTTATTACATAGACAACAAGAATCCCAACCCAGTTTAGATGTTGGAGTTGAGACAGTGTTGTCAGCGACCTAGTAACAGATTTTACCCTTGAATAAGGGCAGCGACCAACCTTCTAAACCTTCCTGAAGCCACATGCTTGGTTGGTGATGGTCATCAACTCTGCTTTGTCTTTGCAACTAAAGCAAGTCCACATAATGAAATTTCTCTATCTTAAAATGTAAAAACATTTTTGCAAATAGTTTGTAAGTTTTCATTTCCAATACCTTGTATACCTGTCAAACGTGGTTTTCTAAATGTTGAAATAGTTTCATTCCTAGTTAAAAAATTCCCATAAGAGCAACAAAACAAAGGTCTTTATATTGATGTTTAATAAAAAAATATGAAAGTATTGCTTTGGAATTGCCTGAAATGCTTTTCTTTCTTGCAAAGCAGTAGATTTTGAGGTAGGAATGGAATTTTAACAGAGTGTTTGTTGTTTCCTCTCTTTAATGTGATAATTTTGTATCTTTCCAATGGTCATGTATCTGGATTGCCTTTGTCAGGTTTTTGAGAGTGGGAATCCCAATGCAAAAGAAATAGTCCTTTCAAACATGGCAACAACTTTTGATCGGATTCTGTTATAGTTTGAGGTTTGCTGCTTCAAATCCTCTCTATGTAATTTTTTATGCTTTAGTTCCTAAATGATGTAAAGAAAAAACAATTAACACATTACACTATATTTACTCATTTGAACAAATGCATAATTTCTTCTATTTCTTCCTTTATTTCAGGATCCTTTCACATTTTCTAATTATCATAGAGCAATACAGGAGCCTTTTGATTACTACATGTTTGGAAAAAATTACATTCATCCATTGATGGATTTTAGGTATTGTTGTTGTGATTCCCAAGAAGGTTTTAGTTCTTGTTTTTTAATCTGATAGGATTGGTTGTATCTCATAGGAGGGTTTCTGATTGTAGATTTAAGCAGTATTTGATCACCCCTAATAATATAGAGGTAGATTATTTTTCCTCATGCTTTTTCCATTGAATTTTTTTTCTATTAACTATGTAGTTTTGACAAATGAACAATAAGGTTATTTTGATTTCTGAGACTAAAAATGACATCCTTGAGTAAATTTTTGAATGTAAAGGAGGTTGTCTATATGCTAGGCTTGCTAGGGGAATTGGATTGCTCAACAAGAAGATATTTCTAAATTAATTTAGCTCTAACTCTATGGGAAAGATGATAGTTTGATGGACACACACAATTCTACCCATATGGGAGTGATGAGAGCTAGATGGAACATCTAAAGAGGTTCCAAATATGCTAGAGGAAAGCTACGAGGAAACTAAATTGATAATGTTTGATTTTAGTTTTCTTTCTTAGATGTTGAGTCTAATTAATAAGTTTAATGTTGTGTTGCAACTTGCAATTGAGTATGTTGATATGATAAAGGCTAGCATTGTCGATCCTCTAAAAGTTATCAGAATTGCATTAGTTGATGCAGAAAGGTAAAACTATTTATCTTTATTATAATTAGTGGAACTTGCAACTACAATATTTGATAAAAATCTACTTCCAAATATGTTTTTGATGTGAAAATTTTGAAACCTTATTTTCAGGTTGTAGCTCCAAATTGGAGAAGTAAAAGGTGAATACCAGTGAAGAAGAGTTTGGAGGAGTCGAAACCAATAGTGGCGGGAAAGTTGCAGATTTGAAAGGGGATTAAATGGGTTGAGCCCCTATAGAAGGTCACTACCCTTCCAAAATGACTGTAGTTAAGGAAGGGGAAAACAATATAAGTATATGAAAATAGGAGTATTCTATTTTTATAGTGTCTATAAGTTGTACAGTGTCACTGAGACATTGAATGTAACCAATAAAATTTTGATTTTCCAATCAGGCTTAATAAAGTAAATTTTTAGAGTGGTTTTTTCTCCACTCATAAATACTGTGTTGTTTGTGTTTGTGTTTGATCAATCATATTTGTTCAAGAATTTTAGTCTACATTTCATGGTGCTTCTTCAACATTTGAATATCTATGTTACTTGAAGTTTATATGCATTAATTTGTGAGGATTAATTAAGTTAGATTTGATTTGTAATGACTAAATATATGATTAAAGTAATGACTTACATGACTAAATTAATGACTAAAGTAATGACTAAATATATGACTAAATATATGACTACCATGACTAAATAAATGACCAATTAACAACAATCAATGACTAAATTAATGATTAAATATATGACTAAATTAATCACTAAATATATGACTAAACAAATCACTACCATGAATAAATAAATGACTAAATCAATGACTAAATCAATGACCAAATCAATGACTAAATAAATGACTACTTAAATAAATGACCAAATCAATGACTAAATCAATGACTAGATAAATGACTAATATAGTTTAGTCATAAATTCGGTCACGTTATAAATAACCGGCAATAAACTACTAATGGTCACATGACCAAAATTAGTCATATATATGCAATTTTTAGTAGTTTATTTAGTCATATATTATTGTTTTTGTACTAGTGCAAACAAGCTATGGATGCTTGGAAAAAATCTATCAAAGCATACTAATAAGCAATAGCATAGAAAAGGCAACAAACTGCTTGAAAAAAAATCCTCAAAGAAATGTGGTCTCAATGGTGATGGAATACCATGACAATCCATAGCAATTTTCTTGTCATGGCATTCGTCATGCCATTCCATCACCATGAAACCACATTTCTTTGAGACATTTTTTCAAAGAGTTCACTGCCTTATCTATGCTAACACATTTTTCATACATGTCTATCAAAGCATTTTATCAAACAATTCATTGCCTTGTTGCTATGGCTAAAAGCTTAAAACAGGTTCTTTCGAACAAGCTATGGATGCTTGGAAAAAATCTATCAAAGCATAATAGTAAGCAACAAGCTATGGTCTCATGGTTTTTTTTCACATGAAAATCAGCGTGAACCAGATTTTGTATTATGGAGCTATATTAAGCTACCACTCTAAAGACCAATGTAACAATGATACAAAATAATGTTTGAGACTACAAGAAGGCATCAAAATGGCTAGTGTACTAAACAAATTCTTATGATTTACGAATAATGTTGATAACTCTACTCAGTTGGGTTCTTTTTTCAAAATCACACAAATTAAACCCTAGCATCAATAGACTCTATATATCAAGCTACCACAATTTAAGTTACATCAGTTCCATATCACCGAGACATAGCCTGAACAATAGGAGGAATGGCCTATTTCAACATACTACACTCAAACCCTTAAGGGATCGATGTGATTGAACGTAGCTCAAAGCGATTCCACATGTTTGGGTGCGAAAGAGGACCATGCCTAGCATATAAATGCCTATTCAGACTCGTTGGAATAGTCCGTTTGGTCACACGAGTTGCAGAACAAAAGTTGCACGACTTTACAACTCTCCATTGCTTGCATTTGACACTTTTTGCATCAACTAAAAACTAGACACCACAGGAAAACCACTCCAAGATAACAAAAATTGAGAGAGGTTATTGTAGAGGGGCCCAACATGATCTCATAGGATTAGACGAGAAGTTTCTAAGCATCATGGTATCCAAGTAACCTCATACTGAAGTTTGCAGCCATTTTTCCCTTTGGACCCTTAAGGGATTGATCTGGTTGAACGTAGCTCAGAGCAATTCCGCATGTTTGGGTGTGAAAGAGGACCATTGCTAGCATAAAAATTCCTATTTAGATGCATTGGAATAGTCTTTTTGGTCACACGAGTTGCAGAACAAAAGTTGCACCACTTTGTAACTTTCCACTGCTTCCATTTGACACTTTTTTCATCAACTAAAAATTGGACACTACGGGAAAACCACTTCGAGATAACGAAAATGGAGAGAGGTTATTGTAGAGGGTTCCAAAAAAATCCCATAGGATTAGATGAGAATTTTTGAAGCATCACGGTGTCTGAGTAAACTCATGCTGAAGTTTGTAGCCATTTTGCCCTTTGGACCCTTAAGGAATCGATTTGGTTGAATGTAGCTCGAAGCGATTCCACATATTTGGGTGTGAAAAAGGACCATGTCTAGTGTAAAAATTCCTATTCAAATGCGTTGGAATAGTTGGTTTGGTCACACGAGTTGCAGAACGAAAGTTGCACCACTTTGCAACTTTCCATTGCTTCCATTTGACACTTTTTCTATTAACTGAAAATTGGACACTATGGGAAAAATACTCCAAGATAACGAAAACAAAGAGAGGTTATTGTATATGAGCCCAATGCAATCCCATAGGATCAGATGAAAATTTTCTAAGCGTCATGGTGTCCGAGTAACCTCATGCTAAATTTTGCAGCCATTTTGCCCTTTGGACCCTTAAGGAATCGATTTGGTTGAACGTAGCTCAAAGAAATTATGTGTGTTTGGGTGTGAAAGAGGACCATTCCTAGCATAAAAATGCATATTCAAACGTGTTGGAACAGTCCATTTTGTGTCACGAGTTGTAGAACAAAAATTGCACCACCTTGCAACTTTCCATTATTTGCATTTAACACTTTTTCCATCAACTAAAAATTGGACAGCACGGGAAAACCAATATGAGATAATGAAAACCAAGAGAGGTTATTGTAGAGGGGCCCAATGCAATCCCATAGGATTAGATGATAATTTTTTAAGCATCACAGTGTCCGAGTAACCTCATGCTGAAGTTTGTAGCCATTTTTCCCTTTGGACCCTTAAGGGATCGATCTGGTTGAATGTAGCTCAAAGTGATTCCACGTGTTTGGGTGCAAAAGAGGACCATTCCTAGCATAAAAATTCCTATTCATACATGTTGGAATAGTCCATTTGGTCACACGAGCTGGAGAATGAAAGTTGCATGAATTTGCAACTTTCCACTGCTTGCATTTGACACTTTTTCCATTAACTGAAAACTAGACACCATGGGAAAACCACTCCGAGATAATGAAAATCGAGAGAGGTTATTGTAGAGGGTCCCAACACAATTCCATAGGATCAGATGAGAAGTTTCTAAGTGTCACGGTGTCTGAGTAACCTCATGCTAAAGTTTGCAGCCATTTTTGCCCTTTGGACCCTTAAGGGCGATTCTGCATGTGTGGGAAAATTCCGAAACCTGGTGGAATGGTGGATTTAGTGGCCCTCTTCATGTTACAATTTTTTTTAGAATGAAATATGGAGGTTTACAAAAGTTATCTGATGCCCTAGGTCAATTTTCCCTTGTAAATGTATGAAAATGGTCTTTAGAATGCAATTTGTATAATTTTCTAATAAGTTACTACAGTGTTAGGAGTCAAGAAAATTGAGTTCTAGTGATGTCCTAGGTCGGGTATGTGAGTCTTCCTAGAGAAAATGAGGGCTATAGGTTGTGTATTGGTGAATTTTTGAAGGGACTGAGTGTAGAAAGGTTTGGAGGGTATGTGTAGACCTAGGCAAAGATGTTTTGAACTTTGCTTTGAGTTTTTGTGGCCAGTAGAGTGGAGTTACAGAGAAACCCTAGGTTTTAGGGTGAAATAGGAGGGTTTGCTGGAGTAGCACCTTAGAAGACCTATACAGAAGAATTGATCAAAGAATCTATGGTTTGGTAACACAATTTGAGACTGTCTAAGAGATCTTGTGGTGGCAAGAAGTTTAAAGAGTACTTTGTGTATAAAATTGGGCTAATTCTAGTAGCCTTTGAGCAGGGTGACTTGAATTTTCTTTGTGTTGTTGCATAAGAATCTCATGTGTAAGCTTAGTTCAATTTTTTTGATGATGTATGGATGTTATTTGGATGTTGAGTTGGTATTATTACAACCTTCTCTAAAGGATAGGTCTATTTGTTGTTACTGGTGAATTGGGAAGCCATAGTGTTGACTTGATTAAAGTTGTGTTGGAAAATTGAATCTGAGTTGTAAATTGATTCCTTTAGCCTGATTATTTGTTCCTCCACCTTGATATTGCATCATAGGGGTGTTGGGGTGTGCCTTGAAAATTTGAAAGCTTCCTTATGTAGGCCTAGTTAAGCCTTGTTTATGGCTTGTAAATCAATCTTTTGATACGTTTGTTTTGGGTGTTTGATCTTGTGCTTTTGGGAAATTTTGGAGGATGGTATTAGGAGTATAAAACCATGTTTCATTGACCTGTTAATGCCTTTAATCATTTTTTATTTTGACTGTCCTAGTCGGTGAATGTTGCAAAGTTGTATGGGCTTGTGTAGAAGCCATCGAAGAGTGGATGGTTTTGGGTGCAAGGTCTATTTTTTTGGTCATGTTGCATTGTGTGAAGAGTGTTTACATCATCCCCAAGTCCTATTGAGATTTTTGGTTGTATGAGTCAAGTTGAGTGGTCAAGTTGCATTGTTGAGAGGAATAGTGAAGTTGGTGTGTGCATATAGAGTATTTGAGAGAAGTTTTTGAAAAGGAAGTTGCTTCCCTTTCCACTCTGCATCATAGTGGTATCAAAGCTTCAAGGAGTAGATTTTTTTTCATTTCTTAGTTTGTGAAGAGCAAGGAAGAAGTGAAGAGTTTGGTATTCAAAGATTCCTCCAAAGAACAAAGATATGGCTAAAGAGATGAAGGAAAAACATGCTAGAGAAATCAGAGAGTTGGAGGAAAGAATCATAGCCTTGGAGACAAAAAAAAAAGGGATGTGGAAGAGAGTGAATCAGATGAAGAAGAAGATGATGAGTTTGAAGACATGGAAGAAGAACTTGATCTAGAAGACCAAAGGATTGAAAAGTTGGTAAGGGCAGTTAGAGATGACAAACCTAAGGGAAAAATTGATGTTCCTCAATATGGTGGAAGTTTAAATGATGAAGAACTACTTGAATGGATTATTGCATTAGATAATAATTTTGAATGTGGTGAGGTTCCCGAGGAGAAAAGAGTAAGGATTGCAAAGAAAAATTTGCAAGGCCATGCTTTGGTATGGTGGGACTACTTTCAATTTGAGAGGAGGAAGCAAGGATAGTCTAAAATCACCTCATGGGACAAGATGATATCAAAAGTCAAAGGTAAATTCTTACCCAAGGATCATTAAGTTCAAATGTTTAAGAAATTGCAAAGCTTAAGATAGAAAGAAATGGATATTAAGTCTTATACTGGGGAGTTTTATAAATTAAGTTTAAGGTCTGGTCATCATGAGAATGAAGATGAAAAAGTTGCAGATATATTGGTGGTTTCAGGTTAAACATACAAGATGAATTGGTTTTGGCTAACCCTAGGAGTGTAGAGGATTGTTATCAAATGGAAATCAAAGTGGAAGAGAAGGTTAAGAGGAGACAAGAGAAATCAGTGAGAGGAAGAGGTGGTCTATGATAGGCTGTGATTAAGTCCCATTACTTTAGAATAAAATATTCAAATTATCAACTAGGTAGTGTTCAAGGCAATTTGCAATAGAAGAGTTCTAGAGTATCTCCCTCAGGTTCCTTAACTTTTTAAGAACAACTCTAAATTAATTCTAACTTCAAACTGTTTAACTAACAAACTAAAAAGTAATCTACTCCTAAGAAAATAGAGAATGCTTGAACTGTAAACATGAGTATACTAATTTAGAAAGCATAATAACTAAGTTAAACAAACATAGAATCAATTTAAACTAAGAAACTGATAATGAGAACATAAAAGCTTATAACAATCCATAAAAAAATTTCTTAATAGTCAAAGTTCCAACAGTAAGTAACAAAAACTACGAAAGTTGAAAAGATAACAGATACTTCAAGACTAAGATTTCATAACAGTGAATTCAAATAAATCTACAAAATATCAATATAACAAAAGAAAACACTTATCTTCTCCTGTCGAGTGGCCAGCTCGTGGGACAACACATTCATTCTTAGCTCACATCCACAGATATTTCAGGAACACCTCTATTAACCATAGTTATCACCCATAACTCATAACTCAAAATTTCAGATAGCAATCTCTTTATTTATAAACCTTGGAAAAACATTTTGTTAGCATAACATTGCTTTCACTATATATCTTACTTCCAGCGACTGTATCTTTTATAGAAAAATTGTAACTACATGCTATATTTCAGCGGGCATAGATAACCACTGAAAAATATCTAAAAACAGATCTACGTATAACTTATCTATCTTAAATCCTATTACACAACATTTAAGAGGCTCAAGTCGAGCCATAAAGTCTTTTATTCAAAAGCTAACAAAAATAATATCTTTTAAGAACAATAGCATTTTCAGTCCATCATCCTGAAGTTCTAGAGCATACTTCCAGCATATATCTCTAACTGTTTTGGAGCACGTGCCACCTGGATACTTCAATCTGAAACTTGATTTGACTGATTATTATCTACAAAACATTTAAAACATCCCATTAAATTTGTATTGGAAAATTACTTTAAGAAATCAAAAGAAATAAAGTTTACACAAGTTCTTACTAAAATTAAGCAAATATTTCTTCTAAAATTTAATTAATTGGTAGAGGATAGATATTTGCATATATGAACCAGGTCTTTGTGGTATTATTATGATGAGATTATTTTTACCTCATCATTTCCTCCCCTTCCTAGTTCTTGGTAGGTCCTCATGTCCCCTAATTATAATTATGCCCTCTACTCCCTTCATACTTTGCACTGATATCATATAAATCTTTTGTTGTGTCATCAAAGTTTGTAGGGGAATTATGGAAACCTACATGAAAAGCAACTCCCCTTTTCCATTCATTGAAGACTTTGTCATCTTGATATGTATTAATATGAAAAGCAGGGGCTGGATATAGCAGTAAAGGAGGTTTGTACCTCATTCCTATCCATTTTGTTCTAAGATCTCCTAGAATTTTAGCCAAGGCATCTACTCTTTTGAAGGACCATCTAAGACCAAGAGGAGAGATCACTTCTCTTTTCTTTAAATATATAGGTAATGGAGTGTATCTCTCTTCAAATGCATGCCAAGCTTTGCCAACCAATTTCCCCCCCTATTCTATGAAATGATTGTAGCAAACCCAAAGGTTGTCATCACACCTTTCTTTCATTTTCTCATCCAACAAAAGAGCTACAAATGTTTTCTTAAAAGTTGTTGGTCTACTATTTGGAGATCTTATCTAAAGTCCTATAGTTTTCTCTACTTGAACATATTCTTTATTTCATTCTTGCCAATGGATTTGATTCCTCATAGTAGACAATAGAGATCTTAATTGTACTTCTCCCACAAAAAGATTAACAAAGAAATCAGTATGCTGCTCTAACAAAAGATCATGGATAAAGAATTCATAGAGCATATCTTTCTCTTCAGGTTTTGAGTCTACAAACACTTTAACAAATTATTTATCATTCGGTTCATAGGGTTGATCATTGTAAATCCTAAGCAATTTCCATCTAAAACATTTCTCATTTAAGATCATGGACTATAATTTGGATGACCTTCTACAAGATAAAAGAATTCAGCTATTTGATAGGCATCCTGTTTCCCCTTATCAGCTTTATGAAATGCTTCTCTTAATAATACCACTTCTATTTTCAATCTGTTATTCTCAATTTGTGCATTCCTGAGGAAATAGCACCGTTCCATCCATTTTATTAATAATGGAGGAATTTGAATTTAGAACCATTTAGAGACCGTTGGCTTGGTTTGAACTTCTCTGGATTCCATCTTCTTCCTTTTGTCTTTTCCTTTCCTCCTCAAAAGCTGAAAACATGAGAATAAATTTTCCTTTTAAAATTTGAATTTCTTTATTTAATTCATCCGTATGTATCCTATTTTCCTTATCACAGTTCTGAATTTGTAATTGCAACTCACTAATAGATGTATCTTTTCCCTACATTTCCAACTTTAAATCTTGAATTTCTTGATTCCTTTCATTTATCACAGTATTATACACCGTAATTTCCTCTTGTTGTAATTCCATTCTTTCTTTATTTTCATGTAGCTGATTTCTTAACTCTTCTATTTCTAATTTCAATTTTTCAAACTCCATGTTAATATTTTCAGTTTCAACAATTTCAACAGCTTTATTAATAACTGGAGACAATTCCCCTAACATACTATCATCAATTTCCCTAAAAAGTCGAGATTGTTCTTTTTCTATTTCTTGTTTTTCTTGTTCTACAACTTCCTCTTTAGATACCAAATGAAAATGCACTTCTTCAACAGATATTTCCTTTTTTGAGGATTGGTGAATTGGCTCCTCAATTTGCAAATTCCTCTTTTTCTTTTTAGCTTTTGACCTCTTCTCCTTCCTCTATACTGGGGTTTCTATAGATCCAGAGGATAATCTTTTACTCCTCAAAGGAGGAGTATCCTGATAATTTAGAATAGTTGGATCACTTAGAAGAATAGTTCTTCTTTTCCTCTTCTTGACAGGGCGAGTATCAACATTCAGATTCATTATCTCTACATACTCTATCTAGGCCGGAGTTTCAAACTCATCTTTTCTAAATGCTGGCACTTCCTCACCAACTATGGTGGGAATTTGAGGTTCAGGAGCTCTAGGGTTTTCGGGGGAAGTTGCTCCAGAAGGTGAAGCAACTTGTTTTGAGGATTCTCCTAATTCTATCTTCCTTCCTCATGTAGGCTTAGCAAACTTTCCCAAAAAGATTTCCCATTTACTTTGAGGTTTCTTATGAAAATAATATTTACAAATCAATTGAATTAACCCATGGTGTTTTAATGGTCCTGAACTAGTTTTGTATCTCTCTATTGAAGAATTAATAGAATCATTCAAGAAATGAGGAAAATTAACCCTTAGAGCAGGGTTTTCCTTCCCATGCCGCAAGTGTGTTAATATGTGAAATGTTGGTCCTACCACAGTGGCAAGTTGGACTTCACAAGTAAAATATCTAATGATCCATGCAACAACAGTACCCTAGGGTTCTAAGATGGAAGCTCTTTGAAACCCTTTATTCTACCCCCTAGTAGTGACAACTATCATGGGTTGAGGATGTCCCTGTCTAATGAATAATTCTGATAATTTCTTATATGGAATTTGTGTAGTTTCAGATATTTTAATACTAGAATCTTCCAACCCTAAAATAGAAGAGATAATTTTTGAACTCACCTTGAAATGCTTCCCATGCAGAATCACTTGATTGTTAGAGTAGTTTTCTGCAAATGCATTTACTAGCTTTTCATTATACCCTTCAAATTTCCTAATAAAATCTAACTAGCCTACTGCCTTAAAGAGCCAAGAGATATTACTTAACCCCAACAAATTTTCTGTAGAAGCCAGTTCATATTTCTTCTTTGTGCCACCCATTTCTCGTCTTTCTTGCTTACCACCCTACTGAAAAATTCAACAATGTCGAGAACATGTGCATCGGTATTTTTTAAGATATGATAAGACTGTAATCATTTACTCTACTCTTGCTCAGAGCTTACTATGTAATAATTTCAATTTGCATGAAGGGCTGCATAAAGAGTAGCGTACTTAGCAATTAATCACCAAGTGGCTCAATTTACTAAATTGGGAAAAAAACTCTTGCCAATCAATTATATTTTATTCAAAAATAACTACTTATTTAAAGAAAAATTTTGTACTTACTTCTGTTCCATGATCGCTTGAAGATCTTGTACCTCACGATTTGATAGGATGATGCAAGGGGATTGGCTAAGGTGATGGTATAATTATTATGATATGAATGAAGAGACTCATGGATGACGGAGTTATTAATAAAGATAGGCTATGACAACGACTTTTATTTACAATGATAGAAGAAGCCACACGTACCAATGTATGATAACCAAAGTATCGAAAAAGATTTGAAATTCTTTCTAGAAAGGAGTTGGCAGAATAAAAATGAATAAGTTATGGAGCATGTGTAAAGCATGCATTTGGTCTAAGAAAGTGGTCGAAGTTCTGGAGCACACGTAAGACATGCATTAGGAACTAGAAAAATGGATAAGTTATGGAGCATCGCTAGAAGATGCAACTGAAATAGTGATCAA
>VDFB02018296.1:29787471-29919870 GCA_007258455.2 Sequoia sempervirens | reverse complement strand
CTCCTTCTTGCTTCTCTCAAAGCTTCTACTAGTAATCCCATCCTTTCTGAAAAAACTTCTATCTCTTTTCTTACTTTCTTGACTGTCACTTGTTTTCTCAATTCCTCATGAACCTGCATACTTTTCTCTGCATAATTTCCAAACCTCTCTTCTCCCTGATCCATAGGTGAACTCAATAAGTGTTTTGCATACATCTTCAATATGTTCTCCTCTCCTTCATATCCCATAGGCATGATCCATAATGGTCTGGGATCAACAACTTCCATATGAAATTGATCAATATCCACCATGAAGCAGATAGTATCTTTGTACTATTCCACAATTGAAGTGGGAATTCTTTCGCTAGAATGCATCATATTTTGGAAGTTTTTGAAGTACCCCCAGAGGGTGATATTCTTGACCTAACGATCACCAATTTCAAACAACTTGTTCCTTATCTAAATAGCTACAAGCACATCATTTCTCCAATGTACTTTTCCAACACCCAAAACCTCATCCATGAAATAGAAAAATAGACACAATAGCGGATTACCATATTTGAAAGTATTCTTCTTGTCTTTCTTGATTTTGCTCAGATTCTCAATCAACTAACTTTTGAGCAGCTCGCACAAGTCATATTCTACATTTTGTTTTACCATTTCATAAGCTACATAGATGGTTGTACCAGATACAAAATTATCTTGGCTAGAATGGTATATCTTATAGCCAATGACCATTGATGCAAAGTTTACATTCACTTCAGCAATATCTTCTATTGTCATTTCCCTTATATCCCATTTTACTCGTGTTGCCTTTGTAACCTTCTCATTTTTCATGGATTTCAAGACTAGAAGTCTACCAGTGGAATTCAAACCTGTGACTATACATATAGCCTCTTTTGTGATCTTTAAGGGTATATTCAGCCACATGAACTCGCTCATTTTCCTCAAATATGGGAAATATTGCAAACTGTGCAAACTTCTCTTATAGGGTTTGAAATTATGGCTTTACAATAAAATCCTCTCCAATTATATGATGGGAATATAGATTCATTAATTAAGATCTTCCTAATTCTTCAATATTGGCATGTATATAAGCTCTAATATCTTTTGAATACAATACTCCGTATGATATAGATGAAAATTCTCCTAAGGGCTTAGTCTCAACAAACTTATAGGGATGCCATTTGAATTTAGGATGGGGTTTGTCCTTGACTTCAACTACCAGAGGAGTGGACATGATTGCAAATTCACAAATTCATAGGATTTTCAATAAATACCTTTCTATCAAATTGAAGTTCGATCATAGATTCTTCTCCACACTTTGAATATCTCCACAATTCAACAAGGTTCACTTTAGGGCTCTTTAAAACTACTTTCCTCCAAAATGAAAAGTGGAAAATGAAGGATAAAAGTGGCTTTTTATCATTTGCACAATTGACCCTTTTTTTGTAATAAATGCCTTTACCCTAATTCATCTGATTACACTATTTTCATGCACTAAGACAAACAATTCTTCTACGGATTTTCTATAGTGCATAATACCTTCTCAAATTGGTTGAGCAACATCTGAAAAACATTGATCCACCTATTGGACTGGTCCACATTCTAGTACCAATTTCCTGCAGGGGGTTAAAGGATTTTTTGGACAGATCCCCCTATGCCAACAGCCTAAAACTAATTCCCAAAGGAATTACTGAAGTAGATTATGGTGCTGGCATATTTCCTTCAATAGAGGGATTCATTTTCACCCATTTCTTCTTCATTTTCCTCCTGATCACATTTGTAGTAGCTTTCCCTTTTCCTTTGACATCTTGCTATGTATTTTGTCTTACCGGATCTCTTATGTTCCAACAGAATTTGGCAATATGGCCAAATTTGTTGCAGTTGTAACACAACATTTCTCTATTCAAACCAACCGTTCCACTGATTTTTCCTTGATCTGTATTGGTTAGAAATATTCCCAAGCCTATTGCATGTATAGCATCTGATATCTCTATGAAGGTTATTCATCACAACTCTGCATTCACTTGACTTATGACCATACTTATAGCAATTAAAGCAATGTATTGAGAATGATGGTCCACTTGTTTTCATCCTACTCCTGCACTAAGAAGCCATATGACCAAATTTGTTGCAAGAAAACCAATATCCATTTAATCTTTGAGCATTTGGTTGTCTTATCAGATTCCTTCTAGCTCCATTCATCTAATTTCTTTGTCTAAATCTCCCTTGTTTGGATTTATTTTGTCCAGATGCAAAACTTTCTCCTTCTTCATATCCAAGACCTCACCTATCACCATCAGTCCTTTGACTTCTAATTAGTTCATCAAGTTTGGTTGAGCTTGCTTTGAATTTCTCCTTATACTCATTTGTTGCAATAAGTTCATTTCTGAGATCATCAAGTTGTTTTTCAAGCACTTCCTCATTGCTTTTAGATTATTCTAATTCATTGTCCAATCGACTACATTGTTCAGATTTTTCTTTCAAGGATTGAGAAAGATTTTCTTCATTATTCTTTCTATCTTCAACCTCCTTAGTCATTTTCATCATGATGGATTCCATCTCACGCTTCAGGGAAACATTTTCTCTGGAAAACTTTTCACACTCTTCTATTTTCAATTATAAGGCATGACTAAGTTGGTCATCTTCCATGCTTTTGTTCTTCTGCTTGAGCTGATCACACAATTCCTTTCTTTTCTCCCTTGATTCATTGATTTTGTCTTTCAATGAATGGATAATTTTTTTGCATTCTCAAGATTTTCCTACAGTTCTCGATTCTCATATTTTGACTGGTCAAGATCATCCAAGGCCACCATAAGTTGTTGTTGAAGACTGCTTGTATCCATTGAAAACACTTTCCAAGAACTCCCCAAGCTGTTAGACTTATTTCGAGGAACTTGCTTTGAAACCAATTGTTGGAAACAAGCAACACTGAGAGGGGGTGGATCAATGTTATGCAAAAATTAACTTTATTATTCTGATCATTAACCCACTTAAAGCATTCAACCAAAAGATATATGCAGAAACAGAAAGAAAATAACCACAACACCATAACACAAGGATTTTACGTGGAAATCCTATTAGGGGAAAAGCCACAGTGGATGAAAAATCCACAATATAATCTGAGTATACTCAAAAATAAGTTTACAATATGGGAATGCACTTGCATTCAGGCTCACTGCCTAGAGCTCACTACTCAAAATAGGAAGGCACATTGCCTTATAGAGATTTGGATTAGAGCCAAGAAAATGAATTGAAAGAATAACATCTACAAATTCTTGATTATAGTTCTAATTAGGCTCAGATGTCGATCTTCTATCCTTTTGACTGATACTGAACTTCTGCTCTACTCTACTCTAACTTGCTCCATGCAATCTTTATGCGCAAGTGAAACTGTGCATAAAATCGCTCTAACACCCTTATGATATTCACAATACACATTGAAACATCATGCATACACCATAAAATGATATAAAAGATCATACATATATATCCACAACTAGCAATTTAATCGCAACAAGTCAGCTTCAACAAAAAATGAAAATATTAGCAACTGTTGGCTCAAATCTTATGAATTATCCAATGCGCATCCACAATGGTTAGCGACAACTTAGCTCGAACAAAAATCAACATGAGAAAACATAAAAATATTTGAATAATCATTCCTTGAATATCCGCAACACTTTATATCAACTGAGTCAGCCCCAAAATACTAATAAATAGAGAAGTATCAACCGAATTTCCAATCTTGCACATGACTTGCTACTAGGTACTAATATTTTTAGATAACACAAGAAATATACTAATGAACCTTTCGTGAGATCCACAACTCAAAATAACAACTAGAAATTTGTACGTGAATTGTTGAACACCAAACTGTCGGATGCTCTATTCTACCTGTCTGTCCACAATTTGACTGCCGATATAAGCAAATGTTGTCATGCAGATCCAATTACCGACTAGGGTTGCCATCAATGAAAACACAAAAACATAATTGTTGTGTCTCTTGCCAACAACTCGAGTCTCTCATGTATATCGAGAAGGAAACTCGTTGGTAAAATTTTTTTCCAACAAGGCTATCAGCCTAAATGAATTTTGTTTGTGGGAGGAGGGATTGATCCTTCCGGAGAAAGCTACAATTTTATTAAGGAATGATTCCTTGGGATGAGGTGTTGAATCATTTATGGCCTTGTACCTACCTTCAGTTTACACACTTTGTGGCCAGTTTTTGGCTCTTTGGTCTTCAGTTGAGTTGTTTTTGCAAGGGTTCTATGAATTTCATGGTGGTTGCAATGGGTGGTGACATGAGTTGAATTGATCCACACTCTTGTGGTGACATTCGAAGAAAGAAGAAGCTATATTGAGCCACATGAATTTCACTCCATTCTTGGAGAGATTGCACGAGCATGACACTAATGCCTTAGGGAAATTTGTCTCATTTTGGCATAATCAAAAGCTTAAGATTAAAGGTTTGGAGGTGGAGGTCAATGAATATTTAATTGCCACTATAATGGGTATGCCAATTGTGGGTAGGAAGTCTTTTAAGGACAAATAAAGAAATGAAGAAGTGATGGTTCAGTTTTTCAAGGATGATGAGAGGAAGAAGTTAATCAAATTAAAGATTTTGGGTTATGAGAGACTCAAGAAAATATAGGTGAGTGTTGTGGAGATCATGATGCATTACATGACCCTAGAAGAGAGATTTAGGGCTATTCTCGGTCACCATTTCACTCTCCTCAACGATTTTCATCATGGTTTGTTCATTTGGTTTCCTTTTTTATTGTTATCTTCATTAGAGGTCTCAGTTTACGCATGTCTAAAGAATAGGAGGGCCCTTGTCTTCCATGAAGGGCTTATCCTTCTTATTATGGAGCACATTAAGGCTCTCATCCCGACTTTGGCCATTAAGGGCAAGGAAAAAGTTGTTAGTGATCTTTTTGGGTCGTCAGGTTTGGATTCCCCTTCAGAAGAGGATGAGGAATGGAATGAGAAGGAGGAGGATGCTTCGCCTACAGTTGTGGCTATGTCTTCAAAGAAGAGGAAGGTGGCTAGAACCAAGTGTAATAGGTTGCCTAAGCAACTGGCCCTTTCTAAGAGTGAGGACACGAAGGTGGGGTTGGGTGATTCTTCTCCCAAGTTTTTGGAGGTGGTTGTTGGTAAAGTTGTTGGTGGTGGTTTAGAGGTGGGGACATAGGGTTATGCTAAGGGTTTGGTCGATAAATCGAGGAGGCTATCGAAGAGAATTTCCAATTTAAAGAACAAGGCTTCTAAGGTCTTGGTCAAGGACCCTAGATTGGCTAGTGAGGAAAAGGATGCAGTTGATAAAATGATGGCTATTGAGGACTCTCCCATACAAGACCTACCTAAGGAGGAATAGGATGAGGAAATTAGGGTTTTGGGTGAGGAGAATGTGGAGAAGAGCATAGCCAAGTAGGATCCCTTGAAGGTAAATCCTCTTTTAGAGGAATTTTCTTACCTAGATGATGATGCTATGTCCATGTTTGATTTACTCAATATGGCTAGGGCTGGGGCCACTGGTACCTTTAAATTGGCTAAGTGGAATCTTCAGGAGTTCAAAAAATCAATATTAAAATTAGAGGCTTAAAAGAGAATTTGAAGAATGGTCCAAAGGGGTCTATGTCAAAAATTCTTATTGACAAAATGGTGGACCTTGAGGGTTCTTATCATGATTTTAAGTCTTTGTGTGAGGATAGATTTTTGACTATGGAAGCCAAGGTTTTAGGCATAAATACAGACATCAAGAAGTTAATGCAAGCATGCCATATCTCAATCAAGAATAGTGTAGACTCCCTAGAAGTCCTATTCAGGAAAATTAGTGAGCTCGAGGAGGATTAGGTCTACTTCTCAAAGCTTATGGAGAAGGAGCATGTGACCAAGGGAAAGGGATAAAAAGTGGCTAAGGATGATGACAAAGGTCTTGCTGGTAGAGGTTCGACGGATTGGAAGAAAATTTTTGATGCTGAGAAGAAAGAGTTGTTGGATATGGTCGAAAAGCACAAGAACTAGCAGATTAAGGTCACTAATACTCTGGGTGGCTTGAATTAATGTGTTGTTTTTTCTTTCTTGTTTTCTGTTTCCTATTGGGGGTTAGTTTCTTTTAGGTTGTTTTGCTATTGGGATGCTATTGGGTGTTGATGGTGGTCTTTTGTCTTACTTTTATTTAAGCACCCATCCAGTTGTGTTTTTTGGCTGTTGGGTTGTTGTTGGTGGTCATTTGAATATTCTCTTTAGCAAAATTTTGTATCCTCAGTTGTAAAGGGTTTCGGGTCCCTTCAAAACTTTTTTTTCCCATTAATCAAAACCATCAATGGTTATTACACTAACTATATTAATAATATGATGTTTACAATAAAATGAGATTTATTTGCCTATCCTAATTCTTTTCTTTGTGTTACAATTGTCTAATATGCTCCATACACTATTCTGAAACCCAAGTGCTTTTGCTTGTAGGAAAAATTCCTTAGGTACTTCGTTCTCACAAATATTTTACAATGTCACTCATACATTTGAGATTCTCTAATAATGTTTGCATCATAGGTGATCATGATGAGGTTAACTTCAAATGAATAACTTGAGATTCCATCGCTAAGCTCCACATGATCTTTTTTAATGGCTTCAAATTAGAATTGAGATTTGTCAAGATCATCAAAATAAGGATGTTGCATTGATTTTTTGGTTGAGATTCTCTTTGATGGCTCATAAATCAGCATTTTCTACAAGGAGAGACCAATCAATTTTTAGTAGTTTACTTACAAATATGCAAAGTAAAAGAAGAAAAAGAAAGAGCATCCAAAATGGAAATGAAATGAAAATAGATGGAATCCACTTACAGACAACAAATCCACACCATTTGGTTCCAACTCGGGAAAAAAAAGGCATAAATATTGATGCTTAGGCATGCTAGTATCTCAACTTAGTCACTTTTGGTCATACATCTTCACTAGGAGTTCCAAGATACCTATTGCACACAACACCTCTCATGAATAGAAAAGCTTGAAATTTGTGATGCTCTTATAATGTCTACATCATAGATGCTCATGATAAGGTTAAATTCAAATGAATAACTTGAGATTCCCTCACCAAGCTTCACATGCACTTTTATAATGGATTTAAATCATAATTGAGATTTGTCAATATCATCAAAATAAGGATGTTGCATTGCTTTTTTGGCTAAGATTCTCTTGGATCACTCATAAATCAACATTTTTTGCAAGGGGACACCAATCAATTTTTAGTAGGTTACTTACAAATAGGAAAATTAAAAGAAGATTATAGCATTGGCATCATACAAATTAATGTGCATAAAAGTATAAATTAATAAGAACCAATGTGAATACTTAAAAATTAATCCAATGAGCCATTTGGGTGCACTCTACTCTTTATTGTGTAAAGTATTGCCTCATGGTAAGACTCACCACTAGTAGAATTTGGAAAATAAATGACTACGTGACTAAATTCTACTAGTTTTTTCCAATCACAGCTATAAATGACTAAATAAATGACTATTTTGATCATGGGTAAAAAACACAACTAAATAATTAGTCACACAAATAATTTGGTCTTGTAATCATGTCAGATAACATATAATTCTACCAGTAATTCAATAAGAGTTATGGTACATATAATACATATATATTATCAATTATTTCAATCCATTTGAATATATCATTTAAGGAATCAATAGTGTTATTCACATAGTCCACCATGATGGGGTCAGAGAGGAAGCATGCTAGGGAGCCCTAACTTCAACACATCTAAGCCCAAGAGTGCAAAGTATGTTAGGGAGCCCTAATATAGATTTGTCTAAATTTATTTCATTCCATTATTTAGCACTTATTATTAATTATTTAAGCTAGGCACATGCAACTATAATTTTTAGTGTATCCATGTGCAAACATATACTCTCTAACATATTAACATACATATAGTTTTCTATCGATGTTCAATATGTATTACTCTCTCTATATAGAATTGTATCCCCCTCTATCTCTCTTTCTTTTTCCTAATCTCTCCAAAGTTCAATTAAACTATCAAAAAATTTATATATTAATTTAATTTGTTCTATATAAGAATATATTAATTATTATTTATAATAATTTTATATTTATATTTAATATTTTTTATTATAGAATACAATATATAATAATAATATAACCTACATATACTATTAAATATAATAATAAATATAATTATATTATATATAATTTAATCCTATTACTATTATATTAAATATATATAATATATTAATTATATTAATTATATTAATTTTTTAAGATTAAACGAATCTTAGTCATTCATCATTTTTTGCCATTTTTGGTTGCTTTTTACCATTTTTTGCTGCTTTTCCCGCCACTATTGGTTCCCGCTCCTCCAAACTTGTATTGACCTTTCACTTCTCCAATTTGGTAAGCTACAACCTAAAAATAAGGTTTCGTTGAGGGTTCAAGGTTTTCTTTTTTCGAACTCAAGAATCTAAGTAATCCCTAAAACCTTGATACTTTCAAATTTTGTTTACTATGAATAGATTGAAGCAACAATTTATGGTGTAATTATTAGGGTTTAAGATTTTTTTTTTTACTGTGAATAGATTAAAGGTTGAGTATTTGGGATTTACACCCACTTGTTGCAATTGCTTAAATTTTTCTAAGGAGTTTTTAGACAAAACCCATTTTGAACATATCCTTTAATCACGACATTCCATGATATCACATTTCTTTGAGGCATTTTTGGAAACAATTCGCTTGCCTTGTCTATGCTTCCACATTTTCATGTATGTCTAGCAAGGCACTTGTAACTACAACATATGACAAAAAAGTCCCTATTGTTATGCTTTGATGGATGTCCCTTCATTATTACTGGATATTTGATGTAGTGCACATTATTATAGTGCAAGCCTATTTTTTAGATTGTTTCATTTAGCAACACCAATATTCTCCTCAATAACATTGACCCTATTTAAAATGGTGGAAATGGTTCACATCTCTTGGAATAATTTCTCTTACAATTGTTTGTATTTACTTAATTATCCTAGATTTATCTAAAAGAGATTGTATTTAGAACATCAACATCTGAAGAACATGAAGCTGCGAAAGAGGAGGAAAAACTCCTTAGTTGATGCCTTCTTATACTGATCTTTGTTTTTTTATTGACAGATATAACTCTTTAGTATTTTGACTATATTATGTAATATGATATGAATTTTTCTTATGTGCTTCTTGTGAATAGGACTAATTGGCTGACAATACTTTTCTCTTACTTTGGAGGATATAAGAAAGATGGTTTGTACTTTGATTCGTGTGATGCTTCTCTCTAGAAATCTTGATCTACCTCTGCTTGAATGGATGCAAAGCCCAATTTAACTATTTCTTTGATATGAAGATCCTTTGGAATATCATGGTCTCTTGCCCTTGGATTGGTCAATTTGGTTCTTGATTATAGATGGAAATGGTTGAATATAAGTTGGAGAGATGCTCTCATAGCTTTGAATGATGTGACTTTAATCTTTTGGGTCAAATTTGGATTGGACTTAATTTGGTAAGTGCAATATTGCATGAGTGTTGGCCTCTTGTCAATCCTTTTCTAGATCTAGAATCCCTTAACCCTAGTTATCTTCGGTCAAAAGAAAATTACTAAATATAACATAGTTGATCCTAAAATCCAATGTCTACAAACTCTTAATCCCATAGCTACCAAATATCCATCTAAAGACATATTATTTTTTTCATTTTACCCTAGTCATCAAGTGTGCTAATATGTGTTGTTTACTTGACAATTTGTAATATGTAGTAGGAAAACTTGTAAGAGTTGTTTAACATTTCAATTTGTAGTGCTTGTATCATATAATTTTTCATTACAAATAATGGTAGGAAACTAGGAGCAGACACAACTGTATGTCTAGGATACAATGGATCAATATATATTTATTATTTTCTCTTCAAAATTCCTATCAACTATTTTGTTTCTTTCCATCCTCTTTCACACTTAAAGCTAACTAGAATGACCTTTCCAATGATTAAATAGGGAGACATTCAAGTAACAGTATTATCTTCCTTACACTCCTCAAAATGTATTTAATTCCTCATCAATAATTTCACTCAAGGAAACTGAATTTTAGTTTTAAAATAAACCTTGTAAAGATCATATTTAAATGTAGTTCATACTTTCTTAAATGTACACGAAAACCAAAAAATTCCTAGAGATTTATGATTACTTATTGAGAAGGACAACCTCTCAACATCTTTTACTTAAAACATAATCTTTAGCTAGTCATGATATCACTATAAAAAAAGTTAGGGAACACAATGTTAATATTGATTCTTAAGTCTCTACCTCAACGTACCATTGTGCATCTTGGAATTCAATAAATTTATTAAAAGTTCTTTTTTATAGCACTAGTTGCATTGTGCATTGGAAAAAAAGCATGCTCTTGATAGTGCCTAAGAAATTAAAAGAAAAAGATGGTGCATTTCGTTCTCATTGTTCGACGTCTATAAATTTCACATTTTTGTAGCTTAAACACTTTTTTTTGTAGTTCTTGTAGGTTTGATTGCCTTGAAGTGCATTCTAATTTTTTTTAAGTTAAGGAAATATTTCATCATCTGTGTGTCCTCCTTGCATTTCATTCTTGCTACGAAATTGCCATATTATATTGCTTCCTCCCACTAGAATTGTAGTTGTTTGCAAGTTCACTATAGTGTTGTACAAAAAATTCATTATCAAGAGGAAAGGTGCCTATTAAATAAATAAGTTCCATTTTATTTTTAAAATCATGAATATCATATGGGATCATTAGATCAAATATTTAAAGTTGGATTTGTAGTCATTTCTTTACTACATTTTGATTCTCTATCAAATTCAGAATTTGACCAAAAGAAAGCCCTATACATATAGTAAAAGGAATGAAATTTACATATCTTTCTCCTACTAAACTAAACAATGATATTATACTCAATGCATATACAAAACATGGGATAGAATTTTAGAGAAAGAATGGAGTATAAGAGGGTAATAAGAGGCTCACAATATAAGAGGTTTCATGCTAGATTCTTATTAGAGAGAGACAAACGATAGTTATCAGGTCTATATTTTGTGTACAAGCACTACTAATGAATAAACCAATCATTGATATTGGTCTACAATCTCTTGGCATGTTTTGTTATATTTTGCTTACATATAAATAGCTAATGTTATTGTTTGGCTATAAACACCACTTTTGCTTATATTTATGTTGGCTTAGATTGATGTTAGTTTCTTTGTTAGAGTTGATACCTTGATCACTTTTGTTTCAATAGCAAGGAAATATGCTTTTAAGATGTTATGTTCATGATAGATATTTAACAAATGCAAGCAATTTTAACTAATAATGACCCATGGAAGTCATTATCTTTATGTAAGTCATTAATCTTTCGAGGATATGAACATGGTAGAAAATATAAAATCTCCTTAATGCTTTGGTACTTTAGTATAGACCCATGGAATTATTTCAAATTTAAGGTTATTGTTTACACTAACCATGGATGCACTTTATTTTCTTACATTTATATTTTTTTTATTGAGGGACTCTTTTTTTCCTTGTCTAGGAAGGGAATGGTATGATAAGTTCTTCTGGAGGTAAGGGATGGGTTGGTGGAGGTGGTGGCAGGGTTTCCATAAAGAGCTACATTAGGAAAGAGAGTTTGAAGATCTTTGTCCATGGTTGTTTTCTTTTCCTTTTCTTTTTACAAAGAAAACAAAATTTACCTAAGAAAAACAATTGAGTTGTTCTAATTGAAAATACTAACTTTGAGTCTTTTGGTTAAAAATAAACTCATGCATCACAGATTATTGGCTATTATTTTCTAGGTTATTGTATGGGTATATTTTCTTCTGTATCAAGTTACCTTTGGAATGAGAAATAAAGTATATCAGTGGGTTTAAGAGTCTTTTACAAGCTAGATACATGGAACTTTTGTATGATAGGCATCTTTGTATGTGAAGTGTAGTCTATCTTTTTCCATTCACTCAGAGGGCTTTATATAAGACTTTCAAACTTAGTTTTGTAGTGCCCACCCCATTTCGGTCATCATTGATGTCAAGTAAGTAGTTGTTAGTAATGTCATGATGATGTGGTGATTTTATTATTTAATTTAATTTTAAGGTTATGAGATAACACTAATAATATGTTTGGATTTGATTAATAAAATTAATTTAATCATAAGGTTACCTGTTTCATTTGGAATTAAATAAAGAATTAGATTCAATGATAAACGTCAATTTAATTATCGTTGGGAGTTAGTTATTTAAAATAATCAGATTAAATGAGGAAAGGTAATTATCATTTAATGATTAAATTCAATTAATAAATTTAAAAGTGATAAAATATTAAGAGGATTAAATATTAAAATTGTACTTAAGTTTAAATAAATTACGGTAAAAATATTTATTGAATTATATTTTAATTAAAAGTTAATTATTTATGAAAATTTGTTTTAGTTAAAATTTAGAGTTAAGTGGAAGTAATTTAAAATAAAAGAAGTTATTGGTTGAAATTAAATAAAATAAATACATAAAGTAATGATTAATTAAAGTGAGAAAATATTAGAAAGGATTAGATATTAAAATTTTACTTAAGTTTGAATGAAGGTAAAAAAACGAGAAAAGCCAGTAAAAGTTGGTACCTAATTATAATTGATAAGTTAATAATGTTATTATGGTAAGTAATGTGACGAAATAAATTCTAATAAAATATTATTAATGGTTTAAATGAATTAAATAAATCAAACTTGAATATTATAATTAAATAAACAATAAACATGCAAATAAATATTATTTGAAATTCAAGTTTCGGTTTGGGGAAGGTGAAAAGTCATTCGGTGGTTGGGAATTCGTTCTTGGTTGGTAACTGACCAAGAAAGAAAATAAGAGGGTGATTTTTCCGAATGCCAAGGGGGACTTTGGGAAGATAATTGGCAACCTGTGAAGAGAGGGAGGAATTTTACTGAAGGCAATTTCCACGAAGGAAGGAACAAGAAAAGAGATTTCTTTTGAAAAGAAAGAAAGAAGAGGAATTCAAAAGGGAAAGCGACTTCCAGGTTTTCTTTTAAATATTTTCCTTACAAATAGTGAATAGATGTTTTCCTGTGAAAGATTTCCTTCTTCCTTGAAATCTTTTGTGTGCCAACTTCAAAATTTAGCTGAGTATTTTAAATGTCTTATTTTTCGGGCTGTACAAATTTGTATTTTCCTTCCTTTCATTTTATATATACTTACATAAATATGGTATTCAATATATGTATTTTGAGACTGTAAACTGTCTGTAAATGAACTGTTTCCTGTGACTCTATTCAAACAGTCTAGTTGTGTCATCCATAACATTTTTTTATACAAACTAGTTTGCTGGTAAATTTAAAGGGTTTCTCCAAATTCCAGTTTTCTATTTGCTGTCCAAAAATCTCAAATACCCAGATTATAGTTTTGGCGTTATGCTTAAAATACGAGGCTGCTGTCAAGCTACTCCCTTATGGTTGCGTTTTGCTGATAATAAATATAATTTATAAAGAGTTAAATTAAATTTTGGTCTGCTAGTATGATAGGTTTTGAGATAAATAGAGAAATAATAAAGATGTTAAGGGTTTATTATAAAATAAGCTGCATTTTGTTAATTATTAAACTTAGTGGTTAAAATAAATTGATTATTAGGGAAGTAATACTTGGAGGGAAATGATTTATTTATATTAAAAGAATTGAATAAATAAAATATAAAATCAATCATAAATAAAATATTAATTTTATTTAGGTTAAGGTTGTGCTGTGAAGAATTAGATTTTATCCCAGCTAGATAAATGATCTCTTATTTTTAATCAGAAAGTGAAGATTATATATATATATATTTGTTTATAATAATTAGAGTTGAAACATTGTACAGAATTAAATAGCCTCTCTGATTTCTTTGTCAACCTGTCTGAGTTAGGGCATTTGAATTACCAACTACATATATGAGTGACTTTCTATTTATTTTGAATTTATATATTTTTGATTACTATTCTTTTATATATATATATGCGTATGGTTATATAAACAAGTATAGATACATAATTATAGGTTAAAAGATTTGAAGTGAAGGTAGTCTTTTATATATTTAGGATTTATGAGGTTATTTCAATATATAAGCAGATTTGTATGATGAGTATTATTCAAAAGAAAATGGTTCGTATTTATATAATATGTTTATAAAATATGAATAATTTCTTTAATTGTTTTGTTTATGATTTTATGGTGGTGTAAAAGTAAAATATGAATCGAGTGTTAGAATGTTCTGTAAGATAGTGAGTTAAGTAAAAGTGTAATTTTATTTTAGGTAAATAATTAGAGTGAAAATGGTTATTTCGATAGATTGCTTAGTAAAATATTATTTAACAAAATATTTTAACGGAATAAACATTATTGAATTAGGTATTTAATTTTGTTGTAGATAAATGAACTGTGTATTTAGTTAAAGTAAATCGATTTATATGGTTAATTAAGTTTTAGGGTTCACTAAAGGAGATAAGTGATTCTACATTTACATAGTTTCTTTTACTTGAAGGTTAATGATAAAGTTATTTTTAAGTGTGGATAAATCCCAGGTTCATAGGTTAATTAATTTAAATGATACTGATTAAATGTTAAATGGTTTTAATTACCTTTTTGTTATCTAATGAGTCTGTGAATGATAATTATTTATCAAACTACTGTGTGAAATAATCCATTAGTGTCGTCACCTTAGTATTATAATAAAGTTGTAAATTATAGAATTGTCATCTTAGTATTACATTTTAAAGTTATAATTAGGATTCGTATTAAACAGTTGATGGAGTTGGTTATCTTATAGATGATGTAGTTATTTTAAATATAATTATTTGTCGTAAATACTCTCTTAATTAAATTAAGTGGATATGTTAAAATAAGTGATAAGAACGTTGAAATAATGCCTAAATTAAAGGAATGTCTTTATGGTTATAAGGTGTGAGTGATTGTTGTTTAAGTGTTATGTAATTGTTTTAAGATAGTGTTCTTCAAGGTTGATGTGTTTGATGGTTTCCTTGTATGGAATTATTCCTTAAGACTTTGTAATTAATGTGTTTATATTCAGAAAAGGATTTATTTATAGGAGTTAGAAAATTAGAATTATTAGGTAGTTAAGTTAGGTATTATGTTATTGAGTAGGTTAGTAAAGTGATTAGAGAGAGAGTTTCCTTATGTTAATAATTTGGGTAACATTGATAGATTAGTTTATTCTCAATTTGATTAGTTTCAAGTGGGATAGTTAACTTAGAAATAATGAAAAGTAGAGTTTTGTATGTTGTTGATGTATGTAGATAATATTGGTGATAAGGATTATTTCTGTTTAGGTGGGAGAATTGATTTATAAGATAAATGGAAGTAAATAAATTTGAAAACTTTAAATAGTTGGGTATTACGATAAAGGCTAGTGAATGATTGTTGATTCGATAAATGTTTTGATTAATTATATTTAGTTAAACAAAGGGTTTATGTAAATGAATAAAATTAGATGATCTGTTCTAAGTCAATTTCCCTCATATTCTTTTAATAGTTGATTTGTGGGATTTCTATAAGAACAGTTCTAGAAAATACTTGTGATTGATATCAGGATCAAATTGTTGGTTTGAGTGGGTTGATCTTCGAAGGGAGATTGTTGTTATAATGTGTAAATTGGAATATATTTGTGTTTGAAAGAGTATACTTGTGAATAGTGTCTTATGGCTTAAACCATTAGATTTTATTTTCACTTCGCAATATTGTGCTATCCTTAAATGTTGGAAATGATTGATCTTTAAACTAATGTTCTTTTTAAATGTTTCAAGGTACTTCTTATTGAATGGATTGTGTGGTTTTATGGATTCTTTCAATGTGACTTTTCCTAAGTTGATTTTTGAGTTGGAGTTTTTCTCTCATTTTATTTATGTTGCTATTCGTTGGGAACCAGTATGTGTTCTTTTGTTCTTTACCTAAGTGGCAAATTGGTTAATGTTAACTTTGTCATGATTGATGGTTCTACTTGATGAGTCAAATTGAAAAGTTCTTTGAATTATGGGTATTCCGAGAGGAGAAAATAGAGGTTTCCCTTGGATTCTCGATTTAGTTCGTATCGAAGTTGTTGGTGTTGTTGAGTGGAGTTGTTGATCTTATTTTGGTGTATTTGCTCATTATATTTATATTGGAAATAGTTCTTTGAGGTCTTGCAATTATTGTTGTCAGTTCCTTGATGGGGAAACCCTAGTGTAACTTTATGAGAATCTTCCAGAGGTTTATTTTACTATTGGTTAATGTTCCTCCTTTTATGTGCCCTTGTTGTGGCAAGTGTTTTGGTTTCATGTTTTTTGAAAGGGTTGTACGGGAATCATGGAGATTTTGATTATGTATTTACGGCAAGATGGGTAATGCCTTGCATGCTTCTCTGTTGTGATCTAATGTACTTGTTATGTTGTACAACCCTTGGATTTTGGTTTTATGTTTTGAGTGTCTAGAGAGAGAGAGTGGCTCTAAGTGGGTGGTCGGCGCACAAAGGGGCACCAGGATAGCCCTCATTAGAGTGAATTTAATAAGTGATAATTTAAATAATTAACTAGGGGGTGGGTAGAATCACATTAAAAAGATAATTGATGCCTCATCCGCCTTTGAGTGCTATCACAGGCTAAAGGGGATTGAGAAGGCCGTGGTTGGCAAGATCGTTACCTTGTCTTCATGAAAGGTTAACGGTTCCGCATGAGCAACCCTATGGAGCGGCGCCTTGAGATAGGTAGCCTGGATAACCATAGATGGAGGCGGCTCCTAGCGCTCGAGTTGCCTGGATAATTCGTCAGTAGATGGAGGCGGCGCCTTGCGATAGTGGTAGCCTGGAGAATCCATGTTAAGCCATGCGATGACACTCTCCTCTAACACTCCTTATTATGATTGCTTCTTTGGAAATCCTCTGGAAGTGGTTCTTTGTCTTGAATTGATGAAACACAATTATTTGAGATGATTTATGGTTTTACCCTATTTTATCTTTGGTGTACTTTGTGGTCTTGTATGATCTCCTTGATATTTGACTTATGACCTTGTACCCTTGTGGTACTGTGATATGATGTTGTTAGATTGGTTATTGCAATTTGGAATTGTGTCATGTTTATTAATGCAGTTTATTGGAGGTGTTTCATGATCATCCTTTGGTTATTTGGTTACTGGTCATTGTTTTGATTTATGTGATGAGATTTATGACTCTTGGATGTGATTGATTATGTCATTGTAATTCCTGAGTGTTATGATACTTTTGTATGACGTTGAGTCTTGTGGTTCTCTGCTTGGATGTTCTTGGTTGTGGTCTCTTTCTTGTTAGCTCCTAGCACGGGGGGTGGGTCTTCGGACTCACATGGTCGGGTGGAACGTGCTAAGCACCCCATTGGGTCCCCAGTCAAGGATCGAGAGGTGCGGATTGGTGCTGTTGCAGCAACTCCAGAGTTGTATCTGTCTTGGAGCCAGTTATGATATTGTGCATCATGTTATATTGTTGTATGGTTTCCGTTCATGATTGGAAACACTTTTGTATCATTGTACTTCTTAAACATTGTACTGTAATGTAATGTAACATTTAACCTTGAGTGGATATTGGCCATGGTGATTGTTATTTAATGTGTTGTATTTATGTGCAGATGGCTTTTTATCAATGAATTTTCATATGTGTGTTATATTTGTTATTGTTTACTTTATATCTTTGGATTTTATTCTTTATTGATGTTGTATGGATCTAAGTCGCGTAATGACTCTTCGTGTACCCCAAGGGATGTATGTGTTAATGAATCTATGAAATTCATGTTATGACTTAATGTGTATTACATGTATGTTATGGTTACTTAAAAAAATTGTGTGGTAATTATTGTGTTGTTGTCCTTTGGGGTTATGCGGCAGTTTCTTGCAACACATCTAAAACCAAAGAATTCTAAAAAGAACAAGTTTGATCCATTTGTGTGCATAATGGCATATATGATTCACAATCCAAGTCATCTCTTTTAGTTGTTAGTTTTTAGATGCCCTAAAAACTATTTCCTTTCCAAATTTTATAGGGAAAAAATTACCTTGAGGGAAGTGGTATTTTTGTTTTATCGAGGGGGATTTTAATGATCTTTAGTTAAGCACATAACAACTCACCAACCTATAAAAAAATTACACAAGAACTATAATAACCTCAGTATATAGAAGGCTCTAAATGATCAATTTGAAAACACAAGTTCCATAATTAATACTTAGTTTTTATTCTATCATTCACAAATTTTTAATTTCTTATACATATTCTTAATCCTTCATTTTTATTTTTGAATGGTAAGCATCTAGTAGAATGTGAATGAATAGGTAATGATCAAATCATGAATATATTCGTTAACTTAGTTATTGAACCTACCTCTTGAAATCTACATTTTCAGTAGTCACATTTGCAATAAATTGAATTCGAGCAGCACACAGTCTTTTTGTAAGTTGATTTGATAGTTTGGGAACACAAATATAAACACAAGTTGTTTGTGTACTCTATGTAACAAGATTTTAACTAGATTCTATTATTAAGAGAATATATTTTGGTGATATAAATGAGTAGCTTGTTGAAATTAACAAACATGTTGGATTCCAAAAAATCTACGTGTTTCTTGTCCTAAGCCATCATGAATAGCTTTTCCTAATGTTTTCTTCCTTAATGAAAATAGATGTTTGGGAATGAAATATATTTCACCTTATTATGTGAGGAAACATATCTAGATGGGTACACAATATGTCACAATGACCGTTACTATCATGTGATCTTTGGATCATAAACCTCACAATCCAATTTTTAAATATAATATCTGATGTTAGAGATCCCATCTATTTTTTAAACTAACTATTCTTCACTTTTTGTCTCTTATTTGATTTATATCAAAGTACTCTCTTTCTAATCTAGTAATAGTATATTTCTAAATTTATGCTTGTGAATGCAGTTTGGGAAGTGTTCTTGTTTAGTTTTTACTTTTTTTGTTGTCAACATATGAAGTTTTTGGTCCTTTTTGATTATGTGGGGATTCTAACTTGGTTCACATGCTTTTTGTTGTGGACTAGGTGGACAAAGTTGAGGTTGTACAAAAAATGCAGGTGCCAACTATAGTTGAATGTCTTCAGCATCCTTTCTTCTAGGTTCTTTTTTAATTTGTTTTTTTTAGTACTATGTAGTTCTATATTTATATTATTTATATTTAATGACTACATGGTAAATGAAAGTCTCTAGGACATCCTACATGGTGAGAAAGTGATGTTATGTAGAAACATGATAGATTTATGAAATACGAGTCTAGTCAATATTTCTACCATCTGATCAAAATAGATTGGGGAGAACCTAACAAATATTTTAAAATTTTGTGTAGGAACATCAAAGAAGATTAAATTAGATTGGGATACTCATATAAAGATAGCCTATGGTGCTGCAAAAGGATTAACATATCTTCATCGTGACTATAACCAATGCATTATTCATAGGGATGTAAAGATATCTAATATTCTTTTAGATGACAACTTTGAAGCACATTTGTCAGAATTTGGCATTGCCAAGTTCATTTCCTTGGCCAAAACTCACACCTCCACCTATGTTATTGGTACTATTGGCTATATTGACCTTGAATATGTAATAACCTCAAGGCTTAAGGAGAAATATGATGTTTACAGCTATGGTATTGTTCTTTTGGAGTTGCTGAAAGGTAGGAAAGTTGTGGAAAATGACTCAAATTTACTTTAGTTGGTAGGATTCATGATTGGTCATAAAGAAACCAGCAAGATATGAAGATGAAGAGGTAAATGATCAAATTTTTTAAGGGATAGTTCAATGGTAAAAGAAACAATGAAGTTACAATTAACATGGTCATAAGATGATAGTAATAATAATGAGGGAAGCCTATAGATGATTGGAGATTTATCATAATCATAGAATGAAAGTTCCCTTGCAAAGATGTATCATGTACTTATGCATTACAAGGGTAAGGGATTGTATGTTATGATATAAAAGAACAGTCATGCACAAATGATAGTTAGAGGATCAACAAGCATTACAAGGGTAAGGGACTGTAGGTTATGATATAAAAAAATAGTCATGTTCCTATTCTTTTGTAAGTTGTTGAACAACATAAAGGCAAGGTTTTGGAGTAGATTTTAACTAGTTTTTTTCTCTCTTAGCAATGCATTGTAATCTTTTCAAGTTCTTTCATGTTGGGACAACAAATTGTAACTCTATTTTCAAGCTTACACAGTTGTATGTAACATATTTTTTATTAATAAATTAAGTTATTTTTACCTTCTTATTGTTGTTTTATTGTGAAAATCTTTTAGATAGTTGATAAGTGATCTTTTTGATTAATAAAATAAACTACCAAATGACAACAATTAAAAATGCACTAAATATACTACTAAATCAATGACTAAAAATGGTTTAGTCATAAATTTGGTCACGTTATAAATGACCGGAAATAAACTACTAATGGTCATGTGACCAAGCTTGGTGAATAAATATGACTAAATCAATGACTAAATTAATGACTAAATATACTACCAAATTGATCAATCAAAATGATCAAATAAATGACTAAATCTTGTTAGTCATAAATTTGGTCACGTTATAAATGACTTACAATAAACTACTATTGGTCATGTGACCAAGTTTAGTCATTTATATGCAATTTTTAGTAGTTTTTTTAGTCATTTATTTAATTATTTTACTAGTGCACGAACCTTCCACAAGGTATTGTTCAAAGGTCTACCCCCATATTTGGTCAAACAAACATTAGATGCCAAGAAAAGGTTTGAGTAATGAAGAATCTTACCGATGCATGTTAAAGTCTCGAAACAGCCAATATTTAACACTCTTATGTGAGTACCTTCTAAGCCACGTTACAGTAACAAAAACTGAGCCTATAGGGTATTCAATTTTTTCTCCATCTATAAATGGGGCCTCCAATTTCTTTTCAGCCTCAACACAATGACACAAGTAATAGTATGTTCCCTTTTCATTGTCTTCATCTACAATAACTACATAAACATGCCCTACATTGATATGTGCAACAAATCTCTTGAGATTAGTCAACATTATGAATACACTACAAAGTAAGATAACAATAGGAATTTCAAAAACTAAGCAAGTAGATATATTACTTGGTTGAACTAGATCTGATATGTGGTCAAAGTCGACTGATGAATCCATATGTGTTAGTTCTAATGTTGTTGGAGGGTGATACATGTGAAGTGGGATAAGATAACTTGTCAACCATTTCTCAACCCACTCCTCTGACTCACAATCATACCAGGCTTGAATTTTACATGAAGAAAAAAAGCATGCCATCTTCCAATGTATTCATACTCCATGAACCTGCATCTAAGCTAAGGAAAGAGTGTAGATCACTCGATCATGTTAGTGTACAACTTTCCTCATATGGTGCAATGTTAGTATCATCCATCAACCAAAATAATCTATGAACTAAAGATGTACCTTCATTACCTGGACCCATCCAAGCATTACACCACTCGACATTTGATTTTGCATTGGTTAACTTTACATTGTCTTTATACTATAACTCTTCTTTTGCTAATGCTATTTTCACACATGATCCTACACCATCATGCTCCCCCTTTTCATGCCCGACCTCCAAAAAGTTTCGCATACACTGAACAATTGTAATAACATGCATCCTGCTCAACCAATAAAACATGCATGAGTTCTTGAACTGTGCTGCACAGTTATCTGACCATATTATATGTTGACCATATGTTATGCCCCTCTGAGACAAATCATTATAGAACATCTAGAAGAAACCTTGCACGAACTCTAGAGAATGTGTGCAATCATCACTAATATAAAAGTGATACTCCCTCAATACCTTTCTTTGGTCCTCTGTACTAGCAAGTGCATGAATGAATTCTATGTGCACAAATATCGAAACCTGTGTGGAGTTGTAATAGTGTGACTACACCTTACACTGTGGCTATAGAGTGTAGTTCTCTGCAAGTTCAACTATCGATACTATGCTTTCAACTATAAAGGTTCCCTTGCATAGCTTGAATTGTGTGTCCAACCATCAGGCTCTATGGGTATGCCTTGCATACTCATACACTATTTTGTCACGAAACATGGATATAAACTGAAACACTGGAATCTTTTGAATAACCAAATCACACCATTTTTCTTGATTACCATCTTTTGTAATGTATGTCACTATTTTATACTTTCTAAACTCTACTAGTTTATGTCCCACCTCATCTGTGCTTTCCATATGTTGACATACTAGCATACGCTACAAGCCATGACAACAATCGCATGAACCATCCAAGCATGTTGTCCTGTAGAATATTTTTCCATCCTCTATTTCAGATAATTTTTTTGATAACAACTCTCTTGAAGATGTTGGTGGGGCTTCTATGCCACAATCCTGGAAAACATTGTTAGAATGCAAATCTAAACATATAGAATGATAAACATCATAATGGTTAGAGAATTCAATATGTAGTTTACAACAACAATAGGTTTTTGTGTGATTTATCTTGACATAAAAAGGTTTAAGCATTTCAAAATATCTTTGAAAAATACTAATTTGAGGACAATCTTGTTGAAATTTATTAAAAATTTGGGTTTGCGTCATATCCAAAAAATGCTTTAGATGTGGCTCATGGTTTTGACTACTAATTCTCCTTACCACATCCCTTTGATTCAAAGATGACCTTGTGTTATTCTTCCAATACTTTTCAATTAGTGTTCTCAATGATTCAAAAACATTTTTATCTTTTCATGGTACTCTCCCTAAGAATTCCCATAATTCATTTGAATTGATGCCCTCAATTCTTTGTTGCTTTTGAATGGCTCTTGATAAAAAAATTCTACTAATTCTCATCTGTTCACTTGTCTTTCTAATGAGATGAGCTCTCTTTGTTTGACTACTTACCAAATTCAATGTAATGACATTTCAGGTGACATTACTATCCTTTGAGTGTGAGGTCTTACCCAGACTCTCATAAGCATCCATTAGATTCTTCACAATAATGTTTTCACTTGAAGAATTCAATGTTCTCAACCCAAGATTCTTCATGATGTTTCTATACTTTATACCCTGCATCATTTCAACAAATAGTTGACATCACTAGTAGAATTTGGAAAATAAATGACTACGACTCAAAAATTTTAGTCACACTAAAATTTTTAGCCAATGGACTAACACTAGTAGAATATTGCAAATAAATGACTAATTTGGTCATTTATAAATGACTAATTTGGTCATCAGGTAAAATCAAAACTAAATGACTAAATAAATGACTATTACTCCTTTATTCTTTATTCTTTCAATTTATCATAATCCATAGAGTTTAAATCCCCCTCACATGCCCCTACCTAAGCTTGTTCCCCTCCCAAGGGCAGGCTCTTATGCATTACTCACCTATTTGCCACTAGAAACACCACTTCCTGTTCGACTTGCATGTGTTAAGCATGCCACTGGCATTCATCTTGACCCAAGATCAAACTCTCAATAAAATTTAGAGTTTCATTACTTATTACTTATAGCTCCCTTCTTCATGAACGAAATTGATTCACGAATTATCTATCAACTATATATAGATTCTATCAAGTCATGTATATAATATTATTATATTATATTAATAATATATTATATAATATTTATATTATAATATAATATAATATAATATAATATTATAATATTATATTATATAATATTTATATTATATTTATATTATAGTATAATATACTATAATATTTATATTATAATATAATATAATATTATATTTATATTATATTATATTATTAGTTCCTGCCATAGGCAGGTTACTATTGCAATCCTTTGATTTTTATTTTTTTGGCTGGATTAACCAATCACATTGCATAATTTAAATATATCTTTTCTTATTTCTATAGTTTGTATTTTAAACATATTTTTTATTTTTTTAAATTACTATTTATCTCTTTTTTCATTGGTTAGAGTAGCTGTATAATTAATTTTCTTTTAAAAAAATTTGAAAAATTAAGTAATCATAATATTTTTGGTGGGACATTATAGTTAATAGAAGCTGCTGAAAAAAAGAAGCTTCTAGAAGGAGAAGCTGCTAGAGAAATCTCCACGGCACCAACACAGAGAAAACAATGACAATGGTGGCAGGCTGGTGATAGTGCAATCTTTGGAAAATCAAGCAGCAAACACCTTTCATGCACACAAATATGGTGAAGAACAAAGGGCAGCGTTAAGCCGTTAGAACAAAAGCTGGACATTAGAAATCTGCACAGTTGGGGAGATGGTAGATTTAGAAAATGCTATTTATTTGAATCCTTATTGGTTTATTCAATGAACACTTAGTGCATAAATAAAATTATTGTTATTTTTTTTTTTCATTTTTATTTTAATCGATGCAAAATTTATTGCTGCTTCTGCCATTTTCTTCTCCATAGATACTTTGGTCTCTACCGCCTTCTCAGCCATCTGGCGGGCCTGTTCCCTTGCCCGCTATTGGGCTGCTTCCAAGGATTGTTTGGTTTATTCTACAGTTTTCGCCATTTTCTTCTCCACAAGCTCTTTCGTTTCATCAGCCTTCTTTGCCATCGGTGACTCCATAGGCCGACTCCTTCGCCCTTTCTTTGGTTTTCTTAGCCTTTTCACCCACCTGTTGGGAAGTCTATCCGGTGATTTCTTTTGCATTATCATAGTTTTGCGTGAGGCTTTCCTATGCCTTGCTTATTGCATCGTATGTGTTGTCTTTAGCTAAAACTAATCTAAAGAAAAAGAAAAAAAAAATTAAATTGAATGAAACAAACTAATCATAAGAGCCACGAAAACATTTTACAAATAAACAAGAACCCACTTCTCCTGTGTTTTGTCTTTCATATTCTTTGCAGTCTCAGCAGAGGCCTATGTTGTTTCATGGGTTTTTTCCTTAGCTACTATGCTCACATCAACATTGCAATTTAATATCATAAATCATTTCAGTCCTCCCAATTTCCTATATCACAATATTAAATAATTCATTCTTATCAGGCCTCTACAACCCAAAATCATCATGACCATAATCATCTCTCTCTAACCCTACACCACCCTCACAATTCAAATCCTTTGTATGTAGATTAAAATGAAAATTTACAGACATTTGCTTCTCTTTCTTTGCCTTGGCGTGGCATCCTCCTAACGGTAACCTCAAACGTGAATGCTAGCCATGTGGGTATTGATATAGAGAGCTTAATTTCCACCAAGAGTGCTGATGTTTCTGAGATTGAACTTATTGTCAATGATGGCTCCCAACTACATGCTTGGATTGATTATGATTCATGGTCCAAAATTCTAGAGGTTAGATTGAGCAAATCAGGTCTCGTTAGGCCATCTGTTCCACTAATTTCCCATCTTGTTGATCTCTCTAGCCTATGGAAGGATGAAATATATATATATATTGGGATTAGCTCCTCCAGTGGGGATTCTTCTCAGACTAATCTTTTTTACTCATGGAATTTCAGTAGCAGCCCTTTCTGTTGGCCTGAACACTCATTCCCTATGAATCCCCATGCAATCTCTTCACAGAATGGACCAAATTGCTCACACTAGAGACCCAATGAAATTTTGGCATTCTTTTTGCTCTGTTGTTTGGTAATGGGTGTAGTGCCATGGCTGCATTGATCATGTTCTTGGTGTGGTCCCTCCTTATTAGTAGGTCTTTGTTTACATCCACAGAATTTAGTTACCAAGAAATTGCAATGGCTAGTCCAACGGACCCTGAAGATTTTGGGTGCAGAAAAATTATAGTGACAAGTGACAAAGAAGCTCTAGGTGACAAGGAAGCTCTCGGCGACAAGGTCAAGTAGGGTTTTGTTATAAACGTGGTTGGTTACCACCTTCTTAATGGATGGATTTAGTGTATAGTATAAATTCCTTGAAGATTTTGGTAAAGCCTAGTAAACAGTTAGCTGCAGAAACATTTGTCATTGAAGTAGAAGCATATCTGATCGAAAAGTTTGTAGCAAAACTATATAATAGATAATTTAGGTGTCTAGGACATTAAATGTAGATGTTATAATTAATATTGTTTTGAAGAGTTACTTAGAATATGTATTGATTCCTCATGTTAATTTGGTATCAGGAAATTGCAAATTTGTATATATGATATACTTCTTACTTTTTAAAGCACAACAAATCTTAACTATTCTTGTTCATCTACAGTTTTATAGCTAATTTGTTTTATTTGATCTTAGAGACATTAGATTTCCATAGTCCATATTTGATCTTTTTTTTTCTTCTGAAGATTATTGTCAATTTAGAACTTTGATAATGTAATCCATTTTCTTAATCAGTAGCAATACAAATGTGGAAATGCTTTGATCCTTGATAATTGGATTATTTTACTCAAAAATCTATTTCCCCTACTTTCCCGTATCTCAAAATTCAAAGCATGTAATTTCATATAGACCAAGAGTTAATCAATGTGGTGTTCATGCTATAATGAATAGTTAATTGTTTTACAGATTTCTATTGATAAAAAGAGAAATTCTTCCCAAAAACTCATTATGAGAAGAGGAAATTTGGAACCAGAAGAAGATAAAAAGGGAAAGAGTTTACTAAAGCGTTCTAAGTGAATACATTCTGTATCAAATTCAGCAGAATTCCTTGCTGTCGAACTCTCTGAGGAAAAAATATTATCCTTGTTCAGGTGTTAATTTTTTACATATTTTTCAATAAGTGAGCCTGCTTAGAGTTGGAATAAGATGATACATCAGTATATCTGTTAGTTTGCATTAGAATAATTTGTTAGTGATTCAATCCATCTTATTTTGCATTAGAATGGTCTATTGATAATTCGGTCTTTCTTACTGGTAACTTTTAAGACTATGCAAAGTATATCTTGCTCTTTTAAGCCAGTCTCCTACAAAAGGAAAGTAGTTTTAATGGATCTAAGGGCAGCTGTTTTTATTCCTTTAGTAAACCGTAGTTTGCATGTTCAGGAATTTGATATACACAAGAAATATATTTATATTGACCCAGGTAACAAATTGCTTGCTAATTTTAATTGGTGCATCTTCCAGTGAAGATGGTGTGTTAATGCAACTTCATGTGAATGATTCTTTATTTATTAATTCATGATATTGTTCATTTTGATAGTTTAGCTTATTGGACTCAAAGACCGATATGATTCTTCTGTCAAATTTTGGATGTGGTCTCGAGTGTTTATATGCATTTTGCAAGTATGTTGGAAGTTTTGGTGAAAATAATTTACAAGTTTTGCTGCTTCTTGCAAGTTCATAAATATAATCATATTGTTCTCATAGGAAGGACATTTTAGTAATATAGGATGTTCACCTTTTGTTAGCCTTTGTTTGTATATCTTGCATGTGTTCCAACCACAAACATTATGAGCTTGCCCATCATCTACTTATGCTATATAAATGACAGCACTCTGCCCTTCATTTCTTTTTGAGCAGTCTTAATGTGTGCTAATTAAGTTCTGTATGAATCAAATGCAGTTTTTCAGAATTCCATAAGATATTGAATGCTGTTCCCTTTACAAGCCTTCCAGATTAAGACTTTTAGGAAATGCCAATAATCTTCATTTTCCAATTACTGTGCACTGCTTTCACATGCAAACAAAAGAAATGCAATTCTCGAACAGATTCCATGCAATTTTACATGCAAGAAACTAATTAACAAGAGACCAGAACGAAAATGAGCTTAATTATTCATTATCTTTTTAATCATTTACATTCTTAACTCTTTGCTCATATTTAGATTCCCCGAACACAACTTCACGTGTTTTTATGTGATGCTTTGTCAACGAACATTCCAATCTCAAAAGTGAAACAGTGTCTTACATATCTTCCTGGACTCAATTGAGGTTGTATTTTAATTTGCTTCATTGAGTTGTATGGTTTTTGCATACACAACATATGGTTGCTACAAGGCCTCGTTTCAAATTGTTTCGATCATCATTGAAAGGATCAGATAACAATAGTTTGACATGTGACAATATAGTTTTCAATATCCAAATTCCAAGGGTCTATTGCAATTTGACAAAAAACACAAGTGGGTTTTGATTCGTATCTTGTACTTGCCATTTTTTGGAAGAAAGGGCAGTCTTTTGACTGCTGAAAATGTGTTAGGTGCTATGGGACATTAAAATGCAGATTTTAGCAAAAAAAGAGAAGATTAGAAACTATAATGCAGATTTTAGCAAGAAGAGAAGATTATAAGCTAATGCAGGTTTTAGCAAGAAAGAGAAGTTTAGAAACTAATGCAGGTTTTAGCGAGAAAGAGAAGATAAGTTGCGGTAGGCAGAAAAACAAAATCATTGGGGTCAAAATGAAATTGTTGGTCTATGCAAGTTGGTGAAGTTGTTACATTAGTTTGTGGCATTATAGTTGTCAAATTTTCTTCATTTAGGTGCATCTGCTTAGTCTTTTCAGCTCCCTGGAGCATTGTAAAGTTATATGTGGACCATGTGGATATAGGTTAATCATCTTAGAAGCTTGCAATGCAAGATTAGAGAGATGTAAAAAGATATTTCTTATTGCAATTCTCCATCTTAGGGATTGTTGTAAAAGCAAAAGTAGAGAAATCAGTTTGTAAGAGCGTTTTTAGAGGTGGTGTTCAAGTTCTTTATATGCAATGGCTTAGACCTTATTGTAAGCCATTTTGGAGTACTTAAGTGAGACTTGTGCACCTTATAGTTGGAGTTTCAACCTGAAGGGGGTTTCTTTGGGGTATATTTGTCTCTAACTTCATTGCTATTGTTTTCTTTGATTTGGAGTTCCTTGTTCATTAATGTTTTTATAAGTTCAGACATCTATCTTCATCAACTAAGATGATTTATCTGAATGTTGAAATTAGTGTGGTATAAATATTCAAGTTTATGGATCAATTGGCATTAAAGTATGTTCTTTCTTTTTGGAAAAGTAGTTGGGAGTGTTTTGTAGGTACATGTTGACGAGTATGAGTGGAAAAATGTTTGGCCTTTGCAAAGAGACATTGAAGTGGAGATGTCAGTTAATAAGCATCGCAAGAGAAGAGTACATTGATGTTGAAGCAAACTTTTCGAAGAGGTGGATAAAGCCATATGTAGATGCTTATTTCTAGCCACCTTCTAATGTCACACTTAACATTACATTTCAATACTATGTCACATTCTAATACCATTTCCTAATTCTATACTAATTCTCTTTTCCTTTTACCACCACTAATTAATTAAGTAATTCATGTTATTTAGCTAATTAGGCTAATATTTATCCAAATAAATCTATTTTCAATTATTCTCCACAAATAATTAAATAATTAATTACCGACTCATTCCATCATAACTTCCTATAAATTCTCCTATTTTTAATCCATGTACAACTAATTAGTTAAAATAAATAAATAAAAGACTAATTATCCACGTTCATTTTAGATCCCATTAAAAGTTCTCACGACTCTTCTTGACTATTCTTAGTCAATGAAGATTCTCCACTCTTCTTAATCAATTTCAATCATTATTCAAGATCAAATATTCACTATTCACATCCTTATCCAAAATTTATAAATCAACCATCTCCTTCATCAAATTATGAATAACTTATTAACCTATAGGTACATGCTATTGATTTGACAAGCAACCTCTATTTTCACATCAAGTCTTCAAAAGCATATCCAATACATCTCAGGTTTGCATCTAGCAATATTTTGTTGATTTTGTTTTGTATTTGCATTCTTTGTTGCTCTAGCTTAAGTATTTTTGGGTTTGGAATATGGATGTTAGATTTAGATTAGTTTCCTATTATTCATTCCAAATTTAGGGTATATACTCTTGCATGTCTAGCTAGACTGTCTTTTGTCTAATTTTATTTTTGTAGATGTTTCACAGTTTGATTTGACATATTTTGTGTGGAGGATTTGTGTTTAGATAATGTAAGTCACTTTGGCACAAAACAAACTTTTTTGTTGGATTCAAAGACATGAGAACTCCTAAATCCATATAAAATTTGTCAGTTTTGAATTAAGAGAAATTGAGGCAAATTAAATTTATTTGCCCAAAGAGACCATATGATCCTTGCATAGGTGTGTTGTACCTCCTTGTCCATCATCAACCTCTGCAACAAATCTTTGGAAAAAGCAAGATAAGTTGCAGCAGCACCCTGATAAAAATTACTCCTATTGTTTGAATCCACCGTCTGTGCTATCAAAACACGTCCCTACAATCCCACATTACTCCCCAAAATAAGCAGAATTCCCCAATTTAACACAAACCCAACCCACCATTTCAAATTCCATAACAAGGAAGCAGACACTTCCACTTTATTTTCCCCAAAATTACGTCCGATGGGTCCTTGACCTGATTATAGTGGTAGACCAATCAACAGATTAAGCTCTTATAAGATTTGTTGCTGGTGGGAATTCTTAAGGATCAGATCTGCCATATGAGAATCGGCCTATCTTGAATGTAGCTTGTTGATGACAGATTTTAGGGGGATAATGCTTCAATTCTAAAAGCAGTCAAAAGCATAAAATCAAAACTTCTCTTTGTTTCTACTGTTCTGTTCAAAAGTAAATCGGTATACCTTTTCATAGTATGGTACAGTAGTTAAAACCCTTCTGTGATGAGTAAAATGTCCTATAAACCGCACTTAAGGATTCTAACGAGATCTTCATAATGATTTCTATAGCACACACTACCCCAATCTCTAATGGATATGTCAAATCGTTCAACACAATCTTGGACTACGTGAGAGTGATTTGTGGCATTCTTCTTAAGAGATGATTATGCTTTTTATATGAAATAGTTATTAATGAGCTGTATTAAGCACAAAAAAGGAATAAAAATTATTGGTAACAGTTAAAAGACCAGCAGAAAACAGATTAATAGTCAAAACATACAGTCACAGCTGGTTTTAGATTGACAGATACTGCTGCAAAACAGTATCAGAACAGCATTATGTTCTAAAACTATCAATACTTAGCTAGACATAGAAATGATTAGAGGAGAGGTTTGAAAATTTAAATATTTTATTATAAATTATTTAAAGTTAATTTTTTATTTTAGCTAATGAAGATAATTTGTCTTTTGTAATTTTAATCTTTGTAGGACTAAAATGAATTCTTAGCCAATAGGAAATTGAAGGTAACATTTAAATATAATTTTTAAGTCAGTTTATAAATATTAAGAATAAATTTTTTAATATTACATAATTAATTATATAACAGTAAATCTATGCATGTTTTTACTACAAATTTGTATTTTTTGATAAGTAATGGCATCTATTTATTCAACTCTCCCAAGAGTTGTATTTTTTGATCGATTATAGAGGCTATTCATCCATGTTAACATATGCTGAGATTTACTGAAGATTTAATTTATAGAGTTGCAGAGTTGCAGTCATTGAAAATAATTGTGCTTGAACAGTAACTATGGTCTTATGTCACATAGATGGCAACCAAAGAAGTCCAAATGTATCATTTAACTTTACTTGCCATTGAGACTACAATTTGGACAGCTTAAGGGGCAACATCAAATTTAAATCAAAGTGGCTTAGAATCGTATCTAAGTATGTTTAATAATAAGCCTAGGTTTAAGAGATATAAATTAAAATGTTTATGATTTCAATTAGAGTTAACTACGATGGACAGATTGACCATCCAACATCTTCCTACCCAATCATATAGCAATGCCAACAATAGTATCCATGTCTGGATTCTTTATAAGTTGAATGAGAGATATGTTTTAGCTTAAACACTTAAAAAAAATCGTAATCATATGGGATGTCCCAAATGTCCATCTAAACTATTATAAATGCTCGACATACTCTCTTTCATCTATAGGCATGAAAATCTCTATTTATATTTATACTCTCTCAACTAATTTTTGACAAGGACTGTGCACTTTTTTTCTGATTAAGTTATTTATTTTTTGCAGGTGCCCAATGCCATTGGCTTCCTTTTAGGAATGACTCAGCTACTTGTTTACCTCATTTACAGAAGATCAGAGCCCATTTTACCTGTATCTACTAAAATTTATAAACTTCCTGAAACAAGAAAAGATAGATGAGGCAGTCGATCTGCCTATCCACATAGTGGAGGTGGACGCCTCAAATGTTGTCAAAATGGCTGCAGTAAAAGTTGTTATTACTGATCAAGTTTGATTCATTCTCATTGATCAATAATTAACAGGCTCTATGCATGGTACAACCTCCTCAGACAATCAGGCTCTATTTAATTGCTACATTTGTTGTAGTTCCACATCTGATGAATCACTTCATTCTCAAAATTCTTGTTGAGGTTAGTTTGGGCCTAAATTGAGCTTCTCCTACATGTATGCTATGTGGTTATCTTAAGTATATTTTTAAGAATCATATTTGATGCATCAGACTCAATCCTTTTTTATCCACTTTCTTTTCTCTGCCAAGCATTTAGAGCATTTAGATTCTTGAGCTCCAAACAAGATTTTTGCACCCTTTTACACAAATATATTAATTGCATGACAAGAATGGTCATTACTTTTTTATTTGCTTTCTTCTCTAAATCAAAATGCATCACCCTCTCCGGCAAGAACTCGACGCTTGCATCCTTGTTAATATTCCATTTTCAATTTTTTTTGCATAATGGGTGCCATAATTTTTAGTTTACGCCAATAATTTTCATTTTAATAAACATAATCTAAACCCCTGTTCGAAACCTTATTTTCAGGCTGCAGCTCACCAAATCAGAGAAGTGAAAGGTCAAAAGCAGTGAGGAAGAGTTTGGAGGGGCCGAAACCAATAGTAGCGGGGAAAGCGGCAAAATCTCCAGGTGAAGGATGCCCTAATATTAAAACCTAAATGTGCCCATGAGATGTCAGTTGATTATTTGTTCTTGTTTCCATCTAAGCCTGTGGTATGTGAATCTCCAAATAAGCTAATAAATAATTTTTAGTTCCTTTGATCCAAATCTAAATTTTCCTTGAGGCTTAATGTAAATCTGCTAGAATGTATCTGACTACAATGAAGATGTTGAGCCACATCAATACTCACTCCTAGAAGCGTGGATCTTATTGAGCAGATTGGTGGTTGAATACCAAATGCACATATACCCCTGTACATGTTGCTTCTTCACATCCCAATTAGGTTGGTGGCTTTGGAGTTGGTTTGATAGTTGGGATTAGCTGATGAAGACTTTGGGGTGATTGGGAAAAGAGCCCTATTGAAATTTTCCTTGAGTGCTATTGAAACTTTCCTTGAGTATTAATGTTTTTTCTTTTGAGCATAGATCTTCCATAAATTGTGTTGATATGTTCTTTAAACCTCTATTTTTACTTAAGGAAAAAAGATGAATTTGCTTTGAATATAGCTGATGTGGGCATGAAGGTCAACCATGCACACCTAATGATCAACTATATATGTAAACTGTAATGCAATAAGGGTTACTGACATGTAAAGTACATGCAACCCTCATCCACTAAACCTGCATGACTGCATGCACCTAGAACCCAATATAAAATTGATTCCATAGACAACCTGTCATAGCTACAACAATTAAATATAAAAGAGTGTGGAGGTTTAAATAAGCTCCTTGATTCCATTGGCAAGCTGTCACAATTGCAACACTTGAGCATAGAAGGGTGTAAAAGTTTAAACAACCTCCTTGATTCTATTGGCAACCTGTCGCAGCTGCAACACTTGATCATAGAAGATTGTAGAGGTTTAATTTTTAAATAACCTTCCTTATTCCACTGGAAACCTGTCACATCTGTAGTACTTGAAAATAGTAAGTTGTAGAGGTTTAAATAACCTCCCTGATTTGATTGTCAACCTATCACAAATGTAGCACTTGAACATAATAGGAAGTTTCAAAGGTTTAAATAACCTCCTTGATTCTATTGACAATCTATTGTAGTTGTAGCATTTGAAACTAAAATATTGTCATGGTTTAAATAACCTCCTTGATTCCATTGACAACCTATCACAACTGCAACCTTGAACATAGAAGGGTGTGAATGTTTAAATAACCTTCCAGATTCCATTGGCAACCTATCACAACTGTAACACTTGAACATGGTAGAGTGTATAGATTTAAATAACCTCCCTCATTCCATTGGCAACATGTCACAGTTGTAGTACTTGAACATAGAAATGTGTAAAATTTTAAATAACCCCCCTAATTCTATTGGCAACCTATCACAACTGCAACACTTGAACATAGAAGACTATATAGGTTTAAATAACCTTCCTGATTCCATTGGCAACCTGCCACAGCTGCAACACTTGAACATAGAAGACTATAGAGGTTTAAATAACCTTCCTGATTCCATTGGCAACCTATCACATCTACAACACTTGAAAATAAAAAGTTGTAGAGGTTTAAATAACCTCCCCAATTCCATTTTCAACCTCTCACAACTACAAAACTTGAATATAATAGGAAATTTTAAAGCATTAAATAACCTCCTTGATTCTATTGACATTCTATCACAACTACAACACTTAAAAATAGAATATTGGCATAGTTTAAGTGGAAATAGAGGGTTTTTGAGTAGGTTTTTACTGAAATACCTTGAATCAAGTTTAGGAGATAGTTTAATCATGTTTTGTAGACATATATACATTTTTTTGTAGCTTTGGGATTGAGTAAAGGGCTTGGGAACTTGATGTTGCTTGGTTATGTGGCCTAAATGGCCTCAATTGCTGATTTGAGACAGTCTATTGTGTAAGCTCTCAAGTTTGAGTTGTTTAAGTTGGGAAATGTTTTGAGTTAGTTATTTTGTTGTTTCTTAATGTGGTTTTGAGGATTCTACAAAAAAATTATGCCTTATTCTCAGTTGGAGTGCTTTGAATCAAGGTTTTGTAAAGGAAAAGTGCCTTGGAAAAACTAGATTGCATTGAAAGTTGGTTGTCTCAATGAAGGCTTCAGTTTGTAGATTGATTTTTTGTCTAGAGAAAAGTGAGTAGAGTTGTTTCTGACCTCTATCCTTGCATCACTCTCCATCTATCCTTGTATTAGCTCTCCGAACAATGGGCAATATTGTAACTGGTGATGATTTGTAGACTCAGGTATAAGTTTATATTGACATTTTCTTTAGATTTTCATATCAATAATTAATTGCTCTTTTTGCAAGTGTATGATGTTGTCATTGTACTATTTCATTGACTTATGTTATGGTGTTTCATTTAATTTTAGTACATAATCAACAATCAAGCACCTCATTGCCTATGAGCTCTCCTAACCCATAATCACAAGAAGAGCATCAAGAAGGAAGCTTGCTGGACCATTTCAATCATAACCGCAGGAAACAAAGAACAAATTCAGGTCTTTCTATTTGTTATCTCAACTAGAGAAGCATCTTTGTTGAATGGTGTGAAACTAAATTATTTTAAGGTTTGCTATTTGTTAATGGATATTTTGGTTTTCAGGTTGTGATCGATGCAAACATCATTCCTCCACTTGTTCAGCTCCTTCAAACTGCTGAGTTTGATATTAAGAAAGAAGCAACATGGGCCATATCAAATGCAACTTCTGGTGGTACACATGAACAGATCAAGTATGTATTATTTTAACATATAATTGCATATATATAAATATATTATTAATGTATTGAGATTATCTGTAGAAGTACAAATCTTAGGCTTACAATGTTAGGATGTGTTCTAGAGTGCTTACGATGTTGGAATCCATAGCTTGTTTGAAAGCACCTATTTTAGGCTTTTAGCCATAGTAGCATGGCAATGAATTGTTTGATAAAATGCTTTGGTAGACATGTATTGAAAATGTGGTAGCATAGACAAGGCAGTGAACTGTTTGAATAAATGCCTCAAAGGTCACAAAAGTCAACCATGCACACCTAATGATCAACTATATATGTAAATTGTAATGCAATAAGGGTTACTGACGTGTGAAGTATGTGTAGACCTCATCCATTAAACCTACATGACTGCATGCACCTAGAACCTAAGCAAAGCTTACAATATTAGGATGTGTTCAAGAGTTCTTCATTAATTCAAATATTTTGAGAGGTTCCTTGTAAAATCCATTTTGTGCACATTTTTCAATCAATCATTTCATTCCATGAGATGACATTTCTTTAATAGTGCTCAGCAATACATAAGAAACTAGTACAATTTGTCCATTAATATGTCCAGATAATTTGAAGATCAATAAAGCACTAGTATGTGAATGGAAACACATTGTCATTGATGGCATGGTTTGTTGGTGTTTAGATGGTGTTGTTTCAACGCCCACCTAGTGCCAAGCCCTTGTAGGGCTAGTGGGCTTGTGGGCCACTTTACTCATGCACTTGGACTGTTGGTTGTTAGGGGATGGGACCCCCTATTTTTGTTCCCACTAGCTTGGCCCGATTAATGCCAATAACTCAAGCTGACGGCCCATTCAAAACCTTAATTTATAGAAAAAATACATAAAACACATTAATTTACAGGTTAAAGCATAAAGGTGACATGCAAAAATTTCTTCAAGAGATTCTCATTCAACCCTGATAACAAGTACAAAACTGATGAAATTATTGAATTGGACTGTCAAACTTTTGAGGATAGATGATCCAAATATTGATTTTTTTAACAGCTTTCCTATAAGATTGTTGATTTCAACAAATTCACTCACTTATGTTTATTAGTATTTAAAAGCTATTGTTTTATTTCCATACATATGTTTTTGTGATATCCTTATTGTAAATACATTTATATATCATCAAATAGAGAATCATACTCCAACTTAATTGGGGATAAATCTTCATTTGTTGCTAAAACTCTCTTGTGGTGGAGGCATATGTTGTAATGCATATATACAAGGTCATTGAACCTTTGCATTAACAACCTACTACACTTTTGGAGTGTATGTTTTCAAAAATAGTCCAATTGCACTCACAACTTGAAGTTCTACATGGCTGGCTCAAAACTTGGATGACACTTTTCTAAAGATTAGGCACTGAGTGCAAAAATTCTCCCACCATGCATATTAAGGATAAATATTTCCAAATTTTGGGTAGGTTTAGTAGGATTGAATCAACATAAATAAACTAATTTAAAAATCCAAGAACTTAACTTCAATGATTTGATAAACAAACCTTCAATGACTATTAGCATTCCTTGTAGCCATGCTTATGGGAACTGTCAAAAACAACTTGAGTGGCAGACCTCTTTTTCTGACTGTGATCATTATTTTGGATGCCCTTTACAGGGTTCTAAAACATAACAAGAAATCAATATATGTTCATTTGGAAAAACATACTCCAATATGACTATCCACGTAGCAATTTATGCCTAATAAGGCTTGAACTAAATAGGGTTTATTGAATCTTCTATGTCTAGGTTCAAGCTCACTTACTCAATGCTTCAAACAACCTTTTTTTGACTTGCTAAAGCTTTAAAATCCATTAAAATTTCTTTTCCACGTGTATTTTTGCAAACCCTAGGTCTTATGCTTCTTAAAACTCTGTTTTAGCAGACCGAGACACAAATTTACATTCAAAGCTTAAACTCTTTGCACATATGCCTTCACCTTATGGTCTATAACCTTTAAAAGATGAATCTATATGCAACAAGGAGTTTACACACCAAAAATTGAGAGCTTTCACTGGATTAAGTAGAAGAAACACAAATTCTAAAGCCATTATTTACCCTAACAAGGGTTTTGACTTATCTGCAATAAAATTACAATATCTTCCTTCATACTTGATAAAAATGAATGAAACAAACTGGAAAATGAAATAGAATCATGGATTTATCCATTCCCATGACTTCCCCTTAATAACATGATTGTACTTATCCATACAAATGGTGCTGGAACCCAATTACTTAGTTTCTTGAATCTTGAAGCTTTTTATGAATTTGGGTTTTAGAAATTTTCATGTACACATGACACTGAACTCCCATCGATGTCTCAAGTTCCCATATAGTGAATTCCTATGTTTCTCAAATTCCCAAATCCTGAATTGTACTTCATAATTATTCTTATGGTGATGCAACCATGTTTCTTAGTTTCCTAGATTCTCAAATGTCAAATAAGAGATTATACTTAAGTTTTGATATAGAGTTGGAACTTTCAAGTACACAATAACATTGTATTTCTATAACTCAATTTTCCAAAGTTTGACATCCTATGTTTAGGTTTACTTTGAAATTTGACTTTTTTGTCACTTCTTTCTGAAACTTACAAATTTCCAATATGAACTTAATAGATCATCGCAGGCTTTCTTTTAAATTCATTCATCAATTTTTTTGTGCGAAATTCCTTCAAAAACTTGCATAATCTACAAGAAATTCATTTTAATGTTGCAACACTTTTCCTTCATATGCAAATTCTCTAAAGATATGGTTTAATTTTGCAACCTATTAACTTTATTGATAACTTTTTTGGTGGATTTTGCAGCTCTTCAGTTTGATTTATCTTAGAAGCTACTACCCTTCCACAACCTTTGTGGCTTGATGAAACCATTTTATGGATTTTTTTTTCCCAGCCAAATCCCTCTTTTAATAGTCATGATATTTCCAAAGCCCATAGTGATTGTCAAAATGTAACTGTTTTTCCTCTTCCTGATGATGGATCACAAAGTGTGGTCCAAAAAGTTGGTTTTAAAAATCTTGATGAATAAGTTTTATTAGTTTTGGACTTGGTATTGTGATCCCTTTATGTAATGTACTCAAGTCCTGAGGTGTGACAAAAGCCCTTATATTAAAGTAATGCAAAGAAATTGAAAACACTTGTTCAAATAAATATAGTTTTCACTATATTTGTTGTAACTAAAAGAAAATCATTCAGCATGGATATAAAATTGCTTCAATGGAATGCAATATAGTTGTAAACTTATTCATATACTTCCCTACCCCATTTCAAAATAATGTAACCAACCCCACCTCCATACTCATATCCCTCTTTTCCTGTACTAGGGTTATGATTTCACAAGGATGGAAGGATGCAATTGTGGTTGAGACAAACAATGCAAAGGGTGTCAGCTATGGTATACTATGTCACCTCACAACCATAAGAAAAAATCATCCCCTTTGCCCTAGTAGCAATCCCTTTGGCCTGATACTGTAGGCGTTGTATTCATAAAACTTATTTGCATACCATTTCTTATGGACTATGGGAAAATTTTATGTTCAATATATTATGCAAGTAAAAATAGAGAATTCTTATTACAGAATTCACAATGATAAAGAAATTCCCAAAATTTATATAAGAAAATCTCAATACCATAGTAATGGTAAATCTACAGATTAGGCTACCATCTATTCCCTAGAATCTTTTCTTAAACGTATTTCCCACTGCTACATTTTGGCTTCTAGGGTCTATTTTGTATGAGTTATGTATAATGTTGTACTTTGTAGTTAAGGTTGTTTTACTTGAATCCTAGTTGAACCATTTTTTTCTTAACATTGCATATTTCTTAACATTCAATTCACTTTCTACATAGCCCAATAATGGCAGCAATAAAAATACTTAGAAAATGTATTTCAGACTTGTACATGTGGATAATGAGACAATGTAATGAGCAGATATGAAGTGCTTGAACTCAGAAAATGATACAGTGACCAAGTAAACACAATATATGTTTCCAGAGTCTGCTACAATAACACAAACCTACATTTACATTCATTTTTTGTTCATTTATTACATAGACAACAAGAATCCCAACCCAGTTTAGATGTTGGAGTTGAGACAGTGTTGTCAGCGACCTAGTAACAGATTTTACCCTTGAATAAGGGCAGCGACCAACCTTCTAAACCTTCCTGAAGCCACATGCTTGGTTGGTGATGGTCATCAACTCTGCTTTGTCTTTGCAACTAAAGCAAGTCCACATAATGAAATTTCTCTATCTTAAAATGTAAAAACATTTTTGCAAATAGTTTGTAAGTTTTCATTTCCAATACCTTGTATACCTGTCAAACGTGGTTTTCTAAATGTTGAAATAGTTTCATTCCTAGTTAAAAAATTCCCATAAGAGCAACAAAACAAAGGTCTTTATATTGATGTTTAATAAAAAAATATGAAAGTATTGCTTTGGAATTGCCTGAAATGCTTTTCTTTCTTGCAAAGCAGTAGATTTTGAGGTAGGAATGGAATTTTAACAGAGTGTTTGTCGTTTCCTCTCTTTAATGTGATAATTTTGTATCTTTCAGATGGTCATGTATCTGGATTTCCTTTGTCAGGTTTTTGAGAGTGGGAATCCCAATGCAAAAGAAATAGTCCTTTCAAACATGGCAACAACTTTTGACCGAATTCTGTTATAGTTTGAGGTTTGCTGCTTCAAATCCTCTCTATGTAATTTTTTATGCTTTAGTTCCTAAATGATGTAAAGAAAAAACAATTAACACATTACACTATATTTACTCATTTGAACAAATGCATAATTTCTTCTATTTCTTCCTTTATTTTAGGATCCTTTCACATTTTCTAATTATCATAGAGCAATACAGGAGCCTTTTGATTACTATATGTTTGGAAAAAATTACATTCATCCATTGATGGATTTTAGGTATTGTTGTTGTGATTCCCAAGAAGGTTTTAGTTCTTGTTTTTTAATCTGATAGGATTGGTTGTATCTCATAGGAGGGTTTCTAATTGTAGATTTAAGCAGTATTTGATCACCCCTAATAATATAGAGGTAGATTATTTTTCCTCATGCTTTTTCCATTGAATTTTTTTTCTATTAACTATGTAGTTTTGACAAATGAACAATAAGGTTATTTTGATTTCTGAGACTAAAAATGACATCCTTGAGTAAATTTTTGAATGTAAAGGAGGTTGTCTATATGCTAGGCTTGCTAGGGGAATTGGATTGCTCAACAAGAAGATATTTCTAAATTAATTTAGCTCTAACTCTATGGGAAAGATGATAGTTTGATGGACACACACAATTCTACCCATATGGGAGTGATGAGAGCTAGATGGAACATCTAAAGAGGTTCCAAATATGCTAGAGGAAAGCTACGAGGAAACTAAATTGATAATGTTTGATTTTAGTTTTCTTTCTTAGATGTTGAGTCTAATTAATAAGTTTAATGTTGTGTTGCAACTTGCAATTGAGTATGTTGATATGATAAAGGCTAGCATTGTCGATCCTCTAAAAGTTATCAGAATTGCATTAGTTGATGCAGAAAGGTAAAACTATTTATCTTTATTATAATTAGTGGAACTTGCAACTACAATATTTGATAAAAATCTACTTCCAAATATGTTTTTGATGTGAAAATTTTGAAACCTTATTTTCAGGTTGTAGCTCCAAATTGGAGAAGTAAAAGGTGAATACCAGTGAAGAAGAGTTTGGAGGAGTCGAAACCAATAGTGGCGGGAAAGTTGCAGATTTGAAAGGGGATTAAATGGGTTGAGCCCCTATAGAAGGTCACTACCCTTCCAAAATGACTGTAGTTAAGGAAGGGGAAAACAATATAAGTATATGAAAATAGGAGTATTCTATTTTTATAGTGTCTATAAGTTGTACAGTGTCACTGAGACATTGAATGTAACCAATAAAATTTTGATTTTCCAATCAGGCTTAATAAAGTAAATTTTTAGAGTGGTTTTTTCTCCACTCATAAATACTGTGTTGTTTGTGTTTGTGTTTGATCAATCATATTTGTTCAAGAATTTTAGTCTACATTTCATGGTGCTTCTTCAACATTTGAATATCTATGTTACTTGAAGTTTATATGCATTAATTTGTGAGGATTAATTAAGTTAGATTTGATTTGTAATGACTAAATATATGATTAAAGTAATGACTTACATGACTAAATTAATGACTAAAGTAATGACTAAATATATGACTAAATATATGACTACCATGACTAAATAAATGACCAATTAACAACAATCAATGACTAAATTAATGATTAAATATATGACTAAATTAATCACTAAATATATGACTAAACAAATCACTACCATGAATAAATAAATGACTAAATCAATGACTAAATCAATGACCAAATCAATGACTAAATAAATGACTACTTAAATAAATGACCAAATCAATGACTAAATCAATGACTAGATAAATGACTAATATAGTTTAGTCATAAATTCGGTCACGTTATAAATAACCGGCAATAAACTACTAATGGTCACATGACCAAAATTAGTCATATATATGCAATTTTTAGTAGTTTATTTAGTCATATATTATTGTTTTTGTACTAGTGCAAACAAGCTATGGATGCTTGGAAAAAATCTATCAAAGCATACTAATAAGCAATAGCATAGAAAAGGCAACAAACTGCTTGAAAAAAAATCCTCAAAGAAATGTGGTCTCAATGGTGATGGAATACCATGACAATCCATAGCAATTTTCTTGTCATGGCATTCGTCATGCCATTCCATCACCATGAAACCACATTTCTTTGAGACATTTTTTCAAAGAGTTCACTGCCTTATCTATGCTAACACATTTTTCATACATGTCTATCAAAGCATTTTATCAAACAATTCATTGCCTTGTTGCTATGGCTAAAAGCTTAAAACAGGTTCTTTCGAACAAGCTATGGATGCTTGGAAAAAATCTATCAAAGCATAATAGTAAGCAACAAGCTATGGTCTCATGGTTTTTTTTCACATGAAAATCAGCGTGAACCAGATTTTGTATTATGGAGCTATATTAAGCTACCACTCTAAAGACCAATGTAACAATGATACAAAATAATGTTTGAGACTACAAGAAGGCATCAAAATGGCTAGTGTACTAAACAAATTCTTATGATTTACGAATAATGTTGATAACTCTACTCAGTTGGGTTCTTTTTTCAAAATCACACAAATTAAACCCTAGCATCAATAGACTCTATATATCAAGCTACCACAATTTAAGTTACATCAGTTCCATATCACCGAGACATAGCCTGAACAATAGGAGGAATGGCCTATTTCAACATACTACACTCAAACCCTTAAGGGATCGATGTGATTGAACGTAGCTCAAAGCGATTCCACATGTTTGGGTGCGAAAGAGGACCATGCCTAGCATATAAATGCCTATTCAGACTCGTTGGAATAGTCCGTTTGGTCACACGAGTTGCAGAACAAAAGTTGCACGACTTTACAACTCTCCATTGCTTGCATTTGACACTTTTTGCATCAACTAAAAACTAGACACCACAGGAAAACCACTCCAAGATAACAAAAATTGAGAGAGGTTATTGTAGAGGGGCCCAACATGATCTCATAGGATTAGACGAGAAGTTTCTAAGCATCATGGTATCCAAGTAACCTCATACTGAAGTTTGCAGCCATTTTTCCCTTTGGACCCTTAAGGGATTGATCTGGTTGAACGTAGCTCAGAGCAATTCCGCATGTTTGGGTGTGAAAGAGGACCATTGCTAGCATAAAAATTCCTATTTAGATGCATTGGAATAGTCTTTTTGGTCACACGAGTTGCAGAACAAAAGTTGCACCACTTTGTAACTTTCCACTGCTTCCATTTGACACTTTTTTCATCAACTAAAAATTGGACACTACGGGAAAACCACTTCGAGATAACGAAAATGGAGAGAGGTTATTGTAGAGGGTTCCAAAAAAATCCCATAGGATTAGATGAGAATTTTTGAAGCATCACGGTGTCTGAGTAAACTCATGCTGAAGTTTGTAGCCATTTTGCCCTTTGGACCCTTAAGGAATCGATTTGGTTGAATGTAGCTCGAAGCGATTCCACATATTTGGGTGTGAAAAAGGACCATGTCTAGTGTAAAAATTCCTATTCAAATGCGTTGGAATAGTTGGTTTGGTCACACGAGTTGCAGAACGAAAGTTGCACCACTTTGCAACTTTCCATTGCTTCCATTTGACACTTTTTCTATTAACTGAAAATTGGACACTATGGGAAAAATACTCCAAGATAACGAAAACAAAGAGAGGTTATTGTATATGAGCCCAATGCAATCCCATAGGATCAGATGAAAATTTTCTAAGCGTCATGGTGTCCGAGTAACCTCATGCTAAATTTTGCAGCCATTTTGCCCTTTGGACCCTTAAGGAATCGATTTGGTTGAACGTAGCTCAAAGAAATTATGTGTGTTTGGGTGTGAAAGAGGACCATTCCTAGCATAAAAATGCATATTCAAACGTGTTGGAACAGTCCATTTTGTGTCACGAGTTGTAGAACAAAAATTGCACCACCTTGCAACTTTCCATTATTTGCATTTAACACTTTTTCCATCAACTAAAAATTGGACAGCACGGGAAAACCAATATGAGATAATGAAAACCAAGAGAGGTTATTGTAGAGGGGCCCAATGCAATCCCATAGGATTAGATGATAATTTTTTAAGCATCACAGTGTCCGAGTAACCTCATGCTGAAGTTTGTAGCCATTTTTCCCTTTGGACCCTTAAGGGATCGATCTGGTTGAATGTAGCTCAAAGTGATTCCACGTGTTTGGGTGCAAAAGAGGACCATTCCTAGCATAAAAATTCCTATTCATACATGTTGGAATAGTCCATTTGGTCACACGAGCTGGAGAATGAAAGTTGCATGAATTTGCAACTTTCCACTGCTTGCATTTGACACTTTTTCCATTAACTGAAAACTAGACACCATGGGAAAACCACTCCGAGATAATGAAAATCGAGAGAGGTTATTGTAGAGGGTCCCAACACAATTCCATAGGATCAGATGAGAAGTTTCTAAGTGTCACGGTGTCTGAGTAACCTCATGCTAAAGTTTGCAGCCATTTTTGCCCTTTGGACCCTTAAGGGATTGATCTGATTGAATGTAGCTCAGAGCGATTCTGCATGTGTGGGAAAATTCCGAAACCTGGTGGAATGGTGGATTTAGTGGCCCTCTTCATGTTACAATTTTTTTTAGAATGAAATATGGAGGTTTACAAAAGTTATCTGATGCCCTAGGTCAATTTTCCCTTGTAAATGTATGAAAATGGTCTTTAGAATGCAATTTGTATAATTTTCTAATAAGTTACTACAGTGTTAGGAGTCAAGAAAATTGAGTTCTAGTGATGTCCTAGGTCGGGTATGTGAGTCTTCCTAGAGAAAATGAGGGCTATAGGTTGTGTATTGGTGAATTTTTGAAGGGACTGAGTGTAGAAAGGTTTGGAGGGTATGTGTAGACCTAGGCAAAGATGTTTTGAACTTTGCTTTGAGTTTTTGTGGCCAGTAGAGTGGAGTTACAGAGAAACCCTAGGTTTTAGGGTGAAATAGGAGGGTTTGCTGGAGTAGCACCTTAGAAGACCTATACAGAAGAATTGATCAAAGAATCTATGGTTTGGTAACACAATTTGAGACTGTCTAAGAGATCTTGTGGTGGCAAGAAGTTTAAAGAGTACTTTGTGTATAAAATTGGGCTAATTCTAGTAGCCTTTGAGCAGGGTGACTTGAATTTTCTTTGTGTTGTTGCATAAGAATCTCATGTGTAAGCTTAGTTCAATTTTTTTGATGATGTATGGATGTTATTTGGATGTTGAGTTGGTATTATTACAACCTTCTCTAAAGGATAGGTCTATTTGTTGTTACTGGTGAATTGGGAAGCCATAGTGTTGACTTGATTAAAGTTGTGTTGGAAAATTGAATCTGAGTTGTAAATTGATTCCTTTAGCCTGATTATTTGTTCCTCCACCTTGATATTGCATCATAGGGGTGTTGGGGTGTGCCTTGAAAATTTGAAAGCTTCCTTATGTAGGCCTAGTTAAGCCTTGTTTATGGCTTGTAAATCAATCTTTTGATACGTTTGTTTTGGGTGTTTGATCTTGTGCTTTTGGGAAATTTTGGAGGATGGTATTAGGAGTATAAAACCATGTTTCATTGACCTGTTAATGCCTTTAATCATTTTTTATTTTGACTGTCCTAGTCGGTGAATGTTGCAAAGTTGTATGGGCTTGTGTAGAAGCCATCGAAGAGTGGATGGTTTTGGGTGCAAGGTCTATTTTTTTGGTCATGTTGCATTGTGTGAAGAGTGTTTACATCATCCCCAAGTCCTATTGAGATTTTTGGTTGTATGAGTCAAGTTGAGTGGTCAAGTTGCATTGTTGAGAGGAATAGTGAAGTTGGTGTGTGCATATAGAGTATTTGAGAGAAGTTTTTGAAAAGGAAGTTGCTTCCCTTTCCACTCTGCATCATAGTGGTATCAAAGCTTCAAGGAGTAGATTTTTTTTCATTTCTTAGTTTGTGAAGAGCAAGGAAGAAGTGAAGAGTTTGGTATTCAAAGATTCCTCCAAAGAACAAAGATATGGCTAAAGAGATGAAGGAAAAACATGCTAGAGAAATCAGAGAGTTGGAGGAAAGAATCATAGCCTTGGAGACAAAAAAAAAAGGGATGTGGAAGAGAGTGAATCAGATGAAGAAGAAGATGATGAGTTTGAAGACATGGAAGAAGAACTTGATCTAGAAGACCAAAGGATTGAAAAGTTGGTAAGGGCAGTTAGAGATGACAAACCTAAGGGAAAAATTGATGTTCCTCAATATGGTGGAAGTTTAAATGATGAAGAACTACTTGAATGGATTATTGCATTAGATAATAATTTTGAATGTGGTGAGGTTCCCGAGGAGAAAAGAGTAAGGATTGCAAAGAAAAATTTGCAAGGCCATGCTTTGGTATGGTGGGACTACTTTCAATTTGAGAGGAGGAAGCAAGGATAGTCTAAAATCACCTCATGGGACAAGATGATATCAAAAGTCAAAGGTAAATTCTTACCCAAGGATCATTAAGTTCAAATGTTTAAGAAATTGCAAAGCTTAAGATAGAAAGAAATGGATATTAAGTCTTATACTGGGGAGTTTTATAAATTAAGTTTAAGGTCTGGTCATCATGAGAATGAAGATGAAAAAGTTGCAGATATATTGGTGGTTTCAGGTTAAACATACAAGATGAATTGGTTTTGGCTAACCCTAGGAGTGTAGAGGATTGTTATCAAATGGAAATCAAAGTGGAAGAGAAGGTTAAGAGGAGACAAGAGAAATCAGTGAGAGGAAGAGGTGGTCTATGATAGGCTGTGATTAAGTCCCATTACTTTAGAATAAAATATTCAAATTATCAACTAGGTAGTGTTCAAGGCAATTTGCAATAGAAGAGTTCTAGAGTATCTCCCTCAGGTTCCTTAACTTTTTAAGAACAACTCTAAATTAATTCTAACTTCAAACTGTTTAACTAACAAACTAAAAAGTAATCTACTCCTAAGAAAATAGAGAATGCTTGAACTGTAAACATGAGTATACTAATTTAGAAAGCATAATAACTAAGTTAAACAAACATAGAATCAATTTAAACTAAGAAACTGATAATGAGAACATAAAAGCTTATAACAATCCATAAAAAAATTTCTTAATAGTCAAAGTTCCAACAGTAAGTAACAAAAACTACGAAAGTTGAAAAGATAACAGATACTTCAAGACTAAGATTTCATAACAGTGAATTCAAATAAATCTACAAAATATCAATATAACAAAAGAAAACACTTATCTTCTCCTGTCGAGTGGCCAGCTCGTGGGACAACACATTCATTCTTAGCTCACATCCACAGATATTTCAGGAACACCTCTATTAACCATAGTTATCACCCATAACTCATAACTCAAAATTTCAGATAGCAATCTCTTTATTTATAAACCTTGGAAAAACATTTTGTTAGCATAACATTGCTTTCACTATATATCTTACTTCCAGCGACTGTATCTTTTATAGAAAAATTGTAACTACATGCTATATTTCAGCGGGCATAGATAACCACTGAAAAATATCTAAAAACAGATCTACGTATAACTTATCTATCTTAAATCCTATTACACAACATTTAAGAGGCTCAAGTCGAGCCATAAAGTCTTTTATTCAAAAGCTAACAAAAATAATATCTTTTAAGAACAATAGCATTTTCAGTCCATCATCCTGAAGTTCTAGAGCATACTTCCAGCATATATCTCTAACTGTTTTGGAGCACGTGCCACCTGGATACTTCAATCTGAAACTTGATTTGACTGATTATTATCTACAAAACATTTAAAACATCCCATTAAATTTGTATTGGAAAATTACTTTAAGAAATCAAAAGAAATAAAGTTTACACAAGTTCTTACTAAAATTAAGCAAATATTTCTTCTAAAATTTAATTAATTGGTAGAGGATAGATATTTGCATATATGAACCAGGTCTTTGTGGTATTATTATGATGAGATTATTTTTACCTCATCATTTCCTCCCCTTCCTAGTTCTTGGTAGGTCCTCATGTCCCCTAATTATAATTATGCCCTCTACTCCCTTCATACTTTGCACTGATATCATATAAATCTTTTGTTGTGTCATCAAAGTTTGTAGGGGAATTATGGAAACCTACATGAAAAGCAACTCCCCTTTTCCATTCATTGAAGACTTTGTCATCTTGATATGTATTAATATGAAAAGCAGGGGCTGGATATAGCAGTAAAGGAGGTTTGTACCTCATTCCTATCCATTTTGTTCTAAGATCTCCTAGAATTTTAGCCAAGGCATCTACTCTTTTGAAGGACCATCTAAGACCAAGAGGAGAGATCACTTCTCTTTTCTTTAAATATATAGGTAATGGAGTGTATCTCTCTTCAAATGCATGCCAAGCTTTGCCAACCAATTTCCCCCCCTATTCTATGAAATGATTGTAGCAAACCCAAAGGTTGTCATCACACCTTTCTTTCATTTTCTCATCCAACAAAAGAGCTACAAATGTTTTCTTAAAAGTTGTTGGTCTACTATTTGGAGATCTTATCTAAAGTCCTATAGTTTTCTCTACTTGAACATATTCTTTATTTCATTCTTGCCAATGGATTTGATTCCTCATAGTAGACAATAGAGATCTTAATTGTACTTCTCCCACAAAAAGATTAACAAAGAAATCAGTATGCTGCTCTAACAAAAGATCATGGATAAAGAATTCATAGAGCATATCTTTCTCTTCAGGTTTTGAGTCTACAAACACTTTAACAAATTATTTATCATTCGGTTCATAGGGTTGATCATTGTAAATCCTAAGCAATTTCCATCTAAAACATTTCTCATTTAAGATCATGGACTATAATTTGGATGACCTTCTACAAGATAAAAGAATTCAGCTATTTGATAGGCATCCTGTTTCCCCTTATCAGCTTTATGAAATGCTTCTCTTAATAATACCACTTCTATTTTCAATCTGTTATTCTCAATTTGTGCATTCCTGAGGAAATAGCACCGTTCCATCCATTTTATTAATAATGGAGGAATTTGAATTTAGAACCATTTAGAGACCGTTGGCTTGGTTTGAACTTCTCTGGATTCCATCTTCTTCCTTTTGTCTTTTCCTTTCCTCCTCAAAAGCTGAAAACATGAGAATAAATTTTCCTTTTAAAATTTGAATTTCTTTATTTAATTCATCCGTATGTATCCTATTTTCCTTATCACAGTTCTGAATTTGTAATTGCAACTCACTAATAGATGTATCTTTTCCCTACATTTCCAACTTTAAATCTTGAATTTCTTGATTCCTTTCATTTATCACAGTATTATACACCGTAATTTCCTCTTGTTGTAATTCCATTCTTTCTTTATTTTCATGTAGCTGATTTCTTAACTCTTCTATTTCTAATTTCAATTTTTCAAACTCCATGTTAATATTTTCAGTTTCAACAATTTCAACAGCTTTATTAATAACTGGAGACAATTCCCCTAACATACTATCATCAATTTCCCTAAAAAGTCGAGATTGTTCTTTTTCTATTTCTTGTTTTTCTTGTTCTACAACTTCCTCTTTAGATACCAAATGAAAATGCACTTCTTCAACAGATATTTCCTTTTTTGAGGATTGGTGAATTGGCTCCTCAATTTGCAAATTCCTCTTTTTCTTTTTAGCTTTTGACCTCTTCTCCTTCCTCTATACTGGGGTTTCTATAGATCCAGAGGATAATCTTTTACTCCTCAAAGGAGGAGTATCCTGATAATTTAGAATAGTTGGATCACTTAGAAGAATAGTTCTTCTTTTCCTCTTCTTGACAGGGCGAGTATCAACATTCAGATTCATTATCTCTACATACTCTATCTAGGCCGGAGTTTCAAACTCATCTTTTCTAAATGCTGGCACTTCCTCACCAACTATGGTGGGAATTTGAGGTTCAGGAGCTCTAGGGTTTTCGGGGGAAGTTGCTCCAGAAGGTGAAGCAACTTGTTTTGAGGATTCTCCTAATTCTATCTTCCTTCCTCATGTAGGCTTAGCAAACTTTCCCAAAAAGATTTCCCATTTACTTTGAGGTTTCTTATGAAAATAATATTTACAAATCAATTGAATTAACCCATGGTGTTTTAATGGTCCTGAACTAGTTTTGTATCTCTCTATTGAAGAATTAATAGAATCATTCAAGAAATGAGGAAAATTAACCCTTAGAGCAGGGTTTTCCTTCCCATGCCGCAAGTGTGTTAATATGTGAAATGTTGGTCCTACCACAGTGGCAAGTTGGACTTCACAAGTAAAATATCTAATGATCCATGCAACAACAGTACCCTAGGGTTCTAAGATGGAAGCTCTTTGAAACCCTTTATTCTACCCCCTAGTAGTGACAACTATCATGGGTTGAGGATGTCCCTGTCTAATGAATAATTCTGATAATTTCTTATATGGAATTTGTGTAGTTTCAGATATTTTAATACTAGAATCTTCCAACCCTAAAATAGAAGAGATAATTTTTGAACTCACCTTGAAATGCTTCCCATGCAGAATCACTTGATTGTTAGAGTAGTTTTCTGCAAATGCATTTACTAGCTTTTCATTATACCCTTCAAATTTCCTAATAAAATCTAACTAGCCTACTGCCTTAAAGAGCCAAGAGATATTACTTAACCCCAACAAATTTTCTGTAGAAGCCAGTTCATATTTCTTCTTTGTGCCACCCATTTCTCGTCTTTCTTGCTTACCACCCTACTGAAAAATTCAACAATGTCGAGAACATGTGCATCGGTATTTTTTAAGATATGATAAGACTGTAATCATTTACTCTACTCTTGCTCAGAGCTTACTATGTAATAATTTCAATTTGCATGAAGGGCTGCATAAAGAGTAGCGTACTTAGCAATTAATCACCAAGTGGCTCAATTTACTAAATTGGGAAAAAAACTCTTGCCAATCAATTATATTTTATTCAAAAATAACTACTTATTTAAAGAAAAATTTTGTACTTACTTCTGTTCCATGATCGCTTGAAGATCTTGTACCTCACGATTTGATAGGATGATGCAAGGGGATTGGCTAAGGTGATGGTATAATTATTATGATATGAATGAAGAGACTCATGGATGACGGAGTTATTAATAAAGATAGGCTATGACAACGACTTTTATTTACAATGATAGAAGAAGCCACACGTACCAATGTATGATAACCAAAGTATCGAAAAAGATTTGAAATTCTTTCTAGAAAGGAGTTGGCAGAATAAAAATGAATAAGTTATGGAGCATGTGTAAAGCATGCATTTGGTCTAAGAAAGTGGTCGAAGTTCTGGAGCACACGTAAGACATGCATTAGGAACTAGAAAAATGGATAAGTTATGGAGCATCGCTAGAAGATGCAACTGAAATAGTGATCAAATGAAAGTTTTGTAGCATTGTTAAAGGATGCATCTGAAGTAGCAATAAATTATGGTGCATCGTCGAAGGATGCAACCGAAGCAATGACCAATGAAAGTTCTAGAGCATCGTTGAAGGATGCAGCTAGAGCAGTAATGAATGAAAGTTCCAAAGCATCGTTGAAGGATGCAGCTGGGGCAGTGACCAGATGAAAGTTTCAGAGCATCATTGAAGGATGCAGCCGGAGCAGCAATGAATGAAAGTTTTGGAGCATCGTTGAAGGATGCAACCAGAGCAACAACGAATGAAAGTTTTGAAGCATCATTGAAGGATGTAGTTGGGGTAGTGACCAGATGAAATTTCCAGAGCATCATTGAAGGATGCAGACAGAGCAGGAACGAATGAAATTTTTAGAGCATCATTGAAGGATGTAGCTGAGGTAGTGACTGGATGAAAGTTCCAAAGTATCATTGAAGGATGTAGTTGGGGCAGTGACCAGATGAAAGTTTCAGAGCATCATTGAAGGATGCAGTCGGAGCAGCAACGAATCAAAGTTCCAGAGCATCATTGAAGGATGTAGTCAGGATAGCGACCAGATGAAAGTTCTGGAGCATCGTTGAAGGATGCAGTGGGGGCAACGACCAGATGAAAGTTTTGGAGCATCATTGAAGGATGTAGCTAGAACAACAACGAATGAAAGTTTCAGACCATCGGTGTTCAAATCATCAAGTTCCGGAGCACTGGCCAGCGGAATGCTCAAGTTCTGGAGCATCGTGCAATGGTGCTCCGAAAGTTGTTATTCCTTTACGAAAGGTCCTGCCAAATTAAAATACATGTTAAATCTAAAAATTTATGAAAGATGCTAAAAAAATGATTCTTTTTTTTTTTTCAGATAACATATAATCATTTAAATCAAAATAGACTCACTACCTCTCTTGAAAGACAATATTCCATAATTGGATTGCAGAACACTATCCCAAGGTCTCTAATGTCAGGTCTTGACAATGCTTGGAATATCTTAGTTGTTTGATGTGATTTGCTGGAATCACATGGCGGTCTTACGGATGGGTTACAAAGCATGGAAGTTGGATCTTGAAATGGAATTCTTAAGATGGATAGTTGTTATACATTGGCTGTAGGTTCAAACAGCAGTCTTGGACTCCATTTTGTTGTTGGATTTAGCTTTACAATGTGCAATGAATATTAGCATAGATCAGTTATTAAAAAAAAAAAGGTAGGAAAGAGGGAAAGTTCCTAAGTTTGCAACTAACTATGAATAGTGACAATGGAGTTCCTACAGTGGACAATTTCTCAAAACAATGTTCCACTTAACCAAAAAATTTGCAGTATCATGGAACTTGTGCTATCTTCTAAGGTCTGCAAGTTTTTTATCTTTCATTTACCATGCGCATGCATAAACAAAGATAAGAGTTTGGAGCAGCTTCGAATTCGAGTCCAGACTAACTTTACATAGCTATCTACCATCAGCAAACAACAAAAAGTATGGACAACGAAGTAATCGACATAGCAGGAATTTTCATAATCATAGAACAACATTCCTAAAATCTACCCAAAGCAAGAGAATAGCTAACTAAACAACAATGAAAACTAAGTTAATCAAGTAACAATGGAGATTGAACCAAGTAATATGTGAGAAACTCAGAAAATACACCAAGTCAATGTGTTTTCTCTATAAATTTCAGCAGCATGTCTTTATAACAACTCAACTCTCTTTGCAAATGAGAAGAAAGCCCTATTTATAGTGTTCCAAAAGTTTAATGAATGGCTAAGATTAATTCTTATTGTGTGGCCAAGATTCATTACAAAATAGGGTTTCACCTACCCCCCAATATATCACAATTTAAAATTACATTTTGTCTCTTCCCTATTTTGTCCTCTTGCTGATGGCACTGTAGCTCTTTTGTCATTTAGCCAATTGCTATTTTCATTGTGGCTACTCTTTAAGAAGTTCTTCATCCTTGGCAGGGATGTCCTCCTGTGCCTTGGAAGTTGTGTATTCTATGAACTTGAGGATGACTGCCTGGAGCTTGTTTATTTCGATGATTTCATATTGCAATGCCTGGTAGCTCCATTCCTTTGCATTATCCTCCAGCCTTTTCCAATCCTCATCATATTTTGAGCCTTGATCTCTGAACAACTCTGATTGATCGAAGGCGCAGGTGGCGAAAGTCAAGAATTCTGTTGTGATTTCACTAGCCATCCCATCCTTCATCTTCTCCTAGAAGTAGGGTTTTATCTTTTCTGGATCCATTTGTATAGTGGGCATGTGTCTGTCATCAGCTTAAGGTATTGAGCACATTCTACCTTGATTTCTTTGATCTATTCAATGTCCAGGTCTACCTTGTTCATGATTTGTTCCAACCTCTCCTTCCAGTTGTCAAAGTCTTAGTGCCACACATCCATCAGCCAGTGATCATCTTTCTTAAATGCAAGCTCCTTCTCCCATGTGGCTTCTGGAAACTGAAGGATAGCCTTGATCCTTGGAAAGGTGGAGTCATAGGTTGCGGGGAAATCGGTGTAGAGCTTCCTTGTACTCTCCAGAGACTACATCAGGTCCAAGAACTTGTTGGCTGTTCACACAGCCTGGCTAATTCCCATGTTTTTGATGTATGAGACTTGTCGGAACCAGTCTTCTATGGTCTTCTTCAAGTTCTTTCTTCTTTCTGTTTTATCGATCTACTCCTTGGATAGCAGTTGAGGTGCAGCCGTGGATGTAGTAGGCAGGTCTTCTACTAAAGACCATTGTTGTATGTAATCTATTAAGGCCACGATCTGTGCCTTGAGCTCATCCTTTGGGATCTTATCCTGTTTTATCAGATGCACCAATGTAGCCACTGACTCCTCAAGGTGCCCAACTTTCTGCTCTCTGGTGGTAGTTCCCAAGTTGGGTGGAGATGTTATAACTCATCCCAGCCTGGCCAATCGTAGGCATTGCTATTTGGGCTGCTCGAGACCTAGAAGCATCCATTGTTACCTTGGATCAAACTTTGGGCTTCTTCTCCTTTTTCATGATTTGGGCTCGAGCCAAGATGGCCTCCAACCTTGCTCTTGGGTCCTTTAGCATAGGGGTTTTTATTTCAAATTGCCTCTCCAACCACTCGGGCACAACATATTTTCCCTTGGGTGAATCGTGGTCACCTTCGCCCTTCTCAGTCAAGGCCAAGATTTCTGCTCCTTTTCCCTCTGGGGATTTTCTTTTCTCTCTGGAAGCATCTTCCTTCTCCTCATCAGAGACATGGATGAACATGAGGCATTTGATAGGCAACCCGATGGATGGTTGCTGAATGGGACTTTCTTTTCTTGCTGTTTATTCTTCCTTCTTTTCCTCAGTACTTCTGACAACATGGGTTTCACCCTCAATTAAATCCTTTTACTGTTGTTCCTCTGGTGGCTGCCCTTCTTCATCATGGGGTGACCCTTCTTCCTCTGCCATAGTGTCTTTCAGCTGTTGTGCCATTCCCTCCTCAAGGTCATCATCAAAGGTTTGAATGATTATCTTAGCATCAGAGCTGTCTTCCTCGTTGCCACTTTTGGAAGAGCCCGTTCCCTCCTCTTCATAAGCCACCCTATCAATGGTTATGTGTTCATACTTCAGGTGCTCATATTATTCATCTGCCTCCTCCTCAACAGGCCTTGAGGCCTCCTGCTCTTGTTCCTCCCACTCCTTAGAGATTAGCATGGTGGCCTCCATAGTTAGTGGCCCTGTCAGTGGTTGTGAAGGTTGAGCAGTAGCAAGAACTTACACAAGGGCTGCTTGGAGAGTCAGATCCATTAAGATCTGGGAGAGCTCAGGGGGAAGGTTCTATATGTGCCTTGAAAGAGCCTCGGGCATAGTGGCAGTGGGAATAAGTGTCGTTGTTGTTGCCAGAGGGAGTGATGTGATTAGTGACATGGCAGTAGAGGAAGGGGGAGTAGTCATAGTGGAAGAGGAGTCAATAACTATCATGAACTCGACTGGAGGTGAAGGGGAAAGATGGATAGATATGCCCACTGCCGGCGGAGATGCATCAACCATAGCTAGGGAGGTGGGTGGAGCAACAAGAGGGACAGGGAGAGCCAAGAGAGGCTCCAATTGATCCGTACCCTCTGCCTCCTCCTAGGTTGAAGGTTGTTCTGTAGTACTCCCTACTTGCTTGAGCCTTTTGGGAGGTGAGCCTCCCGTTTCTTTCCTTTCATAGACCTTGGGGTCTGGAGACTACTCGTTTTTTGTTCCTTTTCTTTTCTTGGACCTAGTGACTGGAGGAGACTTGGAGGTCCCGCCAGTTGACACGGTGGCAACAACATTCTCTGCAGCACTTGGCTCACTTTTGAGCCCTTCATAAGTCAAGACTACTCCTTGTCGCTTTAAATAAGCCACCTGCCCATCAATCCACTCCTTGGTATGGGCCAAGATTGGATGGGTTATGGTATCTAGGTCATCGACCTCTTGTTCATCCCAGTCAATTGATGGTATTGGCAAATTGGTGATTGTAGGGTACCTAGGATGCATTATGGTAGCCTCATCCTCCTCGACCTGGTCTGGTATGGGAAATGGTTGCACCCTCCTTATAAATTGTACAGTCATTCGCATGTAGTGCCTTGCACACACTTCCTTATCATCCTGGCAGTCAGCCCATAAATCCTCAATGTGGTGAAGATGGGCATATGCTGGCCCCAGCACTTTCCTGACGTGGCCATGCGGGTCCATCCGCAGGCGAGTAGTGTGTAGGTAGAAGTGGTAATCCTTCAGTTCTTTCTCAGAGTTATCAGCACACTAGGAAGTTTGTTGTCGGTACATGCCCTGGCCAACGGTCATGGGATAAGAGATCTTCGCTATATGTTTGTTGTTGAAGATTTCCTATAGATGTTGGAGTTGTCGAGAAAGCTCCAGGAGGATGATTCAGCTGTTGGGGTATTGGGGCAACCTATTTGGCCTTTCAGTGAAGCCCTGGGCATGGATGTACATAAACTTTGGATATTGGATGTAGAGAAAGACATACTATTTCAAAAGTTCCTTGGCACTATGGGAGACCCTCCTCTTGAAGTCTCCGGCAATCATTCTGATAATATGGTTGGTGAAGGCATTGTTTACTCTGTAGTAATCCTTTTTGAAGTTCTGGTATTGGAGCTGCGCATACCTGTCATAGGCTTTGAGTTTTCGCCCCTGCTCCTGATCGAGTGCCACAAACAACCTGTTATACTACCTCTGATCCGCCAAGGAGTAGACAAGATAGGAAGTCATATAGAATTTGGAGCTCTTCTTTACGTTGAAAAATTGCTCGTGGAAGTAGTTGCTTATGATTCCTCCCCAGTAGAATGAAGCCTTTGTTGTGATGTCCTTGTTTCCACGTAGGATCTGCTTGATGAAGTATACCATCCATTCCTGAAAGTAGGCAACGGCTATAGGAAGACCCATAATCCTGCTCAACATGGTCACCAAATCATGGTAATCCTCGTGGAAATCGCTGCGGAAGAGCTCTTGAGGAACCTTTGCAGTGCTGCCTCATCTTTCCTTGAGCCAATGTAGATTGATTGACTTCTTACAGCTTGTTGGATTATCATCCCATGCCGCCTGGCATTCTTCTATGGTGGGGACCTCCATCTCTTGAAATGTGGGAATATGGAAGGTCTTTGTAATTCCCTCAGGCGACATGTTGGCGAGGACATTGCCTTCTCTATCAATGATTGTTCTTGTGTCAGCCTGATATGCCTCCTGACAAGCCATGGCCAACTCGGGAGCGATGAGGATGGAGGGAATCCAGTGGCCTTCGCTATTCCACTCTATCTTATTAATCTTGCATTCTTTGTCGTCGGGTTGACCTTGACCCTCTGCGTGAATTCATCAATATCCACCTAGCCTATGTTGGTCTCAGCAATTTCCCTCCAATCCGTGGTGAATTTTGAGTGGAGAGGCTTGCCCTGGAATTGGTATTTCATCTGGTCCTTGTCCTCTTTCCCTCAAGGGGTTCTCCCTGACTTCTTCCCTTTGTCCTTCTCAGCGGATGCCCCTAAAGTTCCTGCACCTGGTTCCATATACATTTTGCAAGTAAGGGCATATTCAACACCATAGAACATCAAAAGCATTCATGTTAGTCAACACCTTGAAAACAATATTTATTTCAAACAATCAATTAAGCATATCATGACCTTTTATCTCTAGATGTTATTGACCTTCCAACTAAGGGCATTTGGATAGTTCAGGCCTAGAGGGCCAAACTTCCTCAGTAGAAATGTTGTTTGGGAGGGAAAACATGGTAGAGGGCTCCCGGAGATTCTCTTTAGTCAAATTTTAGTATTTTAAGAGGTTCACAATGAAGAGGACCGAAATTAAGCATGTCAGTCAAAGTTGGATTTCATATTTGGGCTCATTTGGATCGATTTAGGAGAATTTAGAGGTTCTGGGCTAGAAATTTGTTGGGAGATAGTAGTTTGGAATGATAGCAAATGGAAATTTACAGACAAAACTCTAGGGTCCGGGGTCCGTCGGGCTAAAGGGCGGCCCGTGGCACCAAGAAGGCATTTGCTCTTCACCGTCTGGGATGGCAAGCATCGGATGGAAGTCCGGAAGGAGCAACCCAGTAGCAAGGGCCTGACAGTGCAAGGTTTGGTTTCGAGTTTGACAGCGATCGGTTGGGCGGATCCCGGAGGTTAGAAGGGCACCTAGGAAGGGGGTCAGAAAAAGGTTACGGTGAAGTACGAAGTCACCCCGACAGTAGACGAAAGGGTAGAACATGAAACCTGAAGGGGCAGAGAGAGTTCGCTGTGAGGACGGCAGATAAAGAGGCACAGAGACCCGGCGCCTAGAGCCCGGAGTTGATAAGGATGTTATGAGTTTAAATCGCCTAGCAGTAGCAAATAGGAAGGTGGAGTCTGCAGGGCAGGACTCTGGACGAGATTTGTCGTGGAGGACGGCGACACACTCGTGGAACCCCAGAAATGGAATTATGGGGTCCCGGGCATGAGAGACCTAGAAGGTGTTCGTTCAGTTTGAATTTCCCACGGCAAGGAGAAGGGCGGGCTCTCCGGCAGTCGGGAGGTCAGGAAGAGTTTGCAGTTTGACACGACAATATCCATGGGGACTTCCAAATGGGGAAGTCCAACAGGATGGGCTTGAAAGGAAAATTTTCTGTCAGAAGGAAAGTTGATAGTTTTGGTTCAGACGGCCAAGACAAGCCCTGGGGCCGAAGGACATGATTTCTCTGTGGGAAGAATGGCCGCGGTGAGGAAAGGTTCCAAATCAGTCATGAGGGCATCCTAGGAGGTTTCTCAAGTTTTCAACACATGGGTTTTGTGCACGATCTCATGTTTTCCTACTTTATGCCCTCTTAATGATTTTTATTTGATTTAAATCCTTAGAAATCACCAAAATAATGCTCGAGAGGGCGAACGGAAAACCAACCTCAAAGACGCAATGCAGGGAGATGTGGGATCCACCTACGATCGATGAAATGATGCTGAGGGCGATGAACGTGATAGTGTCGAAGATGGTAGGCTCCTCTTAGCAGGTTCTCCAATTGCTCTGCAACTCTATCAAATGATAATGACGGGTCGGAGTAGGTATTTTATACCCCTAATCGCCATTAATGATCGTATTAAGTGTAGGTACGATGACACAAAAAGGTTGGTGAGTTTGAATATCGACAACAGCAGCAAGAGACTCGGGGCTCAAAGGCCGGGGAGATGCAAGACGGCGACCACTGTGAATATTTCAGGTCGGTCAGGATGGCAGCGAAAAAGAGCAATTCGGAGCCCAGAGGGCAAAGTTCTGCCAAAGGTCCACTATCAGGGATGGAAAAAACATCATGGAATTCTGGATGGTCGGGCCTGGAGCACCTGATGGCAGTCACTTTGGTTGGAAAATATGGTGGCAGGACCCGGGAAGCGGGATGCCATCAAAGGTTCGCCGTCAAGCGACGGTGAAGCATGGTCGGAACCTCAGAAGAGGAACTCTGGGGTTTGGGGTTTGGAGGGAAGGATGTCATTTTGAATATTTCCACAAGTTTCAAACATATGGCAAACGGGGGTTAGGACCCCAAGGTCTGGAAGGACGCGGAGCGGATGCCACCGAGAACAACATGTTTAGCAGGGAAACTCAGCGACGGAATCTCGAATGGCTAGGCCTAGTAGGTCCCGGGGCTCTTGGCAGGGTCAAACTACCAGAGGGACTCCATGAGGCATCAGAACATAGCAAAATTAAAAGAGGAGTTCATGGTCAATTTATGGTGGGACTTTAAAGCAATATTGACCATCCGAGACACCAAAAAGGGAGGCATGAAAAATGAGGCAGCAACAAAATGACCCGACAAGGTGAAAGAAAAAGAGGGTCCCCATTCCAAATGGGGTGTGTGTGCTAAGGGCACAACAGTAGCCAAGAAGTCATAAGAATATGCTCAAGAATGGTCTAGAAGCATGAGAATTGTCAAGAATGTGTAGAGAGAATGAGTGAGAATGAGAGATAGTCATTTTTTGGTGAATTAGGAGGGAAAGAGTCATTCAAAGGTTGGTTGAAGGGTACAAATTTGTTACATTTCAACCTCAATGGTGAATGTAATGCCTCTATAGATTCTAGAGGCAAGAATCCTATCACCTAGATGGCAACACATCGCCTAGATGTCTGTGTGCAATGTGTGCATCCCCAATAGAAATTCCCCCATTGACACTATAGACAAATGCCAAGTGGATGGAGTGCAGACAGAGGATGTGGAATTATATTGTCAAGTTTTATTTTTCTGATGTGAAGGGTGTAAAAGGGGAACCTGCAATTGGGGTAAAAATTCATGCATATACAATAACATATGTCAACAATATGTACTCTACTGACTAATGCGATGAAGCACATATGATGTATATTTTCCACTACCATATTATTCCACACTCTTACACTTGCAAGTGATTTTTTCTTCCATTTATATCCTCTACAAGTAAGGAAATCATCAAATTAGGTTGGCAAGAACAAGAGATGACCTCAACAAGTCAGCCACAAAACCTAATTTTCATGAAAAAGTGTTCCTATCCAAGAGATATAGAGGACCCAAAAAAACTTGTTACACCTTCCAATGTGATCCCAAAGATCAAACATGATTGTGTACAACATCCCAAGTTGACAACAAGTAAACATGTAGAAGAAATGTGTAGCACATTACCACTCTGCCCAAAAACATATCTTCCAAATGTAGTTCTCAATAGGATAGGGTAGGACCCAAACTCATCTTAACACAAGAAAGAGAACAAACCCCATCAACCAGAAATACACAAATCACCCAAAGAACCAAATCAAACAATATGCAACACCAAAGAGATCAACTAGTGATGTGCAAACCACAAAGAGACATTCCATGAGTTCATTGAACAATACTTCCACATAATTCTTTGTCATTGTCAAGCCAGAAACAACTAGTGCAAACCAAACATACATAGAGCACTTCATATTGGAAGCCTAGAAGAAACATTCATGATATAAGACATTTACAAACCAACTTTTGGTAAACTTCCTTACATGAAAGTTGAACTAAGACACTGCACAAACACTAAAATTATGCCCATGAAGCTATAGGAATAGAAACAACAATGCAGAGAGATGCATAACATTTTTTGGACTAGTACAGACAAGAAACCAAACTACCAACCCGCTGTAATTATTAGAGACCTCCTCGACAACATTGGTGACCTACAAAGATAAGAGTACAATGTCCACATAGCATAAACACTAAAACCCAAACCATAAGGCCATATCTTCAAAAGTGGAGAAATGTAGAGCATTCTCCCAACTAGTCTTCCAAACAACTACCTACAACAAAAACCTTTACCAACATCTGGGGACCAAAAATTTCTTACATAGCAACACACACTTTCTTAGGAACAAAAGGTTAGAGCATACAACATACTAAAGACCATCAACAATATATCCCCAACATTAGGATTATTTATAATCCTTATCTTAATATATCATCATGGTATCATCTCTTCTAACAACAAACATACTCAATACTAATTTAGTTGACATCAAACAAGGAATGACATCCAACCATGAACATCAACATCACTATTAGCACATCATCATAGTATACCATAAACATACAAATGTAAGCATCAATAACAACCCAAACTAGGTGTTGACATCAATGACAAACTTGGATAACACATATGAAACAAAAAGTAACTCAAAGTAAGAATAGATGCATATTTATTTGAAATGTTATGAAATGATCATTGAAATTAATTTATTATAACCCTTGAATAGTTCTCTTTTCACCAAGAAAATAATAATAACTAGACCTAAAAACTAAGTGTAATATTTACTTACAATGATGCCAAGTAAATATCAAATAGACATTTATATATTAGAAATTAATTCTTGCATTGTAACACCTAAACAACATCTAAAAAATACATTATAATATAAGGGTATGTGTAGGATCATCATGGAAAAAGCAGGCCCTTAAGTGGCGAAAAATTTAGAAAAATCAATGTTAGGCAACTTAACGTAAAAAAATTGAATAAGTTATCTATATTATTTAAAAAATATTTAACAATAGAATATGTAGAAAATTGAATTTATTTTCTAAACTACTAGGTTTATTTAAAAATAAATAAAATCTATTTGGTGAAAATTTGAAATTTCAATGTAGTAGTACTTAAATTTCAGGGAAAAAATAGGAAGTAGGTGTCTGTCTGACCACCCTAACCATAATAAAATGACAATTATATTTTTATAAGATTTTATATATAAGTAGAGGACTCATGTCCAGATGTGATGCATATTTTTTTGTAATTTTTTTCCAAGTAAATAATTAATTATGAATTTTTTATTACAACTTTTAAAAAATGTAAAAGCTCGTATGTCTAATCACCTTAGTTTGGTCAAAACTTCATGAATTTAATTTTAATTTTTTTAATCCTATATTATGTGAAGAATAGAATGTGACGCGTGTTTCAAATTCAAAAAATGTGATACCATTTGAAAGTTATAGATGTTTTTCAACCAACCTATCGATCAGGACTTTAGTCGTAATTCTAATAGAAAATAAAAATAATTAATTATTAAATTCAAATTAAAGGATAATTTATATTGGTGGAAATATGAGAATATCCTCTAAAAACCCTTTTCATTTCATCAATTTTGGATAAAAAAAAGTCGCCAGCCACATACCCTACAAATACCCATAATATTGCCACTTTTTGGCCCATCATGATCCTGCACATACCCATAAATATGATCTATAAATACTATAAGTGTGCATTCTCAAAGGACTTGATATTATGGCCTTGTATCTATAATCCATCTCTCTCTCCTAGATGATTCTCTCCCTCTTCAAACAATAGGTAGGAACTTTGCATGCATCCATCTCATGAACATGGAAATAGTAGTAAAAATAAATAAAAAATCATAATCATTATCAATCAATAACTGGCAATAATATTTATAACTATATATAATTAAAGTAGTAATTGTGGATGGTGAAATTTGCAAATTGCTAAAACCTCCAACACACATTAGCATGGTTAGTTTAAAACAAAGCAAAATTTCAACATCCCTATGAAATAATGAAACATGTTAATCATGCAATAAAATGAAACAATGGAAACTAAACAAAGCATATAAAAAAATGATCCAACTTTATCTCATAGTGGATTGGTGCTATTATGGAAAATAGCCCTTTCCCAACCCTTGATAAGCTTGATGTTGCAAATGATGGTGGACAAAATCAGTTCTCAGTTTAAGAGAATGACTTTGCATAAAGATTGTGGAAGATTTGTGGGGGATTTGATCAAGAATGAAGCCTCTATTTAAAGATTCTCAAGTTGAAAGAATGCTTATGAGAGAGCAATGTGGGATAAAGATTGGACCAATGAGATGGACACTTGTCATCTTGTGAGTGGTTGGAGGATGAGCACATTTTGGTCAATGTGCCAAAGAGAGGGAGATTTCAAATTTGAATTTGAGTTTGGCTTGTGCAAGGGACATGTAAGAGCTTATTAATTGCTTTGTTGGATGTACATGCCAAATTGGGGGGAGATTCAAAATTGGAGAATATTCTCCCTTTATGCCAAGTTGAAAGTAAATAAAGATTTTGATAAATCAATTAAATGCAATTTCATGTGCAACTGGCAAAATATAGAGAATACAAGTGATTAGGATTAGTATTTAATCATGGATTAGATTAATTAAGATGATGTTAGATGTTTTTGACCCATTTGACTTAGATTTAGGGATTTAAATCAAATCAAAGGGAGATGAAAGGTGATAAATATTTAGTTAAATAAATATTTGATTTATTTAGCTAAGGAGGATAATGATAGGATCAAATTAAATAAGGTTAAATTATTTAATCTTAGATGAACGATCCTTAGAGATTAAATCAATTCAACTTGGTTTATTTAATTGATGGGTGAATATGAACTAATTAAATGCATGATGTCAATTTCATGTGTCTATAGTAATTAGTACCTTATAACATCAATAGCATCTAAACAATTCTTCGAATAAGGAAATAATTGAATCATACATGCAAGAGAAGTTCAATTAGGAGTTTTCAACAAATTATCTAATTTGTCCATAGTCCCTATTCGTTGGCATTAGTCACATAATTAGTTGGCAGTAAAATTTAGTTTGTTGTCCATAATATGGAGATAGCTATCATTGTATATTGTAGACTTCTAGGATGTTGTTGAGTGTTTGTATCTATGAATATGTAATTGATGTTGATGATTAATATAGGTAAAAGTGAGTTCTTCTAAGTTTTTTCTTTGCTCTGTTTTCTACTATGTTTTCTTTGTTTCTCATTAATTTTAATATGGTACCAGAGTTGATGGTAGGTCTTGGTTCTATGAGCATGTAAGTTAGTTATTTTTGTTACAAAGAAGTTTGTTGTTGTTGTTGAGTTGTAAGAGTTGAGAGAATTTCAACCATTGATGAAGATGATTTCATTCAAGATGGGGTTGTTATTTTATTTTGAAGATGCCAATACTTTGAAGATAGGGAATGATGCAGTAGACAATAGATAGATGCTCAATAGTCTAAGGTTCTTGTGGACCAAGAGCTATACCTCATTGGGGTTATGAGACATGCATGTGAGGATTGGTGTCGAATAGTTTAGAGGCAGATCTAAAATTTGGAAGTTCAATATCATACCTTTACGAGGGTGATGAGACACTTTATGTGCAAATGGTTTTCAATGATGTTGGGAACTTGGATGATAGCTAGGTGACTATACTTGGGAGAAACTTGAAGAATTCTTATTGTTCTGGGAACTATTTTTAAAAGACAGCTTCTACATAATGTAATGTGTTTAGTTTTATAGTGTTAGATAAATTAAGAGTTTAGTAAAATTACATTATTCCTTAAGGGAGAGTTTTGCAATAAGGAAATGATTGAATCATGCATGCAAGATAAGTTCAATTAGGAGCCTTCAAGAAACTATATGATCTACCCATAGTTCCTATTCATTGGAATTAGTCACATAATTAGTTGAAAATAAACTTTAGTTTGTTGTCCATAATCTGGAGATAGTTGTAATCACATATTCCATACTTCTAGGATGTTGTTGAGAGTTTGTATCTATAAATATGTAATTGTTGCTACTGATTAATACAAGAAAAAGTGAGTTCTTATGAGTTTGTTCTTCGCTTTATTTTCTATTGTGTTTTCTCTTATGTTAATTAATTTTAATAAGAATACCATGAGTCATACAATGCTATCAAATGGTATATTTTTATATAGTTGGCCATATTCCAAAAGAAATACTTCAAATGCAATCTTGAAATATATATGGTACTAGGAGGGTTCTAAAATATTTATCTTGAAAACAACCTAAAAATTCAAAGGACCTACAAGAGGGAAACCACTAGGAAATTTCCACACAAGAAATTAGTTAGTCATTTAATGTGTTCAAGTTGAGCTCACTAGAATGAAATAATGAAATGGAAATAAGACAATAATGTAATAAAATGAATAAGAATGAATACAATATCCCCACTTCATGTAAACCTCATATCAAGCCCGATTTAATAAATTTCCTATGAATGGATGTGGATGCAACTTAAAATTATGGATTTCGATAACAAATTTTGATAGATTAAACTTGCATAAAGACTTGATTAGTGAAAATGATGAAATGATAAGACATTTATAGATTTTTGTAAAATTTAAATAGATGGATGAGGATAAGTTTGCGACTAGGAGTTAATTGAACTAATTATGGATTCAACTTAAGAAAGTGGAGAATGAAAGTCAAATGATAATGGAAAATTGTCATTTCAAACTCTCAGGAGAATAATAATGAATTTTTCTAATTCGTTAAATTGATAATGAGAAGAAGTTTCGTTTGGAAGACAAATTTAACTAGTGAGGTGAGATATATAAATTTATTTATTTCTTAAAAATGGATAATTAGATAATTAGATGACATTAATTAAATAATTAAATATTAAATTTAACTAGTGGATAAATGGATAATGGAAAATAGTAATAATTAATTAAAAAATGGTAAATGTTGTGATATATGATTAATGGTAATAAACGATTTAATTTAAAAAATGATAAATGGGTGATATATCAATCATTAATGAATATTAAATATAGTGGTCAATAATTAGAGAAATAATTTAGTGTCTACAATAGTATTTAATGAATGGAAGTATATTGGAGAACATCTCTTAAATTGAATCTTAATGTTACAAGTTACACATAGTATCAAGGTACTATCATAGATGAGGTTAGTTATCTTGTCATGAATATTGAAATGAATATGTCTATGGAAATTACTAGAAGATACTTGCTACTTTAAGGTTTTATAGATAGGAATCTCCTATGTAAGGAAGACATTGTGGACTTTAACTTATGATGTAAATATGTTGATACATTTGACTATCCATGGTAGGTTGAGAATCTAGGGGAATGGATTTATTATTTTTATTTAAGGAGTGTTGTCTATGAGGATTTCTTTCATGGCCTTGTTAATGTATTAGGTGTTTTATCAAGAAGGATGTCATAATACAATATGATTATGATACTTAATGTCCTTGAATCATATTATAGTAAGAAATCACTTGTAGTTGTAATTAGGGATTATTTAAAATTATTACCTTGTGATGATATTTTAACTATTACTTCTATATGCTTTGTTATGAATTGATGCAATTTGTATTAAGTTATGCACAAATTTATGGGCATGGATTAAATTATTTCAATAGTCCTTATAAGACACTATTATAGTCATTGGTGTATCATTTAATATGTATTGTAGTTTAATGCTTACCTAAGTATAATGACGGTTGAAATTTGGGATCATCGTATGTAAAGGTTACTTGAGAAACTTGTTCTTAATTTAATGTGCCATCTTAGCATGTTAAATTGATTCTTTTGGGTAAAATCATATATAATTGTGATTTGTTCCATCTATATGATTTTATTTGCTTGAGCTAATCACTAGCATCATTAGGGAAACTTTTATGTAAAGGTTGGGCATCTTAGAGGGCTATGCCTTGCAGATGTAGGTGACACAATGGTTCTCCCTAGTTTTTATATAGGTTTTCTTAACCTAGGAAAGATCAAGTTCTTGTCATAATAGTTGAAATCCAAGAATAATTTCATAGGAATTTGATCTCATTTTAAAGTAGGTATGTAGGCATTCCTTGGGTGAACAATTTCGAGCTATGACCCAATTTTATTAGCAGAGTTTTGGGAAAAGGCTCCAAGGTTTGGGTATTCATAAACTTAATCAACCTTCCTTCTTTAGTATACTTCAGTTAGATGTTGAATTATGCATTAGATGGCTATGAGGAAATTCACTCATTAATATGTCCCCATTGTACATATGTTTGATCCAATGAAAGAAAATGTGTCATCATCAATCCTATCTACTCTAAAGTTTGTGGTATTCAATTTTCTAAAATGTAATCCAATCTTCAATCAAATTTTATTGTCAATATCATCAGGTTTTTCCCTATTTTGAAGATGCAAGAACATCTCTAATCTTATCTAAACTATAATAATCAAAGTCATGTGTAAAATTCTATGGTCTTGTATCTTGGATTATTGACTACTATTTGATTGGAATGCAACTGATATCATTTTATTGTAACCAAATAAAATTGAAAGGATAAGATCAAAGAATAGTTGTGGTTTAAAGAAAAATCAAAGATATCATCTTAAATGTGAGGATGTAATTTCTCTATTCTTGGTGTATGAACTACCAATCCACTGATTCTCAAAAGAGATACGTAACTAGGGACATTACAAAATGAACCTTCAAAATTTAATTTGAGCCTAAGAATAACCCTAACATTTTGAGCCTATTGCATTCTAGTGTAAGTATATGATTTGTGGCATAGAGTTTTCTACACAATTATAATTGGAAAAGCCATAAAATTGACAATTCTAATTTAATTGGAAGATACTTGACTAATTAAATTAATAATAATTGTGAAAATGAAAATAATAATAATTAAGTAGTTGTTACAACTCTATAATCTATTTTATTCTTTAACTAGAATATATCATAATATACACCAATCATCCAGAGCCTTTAGCGGTGCTGCAGCTACACCACAACCCTCATCACAACTGAATTAAGAGATCCTTAATCAATTAAATTAATGCACAACTATGATTAAAAAAGCAATTAAATTGACACTGCTAATTTAATTCAAAGACACTTGATCAATTAAATGAATGCTAATTGTGAAAAAAAAATTAATAATTAAAAAGACGCTATTACAACTCTACAATCTATTTTATTCTTTAACTAAATCCTATCATGATATACACGGTGCTTCAGCTACACCACAACTCTCATCACAATGAATTATTTCTGAGTAAATAATCAAACGTCAATTAATGTCGTCCACCATACCATTGATTATACCATTATGACAATAACAAAATTCGCTTACATCCCTCTTAACATCCCCTATCCATTAGCAATTCATACATTTATGTGTGAAGTCATCCATATTTTTACATGGCTTTTAACGAATTTATGGACTCTTTATTCTATGTGGAATGGTTGAAGCTTTGAATTTAACAGACTTCCAACTTACATTTATGAAATTATTTCGATTGTTGCCACATTTTCTAGTGGTATCTGAATTCTCCAGCAGCCTCCTTCAATTATGTTGATAGCATCCCCTTATCTAGCACACATTTTGGTGCATTTAATATGTCCTTTCACACATGAATATTCATGTCCACATGGGTAGCCTTGCTATTTATCTAACACCATCCCTTTTCCCAGTGTGGAAATTCTACAGTCCCTACAACATTTTGTTCTACCTTCTTTGCATAGACTTCAAAGTCATACAAAAAAATTTCATGATTTCACACAAACAATTTATTTGCTCATACAAGCTGAGAAAACTGTTTGGCAGATGTTCAGCGTTCCCTTTGGGATGCATAATAAGAGACTAACCACCTCTCATGCGATCTATGTCTCTATCATTTGTATCAGACGTTGATAGATCAATCTTTTAACACAACACTAAACTAGAACCTATGTAAACCCAACAGCATCCACAGTTATCCTATAACACACCGATTGAAACTACAAAGCTCCAGCCAACGCATCACTACATCATGACAAAATCTTGTGACAGAAACATTGGACAATTCTTATATTTATAAACTAATCACATGTTACAAGATCCCAAGAGCAAAATATGGTCGCAGCTGCAACTAGTGTAAAGATTTTACCTTTCCTTCCAAAATATATAACATACAGTCTTCAGTAGTCAACAACAAAATCTTACATCCTTGGCAACAAGATCATAAAGAATGTAACAAAATCTTACATCATTGACAATCGCTTGTTAGTCCTGGAATCACAATCAGAGTAGATGTTGACTCATTCTCAGTTCTGTAGGTCTTTGAACAATATCAATATTTAGAAAAGTAAAAAGATTAATAATTGTGCAACCTTTGTTAGTGCAGGAAACGTTACAATTTGCTGCAAAATTTCCATCACTGATATCCAAACTGTAACTCTAGGACGCTTACATTCAAGCTTAAAAAGCACAAAAATTAGAAAGAAAATCGATCACAAACTGGTTACTTACTTTCTCCTTATATGCAATTTTTACCTATGATGTTTTCTATACTTTTATCCATTTATTATTTCTTTATTTTCAAATAATTCAATTTTATTAATATTAATACATCTTTTTAAAAAACGAATGAATTTGAAAATGAAACCATTTAAAAATGTTATCCTTAAAAGATTTTGACAAACAATTATTTGCAAAAGGTCAATAATTAAAGCTATGTATATCCAACAAAATACAAAAACATTGACTCTCCGGTAAAAGTCGCTTGCAGGGCTACTGTCTTCTACGTCTGCTTCTATCCCTTCGAACAGATCAGAAAGGACAATAGGAATCTGATTCTATAGTTAAGGTAGTTAATTTTATCGTTGCGGATACCATTCGCCATTATTTCATGATACAGTCATTTCTTCAACTACCGTGCTGACTTGTTCAATCACTGACCAAACCCTATCTGCTCGAATTTAGTGATCAGTATCAATTTAACACGTTTCTTTTCACTTATATCTATAACAAAACATGTATTTAGAGGTCAATATTTTTTTAAAATACATGATGAAATAATTTTTATTTTAAATAAATAAATGGAAATGGTCAAAAGAGGTATGCGAAGAAAAGATCATGTCTTTTACATAGTGAGACGTGTGTCTTTACTTAGTGGGATGGTTGAAACAAAAAGATACCTTGTTTTGGGTTTTATACATAGTGGGACGGTTGAAACAAAAAGATAGCTTGTTTCAGATTGTAAAGCTTATAAAGATATCCTGATCAAGTACATAAATAATTTAACAAATCTAAAAAAAATAAAAAATTATAAGAATTTAATTTTATGTCTATAATATTTAATTCTGTCTTTATTGGTACCATTGTAATGCACTGTGTCATTACTTCAATGTTAACTTCAGATTTTAAAGTCAAGTCATGGTACAACTATTACTTTACCTACTAGAACCAAAGCCTAGTGTGTGTAAATTTAGTCCTCGCTAGCCAATTTAAAATTTTGTTTTATCCTTTTATATTAATAATAAAATGTCTATTTAGAGGTTAATGCTTATTGAATATCAAAAATTCTCTTCTTTTAGTTAAAGATGAATTTTCATTTTCATTATTTTTATGTGAAATAAGTAGAAGGAAAATGTCAAAAGAGGTATTTTGAATAGTAAGAAAAATGTCCTATTTTAGATTGTAAAGCTTTCAAATAGATATTTGAATCAAATACATAAATAATTTAACAATAACTTTATTTGAGGACTTAGGACTTATTCAATGAAAAGATGGTTGAAAGAACGAGAAAATTCATTACGAAGTTGAATAACATAAAATCAATACTCCACGAAGCAAAACTAGTAGGATCTACTCTCATAGACCATGTTTTAACCTTCTGAATATTTCAAATCTTCTACTCTATTCAATTACTGGAGTTCTGAAGGATTTGAAAATGGTGAGAAACAGGATTGTAGCCAAAACTTGGTTGAGAAATTCTCTCTTGCCCTTTGCTATGTATATTCTACTGCATAAATGCCAATCGTCGACTATCGACAGGGGAGACACACTTCCAGTAGGGACTGCCCTCGTCGGAAATCAAACCCTGGTCTCAAAGAATCGCACGTTTGCATTGGGATTTTTCAGTCCCAAGGACAGCAATAACTGGTATATTGGCATCTGGTATGCCAGAGTTTCGGAGAAAACTATTGTTTGGGTGGCTAACCGCGAAAAACCTCTGAGAAACATGCCGGGAGTTTTAAATATATCAAGAGATGGTTATCTCCGACTGTTTGATTTACATGGACGATCAATTTGGTCGTCCGATAACAGCTTGAAGGCGTCCCGGGCATCAATTATGGAATCAGGTAATTTGGTTATGGTAGGAATCCGTGCCGGCAATATTTCTGAAATTGTTTGGGAAAGTTTCCAACATCCGGTAGATACATGGCTGCCAGGGATGCAGATATGGAAATGAATGAAATTAACTTCTTGGAAGAGTTCTGCTGATCCGGCACCGGGACCTTTCTATTTCCAAATGGATCCCTCACCAGGAAAGACTCAGTTTTTGCTGTTCTCTCACAACAGTGGTCCGTACTGGTCTAGCGGAGAGTGGAGTGGAGAGTATTTCGCAAATATGCCAGGATACGCCATGCCGGGGTCTGGTGTTAAAGTGGTTTTTATAACGCTTTCTCGTTCAAGAATGTACTGCACATATACAATAACCAGCGGTATTATAATGGGACGCATAATTTTGGAAAAGAATAGTGAAATTCAGGCGTACGTGATGATGCAAAATGGTCGGTGGCTGCAGTACGGGTTCGGACCCAGGGATCAGTGCACTGTTCATGGTGCGTGTGGGGCTAATGCAGCATGCATTGGCTATACAAAGTTGAGTTCCCATGTCACAGGCAATGCCAATGATACATGTACATGTCTCCAGGGGTTCAGCCCGAAAAACAGCCGTGCTTGGGATTCTCAAGAGTGGTGGTTAAGTGGTTGTGTTCGTCGAAGTCCATTGCAGTGCTCTGTCACAAATTCTCCCGACAGGTTTTTGGAAGTGAAGGACAAGCGTTTGGACGACGATCAAGCGGCTCCATATCCCAAGGAGCAAACTCTGAATGGATGCGAACTTGCCTGCCTCAACAACTGCTCGTGCATGGCCTTTTGGCTCAGTAAATCATCTCTTCCTCTATGTCGATTGTGGTTTGGGGATTTGATGAATGTCCGCGACTCATCCGGCGGGCAGTCGTTCTATCTCCGTTTGGCAGCTTCTGAGTTACGAGATTCGATATCCGAGCGAAGCAATAAATCCTCTGGCCTTCACATTTTGCTTCCTGGGGTCGCTGCGGGTTTTGTTCTTGTTCTTGTTCTTGTTCTGGCCGTGTTTATTATGTGGAAACGTGGAAGACTTAACCAAGATGACGTCACCACGTCGCTCAGAACATTCACTTTCCGAAGGTTGCAGGTTGCAACCAAGAATTTTAGGCATAAGCTGGGAAGTGGATCATTCGGTTCTGTGTTCAAAGGAACTCTGCCAGACAAAACTCTGGTCGCTGTGAAAAAAATAAAGGGTTTAGCGGGAACAGAAAAGCAATTCCGTGCAGAAATAAGTACCATTGGTGCAATACAGCACGTGAATCTGGTCAGGCTGCGGGGATTTTGTGCGGAGGGATCTCGAAGGCTACTCGTTTATGAGTACATGCCCAACGGTTCTCTTGAATCCTTCCTGTTCCGTGGGGATGACGGAGAAGCGCGTGGGAAATTGTTGAATTGGAAAACCAGATTTCAGATAGCGTTGGGCACTGCACGAGGATTAGTTTATCTTCACGAGGAATGCAGAGATCGCATCATTCACTGTGATATTAAGCCAGAAAACATTCTCCTTGACGCCGACTTTTGTCCCAAAGTAGCCGATTTTGGGCTGGCAAAGCTGGTGGGTAGAGATTTCAGTCGCGTACTGACCACCACCAGAGGAACGATAGGTTATTTAGCTCCAGAGTGGATCTCCGGTGTTCCCATCACTCCTAAGGCGGACGTATATAGCTTTGGCATGACACTGCTGGAGATTATGTCAGGACGAAGGAATATGGACCTCAATGCGCCTGAGCCTAGCTCCTATTACTTCCCTCCCTGGGCTACCGATCAATTCCACAGAGGAAACCTCATGGCAATTGTTGATGGGAGGATATCAGGTGAGGCAGATGCTCAAGAGGTGAGAAGGGCTGTTACAGCAAGCATATTATGCATCCAAAGAGACGAAAATGTTAGACCAACCATGGCCCAAGTCGTGCAAATACTCCAAGGGACAGTGGAGACATACACACCAGAATTTCGGGCGTCTCTCGACAATCTTCGAGATCACCCTTGAATCCAGGATGATGGCAATCTTATTCAGCGGTTAGTCATTTTCTAAAAAGCTTCTGTCTGGTCATTGTAATAGTAGCTAAAACTAAGTTAGCCATGTTAGTACCATCTATCTAGATTTATTAAAACAAATGAGCGGTGGAAATTGTCACAATATTTTTTAATATTATTTAAAAATAATTGTTAATTTTCTTTAAGTATTTGGGTGTGGATTGATTTCTTATTCATTAAGTGAAACTCAAATAACTCTCTACAAATATACAAGCATGGCTAAAATGTTTTATCTTTCAAATTTCTATGCATAGCAAACCTGATCAATTTATCTACTACAACTAAAAAGAGAATTATGTTTATTCTTACATTTTAGAAATTAAGAAATAAAATAATAGATAGTTAAGTCTATATATTAGAAGCATGGAATAAAGGATAATGAAAAGTTTTTTTTAAGGTTATACTACTAACTTTCTACTAGAGGAAGAGGATGTTGATATCCATGAGTTAAGGAAAGAGATTGATATTGTGTTTGTGACTAGTTGAATAATACATTAGTTGGGTTCTTTAGAAAGTTTTTTCTTCTTGAAAAGATTTTCCCAAGATATATATGTCGTTTTATATTTCATGGATATTTCTAGTTTATCTCTCTTTTCTGTTTTTCTATTTTTTTAACATATTGAACTGCTATTATTTTTTTTATAAATTTGATTATTGTATTGTTCTCTTCAAAGAGTTGATGTGGAAATGCTTGAATTATGAATAATTATGTTCAATTTCTTTTGATTGCAAGGGAGTTTGTGGATACATTTCCTAACATTTGGGATCAAAGAAAAGGTGATAAGGTGTTTTGAACGTGTTTGCATGTACTTACATATTCTTGCACGCGGTTTGTATGTGCTTGCATGTTATGGATCCATAGTCATTTGGTTATGAGTATTCCTCCATTATTGATTTCTTAGCTTAGCAAGTTTGTGAGAATCTATTGGAAATGAGTATTTTTCAATTCATCATTGTATGAGTAAGATATTACAATGAATCTAGTTATTATTTAAATAAATAGTATAGTAAGAACTATGCTAAAATGGTAGAGAATGTTAATAGAAACTATGTTGGGTTGTGGAAGCTAAAGGTGGTGAAACTTGGAGTTGGTCATGTGTTTGCACATTACATGGTGGTGACTAACCTCTACTATAGTGTTAATGTTCCTTTGTCTTATGGTCATGTGTAGTGAAAGAGTGTTCATGTTGGGTGCCTACTTTTCTAGCATTTCTCTTTAGTTTTATTTTTAGAAAATCTTGCTACACATTGAAAAGGAAAAGGAAAATAATTATAATCAAGTTTATGGTGATTTTAATGTTGTCTCCTTATTTAATGTTTATGCCACTGTCTATATAGAATTATAGAATAATGTTCCAAAGATTTATTTGAATATCATGGAGAAGTGAATAGTGTTAATGAGGGCATATCTTTGTTTTTACGTGTGAGTTATTTTTAAAATATTATCTATATAATTAAGTTTTAATATTTTGATGCAAAAAATATTGTTAAATTTATGGTAAAGGGTAAGAATTTTTTCTTAACACACTCACACCATTACACTCCACCTCTTGTTGCCATTATAGAATGAATCTTGATATTGATAAAGATTTATTATTAAAATATTAAAATTTAAATGGGTATCAACACAAAGTTATGTCACACTTTCGGCCAACTTATCAACACAAGTGAATTTAAGTATTTTAAGTGAAAATTAATTTTGGTCAAACATATGGTCTTGTAAGATTCATTCTAGCTAAGTTATATATGTCCACAACTTTTCCAACTAAAATTGTTGGCTAAATGCATATTTAGCACCACTTTGAGTCCAATTTACTAAAAAAATAAAATTATTCAAAAAACATGACGTTTCAACAACTTCTACTTGTGTAAAAATCTCTATTTTTTAAAATATAAAAATACCTTTTTGTAGATCCATAGGTTTAGTTTTGAAATATATACATAGTTTAATTATTATTTATATTTTCCTTTTTATTTTTACTAAATGTAGGTTTTCAGCACAAAACATTAGGTTGTTTACCACAACAAGGAAAATTAGTAAAAATTATTAAAAAAATTTGAAAAAAATATGATGCCCTAAACACACGGATCTACATCAAGATGGTATAATTTTTTTTCTATTTTAGTTGAATAATTAATATGAAAGTTGAAGTCAATTGGAAATAGCTAAGTTTTAATACGTGCACATTTCAATATTTATTTAAAAATATAATTTATCAAAATTGGAAAAAAATATGTGCATGCCCTAAAGTTTCAAGTTCTAAATACACACAAAAAAAATGAAAGAAAAATAAAATACTATATAAAGATTGACGTATCATGTAATTTCACTTTTCACCATTTTATCAGCAACTAAATAATAGTGTTGATTTATTAAAAACTATATTCAAATAATATTTTTAATTTTTTTGAAAAAATACAAACATAAAATATACTAAAAAATAAATATTTTATTAGTTTACATGATTTCAAAATTCAAAACATATATATCACTTTTTAGTGATTCAAGTTTGAAAGTTGGATCAATGTTGGTTGTTTCCTTTATTAAACTTTGACACAACTTTATACTTTTACTGAAACACTTCACATTGAAAATTAAAATCCAACTAAATAAAATTCAAAATATTACTATACACCAATATCATAATTAAAAAGTTAGGTCATGCCCATATGGAGGTGAGACTTGTTAATGTATCTTAGAAACTATTGCTAAGAATTTTTAGGAACTTAATAATGAGAAAGATTAAAACTTCAAGCTCTAATTTACTAAGAATCTTGTGATTTCATAATATTTTTTTAGATACGAGGAATAGAAAATTTATAATTATATGATTAAATCTAAAACAATATTGGAAAGGATTTTTAAAAATATAGATGAATGACATGTGGTGGAAAAAATTTAGGAAGCATGAGAGGAAAAATTTTAACCCTACCCCAAAGACACTTTCTTAAATATATAATATAAAATTTAGGGGCTCCTATTAATTGTACAAGATTCTATCTTATTTTATAGCATATTTTTTTCTTCTCATAGGACTCCCTATTCAACAAAAATAGTTTAATTCCTATAGCAGCTCCATGGGACCCCTTACTGAGTTTTTAAAAAAATATTATTATGAAAAATATTTTCATATACAACACATAAATGTGTCTTTTGATTCGATACATAATATTTTATGCATCATTTATTTAAAAATTAAAGAAAAATTCAACCAAAAATTAGTTTCATAAATTCTTCCAAAGACCTTGCTCTCCTGTCATAAAATTTTGAAGCTAGAGATATTTAATAAAAGATATCTAATAATTAGAAAGTTAGACAATAAATTTAGTATAGGAAACATATAAAATAATATTTGGAAACATTTGGAAACATATAAAAATATATAGGAAACATATAAACTAATATTTGGAAACATATAAAAATAGAACTTGTAATAATGCATCTACTCATCAATAATATTTTCATACCATTAACAATTTAAAAATAATTGGAAGATAACTATAATCTATAACATAGCATCCTTAAATGGTTCAAATTTTAAATGAAATGATGAAAGAAAGAATAAGAATACAAAGATTAGTATAAAATTATTTGAAAATAATTGGGGATAAAAATATTTAATCTAATAGTTGTTAACATAAATGAACTTCAATTCTATAGCCAAGAACATAAAAAAATTATAGATTGGAAAGAAAAATAATCAAACATTTATCATATTTTTATATGTATAAAGTTTAGATACCATCAAACTATTTAAACTTAAATAGATTGCATAAAGCTATAAATTGAATTGTTAAAACTAATTTATTAAGAATAAAATTGAATAAAGTTTGACTTCATTGCATACTTGTTATAAATATCTCACTAATCCAACAATACATATTATATATGTTAAAAAATATATAATTGTTATGCCCATAATTTTTCACTATATCTTGATGTGGATCTCCTTCAACTAGATCAATTAAAAATTATTTGTATTGTTGGAGGAAAATGGATTTAATATCATTAGAGTTGTCAAGGAACTACCTCTCTTGATCAACGATAGATATTATCCTCTCGAGAATGTAAATATGTTTGAGATAACTAAAAAATAATTTTTATCCCTTATATCCTTTCATCCAATGTAGCCTATCTCTTAATTAAGATCCTCTAACACAATTAAGTTCAAATATTCTAAGTTTTATTTCAACCAAAGCAACCACTCATTGTAGAAAAGTTATTAGTAAGTGCTAAAGCCAAAACAAGTTTTTTTTTTCTATTTGGATCCATATTTTTTTTCCATTCTAGATCTCTTTCTAGCCATATTCTTATTGTAATATCATAGTAAGGTAGTTCAATAGATTTAATCGCATCATTCCACAATTGTATCCACTTACCACTTTGATGAGGTCTAGGAACATCAACCAAAGGGATATTAGGCAAGCAAGGTGATCAATTTGATTGAGGTGGGAAGTGTAGAGATTGAAGGATATATTATTAGGTATGAGGAATAAGAAGTTTGGAAATTTTAAAGAATTGGGAGGTGATATGTGAGATAGGTTTAATAGAATCTACTTAAATAAGGGTGTTTTGTGGAGAGGGGACAATGGAAAGAGAAATAACTAAGTTTTAATCTATCAACACAACTAAGTTTCCCTTAGTTCACCATCTCTTTAGTTGGTCCAAGTGAACTAGTGATGAGTATAAGAATATTTTTTGTCTAAAACTTACAATTATGACATATTCTTATGAAATTTAAGAGCATGACTATAGACTATTTATAGTAAAGTATTGACTGGTCAACATTATGAAAAATCATAAGAAAACTTTTAAGAAATAGCAATTGTGTCAAGGAAAAAGATGTGGAAATTTAAAAGAACTTTTTTTCTTAAGAAAAAGTGGGAGACCACTTATAATTTTATTTATATATAATATTTTACATATAGCTGGTTTAGGTGGACATACTAGTAGGAAAGAACCAGCAAGAAAACCCCCAGTTGCAGTCCAAGTAACAAATTTTACAAAATATCAAAAAGACCAGTGAGGTCCTAGTACAAATGACAAATTGTCTAATTACAACATGTTACAAAAGCACATTGGTTGAATACATCAGTACAAAATCATCAATCTCCTACATGGAAATGGCAGATTTGTATCTGTTTAGAACTTGGTAGAGATGCACGAAGAAGTGTCATGCATTGTGGATAATAACATGCCTTGGAATACATGAACATAAGTTTCTTCTTATGAAACAAAACCTTCTTTGAATAATTAACATTAGAAATTAATATATTTTGGCGAGCATATTGTATAATCACACTAGAAACCAACAATGGAAGATTGAGAGTCTCAACTAAGAATTCCACCAAGTATAGATAACATTCACATTAGAAGACAACAAAAAAATACCAAATTTCATAAATAAAGTTAATGTGTTATATATCATGCCTTTGAGGGGTCCACAAGTACCATGAGCCTTTTGAAATCTTTCTCCATCTAAATGCATCCATTCCAAGACCATTGGCAGGTGGGTATACAATATGAACCAAGTATTAATTTCTAATGTTAATTATTGAAAGAAGATGAATGTCCTTATTTACCCTTAAATGACATTTAAATTGGATATTTTAATACTCAATATAATGAATTTTTTTAAAAATGAAAGTGACAATAATATTGAAAATAAAAATGTTGAACATGAATGTGAAAATATTGTAAAATTTGATGGAACACCTATTGATAAGAGTAGCATCATAGAAGAAGAAGAAGAAGAAATACATCAAAAATTTCTTGACTAATGTGGATATGAACCCTATTACATTGAAATTGCAGCCAATAATTGACTTGTTGATAGCAATGATTAAAGTGATAGCTCACATGAACCAATGAAACTCAATGTGTCTCCAAATTACATAAGAAGAGAGAACCTTTGTGAAGAAGAAAAATAAATTCAAAATCCATATTTTTGTAATGAGTTTGTTAAAATTTAAAAACATTCAAGAACCCCAAAATGGTTTGAAATTGATGAGCATAATATAAATTCTTGAAGGAAAGAGGTCATCATAAACCATTCGGTTGTGGGCTTCAAAAAATTTCAATGAATGGTTTTCCAATAAGACATTAACCAAAAAATTCCAAATTTTTATACAATTACTAAAGATGCACAAAATGAGACATTTAGTAAATAAATTTCAAAGATTCATGTAAACAAAAAGTTTGATTGAAATAATATTGTTGTTAAAGTTTTTTTTAATGCATTCAATTCTATTGTAAATAATAGTAAGGAAAAAGATAAAAGAGTTGCTCATAGAGTAATAACATCATTAGTAAGAAATTAAAAAATTAAAAAGGCTCAATTATTAAGGTAAACTTGTCTTGAATTAAGCCTAAATCGTAAAACATTATCAAAAGTACTATCAATAAGATCATGATTAGAAATTCCTATTGAAAATCATACTTGGGCTTTTAGTAGTAGGCTTCCATGAGTCGATAAGAAGCTAATTAATAGCACAAAGGATGAAATTCAACAATTTTGGCACTCTAACTCTAGATTTACATATGAGGTTGGAAACAACATTTGTTATACTCTGCCTAGGCCATGATTATGTTATGATTACAAAGAGTTTATGATAGAAATACATCCATTATTGTTGAGTTAAAAGTAGGTTAAATATTATTTTTCTTAAAAATTCACTTTTATATAAATGTAGGTGTTTTGGAGAAAAAACCTATAGTATGAATAAGTGATTGACATTGATGGCTATAAATTTCAAGGCGGGGACATTCAATATAATTCATAAGGTGTTATAATATTAAATGATTTCATTGTTTAGTTAGTTTTAATCAATGTTGTATGATTTATTAAACATTTTTTTAATATTTAAATGTAGGTGTTTTGGGGAGTAGTAGTGGTAAATCTAGCTCATTGAGAAAGGATATAGGTAGAGAGGAGTGACCTTGACAAGGATTGAGACATGGATCACCTCAGGGTGGTATATATGAGTGGAAAATATCCATAGAGAAGGATAGGCTAAGAGGATAGATATAGGAGACAAATACCTTAGGGGCACCTTTTTAGTTGAGTGTATGCTCTACAAAGTGGATTTACTCATGAGTGCTTTGATGTATTTGAAGACACATTTATATGAGAACATAGATAATATGATATGGGAACTATTAGTTGTGTTGATGATGGTTATGATATTTTATGTGTATGTTGATGATGTGCATGATATATAGTTATATTTCTTGTATTTGGATGCTCATAGGTACATGGATGTTCATGTTCATCTTATGTGTATGTCTAATGGTGGCATGTGGAAGGATAAATATGGCTTTTGAAAAATTTACCATTATCTTGACAACTAATTATGGATATATTATTATCTTATTGTAATGAACCTAAGTTAATTCAATATATATTAGTGAAGTTGAATTAGGAAGCATGGATTCTGCTTTATTATACACATTTTATGTTTAAAAATATGGGTCTAATTTTTGCCATATTGAAAGTCAATTAAATTTCTTCAATAGTATATCCAAGGTATAGGGATATATTAGTGGTAGGATTAGTGTAGGATAAAAAGGAGAATGTATAAAGATGGGAAGGTCTAGAAAGGTAATGACATGGTAATGGAAGGAGAAGTTACACTATAAGGTTAGATTTTCATAGGGTAAGGAGGAATGGTATGAAGAACATATTTGTATAGGATAGTGCTAGTAGTAACAATGGTGTGAACAAATATAAAAGGATGGGAGATAAGAAAAATACTAGTGGAGAAAAAGGCGGTAGGACATGGGTGGTGGATCCCATGGAAGTGGTAACTATAGTATGATAGGAGAAATCATTATAAGAGGATGAAGGGTAGATGGATGAAAAGAGGGTACAACATTATTAAAATCCATTAGAGTGGTAATATTATGAATAATATTAATTCCCTAAGGATAGCCACCTAATACATTATATAAATTACTAGCCAACGAGTGAGGATATTTAGGGTGGAGAGGTGCATCAACACGTAATTATAAATTTAGGAAAATATCTTGTTTAGCAACATATGTATCTAAATCATAGTATTGATCATTATTTTTAATCTTCTTTAATGTGGCTCTTTATATGGTTGTCATTAGCTATTATATCAAAAAATGATTCAATCATCATTTTATTTGCTAGCCATATTCGAGTTAAGATGAAAACTCCATAAAACAATATTTTAAAGGATATTAATTTAACTAGATAAAAGATCAAGGAAAACACTCTCAAACATGCAATATACCCCAATTTCTTAGACAATGCATATTTCCTAAAAATGTGTGCAACTAGAAACTAATAACATGTAATGAATGGATGTAGGTGTTAATAATTAAATAATCCTAATTGAACTAGGGTTGTCCCTTTTATATATTTAAGAAGTTGTAAGAGAATTGTATGAAATTGTAAGATTGGAATTACTTATGAAATGTTATATGACACATAAGAGAATAAAAAAGGGGGGTTACACTAGAATATTGATTAGAATTATGAAAATCATCAATATCATCTTAAATAATGGGTTTGAATATGTCAAAAATGGAGTGTCGGTTATGAGGAGGAGGATTTGAATTTTTTTGACAAGATGTAAACATTTGCTAAATACATCCTATAAACCAAGTCAAGGAATATGGTGTTGGAATTTGTGCCAAATTTGGTGCCATTTTTAGGTCATTATTTTGGCTCATGGCTTTGGTAAACCACACTTGGTTTATGGTTTAAATTTTTCCTATTTATGGGTGCTTGAGATGGAGAAAGCATAATGATTTTGTAGGTATCATCATGCTACTAGAAATTACTCCATATTCACATGTTGATGATACTACTATAAGGGTATGCACATGAATATTTTATTGTAAATGATATTATTATCAAATAATATAATTGGTTCATGTTTTTGGTTGTGGGATTTTTCTTCCAAGAGGATTTTCCCATGTACATAATTATGTTATAAATTTATAATTTATACATTTTTCTTGTAACTAAAATTAAATCTATTTTGCATATTTATCTCTTGATAGGTTAATATGGGAAGTGTTTCCACACCTCAAATTCCTTTTAAAATACTATCCAAGTCTTAATCAATTTACATCCTCTATCTTATTGTGCAATACCTACCTACCACCAAAAATGTGTAGAGATGGGCATTTTTAATTTTAGATACAATTTGTGGTTCTATTTAAACTTCATAACTTTGTATTGTTCTTTTCCATATGCTATTAGGTTCTTACATATGTTTCACTTGGTCTTTCCATTTAGGAGCAGGCTATCCATAACTTTGATTGTTGAAATGGGAAGGCATATTTCATTTACACATAGGACATAAAAATGTATGCAAAATGCGGAAGAAAAATAGTGTATGTTGAAAACACTTTAAAAACTTTCAAAAAAATGTAATTTGAATTCCAAAAAAATGAAAAAATTCACATTTAGGGTTTCAAAATTTAACAAATAAATGCATTTTGAACTCTAAAAATTTTGAATTTCAAATACCTGGTGCTCGATATACAAGTCTGGATGATGAACTTTGGAGAGACGAAGTTGATTTTACGTTCGCTGGAAAGAAGAAGTTAGTTTGCTCGCCATCATAGTCTTGGTTCACCGCATGCACCAAGGAAAGCAACTGGTAAATTTAGAAAGTGAAAATGACAGTCGAATGAGAATGCTTTTGTTTTTAGTCATATTTAAGGGGGTTCGGTCAAACCCATGTTTGACCGAACCCATTTAAATATGATTATTTTTATTTAGGGTTTGTGGGTTCAGTCGAACCCATAATGAGGATCAGGTGAACCATTGGGTTCGACTGAACCCCTTGAGTTTGGGGAAAAGGAAAAAAATGAAATTTCCTTCCTCATATAATTTTTAAACCACTATTCTGAAGCCACCCTATTTTGAAAATGTTCATAAATAAGTCTAATAAGGCCAATATGCAGAATATGGTACTTCTTAGGATCCTTCTTATGATCCTCTAGGATATTTTTCATGGAGCAGAACAAATAATAAGGTAAAGAAACCCTTATGTTGTGATGGAAATGGTTGAGAAAGGTGAAGTGGTAGCCATAAGCCTTGGTGAATCTACCATCCAAAGTAATGTATTCCATGATGATTCTGAGCACCTTCCTCCGTATCGATTTAATCGTATCTACTTCAAAGTAGTTGTTGGAGACTTTTATCAGCTTGTTCTTTTCTTTTTCTTTCCAAGGGAATCTGATAACTGCTTCATCAGAGAACCTTCTGTCATGAAATAATTTCATTCCCTCAGTAGACATGCCAATCACCTCTCCAATGAGGTTCTCGTCCACCTTGACCTGCCTACCAAATAGATTTATTTCCCCATTCTTCCATTTTTTCTTAAAGTACTTGGTAGCCTTCATATCAGGCCCATGAAGCTTCTCAATGAACAGGATCATCCCACCACATTCAATTTTTTCCAAAAACTTCGGATTCCTCTTATGCATTTCATAGGTTTTTGGCTCCACCCTTTTCTTGTCTCCTCCCATTATCACAAGCACCTCACTATCAGATTAAAAAGTCCAAAATGAAATGTTGTAGCAAACCAGAGAACCCACAAAATGTGCTACCTCTTACTGCCAATTAAGAAATTAAAAGTGGCCCCATCAAATCTAATGATGTTGAAGTACTTGGCCCTACTCACTTTAATCATCAAAATAAATTGTTGCTTTCCCATGCGTGATATCATAATTAATTAAAGCCTTGATGTCAATGCCAAGATCATAGAGGTTCTTCTACATGACCAACTCTAATTGCTTAACCCCTTCATTAGCAAATAAATCATCCACACTTTTGGCTTCCCTAAATGAATGAGCTATTTTAACTTTTTCAAAACTAGCTAACTTGGACTTAGCCTCTTCTATCCAACTCTTGATAGACCATGATGGAGGGGACTTCCCTAGGAGGCAATCAATAATGTTTTTAGAGTCTCCTTCAAGCCATAAATATTCAATATGATTAGTTTGAGATCCAATAGGAATAGCCACCACCGCTAAAAAATTACCATTAGAATCCCTAATCACACCTCCACTTCTTGCCAAGCCTGGGTTTCCCTTAGCTGCACCATCGAAATTAGCTTTAGACTATCCACAGAGAGGAAAACTCCAGCACACCCTTATCTAGTCTTTTTTTGTAGGTTTAGAAGCCTTGGACACATCATTTTTAATCTTCCACTCCTTGGACATCTTTAAATCATATGGAGTGCAAACCATTGCCTCTTTTTTATTCTCTTGTTGAGGAATGATATTATAGTTTTCAACAATTAACCTAAAGGTTTTTTCAAATACATTGTTCTCTAACATTTCCTTGTCTCTAAAGAGTCTATTATTCTGTTCTTTCCACACACCCCATGCTATATAGGGGAAAGTGAAATCCCATAATCTTCAAATAGAAGGATTCAAAAAGGGAACTTTCCAATGACAGAAGAATTCTTCAACAGTATAAGGAAACACCCATGATATATTCTAGAGAGTCATAAACTTACTCCGTATGGTGGTAGTAAACATATAGTGGAGAAATAAGTGATTTGTAGACTTCGCTTCATTCTTACATAGATAGCATCTATTAGGTATCTAGAATCCTCGCTTACAAATATTGTCAACTGTGAGCACTTTGTTTTAAAGAAGAATCTAGAAGAAGATATTGACATTAGGAGTCAAATGTTTAATCCATGCTCTAGCCCAGAAGGGAGCAAGGGATTGAGAAAAGGATAGTAGAGAAACAACCGAAGAAATAGAGAAATTGCCTGAAGGGTTATCTGTCCATACTAAGATGTCACACTATTGTTTAGAATTCATCCTAACAACCAACATAGATGAGTGGATCAGAGCAAGCTCCGAGCTAAGTTGACATACGTCCATAAGGGGATCTTGTAGTAGCCATCTATCCTCCTAGAAACGTGGCTTGATTTCCATTTCTTATATTCCATCCAACACCTAAATCCATAACCTTTCTCCCAATAATCATACCATTCCAACATTTTGATCCATGAGGTAGAGATGGAGAGTATAGAAGAGCCTTAAGAGATCCACAATTAGCCATATATTTACTTTTTATAATGTCTTTACATTCCCCATTAGACGAGAAGGATCTCTAGATTTGCTTAGCAAGAAGCGTTTTATTCAACATTCTAATATTTCGTAGACCCATTCCACCCATCTTCTTCAACCTACAAACCAGATCCCATCCAATAAGAGGCATTCTCTTTCTTTCTTCAACCCCGACCAAAGAAATATTTTTTGGATTTTTTCAATAGCATCAAAATATTTAGTGATAATTTTGAAAAGACTTAGGGCATAAATCAAAACATTCTAAAGAGAGGCTTTAAGAAGTTGGATTTTTCCTACTTGGCTAAGAAGGGCTCCTTTCCATCCGAAAAGCTTTTTTTTGAACCTATCCACCAGCAAACACCAAAAGGACTTAGGAGTTTTAAGACCTAATGGAAGACCAAGATAAATAGAAGGTAAGGAATCCACTCTACAACCCAAAATTCTTGCTATCTTGACCTGTCTGTGATCAAGAGTATTGAAAAAGAAAAGAGAACTTTTCAATCTATTAACTGACTAACCAAAAGCTCTCTCATACTCATCTAGAATTATTTTTAGATTATTGGCTTCAATCAATGTGGACCTCCCCATCAACATAGTATCATCAAAAAATTGTTGATGGGAGAAAATTAGATTACTAGAAGAGGGCCTTAGCCCACCAAAGAACCCTGGTCAATCAATATTTTCAAATTATGCCCCAGACATTCAGCCATAATAGTGAACATAATAGGGGAGATATGATCTCCTTCTCCTAAACCTCTCGAAGTCAGGAAAAAATGTGAGGGGGATCCATTCACCATAATAGAGATGGACACAATAGAAACAAGTTCAGCTCAACCATTTGAAGAACTTTGCTGTTGAATCCAAACTTTCTCATGATCTTAAGCAAGAATTTTCATTCCACACGGTCATAGGCTTTCACAATATCCAACTTTAAAAGAAAACCTTCAGTTTTGGATTCCATAAGGGAGTGGATATTCTCATGGATGGTAACAACATAGTCGACGATCTTTTGACCAAGAACAAAACCATTTTTTTGGGGAGAGATCAGTGAGGGTAGGATTAAGAGAATTCTCAATGTTAGAACCTTAGAGATGATTTTATATAAATGATTATAGAGGTTGATGGGCCTAAAGTCTTCAAATTCTACCACTCTAGGTTTCTTGGGGATAAGGACCAACAAAGTAGAATTGAGTTCCTTTAGGAGACTTCTTGACCCAAAGAACTCTTTGACTACATTTACAACCTCGTCTTCAACAATCTCTCAAAACCATTGAAAGAAGAACATGAGAAATCCATTGGGGCCAGGGGCCTTGTTCCCCTCAAAGGAAAAGACAACTTTTTTAATTTCTTCCCTTGAAGGAATAGTAACTGTAGACATGCAAAATTAACATTATGCATTTGATCAGATTCAATCAAATTAGGTCTCACATTAGGCCCATTCATCACTTTCATCCATTCATTAAATAATCTCATTTCCTAAGGTCATTTATCAAATAAACATTATCACTAGCCTTTAAATAAATCAAACATCATCCCTTTAATTAAATAGGTCAAAAATTTATTTAATTAAATCCAATCCATATTTCATCCTTTTCTGATTTAAATAAATCAAATATTTAAATCATGAAAGTCAAACTCACCTAATCATCATTAAACTAACATAATCATCATTTATTTAATCTAACCATGATTAAATGCCAATTTCACCCACTTGCATTCTCTAGATTTAGCCACTTGCACATGAAATTGCATTTAATTTATTTATCAAAATCTTTATTTTCAACTTGTCATAAAGGGATAATATTCTCCAAGTTTAAATCTCCCCCCAAGTGGACATCTACACCCAACAAAGCATTTATGAGGCTTTACATGTCTCTTATATGTCCCCTTCCAAAGGTCAAACTCAACATTCATTGCACAAATTCAAATTCAAATTTTCCCTCTCATGGGCACTCTTCCCAAATCTTGCACATACATCAACCAATCACCATTTGACAAGTGTCCTTCTTTCATTGGTCCAATCTTAGTCCCACATTGGTATCTCTTCAACACTTAGCATTTTGAAAATCTTTAAATGACAAGCTTCATCCTCAAGAAAATCCTTCACTATCTTTATGCAAAGTCATTCTCTTAAACTGAGAACTTATTTTGTTCATCCACTCCACAATCTTAGCATTTTCATCTCCAATCTCATACAAGGTTACTATGTTCAATGGAGAGCTAATCTTGTCCATCTTATCATCATCATCTAAGCTTATTAATCAAGGGTTGGGAAAGGGTTACTAGCACATGTAACACCAATCCAATATGGAATAAAGTTTTGACTATGTTTTTATATGCCTACATTTGATTATCTTTGTTTATCTAATTTGCATGTTTCATCATAGACAAGTATTTCATAGGGATTTCAAATCTAATGTTTTTCAAAGGACTAACATGATGATATTATGTTAAAATTGTTAACCATTTGCAGATTTGATGTCCACATAATGGAAGTAGAAGGAGGGCCTGAACCTCCGTTTTCAGCAAATCACACAACATGGTTCATGTTTTATTGACAATTTTTAGCCATGGGATTTTATGCTTGAAAGTAATGATCCAATGCAAATTATTCTTTTTTTTGGTCTGATTTCATGTTTTGATACTAAGAAATAACTAATGGGATACCGTTGTCATGGGATATTGATAACAAAGTTGTTTGGTTAGGATATCTGAAAAAATGAATGGTTGTTTGGTTGTATTTGATATTTCATTAATACTAATCTTAAAAGATACTAATCTTTCTAATCCATAGCAGCCATTCCTTCTGTTTCACTGTCATTCATGTTTGGTTGTATTAGAACAAGGGAGGGAAAATAACCGGTCTGATGATGATTTGTATGCTCTCTAAAATTGGAGACATGATTTTGATCGAATCCTGTGAAGGGTGGGCTCTTAAATGAGATGAGTACACATTTTGAACATCACAAGTTATGTGTCTATTGAATTAAATGAGACCATGTCAATCAAAGCATTTTTAGTTTTGTGTGAGCACTGGTTTTTGAGAGCTTCTCTTCTCCACCACGGCACTCCATAGTGACGGTTCTATTTTGCCTGTCCTTTGCACAACTTTCATGACAAACTCTTTGTCTCCCTTGGCCCCTACTATTCCTAGTATCAGCCCTAGTTTAGACGACCTTCCTACAGTTATCAGTGATTAGAAATTTTCTTGTGCAGGGTTGTTAATGGTTTGAGATTACCGCTTCCTGCTTTCATTACTTCCTATCAAGCAAATATACATAGCATTTAGCCACAGTTATTTGAGGAATCCTGTCAAACTGTTTACATAACCCATGTTGTGCTTATCCTCCAATCGTTGCAGCCCACAAGACCATACATTCTTCAACCCATTATGTCAACTAGTTTGCATGCCTTATTAGCGCTTTATAGTCCCTGCAATCGCTACATTTGAGTGAAGGTGAGGGTGCAGAACCCAAGGTTTCCAAGACAAGAAGAAGAACCCCAGAGGCCGCACTCACAAATTGCAATGAATGTATTCCCTGAGCTAACGTGCTTTTCTTAGGCATTTTTTTAAATAGTCTGCGTGTTGTTCTATGCTATCATTTACGCCCAGGTAGGGACGATATTAGCAAAGGTTGTGGGATTTGGTCCTACACCTGCCAATGAAATTTGCATTCAATACACCTTGTGCATATCTTGCAAACATCGTATTCCATGAGATCACATTTTCCTTATCCCAAATCTATAATGAAAATCCCTCACCAAATTGCATATGGATGGACCAGAGCAGTGCGCAAAATACAATCAGATCATATTTTCCTTCTCTCCTATCTTCCTTGCTCGCTGCTGCTTCCTCCACCTTCCACAAATAGTTTTTGAGACACTATATCAAATAGTTTACGTGCCTTGTCTCTACTTATGCATTCAACTATCCAAATAGTTTATGTGCCTTGTCTCTGCTTATGCATTCAACTGTCAAACATTTCATGTGCCTTAGACTGTCAGTCCATAAAAGACAGGAGCATAGAAGAATTTTATAAGATTTTTGTTTGTCAACTAGAGCCACGTGCAGAGAAGGGAATGTGCAGATACACTATTCTTCTATCTTTTATCTTAGCATTTGTTGTCTTCATTATTGATGCGTGAAACTTCAAAATCACCAGTACATTCATAGACAACCCTGGCTACCATCCACATGATTTTCGGTGATTTCCATCTTTGTGTCAATTGGTATTCATGATGTATCTTTACTATTATTCACTTGGATACTAAATCTGCATTCTTTGTTGTTACTTGGCTATTCTACACTAAAAAGTTGGAAGCGGATGTTCCTTGTAAATAGTAAATGCTCATAGATCTTTGACTGAGTTGACAGGAGACGCGCGTGGTCTATTAAGCCTGCACTCAGAAATATAAATATTGTTGTGTTTGTTATTTCCAAGCAATAGCATTTATTAATGATTTTGATCATTTATTATGAATTTGCAGGACTGAGTTGAATGGAGTGGTGCGTGGTCTGTTAAGCCTGCACTAGAAATATAAATATTGTTGTGTTTGTTATTTTCCAAATAATAACATTTAGTAATGATTTTCATCGAATATCTATTGTGCATAAGTCATCCCTTTAGGAATTCTGTCAAATAGTTTATGTATCTTGTCTATGCTGTCACAGATTACAGTTGATTCAAAATTTGTAAAACCTTTTCATTGAATAGCATCTCGTGCATTCGAAGAGACCGCATTTCCACATAACAAATCACGTGCCTTCCCTATGCTTGAACGTTCTGCATATAGCTCAAACACCTTGTCTGTGCTAAGCGTGGTTCCTGCAGCATCATGCTCTTCATTTCATCTAAGAAATCAAATGTCACATCATTAATAACAGGCTATAGTGAAGTCAAAAGAAAGAAATGAGTAACTTGCTACTGATCAACAAATCCATATGGTGATTCTTCTTTGACTTTAGCAGGGTGTAGGAGGATTCGGAAGTGGAGTGATTTCTACACATATACAAAGACCTCTGTTGTATTTTAAAACTTTTGAACACTTTCACTCAGTTTGTTGATTTCTTTTTTTAGCAAGAAAAAGCAGAGTGCCTTGACTTAATTATAATTTAGAGGTGCTAATGTTTGGGAAGTGCCATTTATCTTGTGTGTATGATCTTTCTAAAGTTGGAAGTCTCCTATGAATCACTACATGAATTTTCTTGAGTAGTTAATTTGAAAAAGATCTTTAAATTTAGAAATAGGATGTGTTCATTGATTACTTCCAAGGATGTTGAGCACATGAGGTTTTGAAATCAAGTGATCTTTTATGAATTTTAGGGAAATCTTGAAATCAATTATTCTTTTATGGACATGAATATAAAAGTCATTAGGTGTCTTATTTATTTTATTTTCCTCAAAAGATGTATACTTTTATCATTTACCATGCATGCCTAACTCTTGTTTGTAAATCTTCTATAGGTTGACGTCAAAATCACACATTGAAATCAAGCGAAAGCAAGCAAGAATGAAGCTGAGGGAATTGAATCTTGAAACTCTAAATTCACAAAGCATTTTTTAAGGCTTCAAAGACCTTTCATCCTATGCCATAGTTTTCTTTTTTAAATCAACTCACCTCTTTTTGGACTCTTAAAAAGAACATTTTGATTTTTTGCAACAAAGGGGCTTAAAAAGAACTTAGTCAAACTAATTAAACTTTATTTTTTGGCTAAAATTGGACAAGCAATCTTCATATTTCATTTGGTGCTTAAAACAAATCAAACATTTTCTTTGGAAAGATAAAATGAATGTGTGTTTTCTTTTTTTTGTGGTTACTTACTTAAACTAAAGTCATTGAAAAGGACGTATGCGCTTCTCTCGTGCCTCCAAGCAATCTTGAGAATCAAAAGGACTTTTTGGTGATTTTGGCGTAAGATAAAGTGATCACCTCCACACTTCATTTTGGGCTTAAAATTGAACAAAATCTTGTGCGAGTGTGAGTTAGGTACATTGCGTGTGTTCTCCCTTTATTTCTAAATGAAGGTCGATTGAACTACGAATGTGCTTGCTTGCTATTGTTTAGCTTTAGAGGGGCCTACCTAAGAGAGACATCTGAAAGGAGAACTCGAAGGTGACTCCAACTGGTTTTTCATTCGGGTTGGTATATAAATAAATAAGACTAAACCGTCAAGTCCTCATGGTATGTAGGCCTTAGCCGTACAGTGTCTTTCAGAATGGGGTACTATCATAAAACATATAAGAGCCCCTAGTAGGATTGATTAAAGCCTTTAGTGGCTTGTTGGATGCTCGTAAGGTGCCATGTCCTCGATGTTGAGTCATTAAGAACCTTGTTTGTAGTAGCCATCCAGTCCATCCAATGAGTTTATCAAAGTGGTGCATTGGAACTTAGATTCCAAGAAGTTACTTGCCATGTTCGATCTTGGTTAGAATATAGAGGTTAAGACTTCATTCTTAACATACCTTTATATTTTATCCTTGATTGCATGCTAAGTCATCTCTTCTACTATGAAGGGCATGAGGAAATCCCACCAAGAAAAATGTACCAATTGAGCTAGGATGTTACATTGCTTGTTTGAAAACACAGTGCGTTTATCAAAAACATTTTGCAAACAAACATTCAACATGATTTTCAAAATTTCAAACTCTTTTGAAGACAAATATCATTGACTCAATCTAGATGTTATTGCTTTCCCTTAGGATTCACATCTTCTTAAGTAAACAATAGGAAACCCTTGCCTTAAGTTCATTGAATTTCCGCATAACATATCTTGTGGAGTTTGAAGAAATTAAGACATTGGACATCTTAAGTTTGAAACTTTAATCAAAGATATTGTTTTTGGTAAAATAAATCCATTAAACAAAGATAAGCAAAATGAATTTTCATGTGTTATTGGAGACTCACAAATCCCAAAGCAAAAATTATTGGAAATCCAAAAATGAATGTTCAAATGAAATCATTTCTTGGTTACAAAGGTCTTTAGGAAGCATATGCATGATCTTCAATACCTAGGTCTAGGAAAACAAAGTGGTCTTTTTAGGTTCATCTAGGGATCAAAACATATCAAAAAAACTTTTCATCCATCCTCCAAAACAACATCATCTCATAAATCATCTTTTCAAAAACCTTGAAATCATCCTTGAAGTGCTAGGCTTTATGACAAAATCATTGAGACAAAGTCCTTGAAACATTTATCAAAACACCTTTTTACTAGGCATGTGTAGATGCATCCTTTTGCATATACTTAGGCAAAATTATAAAAAATCATCTTGTCTAGCTTAGTGTATGTAGATGAATCCTTCTTCATATAATTAGTGAAACAATCATCTTGTTTGGGTAGGTGTGTGTAGATGCATCCTTCTCCTCACACATATCCAAATCATCATCCTTTGAACAAAACTATCATTTAGATCATTGTCAAACATCTTAGGGTCTTTTTGTTCAAAATCAAAATCAAAATCCAAATCAAGATCAAGGACAAAAACCTCAAAATCTCAAAATCCTAAAATCCTAAAAGCCTAGAATTTCATTCAAGATTTATCAAAATCCAAAAAAATCTAGAACATCCATCTTTAAACATCATCATCATATCATCATCACTTTTGATCCTAAAAAGCATCCTAAAAACTTTCACTATGGGACATAAAATAGAGATTAATCCAAAGAGTCAAGAGATTCATCTCCCATATTCTTGAGGATTGAACCCCATTTTATGGTTCTAACTAGATCTCAATACAAGAAGAGTATGGAAGCCAACAAAGAAACACCTGCTTCAAGTGATCTTAGCCAAACTACTCCTAAAATGAATCCCATTGGGGATGGAAATCTCACAATTAGCCTTCCAACATCATCACAAAACCCACAAGAGGAAACCCAAGGGGAGGATCTTACCTTTGGAATGTCTCACGAAGAAGTAGCTGAAATTCTCCAAAATCCAGACAACCATAGAATCATCAACATCATGATGAGACTTAACCCTTCGTTATACATGCTTGAACTAGCAAAACAAGGGGCCAACTTGCCTTCGGATTTTGATGTGAGCACTATAGTGGAGATATATTTCCCACCAATCTCATCCATCATCCCCATTTCATCTACACCTCCATCTCAAAACATTACACAAAACATCCCACAACTCACAACATCATTTGCTCCAACTCAACCCAATGTTAACAAGGGAAACACATTCCTCAATGCACTTCAATCATATCCCCTTGTGAATAACCAAAACTTGGATGCAAACACCACCTTGGAACAAAACATCCCCCATAATCCATTACACCAAAATGTTCCTCTCACTTTACATTATGACCCATCATCAACATCTTTTCACAGAGCACCACAGACACCTCTTCTCACAAATTTACAAGAAGAAGAGGATATGTTCAGACAAGGGGGCATATTCAATACCACAACACTTTCACAAGGATTCACCCCCCTCACATTTCCACCTATCCCACCACTACCATTATCATCCACATCACTCCTTGGCTTGGGGTTGCCTCCCCTACCAAGTATCAATCAAACCGCTATCCCAACCATCAATCAAAACATTTTGCCAAATGCTCAAAACTTATTGTTGACAACAAAAGAAAAACACACAAGCAATGGAAACATCATCAATCACCCCCACAACATTGCAAAGCATGGTCTTTCAAGGGCCAATCAAATCAACGATGCCACTTACCACATCAACAACACCATCCACCAATCAAGTAATCAACACGACAACACCATCCACCAACCAAATAATCAACACAACATTATCACTCACCACGAACACCATTCCAAATCCACCACCACCTCCACCACCACCAAAGTTTACCACATCAAACCAATTTGACGCAACATTACAAGCCACTTTCCAAAGAGGCTATCAACAAGTGAAAAAACAAAAAGCCGTGCAATAAGCCACTCAAGCTGCACAAGCTACCAAAGTTGCACAAGCTGCAATACAAGTGCAACAAGTGCAACAAGCTCAAGATTTGTTACAACAACAACAACAAGCCACTCAAGCTGCCCAAGCCACGCAAGTATTGCAAGCACAAAGGGTTGCTCAAGCACAACTATTATTGCAACAACAAGCCGCACAAGCACAAGCCCAAGCACAAGCTCAAGCGCAAGCACAACAAGCACAAGCACAAGCAAAAATTCTTGCACAAACAATGCAATTGCAAGCGTATCAACAAGCACTAAAGCAATACCAAGAGCAGCAAGAAGTAGTAGAATTGGCAGCCCAACAATAAGCATTGTGGGAACAACAACAAGTAGAACAACAAGCGTTGTTAGAACAACAACAAGAATTGTTGGAACAACAACAAGCTCAACAACAAGCACAAATCCTAGTGCAACACAACAAGAGCAACAACAAGCATTGTTCATCCAAAAGTAAGTAGAAGCCTACTTCACTCGCCACAACATACTGATACCATTGAATAATGCACCAACCAATCCACCTATCTAAACCATGATTGTGATACCCCAAAACACCTTCATTCCACCCCCTGACCTGCAAGATGATGTGACGACACAACTCAAGTTGCTCTTGCAACAAGTACTTGACCTTCAATTGGGGTAACCAACCAAAATGCAAAGCAACTTGTGTCCCTATCCATTTGATAGGAGCCTAGACATGAAACCATTCCCTAAGGGATTTGAGATCCATAAATTTGACAAATATTGAGGGACGGGAAACCCTGAAGATCACATCAGGGAATTCCAGGTTCATTGTATGGAGGTTGCATATGACGATACTTATTTGATGCAGCTATTCCCTAGGAGCTTGGTAGGCAACGCTATAGAATGGTTCTCTCGCTTACCCTTAGGCATCAAAACATTCCAGGAAATCAGAGATGAATTCATTAGAAACTACACATGTAACATTACAATGGATGTTAGTCTCGAAGAACTATATGCTCTAAAATAAGGAAAAAATGAATCTTTTGCTTCATTTCTTCAACGATGGCGATCCAAAGCCAATCAGAGCAAGTGGACCATGCTAGAAGAGCAACAAGTCTGCACAATCATCACCAAACTTGAAAGCTGCTTATCAGTCCACCTCAAGGTTCAGGGAATCACCACCTATGATCATCTGATCTCTAAGGTGCTTAGCATCGAAAGAGCCCTTGCAACCCAACCCGTCGAATCAACGTCATATCACGAACCACAAAACAACCACCCATCATCTAATTACAATGATAAACCTCGTACATGGGCGAGAAACAAGAACATCACTAATGATGGTGTCATCGATGCCAAGGTGGTCATTAGTGGTCCATGCCAAAATGCACCCACACAATGAATCCAAACACCAAATTAAAACACTCATCACACAACGCATCAACCCAACAATAATCCTACAATCAATAACGTCAATGACGAAAGAGGACCACCTCAATGTAAAACATACCCCAAACAAAAATACACTACTTTGGGGGAACCACTTGAGGACATCATGAAAAAGCTAATCAACGAAAAACTCATCCAAGCTCCTACATTTGAGAATTATCAAGAACCTGATGTCAAACCTCCATGGTACAATGAAAATCAACTATGTGAGTTCCACAAAATCAAAGGCCACACCACAAATAATTGTATGAGACTCAAGAACATCATACAAGATCTCATCGACAAAAGAATCATAAACATGGAACCACCTACAGGGAATGAGGACCTTAAAATCTACACGAATCCGATGTTGAATCATGGAAACAAAGGGAATAATAAGGATAAAGGAAAAGGCAGTGTAAATCATGTATACGAAATAGTTGTTGCCAACCTTAATGAAAACTGCATGGTCATCACCATCAAAGGTGCCCATGCCGAAGATTATGGAGTCACCACAAGAGGTGGCAAAGTCACCATTGTAGGATCATCCCAACCAAATAGAGTCCCTACATCAAGAGCCGTTCCATATAGCTACAATGTTGTAGACCAACTCAAAAGAACGCTAGCACACATCTCCATCATGGAGTTGTTAAAAATCTCATTAGTGCATAAAAAGATCCTTGAGGAAGCATTAGCTTCATCTACTGTCCCCTCAGACCTCGATGCAGAACAATTCCAAGCCATGGTCGGAAACATCATAACACCTAATCTCCTTACGTTTTCTGACCAAGATTTTCCCGCCCAACCATCTCATGATCTCCACTTGGAGATCATTGTGAACAAGAGAAAAATCAAAAGGTTCTCGGTGGATGTAGGTGCAGGTTTGAACATCTGTTCTCTTAGCCTCATCAAACAGTTGAAAATATCAGAAGATTCCATCGACAAAGGCAAGGGCATCATAATAAGAGCATATGATGACCAAGAAAGAGTGTCTCAGGGCACAATTAACCTCCCTATCCAAGTAGGTCCAACACTCATGGAAACCACATGTCAGGTCTTGGACCTCGAATTGCCATACAATATCCTCTTGGGATGCCCATGGATTCATGTGATGAAAGCCGTAGCATCAACCATCCACCAATGTGTGAAATTCACACATAATGGACAAGAGGTTACCATCCATGGAGATCTTGAGCTGTTTTCATACTGCAAGAACCTTGAAGCCAAATATTACAAAACCCCCCAAGTGCCAAAAAATGATGAGGGCCCATCCACATCATACATCGATCCCGCCACTCTCACATCCACTTCTGCGACAGAGACACCCGCCATTCCCTCCATATCCGATATCAAGCTTATCATCTAGGAGGATGGCTGTGGAAGTTATAGGCTCCCTAACAATGCTTTTGTGATAGGAGAGTTACCACAATCTCCAAGATCTTGAGGACACCCACAAGAAAATCAAGCTCCCACAACACAAACCTATCTTCAAAATTATCTTGAATTCACAAGATGGGGAGACCTTGGCCATGAGGTAATTGAAGCAGATCCATCAAACATGTTGTATCAAGATAAAATACGGGTAGCTAATCTACCAATGGATGAAAGAAGCAGAGGCATACACATGATGCTTGCGATGGGCTATGACCAAAATCAAAGACTGGGACAAAATGACAATGGGCTCTTAATACCAATCATGCCTGAGACGCGACCTATAACAAATCTTGGTCTTGGATGTACCCCTCTAAGAATAACCATACATGGCCGAAGTCCTCTGGTTAGAGCCGCTAATGTTTCTCCTCAGCCAGTCCTAGTACAAGTGCACTCCCCAATACCCATAGGGACAAACATGCATAACTTTATCACTGAGCCCTATATTAGTAGCGATGACGAAGATCACTTGACCAGTCTACCTAGGTTATTTGAGGATACTACCCTTTACATGATTAGTAACTTATCTTTTGAATCCAATCGTCAAAATCACGAGATCCACTTAGTCTATCCCCAACTGATCGAATATGACCAATGAGGACCACTAGTTCTCGATACATTCAAAAACGATGAAGCGCTCTCAGAATTCATAGGGTTGAGGGATAACATTCTAGATGGATATCATAAGGTAGGATTCATAATGGAGTTGGACACACACGCCTATTACGGGGAATTGATTGAATCCTTCAGTTGCAAAAGTGAGAAACTAAGAATCATATCCAAGTCCTTGAGTGAAAACCACATTGCGGCACTCTCTGACAAGAAATTAGTAAAAAGAAAGGATGTATCCAATGGTGAAAACTTCTCTGAGGCACCTGAGGATGAAGGATTCAATCTTCCCCTAAGAGCTATTCATAAAGAGAAGTCAGCAGTCTTGGCCAAAAAATGTAACCCAGTCAACCTAATAATAGAGGAGACCCCGCATATCACATTCTATGCAGAATCACTATTATCAGATGAACAGGAACTCCTAGAAGCATTCCTAAAAGAAAGACAAATAAACTTTGCATGGAGTTATGCTGATATGCCAGGACTTGATCCAAATACTGTGGTCCACCACCTAGCAGTGTATCCAGATGCAAAACCTGTTAGACAAAAGCTTCAAAAAATGCATCCTCAAATTGCTTTGTTAGTCAAAATGGAGCTCAAAAAGCTATTAGATGCTAGATTCATCCTACCAATTGATTATCCAGAATGGGTATCAAACTTGGTACCTATTTCAAAACCTGATGGAGCTATCAGAATCTATACAGATTTTAGAGATTTGAATAAAGCATGTCCCAAGGATGACTTTCCACTTCCCAATATTGATATGATAGTGGACATGACAGCAAGGCATGAGATGCTATCACTAATGGATGAATTTTTAGGATACAACCAGACTATGATAGCAAAAGAAGATCAACACAAGACAACTTTTACTTGTCTGTGGGGGACCTATTGCTGGAACATGATGCCATTCGGCCTAAAGAATGCATGAGCAACCTATCAAAGGGCCATGACGTTGATATTCCATGATATGATTCAAAAAATATTTGAAGACTATGTCAAGGACATCCTAGCAAAATCAAGGAAAAGACAAGATCATATAGCAACCCTAAGTGCTTCTTTGACAGACTGGAGGAATACAAAGTTAGACTAAATCCCAAGAAGTGCGTCTTTGGTGTACAATTAGGTAATCTACTAGGATACATAGTCTCCATGAGGGGTATTGAGGTGGATCCAGGAAAAATTCAAAGCAATCCTCGAGATGGAAGCACCAAGGAACTTAAAGCAACTGAGAGGCCTCCAAGGTAGGCTCCAATCCATTAGAAGGTTCGTAGCACAATTGGCAGACAAGCAGAACCCATATTCCCACCTACTCCACAAGGGGATAGCATACAAATGGGATACAAAATGTGAAGAGGAATTCTAAAAAATAAAGGAATATCTACTGACACTACTAGTATTAATGCCACCCATCCCCAAGAAGCCATTGATCTTATATGTATCAGCAACAGCAGCAACCCTTGGAGCTCTCTTGGCTCAGCATGATGAAAATGGAATGGAGAGGGCTATCTACGATATCAGTAGGACAATGGTTGGTCATGAGCTAAATTACTCATTCATTGAGAAAGCATGCCTCGCAGTAGTGTTTGCATCCCAAAAATTCAGACACTACATGTTGGCACACAAGATCAAGCTTATTGCAAAAATTGACCCCCTTAAATATCTCTTATCAAAGGCAATGTTAACTAGCAGAATGGAAAAATGGGTCATGATATTATTAGAATATGACATCGATTATGTAGAGAGGAAAGCAATCAAGGGACAGGTTATTGCAGATCAACTAGCAGAAGCACCCATTTATTCTGAGAATCCTCTTGTATCTAAATTTCCAGATGAATCCATCTTTAACCTCAACGTTGCTAAACACTGGAAACTATACTTTGATGGGTCATATACACAACATGGATCAGGAGTTAGTGTCTTCTTCATCACCCCATAGGGGAACTGCATACCAAGATCATACAAACTGGCATTTCCTTGCACTAACAACATCACAGAATACGAGGCTTTGACTATAGGTCTCAAAATAGCAGTACAATGGAATATCATAGCTCTTAGGGTGTATGGAGACTCTCAGTTAATCATAAATCAAGTCAACAATGAATATCAAACTAAGGATGACAAGCTAACCCCATATAAGAAATTGGTGGAGACTCTAAAGAAATCCTTCATCGACATAACATTTGAGAATATTCCAAGAACCAACAATAGAGTAGCTGATGCCATGACTACAATTGGGTCTCTATTAGACATCCCTCATAATGTAATGAAATATGAATTTTTGATTGAGAAGCTTCTCATTCCCACATTCGAGGTACCAGAATTGGAATATGTGTGTGAAATCATTGGTCCTGGTGATCCTTGGTGTCATGACATCTATACATATCTTCGAATAGGAGTCTTACCCGCTAACCTACCATCGAGCCTAAAACGAACCTTTATCAAAAAGGCATCAAGATTTGTCATCCTAGGTGACACCTTATACCATAGAAGCATAGAGGGTACCTTACTATGCTGTCTAAATGCTAAGGAGGCATTAACCGCTCTAATCGAAGTTCATAATGGCATTTGTGGCTCACACTCGAGTGGAATAACCATTGCCAAGAAACTACTGAGGCTAGGGTATTACTAGCCCATGATGGAAAGAGAAGCAAATGGTCATGCTAAAAGATGTTTACAATGTCAGTAGCATGGGGACCTCATCCATGCTCTAGCCCAAGAGCTTCATCCGATCATTACACCCTGGCCTTTTTCGCAGTGGGGACTCGATCTCATTGGGAAAATCTCACCCACCTCATCCAACGACCATAAATTCATTATCACTACAACTGAGTACTTCACAAAGTGGGTGGAAGCCATACCCATGACCTATATCACTGGGAAGCATATCTCAGAATTCATCTTGAACTATCTCATTTGTCGTTACGGTGTCCCACAAGCCATTATCTCAGATAATGGGACACCATTCAAGAACTAGGAGGTTCATGAATTTTGTGAGAAATTCAAAATTTAGCATCGCTTCTCCACCCCATACTATCCCCAAGGCAATGGCCAAGCAGAAGCCACGAATAAAACCATCCTCAAAATCCTCAAGAAAATAGTCAATGACGCAGGTCGTGACTGGCATCTGTAGCTTAATCCTGCCCTCTAGGCTTATCGAACTAGCATCCGCACACCCACTGGCATCACCCCCTTCTCCTTGGTCTATGGATCAGAAGTCGTACTCCCCATTGAGATCGAGCTCCCATCCTTGAGAATATCACTGGAAAATCTCATCACTGATGAAGAATATTGGGTTTCAAGACTAAATGAGCTGGAGTTACTGGATGAGAGAAGGATCTATGCTTTGAATCACTTACAAGTCTATCAAAATAGACTCAAAGCGAAGCTACAACAAGAAGATCAGAAGCAGGACTTTCCAAGTCAGAGAATTGGTCTTAAAAGAAATAAGAAGAATGTCCCAAATCCCAGTAGCAAAGGCAAGTTCTAACCCAATTGGTTAGGGCCTTTCATCATCACAACAATCTATAAATCAGGGGCATATCAGCTATTAACACCCAAAGGGGAACCTCTGCGAGGAGCCATGAAGCTCCCATCTCAAAAAGTTTTATGCCTAATTCTTTCAAGGTATAGAACCAAAAAATCCAAAAAATCAGAAAAAGTCCTAAAAAAGGTTACTTCAGCGAAAACTTGGCAAACAGGCATCTTGGTAACAACAAAAAAAGTTAAAAAAAGCAAAAAATCTAAGAAAATTAGAAAAAGGATCAAAAAAATCATCCTCTAGTGAAAACCACTTTGGTGGCACTTTGGGCAAGTACCTCGGTGAAAGCCTGGAAAATAGGCGCCTTGTGTGAATGAGCACTTTCCATCCACCAGGATCTTTATGGCTTGTTAGTCATCATCCATCTATTTCGCTTCCATCATCCATCACATCCATATCTCCATACATTACTCATCCACTCGCATCCACACCATAGCTTGGTCTTGTGTTTGTATCATGATCCCTCCTAGTACTACTCAGTCCATTCTCACGGTCAGTTTATCCTACCTTTATTGGAGTAGTCTATTTCATCATTCTGGGGGCATGTTCCCATCGGATCAGATTCGTGTATGATCTTAAAGTCCTCAAAATCAGAAAATCCAAAAACATCAGAAAATCAGAAAATCCAAAAACATCAAAAAATAAAAAAAATCCAAAAACATTCAAAACATATCAAAAAACCAAAAACAAGGACTTCTTGTCGAACTACATTGTCTCTGAGCTTGAACATAGGCAAGGTTGATCTTTGATCATCCCCCGAGACATTTAGGTTAGTCCTATGGGAGTCCATCATAATAAACTGACATCTCATCATGTATATCGTCATCTGTAAAATTGTCAAGTCGTCAGTCGAAGTACATGGTCTCTACATCTATAACGTAGGCAAGGCTAATCTTTCGATCAACCCCCAAGTCCCCTAGGATAGGTCTTTAAGTTAGTATCTTGGTCAAAATCTCTGAAAATCCCAAAAACATTTGAAAAATAAAAAATCAAAACATTTGTAAAACTTTGAAAAAATACCAAAAACAGCCTCAAAACATTGCAAAACATCAAAAACATCCAAATATTTGAAAAAATCCATCTACCTAATCTCACTTGCACCCACAATAAACACCATTCATAATAAAGTGATCGTCATCCTCAACCTTTGGTGAAACAGTTAGAAACAAGTCTAGCAGGTTAAAAGTAAAATCTCAAAAGTGTCAAGTCTCAAGTCTCAGTCAATACGTAAACAAGTTGGTCAAGTCTTTGTGTTGATAGTCCATCATCCAAATAGTCCCATATCAATCATTTGATAACATCATGTCCTAGGATGAATCCTTCCTACAAGGGGCATTATTTATTAGAAGGAACATTTTGGATAAACGAAATGACATGCCACCATCCACTAACATGTCCTAGGATGTATCCTTCCTACAATGGGCATTATCTTTTGGCAATAAGTTTTGGTTCTTATCCTTAAAAACACATTCCCTTTTGGTTAGCGGTATTGAAGAACATTGACTTGTTTGCATACTTGGTCTTTTTCTTTTGACTTAGCTTATTGCTCAGTCCAAGGACCTCTCGATGATATCGAATGAAGGATTTAGAGAGATAGGAATGGGAACAACGATCAGTATCCGTCTGCTTTATGTTTGTTGGAAATTCTTATAAAATAACTTGGTGAATACTTGCTTTGTTAGATATACATATGGAGGATTTTTTTGGACAGCTTGTTGACTATTGCATTGATTGGTTATACCTTTCGATGTTTTGTGCGAGATGTTTAAAACTTCTAAAGTGCGTCCTAGCAAGGTTTCCATATGTCAGGTGTGAATAGGAATACTCCTATCTATTTGTCGAGTCAAAGTCCATCACACTAAGTACAACGCCATCCTGGTCCTTCATACCTTGATGCATCGTACTTAGGTGTGTTATCAAACATAAAGTAAGTGACCCTTTGAAAATCCCAATCCTTGATAAGCAAATTATCAATCTATCTTTTCTCATCTATCATCATCATCATCTCTCATAATGTTAGTTTGTTGGATCCTCTTGTCATCATCTAATTTCTTCATTTTCCTCACTAACATTATAGCATGAATAGTTAATCATCATCACCAATACATCCATCATGCATCCATCATACATCTTGCATCCTACATACATCTTGCATCAACAAACCATCAGCATACCACATATCATTCATATCATACATCATAGGAAACATCGATCATTTCACATACATTGCATTTGCATCATCTTCATAATATAGATCTGTTAGTCTAAGCATTTGCATAAATCTTCATAATATAGAGTATAGAAGAGCCTTAAGAGATCCACAATTAGCCATATATTTACTTTTTATAATGTCTTTACATTCCCCATTAGACGAGAAGGATCTCAAGATTTTCTTAGCAAGAAGCATTTTATTCAACATTCTAATATTTCTTAGACCCATTCCACCCATCTTCTTTAGCCTACAAACCAGATCCCATCCAATAAGAGGCATTCTCTTTCTTTCTTCAACCCCCGACCAAAGAAATATTTTTTGGATTTTTTCAATAGCATCAACATATTTAGTGATGATTTTGAAAAGACTTAGGGCATAAATCAAAACATTCTAAAGAGAGGCTTTAAGAAGTTGGATTTTTCCTGCTTGGCTAAGAAGGGCTCCTTTCCATCCGACAAGCTTTTTGTTGAACCTATCCACCAGCGAACACCAAAAGGACTTAGGAGTTTTAAGACCTAAAGGAAGACCAAGATAAATAGAAGGTAAGGAATCCACTCTACAACCCAAAATTATTGCTATCTTGAGCTGTCTGTGATCAGGAGTATTGAAAAAGAAAAGAGAACTTTTCAATCTATTAACTGACTAACCAAAAGCTCTCTCATACTCATCTAGAATTATTTTTTAGATTCTTGGCTTCAGTCAATGTGGACCTCCCCATCAACATAGTATCATCAAAAAATTGTTGATGAGAGAAAATCAAATTACTAGAAGAGGGCCTTAGCCCACCAAAGAACCCTGGTCAATCAATCTTTTCAAATTATGCCCCAGACATTCAGCCATAATAGTGAACATAATAGGGGAGATATGATCTCCTTGTCCTAAACCTCTCGAATTCGGGAAAAAATGTGAGGGGGATCCATTCACCATAATAGATATGGACACAATAGAAACAAGTTCAGTTTAACCATCTGAAGAACTTTAGTGTTGAATCCAAACTTTCTCATGATCTTAAGGAAGAATTTTCATTCCACACGATCATAGGCTTTCACAATATCCAACTTTAAAAGAAAACCTTTAGTTTTGGATTCCATAAGGGAGTGGATATTCTCATGGATGGTAACAACATAATTGAGGATCTTTTGACCAAGAACAAAACCATTTTTTTGGGGAGAGATCAGTGAGGGTAGGATTAAGAGAATTCTCAATGTTAGAACCTTAGAGATGATTTTATATAAATGATTATAGAGGTTGATTGGCCTAAAGTCTTCAAATTGTACCACTCCAGGTTTCTTGGGGATAAGGACCAAGAAATTAGCATTGAGTTCCTTTAGGAGACTTCTTGATCCAAAGAACTCTTTGACCGCATTTACAACCTCCTCTTCAACAATCTCTCAAAACCATTGAAAGAAGAACATGAGAAAACCATCGGGGCTAGGGGCCTTGTTCCCCTCAAAGGAAAAGACAACTTTTTTAATTTCTTCCCTTGAAGGAATAGTAACTATAGACATGCAAAATTAACATTATGCACTCAATTAGATTCATTCAAATTAGGTCTCACATTAGGCCCATTCATCACTTTCATCCATTTATTAAATAATCTCATTTCCTAAGGTCATTTATCAAATAAACATTTTCATCAGCCTTTTAATAAATCAAACATCATCTCTTTAATTAAATAGGTCAAAGATTTATTTAATTAAATCCAATCCATATTTCAACATTTTCTTATTTAAATAAATCAAATATTTAAATCATGAAATTCAAACTCACCTAATGATCATTAAACTAACATAATCATCATTTATTTAATTTAACCATGATTAAATGCTAATTTCACCCACTTGCATTCTCTAGATTTAGCCACTTGCACATGAAATTGCATTTAATTGATTTATCAAAATATTTATTTTCAACTTGGCATAAAGGGAGAATATTCTCCAAGTTTAAATCTCCCCCCAAGTGGACATGTACATCCAGCAGAGCATTTATGAGGCCTTACATGTCGCTTACATGTCCCCTTCCAAAGGTCAAACTCAGCATTCATTGCACAAATTCAAATTCAAATTTTCCCTCTCATGGGAACTCTTCCCAAATCTTGCACATACATCAACCAATCACCATTTTACAAGTTTCCTTATTTCATTGGTCCAATCTTAGTCCCACATTGGTCTCTCTTCAACACTTAGCATTTTGAAAATCTTTAAATGAGAAGCTTCATCCTCAAGCAAATCCTTCACAATCTTTATGCAAAGTGATTCTCTTAAACTGAGAACTGATTTTGTTCATCCACTCCACATTCTTAGCATTTTCGTCTCCAATCTCATACAAGGTTACTCTCTTCAATGGAGATCTAGTCTTGTCCATCTTATCATCATCATCTAAGCTTATTAATCAAGGGTTGGGAAAGGGTTACTAGCACATGTAACACCAATCCAATATGGAATAAAGTTTTGACTATGTTTTTATATGCTTACATTTGATTATCTTTGTTTATCTAATTTGCATGTTTCATCATAGTCAAGTATTTCATAGGAATTTCAAATCTAATGTTTTTCAAAGGACTAACATGATGATATTATTTTAAAATTGTTAACCATTTGCAGATTTGATGTCCACAGTAACTAGCATGGTATTGTCTTCCTCCTTGATTAAATTAGGGATGGCCTCTAAGAGGTAATCTCTCTCTTCAATGTTAATTCCTTCATTAGCTGAGAGGAGGTTACTAAAGAAAAAGAAAGCTTGTCTTCTAATATCATCCTCCTCCTTGAACTGAATACCATTACTTTCAATGTAAGAGATTCTATTGGTAGCCCTGTGTTTTGATGTAGAAAAATGAAATATCTGGTGTTTTTATCCACAGCTAACAACCATATAGCTCTAGATCTTGGACTCCAAAAGTCCTCCTCTCTAGCTACGACTTCATGCATTTTGACAAGCACCTCATTTTGTTTTTCCTTATGATCATCAATATACCCTTCCCTTTGGATTTTTTCCTGAATCTCCACCAGCTCTGATTGAAGCTTGGATTTGATTCCAAAGATGTTGCCAATGTTCTCTTTTTTTCATTTTCTTATTTTACATTTAACTTCCCTTAATTTCTTAGCCACTCTAAACATGGCGGTCCTTGAAACATCAATATTCCACTAGTTCCTTTTTTCCTCAAAAATATGAGGATGGGAGAGCCACATTATTTCAAATCTAAAGGGAAAGTTCCTCTTCCCCTTAACCAGATCTACCACAAAAATTATATGAAAGTAATCAGAACCCACCCTAGATAGAGCTTTTACAGAATACAAATAATTTAAGAACCACTAATCAAAAATTAAAGTTCTATCTAACATAACTTGGATCAAGTCCATACTAGTTATTCGATTCAACCAAGTAAAGGTAGCTCCTTGCAAATCCAAATCAACAAGTGCCCAGTTGTTATGAAATCTAGAAGATCCATTCTTCTTTCCAAGTTAGCCTTAGAACCACTAAAATTCTCATCATCCTAAAGAGGGCTATTATAGTCTCCCATAACCACCCAAGAATCATTGTTAAAAATCTTGTTAAAGGTTGCAAGCTCCTTCCAAAACAACCTTCTAGCACCTATCCCATTAGGGTCATATATGTTAGACTGAATCCAACAAAAAAATGTCCCTTATGTGGGAAAATCTTGTGGCTACATGATTAGAGCTTTCTAGTAAGGGTTCTCCTTTAATGAGATTCTGGTTCCAAAATGTTACAATACCTCTAGAGGCACCAGCTGAACTATTTCCATGGACACCAAAAAATTGAAACATCTTGATCTTTTCCACCTTCTCATTAGGCATTTTGGATTCTTGAACAAGTAATATGTCTGGTCTATGATCCCTAAAAAAATGTACAACATGTCTTGCTTATGGGAGCGATTTAGTCCCCTTATATTCCAAGAGATGATCTTCATATCTTACTAGGGGATTGGAGAATCTTCGGGATGTTCTTCTGAACACCATCTGCAATATCCTGAAAGCTACCATGCTCCCTCAACCAATTTTTTGATCTTCTACCTTGATTCCTCTTAGTAGCTCCACAATCTGCCTTAGCTCTAGTTCTGGTGGACACTCCACTTGGAGTATTTTTTTGTTTTTTTCTTCTTCTTTTTCTTCATGGAAAAAGAGTTGGATTCATCTCTATCTATTTCTTCCTAGCTTTCCACCTCTCTAATCGAGTCCCATACCTTGTCAGACATCCTCCATTGATCCAAGGGGAGGGTATCCATTAATCCATTGTTGCTCTGGCATGAATTTTCACTTGAAAGCTCTTGAGTTAGACTCAAGTTCTCAAAGGTATCCTTGACAAAATCTGGGGAGGTAGCATTTCCCAGATTCAGAAAAGAGTCTAGACTACATGGGAGATCTCCTTCAGAGGAAAAAGGAGTAGGAGGAAGACCAAAATCTAGCATTAAACCTTGAATAGGGATATCATCCAAGCCTGGTCCCCAAAACTACTTAATTTTTGGCTATAAAACATGGTTGCTAGAGGATTCCTAATTCAAAGAACCATTTCCAATTCCACCAAGAACATGCTATCCATCCTCCTTTATCCTAGATATATTCTCATGCTCATTTCACTATGGCTCTTGGACAACTAGATCTTCTTTGAGACCCACCACTTCATTAGGTTCTAGGACATGCACCTGATCATCATGCTTCAAACCCCCAGACTCACTAGAATGGGAGTTCTCTTTATTCACTTTATCCCCCTCTTCAAGCTTCTTTCTCCAAATTGGCTTCAGAATAGGTATATATTTCTCTTTCTCCTTGCTGGCATTAAGAGGGCATTTCATAGCCCAATGCCTAGATTTTTTGCATTTGAAGCAAGCAAAAGGAATCGACTCAAACTCAATAGTTTGTGTCCAAATCCCCAGCTTCGACTAGATTTCAATAGAGGCAGGAAGATTGACATTCTGGGATGCTCCCACACAAATTTTGGCAAACACAAGCCTTTTTCCAACTGCTGTCATGGGATCTATAGACAAAATCTCTCCAAAAGAATTAGCAATGTCATTGAGGACATCCTCATTCTAGTATTCCAAAGGAATACCTAGGATTTTAGCCCATACAAGAACATTCTCAAAGATGGATTTAGAAAGGTCCAGATTCGAGGTCCATTTCTTAAGGGCCAGAGAGGATTTCCCTATAATCCAGGGACCACCACTCTTGATAGCCAACATATCCTCCTTGCAAGTAAATTCAAAAGAAAAGAAACATTTAGGAAGCACAACAACTATAACTTTTCCATTTTTTCTCCATTTATTCTTGACGAAATCCCTAACCACTTCAATGTTTTGTCTAAGATCCATAAATTATCCAACTAGTGCTTTATCCATTAAGGCTATGTTATGAGTAATAATTGGATCAGGCACATAGATGGAAAATTTACCTTTCCCTAGATCAAATATATTATGCATTGGAGGGAAAACTGATTTCCCATTAGGCTTAACTCCAAAAAAGAGAAGAACATGGTATACATTTAACCCCTTCACCTTCAATTCCCCCCACCACATCAGTAGGTTTATCACCTTTCTATCCTTCCAAAGAATCCCCAGGGCACACAGGTTGGGTAACCTTCCCCTCGGGTCCACTAGAATATTATTTTCGACATCCTTCTCGTTTGAGTCATCCTTACTTTTGTTTTTACTTGAAACTTGATCCAATTCCTCCTGTGATTCCTCAAATCCCACTCCATGGCCTGCTCCATTGTTTGAAGATTCAAAATCCTACTTTTCCCGTGTACACTCCATGAATTCCTACAGCAAACTGTTGTTTTTCAAAAGGGGAACCAACATTTAATTAATGCAATTAATATTTTAATCACATTGGAGCATGTTTCTTGGACTTATGGGCCAAGATCCATTTTCCCAAGGGCAAATGGGTCTCCTTTAAGTCCTAGGACCCAATTTTTAATATGTTTCTGGTGGTCTTTTAATGATTCAAATTTTATATGTAATTATCAACTTTTGGAATCTAATTTTCAAGAAATTAGATAAATACTTATAAATAAAACCATTTTATCATGTGGAATCTAAGTAAGAGCAACAAACAAGAGGTGAAATTTATTTTCAAGATCATTCAAGAGTAGATTTATCAATCATGTGTTGTAGCATTCAAGATTCTATAATCATGTTCAAGATTATCTATGTCATCTTGTGAAGGCTAATATGCATTGTTGATCCTCAAAGAATCCAAGCATTCAAGTATCCAATAAATCAAGCAAGGAAAGATTAAGTTCCTTCAAGTGATTTGTTTGACTTCGGTCCTCTAAGGGAAGCCATTAAAGATTTGGTGAGTTGTAGCAAGAAAGTTTTCATTTATCATTTCCTTCCATTTTTCAACTGTCATTATCTTTCTAGATCAAAGTTTAATTACCAAACTTGGGGTTTGACAAAGGAAAATCCCCATTCAAAAGAAACATTTTTTTCCCTCTTTTTGGATGTGTAGATTATAGGTTGAAGAGATCTCAAATGATAAATTTTACATTCGTGCATTTGTTGCATTCATTTTTGTCAATCCATGGAAACTCAAGTTCAAATTTTATTGTTGACTTTCCGACAGTGAGACCTATGCCAAATTAAAGCCAAGATCCAACACTAGAGGATTTTCAAAAGTGTTTATAGGACCCCTAACTAAGACCCATTCACCCTTGGGAAAACCTATCCTTTAGTAGAGCTCAAAACCTACTTTTTCTGAATGGTACATGTGTCCTAACCCTTCTCAAAATTTCCTACAAACTATCATTTTGTTTTTTGTATCTTTGGGAATTGGAATTTTATCATCAAGGTCATATTTTTCATTATTTAAGTGTATTAAATTATTTACATTTAATTCTAAATATCCCCATTGTCATATGGAATAGAGATCTAGGTCTAATTGGCTCACCTTAGGGTTGAAAGTCAATCTCTACACCTTGTGATCTCTTTCCTAATGAAATTTGAAGGGAAAGAAACCCTCTAAATGTTGAGGATCCCCTTTCTTAACATATCTTTTAGGATTCCACTCTTTCCCTTCATTTCATTTTGGTGAACTCAATGTTGTTAAGCTGCCTTGTTCACCACATTTCATTTTGGTGTACCTGGCATTATGCATCATAATTTTTTTATTTAGAGATCATAAAAACCCTAGATCTAGGTTTTGAATCATCTTGTTTTGCATTGGATTTAGGGTTAGATCTTGCATATTTTCATCATTTAAACTCACAAAAATTAAACAAAAATTGCATACATTCTACATATTAGATTGTATAAAAGTGTGTTTTAGTCATTTAGATGAAAATTACATCCAAAATTGCACTTAAAAAATAATCATTTTTCTCATACATCGTCATTCAATTCTATTTAAATTTTTATCATTTTTTTGGAAAACCTATCACTAAAGAATCTATTTGTAGTTAGGAACAATGAGCTTAAATATCAAATTAAACACTCAAAATTTAATTTCTTAGAACCCTATCCAAGGACTCATTCACTGAATGTAAAACCTATCCTTATACAGGTAATTTTTTAAAATTCTACACATTTATGTATGTCTTCTTGATTCAATTTCCTACACCTACAAATCTCTATCTCAATTTTTGAAATTTCATATTTTTGTATTCATTTGAATTTAGTCCAATTGGTGAATGAAAGGGAATTGCGTAAAATAAAAGGTGGCATTCAAAATGAATCATTTACATATTTTTATATCTGAAAGTAGTCAATCATCATGATCTAAAATTTACATCATGGATATACACGTTTTGGTAAACTATTAATAGGCTTACAATCTTTAATTGATGATTCAAGTTGTGTACATGGTGATGATACTATTTATGATCCTTCTCCTCCTAATGAATTTCCTCATGAAGTATATATATTAGTTGAAGCCAAAGATAGCATGCATGAATTCTTACAAAACTCTTTGCATTACCTTGAGAACAATGCATCCTTCTATCCCTCCATGCAACAACCAACACCTCCTATCATCCCACCAATTGACATGTTCAACCTCTTACGTCCCAAAACTGAATAACAAAGAAAACCTAAACTACCAACCATTTACAATGACAACATTAATATTCTTCTATCATATGCAAATAAAGTTACTAACACACCCATCAACCTAGAGTAATGATATGGTAAAGGATTTAGAATCTTAAACAAAAAAGGATGTGGCATAACAAATGAGCATGAAATAAATCAATTTCTAGAACAAAAAACATTCAGAGATAACAAGGGATTAGGATATCGAGATCCTCCCCCTCCACATCAAATAATTGACCAATCAAGTAAGAAACTCAAGCCCTATACACTCAATAAGTTACCATTTTTACATACTATAACTATGAATGAATGAAAATGGATAAATTTCTCTACCTATGATTGATTACATTACCATCTAGTCGAGAAAACTAAAAATGTAAAAGTAGAAACATGTCTTACTGCGCATATCATAGAAATCTAGGGTATATTACCAATGAGTGTCGTGCCTTAAAGAAGGTGATAGGTAAAAATGATATTATCAATATAATTGGATAGCATGTACACACTTTTCTCCTTGCCATGTGATAGTTGTATAATCATAGCATACTCGCTACTACATGCATGGCAGTTTATGTAAATGATTTTTCCATATTACAAGGAGAACCATCTCACCATTTATCTCAGATCATCCTTGTCCTACATTTTGGGGTAAGGGGTTAGATGGCCTTGTTGTAGTATGTAATTTTTCATTACCCCTTTGGATAGTTTTCCACCTTCCATAGATGATGAAAAAGATTGGGATGCAGAAAACTTTCTTTAGGTTGGCGTGCATGTGTCATACTAGTTTTTTTCTTTTCCTTTCTTTGTTGCATGTATGTAATTTGATCCCTTGTATCATGCTTGTGAGCTTTCTTTAAATGACCCTTGTTACTCCATTGGTGAAAGGATACAAAGGAAGTGAATATTTCATGAGATTCTTCCATTTTTATCTCCATACTTTTATATGTTGAAACGTTGTCTTTTCCTTTTTTCATATGTGTTTTCCTTTTGGGGATGATGCAAGGCATTGAGACATGTAAGTCTCTTCTATGTTGACCAAAATTTTTTCTATTTATTTTCTCTTTCTATGTTTCATCCCTCCTTTGTGCTCATTGTTCCATGAAATATTTTTGGAATGATGACAGTTCCAAGCCTATTATATCACTATATAAAAGACGTATGATGACCCTAAATCTATGGATCCCTTATATGTTATATTTTGGATTGCATGTGAGGGAAACCTCATTTTTTATGATGCAAATTTATTTGGAAACATATCATTGGCATAGGGCTTCACAAATAATCTCTCATGGCCCTATTATCCACTGGAATTTATCATTTTCTAATTTAAATTAATTGCTCATAGTAAGGTGTTTAGCAATTTATTTAAAGTGGGGGCATACATTGGCATTATTGTGGCATTGATATTTCGTGCTTCACTTTGCTCATAGAAGTTTAACTTGGTGTGGCATTGGAATAGAATATTAATCATTGTTATGAGTGCACACCTTGTAGACCTAGTGCACACCTTGTAGACCTAGTGTGTGTTTCTCATCTTTTTCCTCACCTACTAGATAGTAGATTTTCACTTGTGAATGCACCATCTTATGGACAACAATGCAACCATTCTAGTGCCATCTCATCATTCCTCATTTTTGCATTAACTTTAGCATTGTATGCTTGTGTATCTTGTCTTGCTACACATATCTTACATATATTGTGTGTCCCTTTGTGGATGCTATTTCCTAGGGGGGCCTCCTTTGATCTTTGTCATCTTATGAATCTTCATTAAATAAAATAATTATTTAATGAGAAGCCTAATTTCACTCAACTTGAAAATTAAAACCATTTTTTAATTAACTAATTCCTATTATCCCTCACCCATCCACTTGCATGGGAGTATTCCCTTCAAATATTCTCCCATTTGAGCTCCAAAAATGGAATATTCTTTCCTATCAAACTTTGTAACAAACTTCCTATGTTTTAGGAAGTGTGATTCCTTTGATCATTATGAGCCATTGATTGACTCTTTGATTCATGTGACCTAGCATTCTCATCCATTGATGAGAATCCTTAATCCAGGTCTTCACCTCTAATGGCATCTCAAACCTTGATTGATCAAATCAATCTTGGCCCTTGATTCACCATTTTCTCTTATAAATACTTCCCATTTTGGATAGAAAGGGATCCACTTCCATTTTAGAAAAATTATGCTACACATTTTATCACCCATTTTAATTCATCTTGCATCCATTTTTGCTTTTCATCCATCTTTAGCTTAGTTTTCATCAATGGAGTTCATTTAGATGCTCATTTTATCAAAGGGATTGGGAAATTCTTATCATTCCATATCAATACGACACCAATCCTTCAATGGGATGAGGTTTGAAGCATTTAACTAGGTTCCTTTATGCATTTTTTGATAGATTTTGTTAAATGGCTTCTTCTTTCTATGTTTTTAAGCATTTCATTGGGATTATAGCTTAATTAGTTAAATATTACTTAGAATCTATTGGATTTGTTGTATTTAGCTCAAAGTATGATTGTAGTCACATTTTTGCGTTAGAGGGAGGGAAAAGCTATCTTTATTTGAATTTTTTTCCTTGATTTTCCCATGTTTTAAAGGTTATAGGTAGGGAGCTGCTATTGTTTTTTACCAAAGTGACTCCTTTGTGGAATAGCAATGCTTTTTCCATATTGGGGCCCTTTTGAAATATAGCGACACTTTTGCTTTTATGGTGTTAATTTTTTTTTTTTTACCAAAGCGACACTTTTGATAATAGTGATGCTTTTGAAAACTCTAGTTTTTGATAGGTGCAATAGAGAATCACTTTTTCTTTTCACAAGAATGATGCCTTTGTGGAGTAATGATGCTTTTGTAGTTCACTAGAGTGACACTTTTTTTGGCCAACAATTCCTTTTCAAGGTAAAACAAAGAGCTAAATTTTAATGTTTGCTTTGATTTTTCAAGTTAATCCACTCTCTAGTTATTTTTTGACTTCTAGTTTTTTTCTATGAGGCTAACTGATTTTGTAGATTTGAAAAGGAGTGAAATCTTGAAGGAAAGAAGCATATTATAACTTGATTTATACTATAAAAGTGTTTCATACACTTATGGGATGATATAACCCTTCATATGATACTTTATTTCATGTTTTAGGGAAACTAGATTTCAATTGGGTTTAAAATTTACAATGCAATAATCTTTCAAAGTTGGTTAAAACTGAACAAATAAAACTTCTTACTTTATTTTGGTTCTCTTTAGAATGAAGTCATCATTTCCTTTAAGGATCTAAAAAGAATGAGTGTATTGTATGAGTGCATTTCTTGAGTAAACTTGTAGTGTGTATCCACTCCCCTTGCACTTCATGCGGTCTTGGGTGAAGAGAAACAATCCAAGTGTACAAATTTTTTTGGTCACCCCAAGAACTTGCTACATATCCTCTCCCCTTGCACCTCATGTGACCTTGGGTGAAGAGAAACAACATTTTTCTTGTCTTTTTCAGATAAGAGCCTACTAACGAGACACATCTCGTAATGGAGAACTCATATAAGTCACTGTTAAACAAGCACATTTATCAATGAGCTATATAAAGGTTGTGAAATATAAAGAAATTAGCTTAAATCTATAGTGGTAATAGCATACCATGCCTCATCCTCATCTTACCATAATGAGTCAGGAAGGAATGACTAAATTATTAAGCAGCTTATGTTTGATCTATACATCTCTATGTTCACAATTGTCATTAAACACTTTGTCTTAGAAACCTATCCTTGTTTTCTAAAAAAAAATTTGAAGTAGGGCATATGAGATGCACCACTCCTAGAAGTTACTTACCATGTATGATATTTGGTTGAGGCAATAAAGCAAGTAGGGAAGGGACTCTTTTTCTTGGTGTGTCAAGATGATACATTTCCTTGACATAGCATATTTATCCACTCCATCTTCATAGATTTATCATCTCTTAGGGGAAGATGATAAAGCTACCAAGAAGTACATAGCTAGTCTATAGGGTTGTTGTTGTTATTGCTTGTTCTTTTTGAGTCAGTTTGACACATAATTGCTTGGTTTCAAAACAAATTAAACAAACATCAACATGTTCTTCAAATTTCAAACCCTTTGGACTTACTGTGGATACCCTTGAAAATCCCTATTTTGTTGTTTGTCCCTAAGGATTTTTTCCTTAGAGGCTTCTAAATATTTAGACTTATATCTCAATTCACACATTCCAAAGTCAACATAGGAAACTATGGATTTAGCCTCTTGATTTTCACATATTGGACCTTGTGGAATGAAAGTTTCATAGTCACAAATATTTTAGTTTGAACTTAATTAAGACATCTTGATGTGGTAATAAAGAAATATCATTAAACAAAGCTTAACTAAAAATTAAACACACCACACATTTGGGCTTATTTTCAAACCATCCAAACTTCCAAGCAACAAAGTGTAACAAGGAAATATATTGCCAACATTGAATCCAAGTTCTATTTTCCAAACATTGAGTTCTTAGGTTTATCACTTTAGGGGTAAAGCATGTTTTTCACTACCTTGGTCTTGTAAACAAAGGTCCCTTTTAGGTTAATACAAATTGGGTCAAACATCTCATCCATCTCACAATACACTTTACATCTCACTTCACGAAAAAATTTAGAAACTTTGGACACATCAACATTCTAGACTTAGGCTATCATCAAGCCAATCTCCTAACTTATCCTTATGTATGTAAATGAATCATTTTCTATATACTTAGTTGAGTTATTCATCATCCTTTTGAACTTGTCTATCTTAAAGGTCACAAGTCTAACTTTAGATTCACAATTTCATTAACACCTTTTATCCAAAAAATCAAAACATCAAACCTTTAAGTCTAAAGTGTTGTCCAAAGTTTAGAAAGTTCACCCTCTATATCACAATTTCTTTTCACCAACCATTCACACTATTATTCCAAACAAATTAGAGGGTCCCTTTTATCAAAACTTAATTCAGTTCTAGCGAGTTCCAAAAATATAAATCTCAAAAAACCTCTCCAATAGTTGACCTGCAATTTATCGTAATGATGAGATCACAACATAAGAGAAACATGGAGCAAACCAAAACTACATCTACCACTTGGTGATACTACCCAAAAATAATTCAACCCTAGGAGCAACTATATTCCATCAAAACAACCACCTAATATAATAGAAATGGGGTATGAGGTGGAAGATGTTACGAAATGTAAACACGAGTTTTGGTACCCTAATGTTCTCTTTTACTTCTAGGGTCTTTCACCTAAAAGGAAAGGAATAGGGTAAAAACCAACTATGTTCACACTCAATATTAATGTAAAATGAATGAAATATGCATAGATGAGATAATATAAATGAAAATAACCGATAAAATAGATTGATTATTTATGCAAAACTAAGAAACGTAAAGTGTTGGAAAACACGCTGTGATATGCAAAAAGAACTAAAAACATAAACAAACAATAACAAAACTTAATGAAACTGAATGAGGCGCATCTGGAGGCTAAAAGCTGATGTGAAGAGGTTCTAGAATGCTTCATATTTTACTATTGAGGCCCACAGGGGCTCATTCACCACAGATGGTGAATTAGTCTTATTTCTAGTGAAAACTACCAGAACAAGTTTCACGATGCCGGGAACAAAAAACTTCAAAAAAAAAAATCCAGCCTAGTAGTGGGACTCACTCGCCATAGATGGAACATTAGTACACCTGTAGATTTCTAAAAAGTTAAGGGGGCCTGACCCCTTTATGGGTCTCATCTACACTATTCTACCCAATGCTATTGATCCTAATCAGAAAATCTGATGGTAAAGTGTTCTCCAAGCTTTAAATAGGGTTTTGTTGACTTTGAATGATCTTTCACAATTTGATGACACTTTTAAGACCTATCTCTTTAAAAAATTTGCATACAAGACCTACAAAACACACATTCAAAGAGGGGAAAAGGCATTAAGGGGTTAGAGTATAGGGGTTATCCTTAGTCAAACCCCAGCTTGGTGATAAAACCCTTAAAAAAGGAAATATTAAAATAAAGAGAGAATGATGAACAAATAACATGCAATGTCATAAACATTTGAACACTTGATGTTGAAGTCTGAAGATATGCTGCTCTAAGATGCTTGAATGCTATGATGGATTGAATGCATGAATGAATACTTGAATGAATGGGGGTTAAAATGAATATTAAATTATATATTTATACACAATTATGCCCGAATTTCCAAAAACTACCACATCGCAGGCTGACCTTGGGTCTTAAGAAATAAAAAATAGTCAGTAATTTGGATTTAATTTAATTTTTGCGCCAAGAGGGACTCGTTCACCCTTAATGGTGAATGGGTCCCACTCAAGGCATGTGAATGGGTGTCGGGAATTAACTAGTGTTAAATGATGTTTGTTAGGATTATATTTAAAAATATGCCTAATTAAGGTCTGCAAGTACATAAAGGGGCCAAATAAAGCATAAGAAAGGTATATTTATTGATGGTAATCCTAGAAAAGAGTGAATTTTTTTTACAATACTTTACAACACTTTAAAATAAGACTTGGTAAGTGATAAAAAAGGGGGTATGTAGGTGAATTATAATAAGAAGTGTATAGAAAAGTGTGAAAATTTGTTACAAAACTTCACAACACTTTTACAACACATCATAAAGTCTTAATGATTCTTAAATATTCAAGGCCTAATGTGAATGTGTGGGCCACATTGCAACATTGAATGAAGGTAAAATCAAGCCAATTAAGCACAAAGAGGGAAAAACAAGAAAAAGTAGAAGGGTTACTTTTATGTGTCCACATTTAGCTCTACTCTTTAGTGAGAGGATGAACTTGTTTCAAACTCACACTCAAATTACAACAATGCATCTCTGGAAAGTTGGGTTCCATTGAACTAATGCTTAGCAAGATGAGACAAAAGGATCAAGAGGGGCTGATCAATCCCATAGGATGAAGATCCCGCGGAAAACTAAACATAAGCAATAAAGAAAACAATATGAAAGTGAAAAAGAGGAAAAGGAAAGAGAAATATGAAAAGGAATTGATCAAGCTTCAATCATTTGTACAACCCATTGTGGATCGACTAGCTATTTGTCCGTGAAGAAAAATGCATACTCACTCTAGGGTGATGAAACTTATAGCTATGGAGAAAGTTGTAATTCGGAAATGGGCTTTCACTCAACCACACATACCAAATTTATACCTCCTAATAACTTTAATAAGGCACCAAAAAAGAAAATGAATTTTCAAGCTTCATGAGACAAGCAAAACTTCATATGTGTGGAGCTCATGAACAAATAGGATGGCACCATAGACATGCAAGTTGTGCTATGCAAGGTGGTCATATAAAAAATGCAAAATGAAACATGCAAAATATGTTCAAAGGAGTCTTGCTTAGTTCATGGTGAGGTCTATAACTTAGGAACATTGTTTTCTAATGTCTCCAAAAAGAGGACCAATCAAAGAATAGAATATTCACAACTTAGGGGATGCAAGGCATCACATCAGCCACTCAAGAGGAATGCAATATGCTAAGATAGATCATGCTAATTAAGGACACTACACCTAATGCCATCCACAAAGTGATAAAGCATCATATGAAACAAGAAGGCTGCACTAAGAACCAAGAAAAGGAAAATGCAAAATGAATAATTCCAATGTACGCCCCCACTTTAAAGGAATTGCTGCACACCGTTTTGTGAGAAATTACTTTAAAGTAGTGAATGAAAAATGCAAACAAGAAATATGACATGAGATCCAACTTGGAAAACCCTATGCGAAGTCATATGTTTTCAAGTAAGGCTGCATCATGCAAATGAAAAAATGAACAAAAGAAACAGGGGTTTCCCCAAAAAGGAACAACACACCTCAAGCACATAATGGATCTATGGATTTGGGGTTAGAATGTTCATTACTACAATGTTTTGATTAAAGAGATCATAACTATCATCATTATCCAAATACATAGAACTAGAAGAAAGACACAAAGAGAGCAAAAAAAAAAGAAAAATATTTTTTTTTTGGGTCAGCATGGAAGAGACATAGGATGTCTCAACACTTTGCATCGTTCCCAAAAGGGAAAAAAAAAAAGGTGAAAAGAGCAAAGAAGAAGGAGAAAAGAAAATAAAAAAATCTTGTGGGTCAACATGGAAGAGACATAGGGCATCTCAATGCTTTTGCATCATCCCCAAAAGGAAAACACAAAAAAAAAGTGAAAGAAGGAAATAGAAAGACCTTTTGGGTCAACATGGAAGAGACATAGGGCATCTCAATGCTTTTATTCATCCCAAAAGGAAAACGAAAAAACAAAGGAAAAAGGAGAAAAATAGAAAGACCTTTATGTCAAAATGGAAGAGACATATATTAACGCTTAGTCATCCCCAAAAGGAAAACACAAAACAAAGGAGAAAAATAAAAGTGAAATCAATGTACTCATATATAGAAGAATGAAGGGAAAAATAGAGGAATTGCACATAGAGAGAGAGAACATCAAACAACACATCATGAGGGATCACATTATGCACATGCAATCACACCAAAAAAAGAAAAATACTAGGAATGCAAAGGCAAGTCAACCATCAAACAATTCGTCGACCTCCCAATCGTAGCCAAGATAAGCAAAAGGTGAAAAACATAGCTAGAGGAAAAGGACAAATGCATTACTAGGACAAGGCTAACAACTTCTTGCCCCCACTGAATGCAAAGCAAGAATGAGCTGAGATAGGTGATGGGAAAGGTCATTCAATAGTGAGAATGGAATATTCTTCAATTATTCCATGTTAAGGAGTGGGAAATTGTACTATGGGATTATGGGATAGTAGTTAGTGTTATTGAAGTCGTACTTACTTAGTATTTCCTTCAATGTCTAACACTCATTGATGTGGTGTCCAAGAACACGATGGTATTTATAATAGGGTACATTTTAATTTTTAGGACATATTTCCATCCTATTCATAGGTAGTAATATGATAAGACCTCTATTTAAAAGCATTTGCAATTTCCTTTCACATTCACATGGTGGATGGAGAGGAAACGTTAGTTTTTTCAACTTGTAAGGTCATCTGCATTTACTAGATTCACCCTTTTCATGAATTGAAGGAGGAAGAGGACCCATGGGATCCTTGTATTTGTATGATTATTATTAGTCACGTGTTGTTTGGGAGGAAGAAGGATGTTCAAGTCATGGGGAGAGTCAAAGATCATCATGCCATCATTACAAAGCCTAAGATGTGCTCTAGGAGGCTTATGGTCATGAGGGGGATCGTGATGGCTATCCCCTTTGTGTTTTATTCAATTGTTACTTGCTCAAAAATTTGATGGATTTCATGTTTAGTTGTTATGTCACATCCTTGCTTGCTTAAGATGGTAAAACCTTTGCCATAAGTTTCGTCAACGTTGATTGGATTACTAGTGACTTTGTTATCATAGAATGGTTGAGGAGTTGGTTGTGTAGAAGAAATATGTCCACCTAAGGGAGGGAACTTAGGTCCTTCGCTTGTTTTATGACATAAATACTGAAACATAGCAGGAGGTGATACAATAGGAAGGTTTGATTGTTTCATGGATGTATAAAAGGATGTGTTGGCTTCAATGTTGTCATGACATTTGTTTAAGAACTTATTCATGTTGCCATCATCTTCTCCAATGATTTCAACATCACGAGGAGGATATTCATGAGGAGTTGAAGGAGCATGAGGAATATCAAGATCAGTAGGATCAGTTCCAAAGGCACAATATGACATGTCCACTAAATATTTTAATGACATCCAAAACTTATTAAAGAAAAAAGCCATGATGCAAATGAATGAAAGAAAATTAAATGCAAGAAATGGAACAAAACAACTAATTTGGAAAAAGGAATAGGAATGCAATAAAAGAAACTAGAAATGCTGAAAATGCTCTTAAAATGACAAAAATTATAGTGCAAAATGTGCAAGTGGACTAATTCTCCCAGGGTGGAAAATGAGTCTAGGGATGAAGGTTTTTGAAAATTTAAGATGAATTTTATTATTTTCATATTGTTTGATGCAAAATGATGATGTAGATGCAAAATTTTAGTGTTTCTAAATGTTTTTTTTAAATGCAATAATGAAATCTAAATGATCTTTTCACTAATGCAATTTTGAAAACACTAAGATGCAAACAATACAAAACCTAATGTAATGTTGATGCAAGTTAGCCCTAGGATGTAAATGCACTTTAAATCAAAAGCAAAAATATTCTAAAGAAGGGTTTACCAAAATGTAAACACGGGTTTTTGTACCCTAATGTTCTCTTTCACTTCTAGGGCCTTTCACCTAAAAGGAAAGGAATAGGGTAAAAAATGGCTATGTTCACACTCAAGATTAATGTAAAATGAATGAAATATGCCTAGAAGAGTTTATCTAAATGCAAATAAATTATAAAATAGATTGATTATTTATGCAAAACTAAGAAATGCAAAGTGTTTGAAAACAAGATGTGATATGCAAAAAGATCTAAAAACATAAGCATACAATAACATAACTTAATGAAATTGGATGAGGTACACCTGGAGGCTAAAAGATGATGTGGTGATGTTTTGGAATGCTGTAGGTTTTATTGTTGAAGCCCATTGGGACTCATTCGCTAGAAATGGTGAATTAGTCCTATTTTTGGTGAAAATTGTCAGAATAGATTTCACGATGCTAGGAACAGAAAACTTCAAAAAATACTCTTTCGATCTTGGTAGTGGTACACATTCACCACAGATGGTGAATTAGTCCTAATGCAATTTTGAAAACCCTAAGATGCAAACAATACAAAACCTAATGCAATGTTGATGCAAGTTAGCCCTAGGATGTAAATGCACTTGAAATCAAAAGCAAAAAAATTCTAAAGAAGGGTTTACCAAAATGTAAACACGGGTTTTTGTACCTTAATGTTCTCTTTCACTTCTAGGGCCTTTCACCTAAAAGGAAAGGAATAGGGTAAAAACTGGCTATGTTCACACTCAAGATTAATGTAAAATGAATGAAATATGCCTAGATGAGATGATCTAAATGCAAAAATATTATAAAATAGATTGATTATTTATGCAAAACTAAGAAATGCAAAGTGTTTGAAAACAAGCTATGATATGCAAAAAGATCCAAAAACATAAGGAAACAATAACAAAACCTAATGAAACTGGATGAGGTACATCTAGAGGCTGAAAGATGATGTGGAGAGGTTTTGGAATGCTGTAGGTTTTATTGTTGAAGCCCATTGGGACTCATTCGCTAGAAATGGTGAATTAGTCCTATTTTTGGTGAAAACTGTCGGAATAGATTTCAAGATGCTAGGAACATAAAACTTCAAAAAATACTCTTTCTATCCTGGTAGTGGTACACATTCACCACAGATGGTGAATTACTCCATCAGAAAATTTCTAAAAAATTAAGAGTCAACTCTGCGAGTCTTGATCTGCACTTTTCTACCTGACAGGTTGCTAGATCCAAATATGGAAATTCTAATTGGAAAGTGTTATCCAAGCTTCAAATAGGGTTTCGTTAAATTTGAATGATATTTGACAATTTGATGACACTTTTAAGACCTATCTCTTTGACAAATTCGGATAGAAGACCTACAAAACACACATGCAAAGAGGGGAAAAGGTGTTAAGGGTTAGAGTATTGGGGTTTGCCTTGGTCAAACCCCAGATTGGTAATCAAACCCTTAAAAATGAAATAAAATAAGAGATTGAATGATGAACAAATAACATGCAATGTCATAAACTCACCAAACCCTTGATGTTGAATTCTAGAGATATTATGCTCGAAGATGATTAAATGCTTGATTGAATGATTAAGGATGCATGAATGAATACTTAAATGAGTGAGGGTTAAAATGAATAGAAAATTATGGGTATGTGTAGGATCATCATGAAAAAAATAGGCCCTTAACTGGCAATGAAAATTTAGAAAAATGAGAGTTAGGCAACTTGACGTAAAAATTTGAATAAGTTATGTATATTATTTGAAAAATATGTAACAATAGAATATATGGAAAACTAAATGTAGTTTCTAAACTGTACTAGGTTTTTTTTTTTTTTTTTAAAATATATTTGATGAAAAATTGAAATTTCAATTCAGTAGTACCTAAATTTTAGGGAAAAATAAGAAGTAGGTGTCTATCTGACCACCCTAAGCATAATAAAATGATAATATTTTATATAATATTTTAGATATAAGTAGAGGACTCATGTTTGGATGTGATGCACTTTTTTTGTAATTTTTTTCCAAGTAAATAATTAATTATGAATTTTTTTAAAAATATAAAAACTCATATGTCTGACCACCTTAACTTTGTCAAAACTTCATGAAATTCATTTTTTATTTTTTAATTAGATAGTATGCAAAGCATAGAATGTGACACATGTTTTGGATTCAAAAAATGTGATACCATTTCAAAGCTATAGATGTTTTCCAATTAGGCTATCGATCAGGACTTTAGTCATAATTCTAATAGAAAATGAATAATAATTTATTTATTAGATTCAAAGTAAAGTATAATTTATATTGGTGGAAAGCTGAGAAACTCCTTTACAAACCCTTTTCGTTTCATCAATTTTGGACTAAAAAAAGTCGTCAGCCACATGGGAGAAGTATGGAAAAGCAAGGTAAGTTATTAAACACATTTTTTGTGTTGACTTCTTAGGATTGGTAGGTTCGAACCAAATTCCAAAGCAAGCCCGAAGCTAATCCCTAGGCATTAAATTTTCTATCAGACATATCGGATATCTAATTCAAATGATCGGATATCCGATTTGAATCTGATATCCTATATGTTTTAGGTATGAGTTTAAAGAATGTTATACAATTTCTAATATATGATTTAAAAAATGCAATAAAGTTTATAATTTAATATATGTAATAGAGTTTATAATGTAATGTATAATATACAATTTATGATAATCTCTTATCAAATTATGTATTTAATATATAATATAATATATTATTATGTATAATATTTAAATATTATTTCAATATTTTAGTTAATGTATAAATATTTAAATATATATATATATATATTACTAATATATAAAATATTTAAATATTATCTCTTTCCCTCTCTCTCTCTACATCTCTCTCTCTCCAAAGTCTCACTCAGTGACTCCTCTCTCTCCTCTACCCTCTATTTCTCTCCCACTCCCTCACTCTCTTTCACTGAATCCCTCTATATCTCTCCCCTCTACCCTTAACCCTAAGCCGTAAACCCTTAACCCTTAAACCCTCTACCCTCTATACTCTCTCTCTCAAGTCTCTGAGCTCTACTAATCCCCTCTCCCTCTCTTAGGTCTCTCTCTCTCACTTACTCCCTCTATCTCTCTCCCTCTACCATTAACCCTAAACCCTTAACCTTTAAACCCTAAACCCTTAAACCCTCCACCCTCTACCATTAACCATGTATACCCTTTATCTCTCTCCCACTCCCTCTCTATCTCTCAAGTCTCCCTCCTCCCCCTCTCCCTCTCTTAGGTCTCTGCCAGAGGTCACTACAGGTCTGTCTTTCCTCCACCCATAACTGTTAATCTCTCTCTCTCTCTCTCTCTCTCTCCCCCCCTCTCTCCCTCTCTTAGGACTCTCTCACTCACTCTCTCCCTCTATCTCTCTCTCCTACAAGCTTAACCCTTAACCCTATACCATTAACCATATATACCATCTATCTCTCTCCCACTCCCTCTCTCTCTCAAGTCTCCCTCCTACCCCCTCTCCCTCTCTCAGCTCTCTCTCTTAGAGTAACTCCCTCTATCTCTTTCCCCTCTACCCTTAACCCTTAAACCCTCTACCCTCTACCCTTAACCCTCTCTCTCTCTCTCTCTCTCTCTCTCCACCTCTACCTCTCCCACTCTCACTCCACTCCACTCATCTCTCTGCCTCTGTCCTTGGCCCGTAAATCCTCTTACACTCTATATCTCTCAGGACTTATATCTGCTAACCGAAACAACTCCTCTCGGGGTCTGTCTGTAAACTCCATACTGTAGTATTCCTCTGCCCTTGACCTAAACCTAAACCCTTAAACCCACTACCCTTTACTATTAAGAATATATACCCTTTATCTCTCTCCCACTCCCTCTCTTTCTCAAGTCTCCCTCCTACCGTCTCTCCCTCTCTTAGGTCTCTCTCTCAAATTCACTCCCTCTATCTCTTTCCCCTCTACCCTTAACCATTAAACTCTCTACCCTCTACCCTAAACCCTCTATCTCTCTCTCTCCCCCTCTAACCTCTCTCAAGTCTCTCTCTCTCTCTCACTCCCTCCCTCTATACCTCTCCCTCTACTAAACCACGGAACTGTTCCTTGTCCCTTAACCTTGAGCAAACCTTGACCCTTAAAAATTTCTGCCCTCTACCATTAACCCTATATACCCTAGATATCTATATACCATTTATTGCTATCCACCTCCCTCTCTCTCAAGTCTCTCTATTCTACCCCCTCTCCATCTCTCAGGTCTCTCTCTCAGAGTCACTCCCTCTATCTGTTTCCGCTCTAACCTAGGCTGACCTTGGGTCTTAAGAAATAAAAAAATCATTAGTAATTTTAATTTCGTTTTATTTTTATGCCAAGAGGGACTCGTTCACCTCTAATGGTGAATGGGTGTTGGGAATTAAGTAGTCTTAAATGATGTTTGTTAGGATTATATTTAAAAATATGCCTAATTAAGGTCCGCAAGTACATAAAGGGTCCAAATAAAGCATAAGAAAGGTATATTTATTAATGGGAATCCTAGAAAAGCATGAAATTTTTTTACAAGACTTTACAACACTTTAAAATAAGACTTGGTAAGTGATAAAAAATGGGGTATGTAGGTGAATTATAATAAGAAGAGTATAGAAAAGTGTGAAAATTTGTTACAACACTTCACAACACTTTTACATGACATCATAAAGTCTTAATGACTCATAAATATTCAAGGCCTAATGTGAATGTGTGGGCCACATTGCAACATTGAATGAAGGTAAAATCAAGCCAATCAAGCACAAAGAGGGAAAAAACAAGAAAAACTAGAAGGGTTACTTTTTCTGTGTCCACATTTAGCCCCCACTTTAGTGATAGGATGAACTTGCTTCAAACTCACACTAAAGTACAACAATGCATCTCAAGATGGGTCCCATTGAACTAATGCTTAGCAAGATGAGACAAAAAAGGTGAAGAGGGATGATCAATTCCATAGGATGAAGATCCCATGGTAAACTAAACATAAGCACAAAGAAAACATGAAACGGAAAGAGAGGAAAAGGAAAGAGAAAGATGAAAGAAAGGAATCAGATCAAGCTTTGATCATTTGTAGAGCCTATTGTGGATCAGATCTAAGCTATTTTTCGAGAAAGAAAATGCATACTCACTTTGGGGTGACAAAACTCATGGTTTTCTGTTGGGTGAGAAACATACACTCATGGTTGGTATCAACTCACAAACTCATAGGTGGCTATGGGGAAAGTTGTACTTCAAAATGGGCTCCTCGATCAACCATACAAAATTTATACCTCCTAATAAATTTAATAAGGCACCACAAAGGAAAATGTCATTTTGTGCTTCATGAGACAAGCAAGGACTTGTATGCTTAGAACTCATGAAGAAACACGATGGGACCATAGGCATGAAAGTTGTGTTATGCAAGGTGGCCATATAACAAATGCAAAATGCAACATGCAAAAGATGTTCAAAGGAGTCTTGCTTAGTTCATGTGAGGTCTATAACTTAGGGAACATTGGGTCTAATGTCTCCAAAAGAGGACCGATCAAAGAATAGAATATTCACAACTTAGGGAATGAAGTGCATCACATCAGGCCACTAAGAGGAATGTAATATGCTAAGATATATCATGCTAATGAAGGACACTATACACAATGTCATCCACAAAGTGACAAAAGCACCATATGAAACAAGAAGGTTGCACTAAGAAGCAACAAAAAAGAAAAATGCAAACTGAATAATGCCAATGTATGCCCCCATTTTAAAGGAAGTTCTACACACCGTTCTGTGAGAAATTACTTTAAAGTAGCGAATGAAAAATGAAAAAATAAATAAGACATGAGAGCCAATGTGGAAAGCCCTATGCCAAGTCATATGTTTTCAAGTAAGGTTGCATCATGCAAATGAAAAAGGAACAAAAGAAAGAGGGGTTTCCCCCCAAAGGGAACACAAACCCATAAAGGATCTACTAGTTTTGGGGTGCGTTATCATTCATTACTACAATGTTTTTGGATTAAGCATTTGACTCACCTTGTCATCTACATTATTTAAATACATAGAACTGGGGAAAGGAATGACTTTAAAGAGGTAAAAAAAAAAAAGAAAATTTTTTGATTGGCACATGGAAAGATTTGGATATGCTCACATCATTTAAAAGGAAAAAAGGTGAAAAGAGCAAAGCAAAAGGAGAAATGAAAAAATAAAGTCTTGTGGTTCAACATGAAGGAGATGTTTCAGTCTCAATGCCTTGCATTATCCCCAAAAGGAAAACACAAAACAAAGGTGGAAAAGAAAATAGAAAGAACTTTTGGGTCGACATGGAAGAGACATAGGGCCTCTCAATGCTTTGTGTCATCCCCAAAGGGAAAATGCAAAACAAAGGAAAACATAGAAAAGAGAAAGACCTTTTGGTTCAAAATGGAAGAGACATATGGTGTCTCAATGCTTTGTGTCATCCCTAAAAGGAAAACACAAAACAAAGGCGAAAAAAAAAAAGCGAAATCAATGTATGACATATAGAAGAATGAAGGGAAAAATAGAGGAATTGTACACACAGAGAGAGAACATCAAACAACACATCATGAGGGATCACATTATGCACATGCAATCAAATCAAAAAAAGAAAAATACTAGGAATGCAAAGGCAAGTCAACCAAAAACAATTCATCCACCTCCCAATCTTAGCCAAGAGAAGCGAAAGGTGAAAAACATAGCTAGGGGACAAGGACAAATGCATTACTAGGACAAGGCTAACAACCTATTGCCCCCACTAAATGCTAAGCAATAATGAGCTGAGATAGGTGATAGGAAAGGTCATGCAATAGTGAGAATGGAATATTCTACAATTATTCCATGTTAAGTAGTGGGAAAGTGTACTATGGGATTATGGGATAGTAGTCGGAGTCATCGAAGTGGTACTTACTAAGTATTTCCTTCAATCTTTGACACTCATTCTTGTGGTGTCTAAGAACATGATGGTATTTATAATAGGATACATTTGAATGTTTAGGACATATTTCCATCCTATTCATAGGTAGTAATATGATGAGACCTCTATTCAAAAGCATTTGCAATTTCCTTTCACATTCACGCGGTGGATGGAGAGGAAACGTTAGTTTTTTCAACTTTTAAGGTCATTTGTGTTTACTGTATTCACCCTTTTCATAAATTGACGGAGGAAGAGGACCCATGGGGTCCTTGTATCTATATGATTATTATTAGTCACATGTTGTTCGGGAGGAAGAAGGATGTTCAAGTCATGGGGAGAGCCAAAGATCACCATGCCATCATTACAAAGCCTAAGATGCTCTCTAGGAGGCTTATGGTCATGAGGGGGATCCTGATGGCTATCCCCTTTGTGTTTTCTTCAATTGTTACTTGCTCAAAAATTTGATGGATTTCATGTTTAGTTGTTATGTCACATCCTTGCTTGCTTAAGACGGTAAAACCTTTGCCATAAGTTTCTTCAAGGTTGATTAGATTACTAGTGACTTTGTTATCATAGAATGGTTGAGGAGTTGGTTGTGTAGAAGAAATATGTCCACCTAAGGGAGGAAACTTAGGTCCTTCATTTTTTTTACGACATAAATACCCAAACATAGCAGGAGGTGATACAGTAGGAAGGTCTTATTGTTTCATGGATGTATAAAAGGATGTGCTGGCTTCGAGGTTGTTACGACATTCGTTTAAGAACTTATTCATGTTGCCATCATCTTCTCCAATGATGTTAACATCACGAGGAGGATATTCATGAGGAGTTGAAGGAGCATGAGGAATCTCAAGGTCATTAGGATCAGTTCCAAAGGCACAATATGACATATCCACTAAATATTTTAATGACATCCAAAACTTATTAAATAAAAAATCCATGATGCAAATGAATGAAAGAAAATCAAATGCAAGAAATGGAACAAAACAACTAATTTGGAAAAAGCAATAGAAATGCAATAAAAGAAAATAGAAATGCTGAAAATGCTCTGAAAATGACAAAAACTATAGTGCAAAATGTGCAAGTGGACTAATTCCCCCAAGGTGGCAAATGAGTCCAGGGATAAAGTTTATTGAAAATTTAAGATGAATTTTATTATTTTCGGATTTTCTGATGCAAAATGATGATGTAGATGCAAAATGTTAGTGTTTTTAATTTTTTTTTCTAAATGCAATAATGAAATCTAAATGATCTTTGCACTAATGCAATTTTGAAAACCCTAAGATGCAAACAATACAAAACCTAATGCAATGCTGATGCAAGTTAGCCCTAGGATGTAAATGCACTTGAAATCGAAAGTAAATATATTATAAAGAAGGGTTTACCAAAATGTAAACACGGGTTTTGGTAACCTAATGTTCTCTTTCACTTCTAGGGCCTTTGACCTAAAAGGAAAGGAATAGGGTAAAAACCAGCTATGTTCACACTCAAGATTAATATAAAATGAATGAAATATGCCTAGACGAGATGATCTAAATGCAAATAAATTATAAAATAGATTGATTATTTATGCAAAACTAAGAAATGCAAAGTGTTTGAAAACAAGTTGTGATATGCAAAAAGATCTAAAAACATAAACAAACAATAACAGAACTTAATGAAACCAGATGAGGTGCACCTGGAGGCTGAAAGATGATGCGGAGAGGTTTTGGAATGCTGCAGGTTTTATTGTTGAAGCCCATTGGGACTCATTCGCTAGAAATGGTGAATTAGTCCAATTTTTGGTGAAAACTGTCGGAATAGATTTCAAGATGCTAGGAACATAAAACTTCAAAAAATACTCTTTCTATCCTAGTAGTGGTACGTATTCACCACAAATGGTGAATTAGACCATCTGCAGATTTCTAAAAATTAAAGAGTCAACTCTGTGGGTCCTGATCTGTACTTTTCTACCTGATAGGTTGCTAGATCCGAATATGGAAATTCTAACGGGAAAGTGTTTGCCACGCTTCAAATAGGGTTTCATTAAATTTGAATGATATTTGACAATTTGTGGACACTTTTAAGACCTATCTCTTTGACAAATTCATATACAAGACCTACAAAACACACATGCAAAGAGGGGAAAAAGTGTTAAGGGTTAGAGTATAGGGGTTTTCCTTGGTCAAACCCCGGTTTGGTAATCCAACCCTTAAAAATGAAATAAAATAAAAAGAGCGAATGATGAACAAATAACATGCAATGTCATAAACTCACCAAACCCTTGATGTTGAATTCTAGAGATATCATGCTCCAAGATGCTTAAATGCTTGATTGAATGATTAAGGATGCATGAATGAATACTTAAATGAGTGAGGGTTAAAATGAATAGAAATTAATGGGTATATGCAGGATCATCATGAAAAAAATAGGCCCTTAAGTGGCAATGAAAATTCAAAAAAATGAGAGTTAGGCAACTTGACGTAAAAATTTGAATAAGTTATCTATATTATTTCAAAAATATGTAACAATAGAATCTATGGATAATTGAATTTAGTATCTAAACTGTAGTAGGTTGTTTTTTTTTTTTTTAAATCTATTTGATGAAAAATTGAAATTTCAATTCAATAGTACTTAAATTTCAGGGAAAAAATAAGAAGTAGGTGTCTGTCTGACCACCCTAAGCATAATAAAATGATAATATTTTATATAAGATTTTAGATATAAGTAGAGGACTCCTGTTTGGATGTGATGCATTTTTTTGGTAATTTTTTTTTCCAAGTAAATAATTAATTATGAATTTTTAAAAAATATAAAAAACTCATATGTCGACCACCTTAACTTTGTCAAAACTTCATAGAAATTCATTTTTATTTTTTAATCCCGTAGTATGCAAAGCATAGAATGTGACAAGGTTTTGGATTCAAAATGTGATACCATTTGAAAGCTATAGATGCTTTTCAATTAGGCTATCAATCAAGACTTTAGTCATAATTCTAATAGAAAATGAATAATAATTTATTTATTAGATTCAAAGTAAAGTATCATTTATATTGGTGGAAAGCTGAAAAACTCCTTTACAAACACTTTTCCTTTCATCAATTTTGGATTAAAAAACATCGTCAGCCACATGGGCGAAGTATGGAAAAGCAAGGTAAGTTGTTGAACATGTTTTTTTGTGTTGACTTCTTAGGATTGGCAGGTTAGTACCAAATTCCAAAGCAAGCCTGAAGCTAATCCCTAGGCATTAAATTTTCTATCAGACATATCAGATATTTGATTCAAATCAGATATCTGATTCAAATAGGATATCCAATTTGAATCTGATATCCAATATGTTTTAGTTATGAGTTTAAACAATCTTATACAATTTCTATTATATGATTTAAAAAATGCAATAAAGTTTATAATTTAATATATTTAATATATGTAATAGAGTTTATAATGTAATGTATAATATACAATTTATGATAATCTCTTATCGAATTATGTATTTAATATATAATATATTATATTATTATGTTTATTATTTAAATATTATTTAAATATTTTAGTTAATGTATAAATATTTAAATATATATATATTAGTAATATATAAAATATTTAAATGTTATCTCTTTCCCTCTCTCTTTCTCCATCTC